>CM046995.1:86523474-87773474 GCA_025698465.1 Gossypium longicalyx
TGCGGAGGGATATCGCAGATGCCTGAAAATCCAAATTATGGTGGGAGTTCGTATAATAACCCTACTCCGGTCCTCGTCTACAAATATATCCGGAGCTGATAATAAGCACAAAGGCAGATGTCGAAGAAAAGACCAATAATGGTGAAGATTTTGATTAGGATGTTAAAGATTTTAGTGACCCTGATGTTGATGAGGTTCTGAATGATATCGACGATGAAGGCCCGGAGGAGGTTGAAGATATTTATGACCTTTTATTCAGTAACCCGAGTCGTGGCATTGTTTTACAAAATGAACCTGGGGGCGACATGTTGAACGTAGATCCAGATGTAGCGCATGCATCTGAGTTCCCTGAGTACACCGATATACTACTTGCTCATAGATTGGCGTCAAATTAGCGGTTTGAGGAGTTGTTCATTGGGCAACGGTTCGAGAACAAGGCAGACTGTGTGTTTTCCATCAAACAGTACAACATGAAGTTGTCGATTGATTACAAGGTTGCCAAGTCTACACCGACATTATATGTTGGGGAATGTATGGGTGTGGTTGGCAGGTTCGGGCTGCATTTATATAGAGGACTCAATAGTGGCAAAAACGAAAATTAGAAAGGCGTCATACATGCACTGTCGCACGTATGTCTCAAGGCCACCGGAAATTGGATGCCAAAAGTATTTGCAACTGCATCATGCCACTAGTGAAAGATAACCCAATCATTCCTGTGTCGACATTGATTGTAGACATGCAAGCCAAATTCTAGTACAGAGTGTCATATAGGAAAACGTGGTGGGCAAAACAAATGGCCATGTAACAATTGTACGGCGACTGGGATGAGTCATACAATGAACCTTGGAGTTGGATTTCAGTGACGGTGGAGTACATCCTAGGAACTGTAACACTCCTAACCCGTAACTGTCACCAGAATAGGTTAAGAGGCATTACCGTACTTACCAATCAAATCTGAACAATCACATAACAAAAATCTTTTCAATTCAATAAAATATAGATCATTCATATTTAACACAAACTTTAAACAATCAATCAAGATTTAATCATATCTTCAGGATCAATTTGAATACATATGAAAGTTCTAGAAATTATAAAAATTTTTAACTTTTAAAAGGTCACACGCCCGTGTGAACATGCCGTGTACCTCACACGGCCTTAGACACGCTCGTATGTCTAAGCTGTGGCAAAACAGGGCATACATACTGACTTGACCACATGGCCACAAGACACGCCCGTGTGACTTGGCCGTGGTCGAGCCTGACTTAGGCCACACGGCTAACCACACGCCCGTGTGCCTTGGCCGTGCTTGAGCCTGACTTACAATTATAGGGTACCCTAGGGGATACACGGCCGTGCAACATAGCCGTGTGTCGCACACGGCTGAGACACACTCCCATGTCTCTGCTCGTGTGGACAAAAATAAGTCATTTGAATAGCCAAATTGTCACCCCAATTTGGGTCAACCTACAAGCAAAGAAACAAGTCTATATGCACAACCAATTCATCCAATTTTTAGGTCAAAACACACATAATTCATACTATAGCATTATCAACTATTTACACTTATCAACCTTACTAATTAATACCAAAACATACCAAAATTTAACATTGGCATCACATATCTTATACCAAAACCATAACATATCCACAACCATACTAAGCCGTATCACATGGCTAATTATATACATTACAAAACATAATCTCACAACTACTAACCTATACATGACATACTTTAATATATACATTTTCAAAGTACCAAAAAATGAGGTTCGATAATACAGTGACAATCCTTGACGATCCCCGAGCTCACAGTAGCTTCTATATCTATAAAACAATGCAAACACACACAAAGTAAGCTTTCAAAAGCTTAGTAAGCTCGTACCAAAAATCATCAACAATATATAAAGTATAAACATCAACCTATAAGTGCTTATAAATTCTTAAGTCATCTATCAATTCTATGCCAATACAATTCTTATGATCATACTAATTCAATGAACTTCACATACATAATATCATCTACCACATAGGTAAGGTACATACCTGAACCTTCCTGTACTTATTCATTTTCATTCTCAACTTCCGTTCAGATATTTTAAGACTTTCCGTAAATTATTCGTGTTTTAAACATCCGCACATTTAGTGATTTAAAGATTAGCCGAAGCTAAAATGATTCCGCACACTTAGTGCCATCTAAATTAACTGAAGTTATATCAGTATCGCACACTTAGTGCCTCATATAGCCGAACCTAGTTTAAATCGCAAACTTAGTGCCAAATACCATTGATTTATCATCGTATTCATCCAAACCAAACCTATATACAATATATGTATAATAAAAGCATCAAAACACACTTGTATCATCATATTTTACGTAAGAACTTACCTCGTATTCGGAATTGTCGACTCGGACTGTTTACTCTACAATCTTTGACTTCCCTCGGTCTAAGTCTGAATTCATCTTTTCTTTATCTAAATGTATTCAAAATTAACCATGTTATTCACTAAATCAATCAAAACAATCCATAGACACATATTTAGGGCATTTTGCAAACTAGTCCTCACATTTTCACATTTTGACATTTTAGTTCCTAATTCACAAAATCACAAAATACAAAAAATTTGCTTGTACACAAGCTTAATCGAATTTTCATAGTTCTCGTACAAGTCCATCCATTTCATTTATTTCAAATTTTAGTCCCTCAAAATAACATTTTTACAAATTAGCCCAAATTACTCAAATTCATCAAAAATTCAAAGACAACATATGTTAACCCAACACATATCTTTCATAATTCATCAACTAACATCACAAAGCTCATAGTTTCATCAATGGAGTAACTTAAAATCATCAACAAAATCAGTAATTGAGACGTGGGCTTGATAGTATACTAAGCAAAGATCACAAAAACATAGAAATTATCAAAAACGGATCAAAAAACATACCTTAATCAAAGAAATTCAATGGACGAACCCTAATATTCTTTATATTTTATTTTTTTCATCAATTTTCGGCAAGATGGATGATTAATGGCCATTTTCATGCTTTTGATTTTATTATAATTACTTTAATATGCATTTTACCATTTTGTCCATGAATTATGACATTATCAAATCATGCATATCAAGGTCATATATGTCCATTTACCATGTAAATGGTATAATAACAACATAAGGACCTTTTCTTTAGAAATCCAAATCAAATAGGCACTTTTAACAACTAGCACACAGCTTTTACATTTTACGCGATTAGGTCCTTTTATCAAATTAAGCACACATACGATTAAATTTTAATACGAAACTTTCACACATGGTAATTCACATATCACAAGTACAGAAAATAATATTTAAATATTTTTCTGACTTGGATTTGTGGTCCCAAAACTACTATTCCGATTATGGTCTAAATTAGACTGTTACAGGAACTATCATGGACTTGCAAACGTTGCCTTATAGAGGCCTGAATGGACAATTGGAACTGGGGAGAAGAGTTTTTCATCGATTGTTCTAGACTTTCGATCCATGTGTTAGGGCCTTTTTCTAATGTAAACTACTAGTGCAGGTTGATGGAACGTGGCTTTATGGAAAATATGTAACGCCCCAAAAATCTCGAAACCCAAAAATCTTGTAATCCTGAATTTTTTTATTTTTTATTTTGATAAAAATTGTGTTTAATATTCTTATCCAAGCGATAATTTTAGTAGGTCTTAGCTAAGGTTGAGTTCGAATTAAGGGGTAGAAGAAATTATAATTTAATTATTAAAAGAATCAGGGCTGACAAGTAGGTGGGCTTTTGAATAAATGAAGAAACAATTGGACACAAAAAGAGCCTGTGGTGGAGTGGCTAAGTGACGCTGCATAAGGTGTAGTGAGGTGGCGTTAGTAGCTAGCAATGCTCCAAGGTTCGAATCCTAGCTTAGTATTTTTAGAGTTTAATTTTGGCCTTCTAGAAGGATGGAAGTGGTGTGAAGATGACTCCAAGAGGAGTGTTCAGATGAAAAAATTAAGGAAATGATTAAGGGGTTATCAGGGAGAAAAACGAGGAGATGAGAAGTGAGGAGTAAGTGGAGTCGAATTGGGAACTTGGGCTTAAAGAATTCGGCTATAGGGCTATAAATAGGTGTCGAATGGGAGGGTTGAAAAGCTAATGACGAATTTCCCTTCACTTTGTGCCAGAAACCCTTTTCTCTAAAAAGCCGAAAACCCTTTTTTCTTTTATTTCTTTGTGTCGAATTCTTATCCCTCCTCTACTTAATACTTTCTTTGCTTTAGCCGATTCTTCTTCCTCTCTTCTTTGGTGCTGAGTAATCAGTTGTTGCCATTCAAATCTCTAAGAACTTGGTGCTGCCACTACTCTTTCCACCCAGTCGGTTTTACTGTAAGTGTTCGCTCTTCCAATTGATTTATTTTGCCAAGATTATTGTCCTTCACTCTTTCTAATCAATTTTGGTAGGGAATTAGTATCGGATCTTGGATCTTAGCTCTCTGCCGAATTGCTCTTTAGGTGTTTGCGGTTTTGGTAAGTATTCCTCTCCCATTGGCTAAGGTGGCCGAATGTTCATAGTTAAGGTAAGGGGACTTGTGTTGGATACGAGTCACCTATTATTCTGGTTTTAATAGTTAAGATTGGTGCAGATCTAGGAGTTGATCGTGGTTAGTGATTTAAGAAGGGGCTGTTATACTTATCGCGTAAGGTAAGGTTAAGTTGAGGTTTCGGTTTTAGTAAAGATATGTATGAAGCATGTAATTAATTGAAGGGTGATATCATTTGTAGGTTGGTGACTAAGGGAATCACAACACGCTTGCTTAGCAAGTGTGTATATACACTGCACACACAAGTAGATCGACAAAAGCCAAAAAGCTGAAATACTGCAATGCCGAAAAGCCAAAAGTTTGGCTACGGTAGTCTTGCTAGTGCGTGAACACTCGTGAGGAAAAAACAGATAGGTTGTCTGAGGCCCACGAACGATTCCGTGGACTTGGGTTGTGACTTGGCCATATGGGCCGAATGGGCTAAATGGGCTCGATGGGTTGTTAGGCCCATAATAGGCAAAAATTAAATATTGATGCTATGTGATAGGAATTTGTATGTGAGTATGAATATGAATGTGATTGGGCCTAACAGGCCATATAAATGTGATTTGGGCCTAATGGGCCATATACAGGTGATTTGGGCCTAATGGGCCATATGAATATGATTGGGCTTAATGGGCCAGATACAAGTATGTGAATTTGATTGGGCTCTGTAAGGGGTTTTGGGCTTAGTATATGATAACTACATAAAACTTAACTAATATATTGCAACCGTGGATAATTCAAAGGGTTAAGGTGTGGCAACGGGTATATGCATGTCTAGGATTGGATCTAAGGAGAGTTTGGTACTTAAGCGGTCTTAGTGACTCACCTCCTCTTATCTGGAATCCTACTTGGTGCATTATATTCATTCATCTTAGCTCACGAGACTTGTTAAAGGGCCAAAGTAAGTGAAAACCGTAATTAAGGGAAAATTATGAAATGCCCCTAAGGGAAAAAATGACCAAATACCCCTAGGTGTTGAATGTAAATGACATCCATACATATGATATTCTGCTTAGGTTGTATATGGGTTGGGAATTATGGAACAGAGGAAGTATATGAGGATTGCATGGTCGCTTGACAATCGTAGATCCAACGGCGGCTTTTAAAGCCCAATATGCTAATGAAGGTAGTTCCGCAACCGGGCTACCATTGGTGTGTCGGTTGGGTGGGTCGATATTTATATCCCCATATAGTGTGACGGGAGAAGGGAGCTGGTGTGTAGCGGATGAATAATTTGGATGGGATTGCATTGCATGTTTGATGTATGATGGTTTTTGAATGCTTGTCTTTTTTTTTTAGGGTTGTACACACTGAGTTTACGAAAACTCACCCCCTCTTTTATTTTATTTTCAGGTGATGCACAGTAGAATGTTCGATGTTTGGAGGGACTCTGGGTGGCCAGTTAGTAAGATAATTTGGACCTATTTTTTTAAGCATATAAGTTTTTATTTTATTAAGTATGTTTCAGACCAGATTGTAACAAGGTTTTCATTATGTTATTATTACTTGAATTATTATTATTTTCATTGTAAATACGAAAAGTTGAACATGAGTTTTCTAAATTATAGTATGTTTTCTACACAACTAAATTTTTAAATGATAAGTTTTCTTTAATCAAATGTTTTAAACCAGGTATTCGCAACTGAAATATGTATTTCTAAGTTAATTAAGGTTTTTTTTAAAGAAGAGTTTTCAATGAAAACACGGTTTTCGCTAAAACACTTCAATGTGACACACCAGATTCAGCCATAGCGTCTGAGTCGGGTTTGGAGTGTTACATTTAGTGGTATTAGAGCCCAGATTGTAAAACTCGAGCTGTGAAGTAGGCCTTATTATTATTTGGCTTCTTTTTTATTTTAAAAATATTTTGGATCGCGATGCTTTGGAAAAAGAGAAATCTTGCTGAGCGGCACACCGAGTCTCTGACGTCGAACCAAGTAAGTACTTATATTTTTAAGTTTGTTTAAATTGTTATAGAGTAGATAGTTAGAGGGCTACTTTAGATGATGGTTAGAATGGAACTAAAGCCCGTAGGATCTGGAAACTATAGAGGATTTTCGAAAACGATCTTCTCTTTAAAGATTTTCATAAAACATCGGTGTAATTAGTAAACTCACTAAAACTTCATAAAATTTTTAATCCAGATAATACGCGAATCGACGATGAGTGCTAGAAGAGGTGCAAGAGGCCGTGGCAGAAGCCGCGGAAGCGTTAGGGCTGAATCGTCAGCATCAGGCCATATGCCTGATGTTGGAGTAAAAGAGGTTCCGGCCTCACCGGTGGCTGGGAATGGACCATATGATCAGGCTGCGGGAGAAGATGCATTGTCGCAGATAATGCTAAGGATTTCGGAAAGGGTCGTTGGGCCCAATAATGGCAGCGAAAATCGGGGGTCCATTTCGGAACGACTTCATTCGAACGGGGCTGAGATCTTTAAGAGCGTGGCTGGCGTGGCTCCTAATGTGGTGGAATATTGGTTAGAGGCCACTGAAAGGATAATGGAGGATTTGGACTGCTCACCTGAGCAAAAGTTGAAAGGGGCTGTGTTATTACTTAGGGAGGAAGCCTATCAGTGGTGGTTGACAGTGAAAGAGGCCACCCAATCGGAATGGGTCACTTAGGAGTTTTTCAAAGCTGCATTCCAAGGAAAGTATATGGGTGCAAGCTATGTGGATGCTAGGAGAAAGGAGTTCCTGAACTTGACCCAAGGAAACAAATCGGTGGCAGAGTATGAGGTAGAGTTTCTACGCCTTAGTAGGTATGCAAGGGTAATAGTGGCAACAGAATATTAGCGTTGCGTTAGGTTTGAGGATGAACTTAGAGATAGCCTTAGGGTACTGATAGCTCCACAAAAGGAACGAGTTTTCTCGGAGTTGGTGGAGAAAGCAAAGATAACAGAGGAGGTAAAGTGCACTGAGCGCCTAAATCGAGAGAAAGAAAGGGGTAAGATTAAGGAGGCTGAAACTCCTGGTGTCGATCAGAGGATAAGGCCAGAGTTAATGGGCCAGTTAGAGTAGGGCCCTCTGCTGTTAATCCAAGGGTGCCACCTTATGCTAATTGTGGGAGAAGCCATAGAAGCGAGTGTTGGAAGAGGATTGGAGCTTGTTTAGCTTGTGGGTCTATGGAGCATAGGATCAAGGATTGCACCCGAATGCTAAGTCGAGAGCCAGTAGTGGGCCAAGCTGGTGTTTAGCCACCAAGGGGTGGTCAGCTGCCGCCAAAGGGCCGTGAGCAGGCCAGGGGTGGTGACGGCAATGGACGTGGACGTGGAGTAATATGTGAAAATGCAGGTTATGCTGAGGCGAGGCAGCCAGCTTTGGTTTATGTTGCTCGTCGCCGAGAAGACGAAGATGCTCCAGAAGTGAATACTGGTAAGTACTTTATCCATAATGTCCGATCTATCTATTTTGAAATTAGAAATAGAGTGGGCAGCAGAAGCGTAGTGGTGTAACTTAAGCGATGCGACGTCAATATCCTCAATTGTTTAGATCAGGTAAATTTCGAGGACGAAATTTCTTTTAGGGGGTAGAGTTGTAACGCCCCAAAAATCTTGAAACCCAAAAATCTCGAAATCCTAAGATTTTTTTATTTTCGATTTTGATAAAAATTGTGTTTAATATTCTTATCCAAGCGATAATTTTAGTAGGTCTTAGCTAAGGTTGAGTTCGAATTAAGGGGTAGAAGAAATTATAATTTAATTATTAAAAGAATTAGGGCTGATAAGTAGGTAGGCTTTTGAATAAATGAAGAAACAATTGGACACAAAAAGAGCCTGTAGTGGAATGACTAAGTGACACCACATAAGGTGTAGTGAGGTGGCGTTAGTAGCTAGCAAGAGGGTCCAAGGTTCGAATTCTAGCTTAGTATTTTTAGAGTTTAATTTTGGCCTTTTAGAAGGATGGAAGTGGCGTGAAGATGGACTCTAAGGGAAGTGTTCAGAAGAGCAAATTAGGGAAATAATCAAGGGGTTATCAGGGAGAAAAACGAGGAGATGAGAAGTGAGGAGTAAGTGGAGCCGAATTGGGAACTTGGGCTTGAAGAATTCGAATATAGGGCTATAAATAGGTGCCGAATGGGAGGGTTGAAAAGCTAATGACGAATTTCCCTTCACTTTGTGCCAGAAACTCTTTTCTTTAAAAAGTCGAAAACCCATTTTTCTTTTCTTTCTTTATGCCAAATTCTTATCCCTACTCTACTCAATACTTTCTTTGCTTTATCCGATTCTTCTTCCTCTCTTCTTTGGTGCTGAGTAATCAGTTGTTGCCATTCAAATCTCTAAGAGCTTGGTGCTGCCACTACTCTTTCCACCCAGTCGATTCTAGTGTAAGTGTTCGCTCTTCCAATTGGTTTGTTTTGCTAAGATTATTGTCCCTCACTCTTTCTAATCAACTTTGGTAAGGAATTAGTATCGGATCTCGAATCTTAGCTGTCTGCCAAATTGCTCTTTAGGTGTTTGCGATTTTGGTAAGTATTCCTCTCCCATTGGCTAAGGTGGCCGAATGTTCATAGTTAAGGTAAGAGGACTTGTGTTGGATACGAGTCACCTATTATTCTGGTTTTAATAGTTAAGATTGGTGCAGATCTAGGAGTTGATAGTGGTTAGTGATTTAAGAAGGGGCTGTTATACTTATCGCGCAAGGTAAGGTTAAGGTGAGGTTTCGGTTTTAGTAAAGATATGTATTAAGCATGCGATTAATTGAAGGGTGATATCATTTTTAGGTTGGTGACTAAGGGAATCACAACACGCTTGCTTACCAGGTGTGTACATACACTGCACACACAAGTAGATCGACAAAAGCCGAAAAGTCGAAATACCGAAATGTCGAAAAGCCAAAAGTTTGGCTACGGTAGTCTTGCAAGTGCGTGAACACTCGTGAGGAGGAAATGGATAGGTTGCCTAAGGCCCACGGGCGATTCCGTGGACTTGGGTTGTGATTTGGCCATATGTGCCGCAATGGGCTTAATGGGCTCGATGGGCTGTTGGGCCCATAATAGGCAAAAACTGAATATTGATGCTATGTGATAGGAATTTTTATGTGAGAATGAATATGAATGTGACTGGGCCTAACAGGCCATATAAATGTGATTTGGGCCTAACGGGCCATATACAAGTGATTTGGGCCAAATGGGCCATATGAATATGATTGGGCTTAATGGGCCAAATAAAAGTATGTGAATTTGATTGGGTTCTGTAAGGGGTTTTGGGCCTAGTATATGATAACTACATAAAACTTAACTAATATATTGCAACCGTGGACAAGTCAAAGGGTTAAGGTGTGGCAACGGATATATGCATGTTTAGGATTGGATCTAGGGAGAGTTTGGTACTTAAGCGGTCTTAATGACTCACCTCCTCTTCTCTAGAATCCTACCTGGTGCATAGTATTCATTCATCTTAGCTCACGAGACTTGTTAACGGGCCAAGGTAAGTGAAAACCGTAATTAAGAAAAAATTACCGAAATGCCCATAAGGGAGAAAATGACCAAATACCCTTAGGTGTTGAATGTAAATGACATGCATACATATGATATTCTGCTTAGGTTGCATATGGGTTGGGAATTATGGAACGGAGGAAGTATATGAGGATCGCATGGTCGCTTGACAATCGTGGATCCAACGGCGGCTTTTAAAGCCCAATATGCAAATAAAGGTAGTTCCGCAACCGGGCTACCATTGGTGTGTCGATTGGGTGGGTCGATATTTATATCCCCACATGGTGTGACGGGGGAAGGGAGCTGGTGTGTAGCGGATGGATAATTTGGATGGGATTGCATTGCATGTTTGATGTATGATGGTTTTTGAATGCTTGTCTTTTTTTTTTTAGGGTTGTACACACTGAGTTTGCTAAAACTCACCCCCTCTTTTATTTTATTTTCAGGTGATGCTCAGTAGAAGGTTCGATGTTTGGAGGGACTTTGGGTGGCCAGCTAGCAAGATAATTTGGACTTGTTTTTTTTAAGCATATAAGTTTTTATTTTATTAAGTATGTTTCAGACTAGATTGTAATAAGGTTTTCATTATGTTATTATTACTTGAATTATTATTATTATTTTTATTGTAAATACGAAAAGTTGAACATGGGTTTCCTAAATTATAGTATGTTTTCTACGTTTCCACAACTAAATTTTTAAATGATAAGTTTTCTTTAATCAAATGTTTTAAACCAGGCTTTCGCAACTGAAAGGTGTGTTTCTAAGTTAATTAAGGTTTTTTTTTTAAGAAGAGTTTTCAATGAAAATACGGTTTTCGCTAAAACACTTCAATGTGACACACCAAATTCGGCCATAGCGTCTGGGCCGGGTTTGGGGTGTTACAAAATACATGTAGATATTTCTGATTGAGGTTGCACAAGACAGTAATAGAAATGTACTACCGGTCGTTTTCGCAATCGTGGAGTCGGAGAACTCCAAATCATGGGCATATTTTATTCGGAACTTGAGGATGTATATTGTTAGGCAAGACAACATTTGCATTATCTCTGACAGATCGAAGAGCCTTGTTGCTGCGATTCGGCAATCTGAGGTTCCGTAGAGGTCTGCCCACTGTATTCGTCACATTGTTGTCAACTTTCACAATGAGTACAAGAACAAAGACTGGTGCAAACGAATCGTGAACATGGGTAAAAATATCGTATTTAAATTCGTATTTGTAAATATTTCAAGTCCATTTCCTAATTGGGATGGTAACATGTTTATTGAATTGATATCTATAATAATACATAGAGTTTTACATATAATATAAACCAGGCATATTCAAACTCGAAAATTTATCTTACATACGAGAACTTTTATTAAAAAAAAATAACTCATTAAAGATAAATTTAATCGTAACTCTAATAATTTCGAGCTTGATTCAATCTGATTTGAACACTTATAATATGATATATAGATTAGTTGAAGCCAAATTAATATATATTCCTAGTTTCCTCACGTGGATGCGATTTTTAGTTTTTATTTAGGTGGTGTCAAATTAGTGGAAGACAAATGTAACTTTTTTGTATCCCACAAATAGAACCAAGCAAGACAACAATGCAAAATTAAGCAGAAAGGTCGTCATATTAAAAAATATAATATATAAATTTAAGAATGTGTCATAAATTTAAAAAAATTATTATTAACACTTAGAGATTAGTTTCATGCAAAAAGGAGTTAAAAAGGGTTAATAACAATTAAATAGAGATCAATTTTATGCAATCAAAATACGTTGAGCAAAATAGACTTTTTTTCTATAAAACTAACCCAAAAAAATTAATTAATTACATAAATGACTTATTTTTTGATAAAATATGTAAATAACCTAAAACCTACCGTAAAATATTATTAAACAAATAAAAAAAAGAAAAAAAATAAAAAAACAAATAAAGAACAAATAAATAAAACTGAAAAGGTAAATAAAGAAAAACAAATAAAAAAGGAAAAAGGACAAATAAATTAAAAAAATCAAAAAAGGAAAAAATGAAAAAGAAATAAAAGAAATAAGGAAAAGGGTGTTGGAATAAGCAACAGTACTTTGGATCTACTAAAAAAGATAAATTTGCTTAAAGCTTCCTTTTTTTTCTAAATCACAATATTTTTCTAATACTTATACAGTTCGAATCATTTTAAATGATTTTACCAAAAAATTAATTTTTTATCTCGATTGTTGACGTGACATGTTAGTTGTGTCAAACACTTTGTTCCACCAATTTTTACAGTATATTTTAGTTTATTTTCGTATTTAACAAAAAAATAGATTATTTAAATAGTTAATTAATTTTTTGGATTAATTTTATTTAAAAAAAAACCAAAAAGACAACTTGAATACTATTATTAGTATCAATTTGACCAAGAAAACATAGTATAGATTCTGAAATAAAATATTACTTTTTTCAATTCATGAATTTATTTCAATGCATTATTGATAGAATATAACTTGTATAAAACAAACAAATATTGGTGAAAAGCCTTCGAAGTTATTATAACCAGACAGGTGAACAGTCGTCCTTGTTTGAGAAACAGAGATGGGAAATGATGGATACCTCCCTTTGTTTGAGACAAAGAGAGCAAATGGAAGAACCCTTTACAGAGTCTTTGCAGGGTCTATATCCGTGGGTATATGTTTGATTTGGAGTTACAGAGTGAGCCATGTACCAAGACATGGAGAAGATGGGAGACTGGTTTGGATTGGTTTTCTTGCTGCTGAGCTTTGGTTTGGTTTTTATTGGTTCCTTACTCAAGCTCACCGTTGGAACCTTGTCTACAGACAAACCTTCAAAGACAGGCTCTCCCACAGGTTTTTTTCTTATGTTTCTTATGTGTTTGTGTTACTGTGTATTTGATCAGGTATGGAAATGAGTTTCTTCTGTGTTTGTGTATGGTGGTCAGATATGGAAATGAGTTGCCTGGAGTGGATATATTCGTATGCACGGCGGATCCGGTGATTGAGCCACCAATGATGGTCATCAACACTGTGTTGTCAGTTATGGCTTATGACTACCCAACGGAGAAGCTTTCGGTGTATCTCTCGGATGATGCCGGTTCACAGCTTACTTTCTATGCTTTATTGGAAGCCTCTCAGTTTGCTAAATATTGGATACCATTCTGCAAAAAATTCAATGTGGAACCAAGATCTCCAGCGGCTTATCTTGACTCCATTTCTATTTCAGATGACTCCAAGCAGCCTAAAGAATTAGCAACTATAAAGGTAACAAAAGAAGCTCATTATTGTACCATAAAGGAACCTTTTATATAGAGAGAGTGTGTATGTGTGTTTAAAATCTTAGGCTTCTCTACTTTTTCTCTATAGAAATTATATGAAGACATGAAGAACCGAGTCGAAAATGTAGCCAAGCTATGCCGTCTCCCTGAAGTTCACCTGAGACATAAAGGATTTTCTGAATGGGATTCATATTCTTCTAGACATGATCATGACAACATTCTTCAAGTAGGTGAAATTGAAATATCAGTTTTTGTATTTACTTACTGATAAGCTAACTTTAAGCACTTTGAACTAATTGAAGAATGAAATTTTGTTGCAATACTTGAACTTGACAGATATTGATTGATGGGAAAGACCCAAATGCAAAGGATAGTGAAGGATGTGTATTACCTACTTTAGTGTATGTGGCTCGGGAGAAGAGAAAACAGTATTTTCATAACTTCAAAGCTGGAGCTATGAATGCACTGGTACTCTCTGTCTTCAACATGCAGTTTTTCTCTAGCAAACACATATACTTCTTATGTTATATATACATATATATTTGTAAGGATTGAATAGTTTAAGAACCTACTCATTATGCAACTGAGCCACCTATCCTTGATTATTATAATGCCACCAAGCCTAATAACTTGACATAACACGAAATGCAGATAAGGGTATCATCTGCAATTAGCAACGGCCAGATTGTTCTTAATGTGGACTGCGATATGTACTCAAATAATTCACTTGCTGTGAGGGATGCTTTGTGCTTCTTCATGGATGAGAAAAAGGGCCATGAGATTGCTTATGTACAGTTTCCGCAAAATTTTGACAACATTACCAAGAATGAGCTATATAGCAGTTCACTAAGAGTAATTAGCCAGGTAAAAATATTCATGTAATGTTCTATGCTGAAACAAGATTTTTTCTTCTTAGCAGTCTACATGATTCCAGAAAGTGTCTCATGGTTTCAATGTGAAACCTGTTGATATTGAAAATAATATAGGTGGAATTTCATGGTTTGGATGGCTATGGAGGCCCCCTTTATATTGGAACTGGATGCTTTCACAGAAGAGATACACTATGTGGAAGAAAGTTCAGCAGGGAAATTCACAATGAATTCAAAATAGACATCCCAAAAGATAGAGAAAGGGAAGAAACTACTGCAGTATTGGAAGAAAAATCAAAGGTCCTTGCCAGTTGCACTTACGAAAATAACACTGAGTGGGGAAAGGAGGTATATATATATTCTTACTCTCCTTCACACAAATTCACTTGAAAGTGTATATTTACACAGTGCATACTCTCACCTTATTGCATGTTCAATTTCAGATGGGGTTGAAATATGGTTGTCCAGTTGAAGATGTGATCACAGGTTTAGCAATTCAATGCCGGGGATGGAAATCGGTATATTACAATCCGGAAAGGAAGGCTTTTCTAGGAGTTGCACCAACCACACTTGCTCAGATACTGGTGCAACACAAGAGATGGTCTGAAGGGGACTTTCAGATACTACTTTCTAAATACAGTCCAGCTTGGTTTGCCAATGGAAAGATTAGCTTAGGCCTTCAGCTAGGATATTGCTGTTACTGCCTCTGGGCCACTAACTGCTTGGCAGTGCTATACTACTCTATTGTTCCTTCCCTTTATCTTCTAAGAGGCATTCCTTTGTTCCCCGAGGTACATTACTTTTCTCCATTCTCGTTCTCGGATAAGTTTTCGATTTAATCTGTTGGTCGACTGAATCTACGCATTTCGAACATATGCAGTTGTCAAGTCCATGGTTTCTTCCATTTGCATATGTCGTGATTTCGAAGTATATGTATAGCCTAGCGGAGTATCTATGGAGTGGTGGCACGGTCCTAGGCTGGTGGAATGATCAAAGGATATGGCTTTACAAAAGGACAAGCTCCTACCTCTTGGGCTTCATTGACACCATTGCAAAATCATTAGGACTACATTCTGATTCAGCATTTGTAATCACGGCAAAAGTTTCAAAACAGGAAGTTTATAGAAGATATGTGAAAGAGATAATGGAGTTCGGAGACTCCTCTCCGATGTTCACTGTACTGGCGACGATTGCCTTGATAAATCTGGTTTGCTTGATTGGATTGATGAAGAAAGCAATCGTGAATGAGGGTATACCTATAATCTATGAGACAATGCTTCTACAATTTGTTCTTTGTGCCATTCTGATTCTCATCAACTGGCCCTTGTACCAAGGACTTTTCTTTAGGAAGGACAATGGCAAGATGCCAAACTATATAGCTATCAAGTCAATTGTATTAGCTGTGTCATCTTGTACATGTTTTACATTATTCTTGACTTAAAAAAAATTTACGTTCATTTTGGTTTAATTCTCTGTAACTATCACTCCATGATTTGAAGAAATAAAAGGATACCCTTGTTAGCCTTTGGGATTATTCTAAGCCTAAGCTGAGACAAGATCATTAGTGTTTGTACCACAAAAGGTACCCTGCATATATGTGTTTTGAGTCTCTTTCTCTATTCATGAAAGGGAGATAATGGAGTTTGGGGCCTCATCTTCTTTTGCAATGTTAAGTTTCTGGGCAAATACAGCATTGCTCAACTTTACTTTGCCTGCTTGGAGTGGTGCTGTAGAAGATGGCCCTAATCATGGATTCAATGAGCCAATATAAAGCACTGGAATCTGCAAATAATTTAAAGCCAAATATGTATACATACAATATCATTATGCTTCAAAAAATCTCCTTTTTTTTTTTTTTCTTTTTTTATTATTATCAATTCTATATAAATAATGAATTTTTGTTTATCTTTTAAAACTTTTGTTTTCATAAGTGATCAACTATTAAAACCTATAAAAAAAAAAAGTGAAACTCTGATATTGTGGAAATGATTGCATATTTGACATTATTATCTAAGCAATCATTTCATGCTTATTTATGGATTACATGCAATTCAACAAAGGAGTATTAGGGTGTTCTTAATTGTTTTTATTTTTATTTTATTTTTATTGTGAAAATTTATTTTCTTATATCTATTTTTTTATATAATGCTAAAGTTAGGTATAGTTTTTCTCTAATCTTTAAATAAGAAAATAATGCGATTTAGTATATTCGAACTTATGTCTTATTATGTTGATAATAATATCGATGCTAATCAAATTAAAACTCAATTGACTATAATTAAAGTTATTTTGTGATGGATTTCAGTTTTACTCATAAGTTTTATCTGCTGCTGAATTTAAGCATGTCCAGACAAATGTTATTCTATCATAATGTATACATATGAAGAAAAAAAAATAATTAAAAGATTCCAAATTGGACTTTAGCATTACCAGCATGCAGTAGCATACTATCATTTTTCATTTTTTGAGAATCGCACACTGTCATTTTAATAAGAGAGTAATTAATAAATGAGCACTAAGAAGTGAACAAAACTTTATAGAGTTGGATAGATCAAGAAATTGTCTTTAATTGCAAGTATTTTCTTATTGTTATTGTAATGACCATTTATTCATTATATATGTTGTAAAAATAAATTTAAAAAATATTTTAAATTCATCTCATAAGTATTCATGATGACATAAAGGTAACATTTAGGGTGGGATCTTTATCAGGTGAGATTAAATGGGATTCATTTTAGATCGATGGATGTGATTGCAAGTCAGAAATAAGAATATTGTAGCTTTTAAATTAGGACACATCATTAAATGAAAAAAGTGAGTTGAAGACTTAGGGCTAGTTTAGCAATGTTTTTGAAAAGTGTTGTGTAAAAGTGCTTTTGAAAAGGTTAATTTAAAATTTGAGTGTTTAGCATTGCTGTCAAAAAGTGTTTTTAATAAATAAAATGTCTATTTTAGATATGTTATTATCAAGTAACAAATATGCATTTAAATAATATTTAAATTAGTTAATATTATTATATTTTAGTAAGAATATACAAAAATAATTACAACTTGTTGTTAATATTTTAATATATGAAATATAAATTTTAAATATTTTTAAGCAATAAATATTAATTATTTATAAAATTTAATTAGAATATATAAACTATATTTTAAATATTTAAATATAACCATTAAATATTTGTAATTAGTATTTTAAAAAATATTTTTATTTTTAATTAATGATTTTAACACATTTGTAATTAAACACCAAGAAAAAAAAGAGGGAAAAGTACTATGTTATTGTAGAGGTGAAAAAGTAATTTAGCACTAAAAGTGCTTTTGGGAGAGGAAAAGATAAAAATTTTAGCTTCTCCTTTTTAGAATTACTTTTCAGAAGCACTTCTAAAAAGTCAAAAATTTCAGCCAAAAGTAGCTTGTTTAACACAGCTTTTCTTCCAAAAGTACTTTTGGAGTCAATAGTGCTTTTTTTAAGCACAGCAGAACAAGCCCTTAGAACTAGTTAATTCTGTTAACAAAGACAGAAAAGATGTGTATTCTCTTCCAAACTTTTGTTCCCCTAAAAAATTTCCCAATTCTTAGCAAAAGGTGTAGCACCAAGTTTCTTAAAATTTCCACAAGGTGTTGGGAAGGATGTTTTGCGAGACATTGTTGTTCTTGGGATTTATGGTTTGAAATGTTATATTATTCGAAATGAAAAACAAGAATGTGAAATAAATGGAAAAAGTAAGGCAGTTATGATGAATGAAAGAAAGAAGTGAGAAATGTCTTGAAGCTTATTTATTAAATGCACTGTTTCATTTAAGTTCCAACGAAATGGGTTGTTGTAGTTATCTAGAACTTGGGCCTTGGTTAAATAGATATTGGTTTAACTCGTTACTTATATGAAAAATCCTTGAAAGATTTAGTATCCTTAAAGGATACAAAGTTTTCTGGGTAGATTGCTCAGTCAAATTAAGAAAATCCTTATACAGATTAAAACAATCTAGACAAATGCAATATAACTGTCTTAGTGAATATTCGTTTAAAGAAGATTATACAAATGATCCAATTTTCCCATGTGTTTTCATAAAAAGATCTAGATTAGAATTTGTGATAATTGTTGCTTATGTTTATGATTTAAATATTATTGAAACTCTTGTAGAGCTCCAAAATGTAGTAAGTTGTTTAAAAAAACAATTTGAAATGAAAGATCTTAAAAAAAATAAAGTTTTATCTTAGCCTACAGATTGAGTATTTAAAGGGTGAAATCTATATCCATCAGTCATCTTATACAGTAAGGATTGTAAATAAATTTTACATGAGTAAAGCTCATCCATTGAGTACTCCAATAGTTGTAAGATCATTGGATGTGAAGAAAAACCCCTTTCGTCCTTATGTGGATGGTAAAGAGTTATTTAGTCTTGAAGCACCATATCTTATTACCGTAGGTCCATTAACATATCTAACAAACAACATGCAACCTAATATAACATTTTTTGTAAGTTTGTTAGTAAGATTTAACTCTTCTCCAGCATTGGCATTGGAATGGAATTAAGCATGTATTTAGATATCTCAGAGGAACAACTGATTTAGATTATTTTATTCAAATGATTCAAGGTTTTAATTAGTTGGCTATGCAAATACTGGATATTTATCGGATCCACATTGATGTCAATCTCAAAAGGGGTATTTATTTACATTTGGAGGTACAATCATACAATAATGTTCAACGAAAAAAACATTAATCGTTGTCTCTTCAAATCATGCAAAAATAATTGCAATGCACAAGGTAAGATAAGAATATATTTGGCTGAGGCTATTGACTCAACATATCCAAAAGATAAGTGATTTACTTCCATAGGAAAAGATGTAGCTATCTTAAACAAAGATAACACAACATGTATAGCTTAATTAAAAGGAGGATACATCAAAGGAGATAGAACAGAACATATCTCACCAAAATTATTCTTCACTCGTTGTCTTTAGAATAAATGTGATATAGAAGTTAAACAAATCCATTCTAATGGTAATTTGACAAATTTGGTTACTAAGACAGTACCAACTTCAGCAATTGAAAGGTTGGTATACAAAAATTAGAATGCATCATGTTAAGTGACATTCCTATTAAAGGGGGTCCAAGACATGATGTGCTCTTTTCCTTTAACCTAGGTTTTGTCTTATTGGGTTTTCTAGTAAAAAATTTTAACGAGGCAGCTTACGATAAGAGATTATATACTTTCTTTTTCCTTCATTAGGTTTTTATCCCACAATATTTTTCTTAATAAGGTCTTAAGTAACGACCCGATAGTTAGGGATGTCAGAAAGTATATTTTCAGGACTCCGTTCCCATAAGTCGGACCTATAAATATTTTTAACAAATATTAATGAAGTTAGTCTAGTAGCGAATTAAATTTTGGATAGGTAATTATCATGAATCAGGAGTTATTAAGGCTTAAGGACTAAATCATGTTAAAGTTAAAAGTTAAATTATAGATTAAAATAAACTAAAAGGGACTAAATTAGCAATTACACTTTTTTTTCTTTTTAAGTGGACAACATTAATGATAAATATGTAAATATATATGTTAACTATTGTACATATATATGTTATAATGAATATATATTATAAAACTTAATGTATATGTATATTATATTATAATTATTAAAACAAAAGAAAATTAAAAATAAAGAAAGTGGGAAAGCATGCAAACAAATTAGAAAAGAAAGAAAAGAAAAGAAAAGAAAGAGAGAAAGAAGGAGAGACCGACGGCAAACCTAGGGACTTTTAACCTTTCAACTTCAATTGGTTAGTTAATTTAGTCCATTTTCTTGTAAATTTTATGCCTTTAGAATCCTGGTACTTAGAGCTACCTGACCCATATTATAATTTAGTATTGCTTAAGATTTTAAATGTTGTTATTGTTGAATAGTTTAAATACTAGAGGCTAAATTGATAGATTTTTAAGTTAGAAATGGAAAATGATCAAATTGTAGAGTTAATTCTTGATTTTGAACAATAGGGACTAAATCGTGAAAATTTGGAAATGTAAGGGTATAATTGAAAATAAGGAGCTAAATTTAGCTTCGAGTGAAATTGGTATGAAAATATAAATTTAAATGTGGAGATTAAAATTAGTATTGATTTAGGGACTAAATTGAAGTTTAAGCAAATATAGTGTAAAAATTAAAAATTTAATGTGAAATTAAATTGTGTAATATTAATGTATTTTAATTGTTTATTCCGTAGCTAACGTCATATCGGAATCCTCAACTACAAAGGGGAAGGATAAAATCGACGTCAAATAACTTGGAATTCACGGTTTGTGTTTCTATAATCCGAACTAAGTTGTAAATTATTGCATTTTGAATTATTGCATATGATAAGCATTTGAGGTGAGTACTTTGGTACTTTGAGATTGAATTGAACTTATTTTTTATTGAAATGGATTGATTTGGTATATTATGAATGCATTGATTATATGAATATTGAATTGAATATATGTTTATGTGTGCATATATGAGAATTTCAACCTCGAGTCGATGAGACACTGGGTGCCAATTTGCTTCAATTTAACTGATGAGACACTAGGTGTCAATTTATATAGCGTTGGGCGCAATTATTACTTCAGATTTATTCGATGAGGCACTGGGTGCCAAACTAGTGTGTTGGTTGGATCTGTGTATCCGTCCAAGTCCAAATCGTGTTAATAGGGAAAACAAATAATATAAATTTGATATGCTTGATATCGAAATGACATGGTTGAAAAACGGAAAAGAGATGAGAAATGTAATATGAAATGGTGAATTGATGTGAACATGAATTGAATTATGAGAATTGAAACTATGAATAAAATTAGAGATGGAATATACCATTGAATGAATTGGTTTCTCAAATGCTATATGAAATATTATTGCCATGTACTAAATTGATGAATTCTTTTGAATGTGAATAAAGAATGAGTAAGTTAACATTCATGAATTGATTCATATGTCTTACAACATTACCTATTGCATCTTTATAACTTATCTATTCATATCAAGTTTATATTGTAACAACTCGATTTATACCCTAATCGGAACAATGGTTTCGAGACCACAAATCCGAGGTCATAAAATTATTTTAATATTATTTTTGGTGTTTAGAACATGTTAATTGCTATGTGTGAAAGTTTCGTGAAGTAATTTTAACGTTTGAATGCGTAATTACGAAAAAATACCTAATCGCATAAAATGTGGAAGTTGCATGTTATTTGTTAAAGGTGCTAATTGACCTTGGCTTTTAAAGTAAGGGGTCCTTGCATGGTAATTATACCATTAATGTTGGTAGGGGATATTGATGGACTTGTAGTAGTTAAATGTTTAATGAATTATGCCATAATAAAAATAGTAAAATAATGTATATTAGGTATCTAAATAAAATAAATGGAAATATCATCATTTTTGCTCCATACATGGCCGAATATCAAAGGAAATAAGCTAAAATAGGGCTTGAAAATTTCGGCACATATCTTGCTTAATTAAGGTATGAATTTGACTCGGTTTTTGATAATTTTTACGTTTTTTGTGATCGTTGCTTAGTAACCTATCTAGCCCATGTCTTAATTTTTGAAAGTGTCCATGATTTTGTGATATGATGTTGATGAGTGCTTGTGTTCTTGAATGTTTGATGATGAAAAATGAAAGTTTGGTGTTAAATATACAAGTCTTGTTAAGCGATTTTTGGTAAAAATACCTATTATGGATTAAATTGAGGAATATGGTAAATGTGTGGTTAAAATGTAAAATAAATGAAAGTTTTGGGCTGCTATAAAGTTATATGAAATTTGGCTAGCATGAAATTTGAATGAAATTGTGTAATTTGTGTTTTAATGAAATAAGGACTAAATTGTAAGAAATGTGTAACTTTAAGGGCTAAAGTGCAAAATGCCTATTTATGTGCTTTTGAGTGAATTTGAATGAATAAGAGATTAAGTAAGTTAATTTTGATTGTAATTAGATTAAGAACCAAAGAAAGCGGAATTAGATCGGAGGAAATCAAAAGTAGTTGAATAGCCGTTTGTTTCCGTTCATTCCGTACGAGATAAGTTCATATGTAAATAAATATCATTACATTGAAATGTTTATGTTATTTTGTCATTAAATTGCTATGAATGCCGAATGATTGTATACGGACATGAATCGACAAGTTGCGATAGTTGAAAGTCCCGTACTAACCTTAGGAATAGTATAGGATACAAATGTCATGACATTAGGTATTGAGATATGATTACATGCAAGACCCTGTGTGGGACAGTGGCATTGTATTACGATTATGTGTAAGACCATGTGTGGGACATCAGCATCGTTAATCGACTTCGTGCAAGACCCTGTGTGGACAGTGGCATCGATATTTGTTAACATGTAAGACCATATCAAGGATATGGCATTGTATGAGCTATAAGTGATTACCGAGTATCTTTAACAATTCCAAATGGTTCAATAGGCAAAGTTAAGTCAGGAAAGAAAGTGTAAATGAATCAAGTGACTCAAGTACGTACGAGATTCATTTGATTATTAAAACAAAAAGTATTGGATGGATTCAATTTATAGAATTGAATGTGTACATCATGAAGTAGGTTGGTGAACTTGTTTATGCATTTATATGTGCTCATGTATAACTTGCTAAATTGATGAGAAAGATATTGTTGCATGAGATGATTTATTTGTATTTGGCTTACTAAGCTTCTAAAGCTTACGGTGTTTATTTTTCACTGTTTTATAGATCATCGAAGCTAAATCGGATTCGGGGATTGTTTGGAAGTGTCATCGCACTATCAATCAATATTTTGGTACTTTTGAAGTTATGTATATTTTGGTA
Source organism: Gossypium longicalyx (assembly GCA_025698465.1). Classification (NCBI taxonomy): domain Eukaryota; kingdom Viridiplantae; phylum Streptophyta; class Magnoliopsida; order Malvales; family Malvaceae; genus Gossypium; species Gossypium longicalyx. The sequence continues at coordinate 86,546,461 of CM046995.1, forward strand.
TATGGCATGTATAGGCTAGTGTCATAATGGTATGTTTTGGCTTTAAATGGTGAGTTTGGATCATGTTATGTGATGCATATATGATGCCTAGGTGTTGGTTTATTGTGGTATGTGATTTAGTTGTTGATTTGGTAGGTCATGAAGCATGTTTAAGTTGATGTTAGGAATGGTATGATTTAGACTTGAATAAGGTCATTTGATAGCCTATTTCATGTACTAAAATGTGCCATGTAAATGGCTAGTGAATATGTGCTTGTGTGTATAATTTGAGGGTGGCTTGTTGGCTTGGAATATAGCCTTGAGTTGTCCACACGGGTAGACACACGGACGTGTGTCTAGGCCGTGTGCGATACACGACCTGCGCTATGGGTGTGTGCCTTAGCCGTGTGAAGTTTGTACCTTAATTTTGAAATTTTATTTATCACACGGGCTGAAGACACGGGCGTGTGCCTTGGTCGTGTACCCCTTATTTGATTGCTGGCGTCACAAACAGAATGCAAGCTAGTTTTGGCACGGCCGAGCACACAGCCTGAACAAGGGCGTGTGCAAGGCACACGGGCTAGACACACGGACGTGTGGTCTGGCCGTGTGAGAAAGTCAATATGTATGCCCTGTATTCATACGACTTGAGACACGGGCGTGTCTCTTGACCGTGTGAGTGACACGGGTTGGGCACACGGGCGTGTGACCCATGCAGTGAGGAAATTTTTTTTAAGTTTTGTAAAGTTTTTTCAAGTTATTGGATTAGTCATAAATCCCTTTTTAAGCATGTTTTAAGGTATCGTAGAACTTTATAAGGGACAATGTGGATGAATGTATAAAAGTTTTAAATTGTATACGACTTTATGTTGTGAAATATGACATAATGATTCGATGTAAGTCCGGTAATGCCTCGTACCCTGTTCCGATGTCAGTTGCGGGTAAAGGGTGTTTCATTTAGTGGTATCAGAGTCACGATTTAGTCGATTTTAGGACTAACGTAGTATGTGAGAGTCTAGCTATACATGTCATATATACAAACTATGATAATGTGATGATTCCTGACAATTAAAAATGTGTTTTTCATATAGTAAATGGATCCCGAATGAGTGGTAGCTGATGATGTTGAAAGTAATGTGCCTCCTCCCGCTCGAAGAGCAGCGCCGGCCAATTTTAGGCCAACGATGAGTAGTTTCGAGGAAGAGGCGAAGTAAGCTTTCTTCCAAACTTTGAATGAGTAGTTTACGAAATTCGTTCGGACGAATCCGACCGCTCAACAACCTCCACCCCCGCCTATTCCTTAGCAAGTCCCGGTTACACCACAAGTGGTAGATCCGATAAAGTTGAGCAAGCCACCGGTTGATAGAATTCGTAAACATGGGGATGAAGAGTTTTGAGCGATAGTTGAAGATGATGCTGAGAAAGCTGAGTTCTAACTCGAGAATACAACTCGTGTATTTGAGGAACTGTCCTGTACTCCCGATAAATGCATCAAGTCTGTGGTGTCTTTACTCATAGATAATACTTATCACTGGTGGAAGACCTTGATATCGGTAGTACCGAGAGAACGAGTCATGTGGGAATTCTTTTAATCAGAGTTTCATAAAAAGTATATATGTCAATTATTCCTTGACAAAAAACATAAAGAGTTTTTAGAGTTGAAACAAGGTCGGATGACTGTTGTTGAGTATGAAAGAGAATTCGTACGATTAAGCAAGTATGCTCGAGAATATGTTTCCACTGAAGAAATCATGTGCAAACGATTTGTGAATGGACTGAATGAAGATATAAAGTTGTTAATTGGAATTTTGGAAATTAAGGAATTTGTTGTCTTAGTTGAAAGGGCTTGTAAAGCCGAGGGTTATAGCAAAGAAAAACGAAAAGCTGATTTTGAAGCAAGAGATTCCAGAAAAAGATTAACCAGTAAGTCACACCAGTCTGCAACAAAGAAATTCAAAGATTCGTTTAATCGTTCCAATACATCAGCGGGACGTTCAAATAGAGATCGTGAAAAGCAACCAGCGGGTTCTAGGGTTCAAGCTACATCAGTTGCTAGTGTTGGCAGTGTGAGACAGAACTGATCTGAGTGTAGATATTGTGGAAATAGACATTTCGGTGATTGTAGATTTAAAGAACGGGCTTGTGTTAAATGTGGTTCGTTGGAGTATTTTATTAAAGACTGCCCCGAGTTGGCTGAAAAAGATAATGTCCAGAGTGCGAGGCCGAGTAACATTGCAGTTAGAGGTAGACCACCCAGAAACCCAGGAAATGTGAGTGGTAGTCAAAGAACAACTAAAGACTCTACAGAGGTTAGTGGCTAGAGCACAGCCCGAGCTTATGCTATCCGTGCACGAGAGGATGCATCATCTCCAGACGTTATTACTGGTACTTTTACTCTTTATGATACTGAAGTTATTGCATTGATAGATCCTGGATCAACTCATTCGTATGTGTGTGTGAATTTAGTGTCCAGCAAGACTTTGCCTGTAGAGTCTACTGAGTTTTTAATTAGAGTATCAAACCTATTAGGAAAGTGTGTGTTGGTTGATAAAGTATGCAAGAACTGTCCATTGATGATTAGAGATTGTTGGTTTCTGGCCGATCTAATGTTGTTACCGTTTGATGAATTTGATCTAATTCTGGGTATGGATTGGTTAACACTTCATAATGCTATTGTGAACTGTAAACAAAAGACTATAGATTTGAGATGTCAGAATAATGAGATTATTCGAATTGGGTCAGATGATTTGAATGGATTACCGGTAGTAATTTTATCGATGTTAGCTCAGAAATATATAAAAAAGGGTTGTGAAGCTTATTTTGCGTATGTGTTAGATACGAAAATGACTGAAAAGAAGATTGAATCAGTGCCAATTGTGAGTGAGTATCAGGATGTATTTCCAAAAGAGTTACTGGGTTTACCACCAATTCGTGAGGTTGAGTTTGGCATTGAGTTAGTGCCTGGAACTACGCCTATATCAATAGCTCCGTACAAAATGGCTCCGACAGAATTAAAAGAATTGAAATCTCAGTTACAAGAATTGATCGATAGAGGATTTGCATGTCCGAGTTTCTCACCTTGGAGTGCTTCAGTGTTGTTTGTGAAAAAAAAAGATGGCATGATGAGAATGTGTATAGACTACCGACAACTCAACAAAGTGACGATCAAGAATAAGTACCCTTTACCCAGAATAGATGATTTGTTTAATCAATTGAAAGGGGTTACAGTGTTTTCAAAGATAGATTTGAGATTGAGTTATTATCAGTTGAGAGTTAAAGACTCCGATGTGCCGAAAACTGCATTCAGAACGAGGTATGGTCACTATGAATTTTTTGTTATGCCTTTTGGATTAACGAATGCACATGTTATATTTATGGATTTGATGAATAGGATCTTCAGACTGTATTTAAATTGATTTGTTATTGTGTTCATAGATGATATTTTGATTTATTCGAAAGATGAAATTAAGCATGCCGAGCATTTGAGAATAGTGTTACAGACCTTACGTGATAAGTAGTTGTATGCAAAATTCAAAAATGTGAATTCTGGCTGCACGAGGTTGGATTTCTGGGACATGTTCTATCAGCATCGGGTATTCGGGTTGATTCAAATAAGATTTCGGCAATAATGGATTAGAAGCCTTTGAGAAATATTTCAGAAGTTCACAGTTTTCTGGGACTCACCGGTTATTATAGACGGTTTGTGAAAGGCTTTTCGATGATTGCGACTCTATTAACGAGATTGCTTTAGAAAGATGTGAAGTTTGAATGGTCTGATAAGTGTCAGAAATGTTTTGAGTAGTTGAAAGCTCTTTTGACCGAAGCTCTAGTGTTAGTTCAGCCAGAAACGGGTAAAGAATTTGTGATTTATAGTGATGCATCGTTAAATAGTTTGGGTTACGTATTGATGCAGGAAGGCAAAGTCATAGCTTATGCCTCGAGATAGTTGAAGTCACATGAAAAGAATTATCCGACGCATGATTTAGAATTGGCAGCTATTGTGTTTGCGTTAAAGATTTGGCGTCATTATTTGTTTGGTGAAAAATGTCATGTTTATTCAGATTATAAGAGTTTGAAGTATTTGATGACTCGAAAAGATTTAAATTTGCGACAACGGAGATGGCTTGAATTGTTTAAAGATTACGAGCTAGTAATTGATTATCATCCGGGAAAAGCAAATGTCGTGGCCGATGATTAAGTCGGAAATCATTGTTTGCCTTGTGTGCAATGAATACTGAGTTGACTTATTCAAAGACGATTCGATTATAGCTAAGTTGAAAGCTAGATTATTGTTTTTACAACAAATTTGTGAAGTTCAGAAAGTTGATAATGAGATGTTAGCCAGACGAGCTCAATGTGATTCAAACCCTAATTCAGAGTTTCAAGTTGATTCAGATGACTGTTTGAGATTCAAAGGCCGAATCTGTGTTCCAAAAAATTCAGTGTTCCAAAAAATTCAGAGTCGATACAAATAATTTTGAACGAAATACGCAATAGTCGTTTATCTGTTCATCCGGGTAGCACAAAAATGTATAATGATTTGAAGTAGCTTTGTTGGTGGTAGGGAATGAAACGTGATATTTCAAAATTTGTATCAAAATTTTTGATTTGTCAGCAAGTTAAAGCCGAGCATCAAGTACCGTCGGGTTTATTGCAACCAATCATGATTCTCGAGTGGAAATGGGATAGAGTGACCATGGATTTTGTGACGAGTTTTCCCCTATCTCCGAGAAAGAATGATGCAATATGGGTTGTTGTGGATCGATTGACGAAAGCAGCTCATTTCATTCCAGTACGTATGGATTTCTCTCTTGATAAACTTGCTGAGCTGTATATTTTCGAGATAGTGAAATTGTACGGGGTACCTATTTCTATTGTTTCGGATAGAGATCCGAGGTTCACGTCACGGTTTTGGAGAAAGTTGCTAGATGCACTGGGTATAAAGTTACATTTCAGTACGGCATTTCACCCACAGACGGATGGTCAATCTGAGAGAGTTATTCAGACACTCAAGGATATGTTACGTTGTTGCATTCTTGAGTTTAGAAGTACGTGGGAAAAGTATTTGTCGTTAATTGAATTTGCTTACAACAACAGCTTTCAATCTAGTATTAAAATGGCACTATACGAAGCTTTATAAGGTCGTAAATGTCGAACTCCATTGTATTGGACTGAACTCAGCGAGAATAAGATTCATGAGGTTGATGTGATCTGAGAGACTGAAGAAAAAGTGAAAGTAATCCGTGAAAGTTTGAAAGTCGCGTCAGATCATCAAAAATCGTACGCAGACTTAAAAAGGAAAGACATTGAGTTTTAGATCGGGGATAAAGTATTTTTAAAAGTGTCATGGAAAAAGATATTGAGATTTGGTCGGAAAAAAAAGTTGAGTCCGAGATTTATTGGGTCGTACGAGATTATCAAGTGAATCGGACCAGTGGCTTACCGGTTATCTTTACCGTCTGAATTAGAGAAAATACATAATGTGTTTCATGTATCGATGCTTCGACGATACCGGTCCGACCCATTGCATGTTATTTCCCCGATAGAAGTTAAAATTCAGACAGATATGTCGTACTATGAAGAACCGATTCGAATTCTAGCTAGTGAGATCAAAGAGCTAAGAAATAAGAAAATTTTATTAGTGAAAGTCTTATGGCATCGACACAGGATCGAAGAAGCTACGTGAGAACCTGAGGATGCTATGAGAAAACAATACCCGAACCTTTTCACTGGTAAGATTTTCGGGGACAAAAATCCCTAATGTGGGGAAAGTTGTAACAACTCAATTTATACCCTAATCGGAATAGTGGTTTTAGGACCATAAATCCAAGGTTGTAAAATTATTTTAATATTATTTTTAGTGTTTAGAACATGTTAATTGCTATGTGTGAAAGTTTCGTGAAGTAATTTTAACGTTTGAATGCGTAATTATGAAAAAGGTCCTAATCGCATAAAATGTGGAAGTTGCATGTTATTTGTTAAAGGTGTTAATTGACCTTGGCTTTTAAAGTAAGGGTCCTTGCATGGTAATTATACCATTAATGTTGGTAGTGGATATTGATGGACTTGTAGGAGTTAAATGTTTAATGAATTATGTCATAATAAAAATAGTAAAATAATGTATATTAGGTATCTAAATAAAACAAATGGAAATATCATCATTTTTGCTCCATACATGGCCGAATATCAAAGGAAATGAGCTAAAATAGGGCTTGAAAATTTTGGCACTTATCTTACTTAATTAAGGTATGAATTTGACTCGATTTTTGATAATTTTTACGTTCTTGTGATCGTTGCTTAGTAACCTATCTAGCCCATGTCTTAATTTTTGAAAGTGTCCATGATTTTGTGGTATGTTGTTGATGAGTGTTTGTGTTCTTGAATGTTTGATGATGAAAAATGAAAGTTTGGTGTTAAATATACAAGTCTTGTTAAGTGATTTTTGGTAAAAATACCTATTAGGGATTAAATTGAGGAATATGGTAAATGTGTGGTTAAAATGTAAAATAAATGAAAGTTTTGGGCTACTATGAAGTTATATGAAATTCGGCTAGCATGAAATTTGAATGAAATTGTGTAATTTGTGTTTTAATGAAATAATGACTAAATTGTAAGAAATGTGTAACTTAAGGGCAAAAGTGCAAAATATCCATTTATGTGCTTTTGAGTGAATTTGAATGAATAAGAGATTAAGTAAGTTAATTTTGATTATAATTAGGTCAAGAACCAAAGAAAACGGAATTAGATCGGGGGAAATCAAAAGTAGTTGAATAGCCGTTTGTTTCCGTTCATTCCGTACGAGGTAAGTTCATATGCAAATAAATATCATTACATTGAAATTTTTATGTTATTTTGTCATTAAACTGCTATGAATGCCGAATGATTGTATACGAACAAGAATCGACAAGTTGCGATAGTTGAAAGTCCCGTACGAACCTTAGGAATAATATAGGATACAAATGTCATGACATTAGATATTGAGATATGATTACATGTAAGACCCTGTGTGGGACAGTGACATTGTATTACGATTATGTGTAAGACCATTTGTGGGACATCGACATCGTTAATCGATTTCGTGTAAGACCCTGTGTGGGACAGTGGCATCGGTATGTGTTAACATGTAAGACCATATCAAGGATATGGCATTGTATGAGCTATAAGTGATTACCGAGTATCCTTAACAATTCCAAACGGTTCAAAGGACAAAGTTAAGTCGGGAAAGAAAGTGTAAGTGAATCAAGTGACTCAGGTACGTACGAGATTCAATTGATTATTGAAACGAAAAGTATTGGATGGATTCAATTTATAGAATTGAATGTGTACATCATGAAGTAGGTTGGTGAACTTGTTTATGCATTTATATGTGCTCATGTATAACTTGCTAAATTGATGAGAAATATATTGTTGCATGAAATGATTTATTTGTATTTGGCTTACTAAGCTTCTAAAGCTTACGGTGTTTATTTTTCACTGTTTTATAGATCATCGAAGCTAACTCGGATTCGAAGATCGTTTGGAAGTGTCATCGCACTATCAATCAATATTTTGGTACTTTTGAAGTTATGTATATTTTGGTATATGGAATGTATAGGCTAGTGTCATAATGGTATATTTTGGCTTTAAATGGTGAGTTTGGCTCATGTTATGTGATACATATATGATGCCTAAGTGTTGGTTTATTGTGGTATGTGATTTAGTTGTTGATTTGGTAGGTCATAAAGCATGTTTAAGTTGATGTTAGGAATGGTATGATTTAGACTTGAATAAGGTCATTTGATAGCCTATTTCATGTACTGAAATGTGCCATGTAAATGGCTAGTGAATATGTGCTTGTGTGTATAATTTGAGGGTGGCTTGTTGGCTTGGAATATAGCCTTGAGTTGTCCACACGGGTAGACACACGGGCGTGTGTCTAGGCCTTGGGCGATACATGGCCTGCACCATAGGTGTATGCCCTGGCCGTGTGAAGTCTGCACCTTAATTTTGGAATTTTATTTATCAACGTGTGCCTTGGTTGTGTGCCCATTATTTGATTGATGGCGTCACAAACAAAATACAAGTTAGTTTTGGCACTACCGAGCACACGGCTTGAACACGGACGTGTGCAAGGCACACGGGCTGGACATACGGACGTGTGGTCTGGCCGTATGAGGAAGTCAGTATGTATGCCCTGTATCCACATGGCTTGAGACACGGGCGTGTCTCTTAACCGTGTGAGTGACACGGGTTGGGCACACAGGCGTGTGACCCATGCAGTAAGAAATTTTTTTTCTAAGTTTTGTAAAGTTTTCTCGAGTTATCGGATTAGTCCTGAACCCATTTTTAAGATGTTTTAAGGATCGTAGAACTTTATAAGGGACAATATGGATGAATGTATAAAAGTTTTAAATTCTATGCGACTTTATGTTGTGAAATGTGACTGAATGATTCGATGTAAGTGTGGTAATGCCTCGTACCCTGTTCCGGTGTCAGTTACGGGTAAAGGGTGTTTCATATATTGTTCAGATTATAGAAATACCACTGAGTTATACTCAGCGTACAGTTTTGTTTTCCCGTGTACAGATTAGGTACTTCTCTTTTGATTGTAGACTCAGCATCCAACAACGATCCCGAGCTCAAGTATGGTGATTTTTATTTTTTTGTAATAGTATGTACCTAGGAAGTATTTGGTTGTTAATTGAATTGCTAGTGTAATGTGATTTTGGCTTAATATGAAATGTTGGCCACTTGTATATAGTTTTGGTTTATTCAATGTTGGTATGGTAACTTAGCCTAATGTTTTGGTATGTGCATAGCTTCCAATTGGTAATTTAAAGAGTTGAAATTTAGTTAAATTATGGCAAATGTGGTGTGAATAGAAGTTGAATGGTTGATTGTTTTGCTTGTGTGTTTAATGATATAAATTGCGATACCGATGAGGGTACATTGTTTAGGCACCTAATATGGTTGTTTTGGTATGTTTTGAGTATTTTTAATTGTTCTTTGAATAGGTTTAATGGCTGGTGAAATGGTTGCTTAGTTCCCAAGTAATCACAATTTGGTAAACTTGAGTTTTAAGGTACATTTAGGTGTACACAGTCTGGGACATAGTCTGTCACAAGGTCGTGTGTCACACACAGGTAACACACAGGGCGTGTGCCCTAAATGTGTAGAATAATTGCATAAGTGTAGTTTCCACATAGGATGACACACGGCCGTGTGACCCAAGTCAGAGAGTTACACGGGTAGAGACACGGGCTGAGACACAGTGTGTGTCTCAAGTCAGTGAGTTACATAAGCTGGGACACGATCGTATGTCCCAATTTCGAAAGTCACATGGCCTGGGGTATTCCACACGGCTGTCTGTCCCCGTTTTTAGGCTTTTCGAGATTTCACCCTAAACTTCTAGAATTGTTTCAAATTAGCCCCTTGTTAGTTCTTAAATCATTTTTAGGGACTGTAAACTCGTATTTAGGACTGTATGGGTAATTTTTACTGTGATCTGAATGAAATTTCCTACATTTTAATTTTGAATTGATTAATTAATTGATTTGATAGTAATACCTGTGACCTTAATCCGTCAACGAAGAGGGATTAAGGGTTTTACATCTTAATAATTTTTTTTTATGAATATCCAAGAATGAGTGTTATAAATCCTATTAATGTGGAGGTCCATAACTCCTTAAAATACCATCCATTTATGAGAATTAGATCTTATACCTAAACATGCTTCAAAGTGCTTTTAAATAAGCTTTCATTTATTGAAGTTAATTGATGTAACGAGTCTTATAAATAGAATTTTACAATTGATTCAATATATATATATATATATATATATATATGAGAATCTCTCATATTTTTTTCTCTTGGTATTTACTTGTTAGTGATCAAAGTGCTTTTAAATAAGGCTTCATTTATTGCATTTCATTAATGATTAATGAAGTATTGATCAAAACATCAAATGTAGATAACGCTAGTGACTAAAATAATTTCTTTTTTGAATTTGAGTAAATAAAATAAAAACACACTAATAATTATATATGACTACTTTAGTTTACCTAAATTTAAAACTAAAGACTAAACCTCTTTGAGAAGAAGACCGAACAAAGTAAAATCCATTGAATATTGTTAAAGCTTAATGATCACGCAATATGCATAAGTTTCAATAACAACACCGTCAAAGCATCGATCAAGCACATACTGAAGCCCACAATAATTGCACAAGTATCCACCATATTTGCACACATCATACCCTACGCTTAGATGTGCACAAACTTCTACCATCAATCCATTACTGTCCTTCACCAACATGCCTAAGAGGTTAGCTTGATCTTGCTCATCAAAGGCTCCATTTGTATTAATCTTCATCACATTTTCCTTTTGCGCCTTTCATCGAACAAGTCGTAGCCTATGAGGTAAGATAAGGTGTCAAATCAAGATATAGATAAAAAAAAAAAATCAAAATGCATACTTCTTACTTTCTTAGAGATAATTCTTACTTTCTCAATGCCTCAAAGGACACAAAACAATCCCTCATCGTATGCGCCACATCCTCCCTAGGCGCAGCACACCATTGGCATCTAAAATCGTTAGAAATCAAAGTAAAAGCAATCTATGTTGTAGTGGGAAGTATCCCATGCCTTGCCTGCCAAGCAAACAATTTGATGTCTTTTCCTTCCACACATTTCTCCAATAATATTTACACAGAACTAATAGACACTAATATAGGCCAATTACAGTCAACAAGTCTCGATTCAATTAAAAAAAATTTTAAATTTTAAGTTAATCGAATCGAGTTATTTGATATTTTTAAGTCAAATTGTATAAGTAATTTGAGTTTCGAGTTCGAGTTGAGTCGAACTTTACAATTTGAATAACTTAAATGACAGATTGGTGTAAGTACCTTTTTGGTCCCTGCCAAATTTTGAAAATGAACAAATTGATCTCTCTCAACAAAAATTTAAAAATTTTCAAAAAAAATCGTAATTTATAAAAATCCAAATATTTATAAAAATTCAACAATTTATATTTTTTAAAAATTATAAAAATAAAAAAATAAAATTCTAAATAATATATAAAAAAGTTAAAAAATTCTAAAATAATAATTTTGAGACATAAATAAATAAATTAACTATTTAAGTTTATCATACTAAAGTATTTTTTTTCTTATTTTGCCTTAAAATAGTTTTCAAATATATATAATTTCAAATTTGAATAAATCTTAGAATTATACATGAATTTTAATTTAGTATCATTGTACACGTGAAACTCTTATTAATCTTAATATTAAATTAAATGAAAAAAAATTATATTAGTATAGACAGATTATAATTGTCAAATAAAAATAAAGTCAAATATTTAGAATTTATTTTCTTTTTACTATAGTTTCAAAATTAAATCATATTAGATAAATTTATTGGATGAATTAAATTAAATATTAGATGAGATATCGTTCCAGAACAATATGATAGATTGGTTGACTCACGAATCTATATATAATAAATGAAATTTTTTATATAAATTTTTAATTTTTTTAATAAAATAAATGGAATTAATGAAGTAATGATTTAATGCACTCGACAACTTCAAATAAATTTCAAAACCATTAAAAAAAAAAAAAGACAACAGGGCAACGCTGGAATTTCTTTAGAAAAAGATGTTATTGTGTAGGTGAGATACAGGTGATTATTACCATGTCAAAGACAGCCTCATTAGACCCCTCTTCAAAAGTGCCGAACTCCTATATAACTCTTCTCTCTCAATCTCTTGTACTGTTTCTGTCTTCAAAACGCCTCGAAAGATCTAATCTTTCACCTGCTTCTAAACTCTTCAAATAAGGCAAAGAAAAAAAAACACCCAAAAAGGTAAACTTTATTTATTATTTTTAATTAAATTTTGTAGCTTTTGATTTTGACTTTCATAGTTTTGATCTAGTTTGAATTGTTTTCCTGCCTTTTTCCTAATTCACTGAATAGATCATTCGTCTAATCCCACCTTGTTTATATGCTTTCTTCTTTGTTTTTGCTTTAATTATTGTAGGTTTTGCTTGGGAATTTTCAGGTTCGAACAGGTTTTTAGTTTTTTAATGTTTTTTGGTGTTAAAAAATTTCTTGGTTTTAATCAATTATCATGAACTTGAAAGATAAGAAAGAGGAAAAAGATGGTGGGAATTTCTCTGGGTTTTCAATTCCATGTCTTGTTTCCGAATTTCTCGCGGAATTTCTGTTGTTACTGTTTATAAATTATTAGTTTTCATGGGTTTTTTTTAATTCCCAGTGGTTTTTGAAAACCATTAATCTCTTAGCATTTTATTTTATATACTTTGATGTATGTACAATCAAACTAGTGCAATATATTCATATTGTTTATCATGTTTCATAACTTGGATCCGTTGACTATGTAATTTGCAGATGAAAATCGGGTTCCTTGTATTTGTAGCTGTTGCATTGCTAGCATTCTTGTGTAGCCCGAATGCTGTGTATGGAATTAGATTCGTAATTGATAGAGAAGAATGCTTCTCTCACGATGTTAAGTATGAAGGGGATACAATTCATGTGTCGTTTGTTGTCATCAAGGCTGATTCAACTTGGCATAATAGTCATGAGGGTGTTGATCTGGTGGTAAGCTTCCTCTTCTCCTTATTACGGCTAATTTGGTTTCGACATTGTCATTCGTTCCTTATGCTTCAACTGCTAGCATGTAGTTCAGTTTCTTACTTAGGGCATAGTTAAGAGTGTGAACTGCAAGAGAATAGTGTTTTAGAATTGGTGATCTTGTGGATCTAAATCAGATCTGACTCCTCTATTACTTAAACTGATTATGAGCCCTTTTCTCAAAGTCCAAAATCGAATTTGAAATTATAGTTTGTATTACATGAAAAACATAAGTTTCTAGTCCATCAACAATATACTCTTGTATTGGACAAGAAATGGAAACAGATTCCAAATTTTCCACTTTTAGGAACCTATCAGCTGCAAAGGCGATTATTAGGGGTTGTTCTTTCTCTACAAAGTTCCATGGTGCTTTAGGTGGTAATAAGTCGTCTTGATCTGAATAAGTTGGATTCTGAAAATAGGGTCATAAAAAATTTCACTTATAGTGCTTTCAAGTCAAACGATAAGATGAACATAAAGATTCTCTTTTTCTTTTGAATTGCCTATTTGCATAAATTGTTCAGGAACTCAAATTTAACAATCTTATTTTACTTGCTACTTGTTGCGATTATTAGGTGAAGGGACCTACCGGTGATCAGATTCAAGACTATCGAGACAAGATAAGTGAGAAATTTGAGTTTGTTGCTCATCAGAAAGGAATACACCGTTTCTGTTTCAGTAATAAATCTCCTTACTATGAAACGGTCGACTTTGATGTACATGAAAGTCATTTTACATACTATGATCAGCATGCAAAGGATGGTGAGTTGTTTTCTGTTTGCTTTTATGTTTCTCTTTTGCTGTTGAACCTTTAATATAAAGAGTACTGAGTGCTGTTCTCATGCTTATCTGCAGAGCATTTCAACCCTTTGTTAGAACAAATATCTAAGTTAGAGGAAGCTCTTTATAACATCCAGTTTGAACAGCACTGGTTAGAGGCTCAGACAGAACGTCAGGCAATCGGTATATTCATATTAAACACTTTTTTTTATTTTTAATTACGGACAGTTGTGGACGATGTTCCGTCATTGATACCTTTGAGACTTGTTTATCTGTTACCATACCTTCAAACTCATAGGTAGCTGAAGCCTTTACTTTGAATCAATTCGAGACAATTGTTAGATTCAATTGTGAATTACAATAAAGTGTCACTTCGTTATGTTTTAAAACTTATATGATTTAGGTTGCTAGACTATGTTTATTAGATACTTTAGATTTGTATGCTAGGAGTCACTTTTCGCCATATTTTGCTCACTTAATGGCTGAAGAGTTTGTTTCGATACATGTAAATATGCATTTTTTTTTATATATATAAATCATAGAAGTAATCTAAGCTTTGTTGCATATCGTGAGGATAAAAAGAATTTAGGTGAAACCATTTTTTTTTTTGGTCAAGACTTGGTTAGAACTAGATGACATGGGTTCAAATCTTGTCACCCTTTCCCCTTTCCCCTTTCCCCTTCCCTCAATATTGTATGATAAAAAAAAATATGTTTTTGAGATGCTGGTGCTAATAGATATTATTCAAGGAAAAAGAACCCTTTAATGTAGGCATTGCTTGAATTGCTCTCATGATTCCTTTCCAGTTGATTACTTTTTCATCTAATGATTCTCTGTTACTGTAAATGCAGTAAATGAAGCCATGAGTAAAAGAGCAGTTCACAAGGCCTTTTACGAATCTGCAGCACTAATTGGAGCCAGTGTTCTTCAAGTTTACCTACTCCGCCGCCTTTTTGAACGAAAGCTTGGAATGTCCCGGGTTTAGTTTTAGCACTGCACTGCAATGTTTCATTAGCTATAGGATCATGCAGACTATTGTCATCTCAGGCACTTGATACATACAATGAATTTATGAAATCAGTGACGTTTTCTGTTTTTGAGTCTTTAGATTTATCATTGTTGAGTAAACATAAACTATATAAAGCATGATTGGTTCAAGTTATTTCTGCTAAAATTGTTTATGGTTCCATGGTTTCATTATGCTCATCAGCCATCGGTTGCTACTCAAGCAAACTTTAGAGGCATATGATGTTCCTATGCATATTATATACATACTGCCATTGAAATATTTTCCCAATAAAAAGATGAAAAAGTAGAAGAAAAGCATAGAAGACAAAATGAAATAGAATTTTTCAAAAAACACACCAATCACATGTATAACATGAAGAAGGAATGTCACGTGAAAGCTCTATGGCTTGTAACACAAGGATGGCAAAAGACAATGAAATACCACAGCTTCTAATAACATCCCACCAAATCAATAAATATAGATACAGTAAGTGTTTTGTCTTCTTTACTTCTCCCTCCCACCAGAAATAAATTTTACACGACAAAGAAAAATCCAGAAGGGCTTATCAAGCCTTACAGACCCTATCTTGTTTAGGAATATATGGTGGGGCTTCAATATACTTGTGGAAGCTCTTATGTCTTATACGAGTAGGGCATCGTCAAGATTCCGCAGGCGGGGCTTGAACGCAGCAAAACCATTTTTTCTGAAAAAAAACAGTTGATAACAATCATTGTAAGCAATACCAAAGCAAATTGTTATTTTTTTACAGTCAGTCAAGAATAGACTATCACCACTGCCTAACATATGCAGCTAGATGCCAAGAACAAGTCATTAGATGTTACTTACAGGTTGGGTTTTGCCAGGATCAGCTCCAGGCTTAACATTAGAATCAGACTTTGCCGGTGACTCAGGTTTGCCACCTGTTTTCTTCTCGTCCCTTGCCTTATTAAAGATCACAGTGAATCCCTCAGCAGATGCAGGATCGTTGACATCCCATTCACCAAATTTTGGCAATGGCCGACCCTTTTCCTCCTATTGCACAAAATAAAAAGTGAAATGTCCCGTTAAGACCCTTATAATCGAAACACGTAGACAGAAAAACTATCAACTTAACCTGGCAAAACTATAGCATGTATAAGTTTCACCAAGCAGCTAATAGCAACAAAGTATTCAATTACCAGTTGTAACAAGCCAGTTAGTTGCTAGTCCTGAGAGTTCTCAACAAGCGTAAAGATAGATTACAATCACAAAATGAACAATTCATCCGCAATCAATAAGCAAGAAAATAGTCTGGCATTGATGATTCTTGAACTCTAAAAGGAGGTAAAAGGAAACAGAGGATATAATAACCAACTCTTAATTGATTCTCAAGCAGCCAAGGTACTTACTAGTGTAAGACATTAGATGTTTTTCATTTTCAATGTCATTATAGACTACAATTTCTGTTGAGATCAAACATTGCGATAAAGCTTTTCTATTCTGAACTAGAAACTACTTCAATAGCTAAATACAATTAGAATGCAACACATTCAATTGAAGATAAGATCACTGATACAATCTAAACATCTAAAATGCCAGTGAAACTGCCAAATCAAAGCTGCTAATTACTATAAGGGAGTTACATAACTTCAGCAAATTCCATTTATTTAACAACCACAAAATTAATTGGCATGCTTTGCAATATTATGAACAAACAAATGAAACTTCGTAGACTGAACCACAAGATGGAGTGGAAAAGGATTTGTGTTCAAGTCTTCAGTTGACACTACTCACGAATTCAATCCCTAGACAACCCTTACTCCCTACCCCTTAATAAAAAAAGTGACTTCAGCAGAGCTTAGATCACATTGCCTGATTATTAGCATGATGGGGCTAAAAAGGCATGTGCAGCTTGCATTATTACAAGCCTAAATTAGCCAAACAGCAACACTGGTTACTTTTCTAGAGAAAGCACTCCGAAAAAACTTGTCTAAGAACAGAAATTCACTTCAATCACTATTTTCTAATAGGATATCCAACAAAATATCATAAATGGTTCATGAAATAAGTATTTTACACAGCGGTATAATCATTGACACGACAATTTTTATTCAAGGGTCTGGTGGGTAGAACAATGAAAGAAAGTCATGCCAACATAGCAAAAGTGCAATCAATTAACAGATCAAACAGAAGCCTCCCTAATGAGCAATAATTGAGTATGAATCGCAACGACCATTTGTGGAGATAAAAATGACCACATAGATTCATAATCATATGCATCATCAATATAAAACCACAACCAGGTGACTAGAAATAATCATATCCTTGGAAAGATAAGTGAAAAGCTTAACTTATCCTGCAACATGACAAAAAGGAATCTGCCAAAAAGTAGAACATGACGTTACATAAACTAACTATCAAAGTAATATCAAATCATGCAAATCCAAGCATAATTTAGGAACATAATATATGATGCCATAGATCCCATAAAACAATCTGATTACTCAGTGCTAGTTAATTTAATATGAACAGGTTGACACAAAAGATTCATCCACTTCAGGATATAAACAAATTTATGGATTATGACTTCCACTATCAAGCTGATATTTACAGATTACATATCCAATAATATACAAGTAACAATCCATGCCCTCTAAAATATCCCCAGAAAAGCTAATATTCTCTTCTGGGCATATATAGATACTTGATGTGTTCTGAAAAGAACATTATCACAATCCTAGTTATTACTCCTTAATTACCCAACTTCAATGATTAATCAGAAACTACATTTTCAACACAAAAATAATGGTATATTAATCCTATTTAGACAAAGATTACAAAAAACACCTTGAAACAATTTACCCATTTGAAAACGCATTCCATTTTCATTCAATATTAATCTAATCTCCCAAAGTCTAATTGAGCAAAATTACCTTAAAAACAATTCCAACAATAAATCATGTCATTGCATAAATGGCTAAAATGGTACTCAGTTCATCAGTTAAAGAAAAACAAAAACAGACACACACACACACACACAAAAAAAAAACCCCATCTTCCAGCAAAACTGATCAAAGGATGCAATAACAGAAAGATGAGAGGGTAAATATAAAACAGTGAGCATCAGCAACAAAATCAAGCCTGATTTTTTTCTCTTTTTAGATAAAATGAAAATAAATAAAACCCAGAATCAAAAACACCCAAAAATCCATGAATCAGAACAATCCCAAGCTCAAAGACTAAAAAAATGGGAAAAAAATTAAATCAGACAACAAAGTTAAACCTTGTTTTAAAATGAATTTAAAACAGAAATGAAAAGAGTAAAAAACCCAGAAAAGATTACATACCGACATGAATTCACGAGAGAAAAACTTTTCTTGTGAAGAGAGAGAGAGAGAGAGAGAGAGAGAGAGAGAGAGAGAGAATGAGAGTTTTTAGAGAGAGAAGGAAGAGAATTTTTTGGGAGGAATATGTGAAGAAAGAGAAAGAGAAAAAATAGGAATCGGGATAAACGGCGTTAGTTTGGACGGTTAATGGAAAGGGTACGGTGGTGGGGAGAAAGGGATGAATAGGAAAACTGAGTCGTTAACTCGTTAGACTCGTTACTCAATCAGCCAGTGATTACGTGGAGCCCGGGCATGGATAACGGAACCAGTAATATGAGCTGGCAAACGTTTTTTTTTTTTTCTTCTGACATATACTATTATTACAGCAATTACTACTATTATTATTACAATTCCTTTTGTTGAAGATTTTTCTTAGAAAATTGGTTGGTTGCTGTAGCATTTTCTAGCTTCAATGGCTGTCATTACTACCAACACGTTCATCATCATTCGTCCAGGCCTAATACCAGTCATGAAAAACAAATAAAATCAGAAAAGCAAAAGAACATGTTACAAATAAGAATAATTACATTGACCATATATTCCTAGTTAATGTTGCTAGATTTTGTCTCACTCAGTCATTCCAAGAACAGCATACAACATTTTGTAACATGGGAAATCTATAGAATGTAACCTACCAATCAAATTTACATGCACTATATACACTTTGCCTCCATTATCAAGCACAATTCATTAAGCTTGCTAAACGAGCAGGCTTCATCACTCATCAAACAGGCTCTTGCCCCCCCTATCTTTATTACAAGGAATCCTTGTTCTCATGAAAACAATAACATTGCATTATGTTGTTGAAGAAAGGAATCTGGTCCAATACCACATCGATTAGAGGGAAATTCACCAGAAATTCATCGTTCCCGCACATACAGCAACGGCATGATTGTGTCTTCCATATTTGTTTCCAACGCTATCAATCGCAAGAGACAAACCTAAACCAATAATCAATTGGTAAGAACTGTATTGAACAAGACTGTAAATAGATGCAGAACAATACAAAGCAGGAACTTTTCCTTTCAAAGTGTTTTAAAATTGGTTAAATTTCGCTCATGTCTGAACAGTTCAAGGGAATTTGAAGCAAAGATAAAGGGAGAGAAGAGACTTACACAGTCTTCTTATGATGTATCTCCGTTGGTTCAGTCCTATTTTGACACATAAGTGAATCAATGTCTACCTATGCTTCCTGGCTTCATGATCACGAAAAGGAAAAAGAATCCTGCCCAAGAAAGCTTACAAGGTATAAGTTGGATGTGATAGAAAAATAGTCCATAAATGACCAAAAGATAGATGACTTGACACGAACCAAATCAGAATGCCACGACTGGTTGGGAAGTAAAAGTTTGAAGCTAACCAATAAGAAGATCTGTAGAAAACTGGTCTATATTTTCAGCAACCAACAACATCGTTTCACACTCCCGATTGTCTTCAATGCCATTTCCTCTTATTCTGCTTCAAGTACTTAAACCTTTTCTTGGCAATTATCAATGCCTTCTGAAACTGCTCCGTACTTCCATCCCAATCACAAGATATGATTCCCCTACCCTTTAAGTCCTCTAAAAGCACATCACCAGTAGAAGGGTTACTACCCTCGATGAGAAGAGCATCAACTAGAACAGTATAAGTCGTGGCATTGGGCCACAGACCATTTTGTTTCATCTCTTGATATAGTTCAAAAGCAGCTGCTATGTCCCCATTAGCACAAAGGCCCGAAATGATGACATTGTAAGCAACAACATCAAGTTTCAGACCACACAGTTGCATTTTATTCCGTAACTTTAGAGCCTCGGCAATGTTACTCTCTTTGCATAACATGTGCATAAGGGTGGTAAATGTAGCTACGGTTGGAACAAGTTGCTTCCGGAGCATTCTATCAAGAACCAATATTGCTTCTTCAACTTTCCCACTAAGGGCAAGTCCTCGTACAATAGCACTCTCAGCAACATCAGGGGAAGTGATGCCAAGTGATGTCATTTCATCCTTCAATTCCAATGCTGCTTGCAAATTCCTAGCTCTACACATAGCATTAATCAATGTAATATATTGTTTTCCCTTGGGAAGGTAACCCTTGTGAGCCATTTCATGTAAAACAATATGGGATTCTTGGAGTGCAAGATTTCTGTTGAGCCCAATAACGAGTGTATTGAGGGTCTCTGCATCAGGAAATATTCCCAAAAAGTTCATAGCATTAACCAGATCAAAGGTCTTTCCGGTATCACCTCTTTCACAACACTTGCTGATAAGCATGTTAAATGTCAATCGATCAACTTCAACACCTTCAGATATCATCTTCTTCAAGATTTTAATACCAACATCCAACATGCCTGTCTTGCAAAGTCCAAGAATAAGGTTATGGGATGTTAATCTATCAGGCAAAAGACCACTACTGATCATGAGTTTAAAAAGAATAGAGCAAGTCCGTATGTCTTTTTGCTTAGCATATCCATGCAACAAAATGTTATACGTAGGCAAACTGGGGCATAAGCTTTTGCTTCTCATCATGGAAAACAGATTATTTACCTTCGTCAATTTTCCCCTCCTCGAGGTTCCATCTAGAGCAGCATTAAAAGCAATAACATCAAGATACCGGCTTTTTTGCTCCATCTCTTTATAAAAATAATAAGCAGCCTTTGATTGGCCTGTCTTGAAAAGACCATCAACTAAACAGGTGTACGTAACTTGATTTGGAGTAAAAAATCCTTTATCCATCAGCTTCCCCAGAAATAGAAGGGCAGCAGCAACTTTTCCCTTTCTACATAACCCATTGAGAAGGATGGTATATGTATAACTATCAGGAAGAACACCAAACAGAACCATCTCCTCGAAAAGGGCCACTGATTCCCACATATTCCCCGATTTGCAAGTCCCAGCAAGGATAGTGTTGTAGACAACGTTATCTACAGCGGAAGGAATGTAATGCAGCTTGTTCAAAAATTTCTTCGCTTCTACCAGATTTCCACCCTTGCATAGTCCTTTTAGTAGGCTGCCGTATGTGAAAAAACTGGGAGTATTACCTAATTTAACCATCTCATCGAACAAAGAAAACGCTTTCAGCCCATCACCCAAATTTCCATAGCCACTTATAACACAATCAAATGTGATGGAGTTAGGGTTAGGACCGATCCGACTCATGTGATGCATGAATTCCTCAGCCTCTCTAACTTTTCCATCTCTACACAAAGAAGCAACCAACGTGTTACAAGTAAAATGGTCAGCAGCATGACCACTGCAATTCATAATTCTGTAGATTTTCAAAGCTTCCGTGACAAGTCCCATCTTACAAGAATTGTAGATTAATGTGGAGTAAATAACATTGTTAGGTCTAAATCCAGCTCTATACATTTTACATATAATTTCTTTTACACATTTTATATTCCTAGCCTGGTAAAATCCATTTATAAGCACGGAAAAGGTGATAATATCAGGAGCCACACCCTCCTCAAACATCTCATGGAACATCTGTACAGCTTCATCGAACAACCCCTTTTTGCATAGTCCATCAATCATCTCAGTGTATGGTATACATCCAAAACCCATCCCATTTGTCCTCATTCTCTCAAAAAACCTTCTCACTAAATCGAATTTGCCATGCTTGCACAACCCATTTAAAAGCGCTCCATAACTGACTTCATTAAGCCGTAATCCCACTTTTTCCATCATATCCATGAGTCTTAAAGCTTCTTCAAAGTTACCCTCATTCGAATGCCCTTCAATCAAAGCATTGTAAGTAGCAACATTTGGAGAGAGATTAAAATATCCCATCTCATCAAAAATCCGAGTAGCAACCCCAATACTTCCCACCTTAACAAATCCGTTAATAAGAGTGTTATAGGTAATAGCATTGGGAGATATCCTTCTCTTTCTCATCTTTTTTAACAGTAAGTAAGCTTTTGCACTTCTATCATTTCTACACAAATCGTCAATAAGCATATTATATGTACATACATCTGCTTCAATACCCTTAGACCCCATACGGTCAATCAGCTCAAAGGCTGATTTATATCTTCCCTTCTTGCAAAACCAATGTAGCAAAGTATTGTAAGTAACTATAGTTGGAACATAACCGCTATTCTCCATCTTTCTCAGCAAATAAACAGCTTTCTCGAGCTTCCCTTCGACACACAAAACATTGATCAATATATTAAAAGTGGCTATATTAGGACAAATCTTCAAATCAAGCAATTCCTTGAAAAATTCCCAAACTGAACAAACTCTCCCATCCTTCACCATTGAACCTAACATCATATTACAAGTATAAACTGACGGCTTAAATCCTCGAAACCGCATCAAATTAAAAGTCTCCAAAGCATTATCAATCATTCCATCTTTCAAATAAAACCTGATCAATAGATCAAAAACTGAAGGGTTTGAATTGCAAAGAGAGTATGTATCCATCAAAGCACCAAAAACAAACCTTGACCCTACAGCCAATTTACACAATTGCCTCAACAATGATTTAGCAGAGTCATACATTCTAGCTCTAACAAGAATATGGGTAGTGATTGAAAGTACATGAGTGAGATGATTGTGTTCCAAACCAGGTTGGTTGATAAAAAAGTTGAGAAATTTCAAAGCTAGCCTTCCATGAACTTGCCTCAAAGAAGCCAACTTGTAATTCATGTGGTTCAGTGATTCCCAACGGTCTATAGTTAAAATTGTATATATGCTGTTCTCCAATTCTACCAAAAAAAAGTTAAAAAAAAAAAAAGACTTCATAGTAAGAAACATATATTTCATACAAAACGTTGAAAACATTAAGCATAACGAAAGTAAAGAAGAATTACCGGAGAATTGCGAGTGGTTTTTGACTGTGGCGTTTTGGTCATCTGGTTTTGAGGTAGTGGTGGAAAATTGAAATAAACCCAGAATAGAAAAAGGTCTGAATTTGGCGCATTCGAGGTGGAGTGAAGCTAATAGTGTTTTGGTGGTGGAAGAACTCAGAGTCGAAGACATTACCAGTTTTGAACTGCAACTAATAGTTTGAGTCGTGTTTGTGTTATGTCGTGTAAAATGTTGTGAGCTTTGTCGAATGTCTTGTAGAGTTGTTGTTGGTTTCAATATTGGGCCTCCTGAGTTATGAATCATTGCACATAAAACTGTTTTATGGCTGCTTTTGGGCCGTTTTGTTTCGGGGCAAATTGGGGTTCCGTTTTTGTAACAAAAACGAAAAGGAAATTGAATCGAAAGAGAAGGAAAACGGAAGAGAATGGTCGAATTCTCGTATTGGGACTTGTTTTATACATAAGTTACGGATTTAGTCTTTATTCTTTAATTCGGTTAACTTTAGTTTCGTTATTTTTCGCATTTTAAAATTTTAGTACAGGCCAAACCATAATCGTTAAATTTTCTTATTTTCAAAATTTTATGCATGTCAGTTTATTATTTCCACATAATACTCACAAATAAGCCAAGTCATTTTAGTTAATAAATTTAACGATTTACCATTTGAGTCTAAACTAAAATTTTTAAATTTTGAAAAGTATAAAGACTAAAATTGATAACATTAGAATTTGACTTAGCAGATTTAACTGTTACCATTTGGATTAGGGCTAAAATTTTATACGATTTAAAATTAACCAAAATAGATTCTAGAGACTAAATCTATAACTTATGCATAGTATATAAACTAATAGCAAAATTTGATAAAAGAAATTAAAGTACGAATATTTCACTGAAGTTGGACTATACATGGCATATATAGGTACATAATGAGACTAGAGACTCACACATAGTTAATGAGACTTGAACCATGAATCTTCAAAGATCAGGGCCTTTATCTTAACCAATGCTCAAAAATAACACTTATTATTATACATTTTAATATGTTTAAATAAATTTAGAATTATATTATAATAATAATTGTTGATACAATGATACAACAAAGAGAGAACATAGAGGAGAGGTGGTGGTTATTATGGAGTCTGGTTCACCCAGACGAAGCGGAGAGAATGACAAAATGTAAGCTTAGAATATTAGAAGAGTCTATTCTTCCTCGTTCCTAGAGGTATTTATAGGCAAGGTATCTATGTAAGGCCACGTTAACGTGTTGGATTTACCATTAAGCCATCATTACGGAACGTGTGGGGTGGATATCTTCTATGGAATGAGGATGTCTATGATGGGACAGGTTCTATCATTTATTCGGACTTGATGGTGTGGAGCAATATTTGGTGATCAACAACTTCATGTTCCCGATATAGCTCATGGACTCAAACAACGGATGGTATGTGGTTGTTTAAATGGTCATCTTGAAAAATAGCTTGCGGATGATCTTCCAACTTATTAACAGTTATCTTACTATTTAGGTGTCCTCTTCACTTACCACGTGACTTGATGCGAATAGGGAATAACAATAATGATGATTTATATAAATATTAGATAAATTGAAATGCAACAAAAATTAAATATATGGCACGGCACAAGAAAAAATGTGAAAATAAAATCAATGTCTTAAACCCTAAATTTTAAAGTGCCAATGCATAACCCTTAACCATTAGATTGTTTGAAACTCATTTAAATATTATAAGTAAATATTAAAGACCAATTGACCAAAAAAGGCCCATTCCCAAAAAAATTATGGAAATGGGCCGGTTTTTTCAAAAATAATGGAAATGATCCGTTTTTATAAAAAAGTACATTGAGTTAGCGTCGTTTTTAGGAAAAATGCAGAAAAGTGTGTCTAGCTCAATGCTTTTTTCCCTGATGACATGTAAAATGCGCTGACGTGAAAGCATTTTACTAAAAAGTGTCCACGTTGGCATGCTTTTACCCGTGTTCCAACGGCTATTTGAACTAGCCATTAGACCCCCCAACAGTCCAAAAAGAAAAAGTATAAACCCCCCACACATTTTCACACACAATTCTCACAATTCTCGCCTAAATTCTCAAATTTCTCACAATTCTCAAAAAACTCTCAAATTATTTTCCTAAATTCTATTTTTATCTAAATTAATATTTTTTTATTTTTTTATTAGTAATTCCAAGAAATAGTATTTTATTAAAAATTTGTTCGTGTTCAATTTAGTAATGATCGGGTCTCTAATCCGTCTTGATGGCGAACACGTCTATGTCAATCAATTGCAAAAGGTAAGAATAAATTTTAATAAATTTTAAATTTTTTAAAAAATTTTAAAGTTTTTTATTTCATAATTATAATTGAACTTAATATTTTTTTTGTAACTTTTATGTATATAGGTGGAAGATCGAATTTTACAATGCCATATTCGTAATCTACCTGATCCTCCATCATCGTTGATCAAAACATGTTTTAGGGAAGCTGTTTTTTTCACGTGGCCTACTTAGGTCAGGGGTGTAAGTTGGACTCGAAACTCATAAGTGCATTGCTTGAAGGTCCAAAACAGGCGCTTGAACACTCGGCATCCACAGAACAAATGATCGTTGTAGTATGCGAGACCCGTTTCAAGATCTGTTACGCAACCAGGTACATACCTCTCCAGCACTTGACACCACTGCCATACCTCGTTGTATGACGCGTCTCACCTACTGTGCATCTTCTCCAAGGCCTTCTGCTTAGCTATCCACGCCTTGTGGTACGAAGGCACATAATTGAATTGGCTACGAATATTTGCAATTAAAACTGACACATTGTCATCAGATCCACTTTCACCATCGGTATTATTAGGCCCGCGATCATATCTGAATCCAACTTCGGATGATCTCATGAAACACTTGCAACCCCACGAGTATGTCAAATTAATTGGAAATAACTTTAAACCTTAAATAAAACCCTAAAAACCTAGTGATAATGTACCAGAGGAAAATTATGCAGACCGGTAAACTTTTTAATCATCCATAACCCTATCTTCTTCCTAACAGAAGCCATGATTTTCCATAAGCAACTGTCGTCTCGCACTGTACACTTCTCATCGAACTTTTCAGATTTGGATTTAACCACGCGGAAGTTAACCCTGTTCTTGATGCTGTATCGCTTCAATGCTACGAGAAAATCATCTTTACTGGAAGACTCCCTACCCACTTCCAAATCACCTGAAGCCGATGATGCACTTCTATGGCTAGGCCTCTTGTGTGGCAAGTCTGCAAACTCCAACGTATCCTCTACCGAAAGATCGACATTATGCATGTGGGCTAGCAGCGAGTACGCTGTGAATCATGGATCTTTTTCTTCTTCTTCATCTTCATCACCCTCTTCACTGTCTTCAGGTTTAGTTGGGACAGGCTCTGGTTCAGAAAATAATCTAACTTCTAAATTGTCGGCACCAGGCTCTCGGGGTGGATCCATATTGGATTCATTGGTGTGTCGTTGAAAGTACCAAAAATAACCTATCCCTATGAAATAACAAAAAAGAATAGTATAAGGGAAGTAGGGTCAAATCCTCAGGGATTGGATTTGTACAACTTCTTGTTCTTCGAGATCCCGAGCACAGTCGTGCCTAAGAAAAAGTGGCGTACCTAGAAAAAAAATAGAATTAAAAATATGGAGGGGTTGAAATTGTATAAATTAAAATCTAAATTGTAAAGAGAAACAGAATTTGAGAAAAAAAGATTCTTTGATTGAGAGATTCCAGCCTCCGGTTATCTCGATCCTCCTTAGGTTCAATCCTAAGCTTTTAGGTGATCTTTCTCATGACAGAATAAGCCAGTTATAGTGGAAGAGGATGCCTACGACCACCAGCTCCACTTAGATTTTAGCCTTACGATTTAGAGGAACCTAACTCTAGCCAATCGTCACTTTTGTGGGACCGTCTTACACTAGATCATCACTTCTCAATAGCGAATGCGAAGCCATTTTGTCTCTTGGGCTCGACAACCACTAACGCAGTAAGCTAACGAACCGACTGTACAACCTTTCCAAAACATACAAAGCGGCCGCCTTTGCACAAAATGAAAAGATCACTTTTGGAATGACATGGATAGAAGCGTCAGTACCGTAATGTGGAGAAACAATGAATACTCGTTGAGAAGGCTAAGTGCGAATTCTAAGCCTCATGAACCTTTTTTGGAGAATCTCGACAACCTTTGGCTAGATGAGTTTAGTGGATTATGCTTTTTGGGAAAAAAAGAAATAAGTTTAATCAAATGAAATTTTATTGAATAATAAAATAACAAAAGCTAAGAACTTTAGGGAGATAGAATTTTTATAGAAAATATGAGTCTAATTTGTGTCACTATATCCCCTATTTATAGTACATAGAAAACTTAATTTGTTTCCTATTTAAACTCTAAAGGATAAATAAAGATAAAAGCTGAAATTAAATCTAAATAAAAATCCTAACAATAATCCTAATAAAATTCAAATTTAAATAGAATCCTATGTTTATAAATCTCTTCTTTGACTTTTTACCCCTAAGTCTTCCACGCTTTGTACTTTTGGCACCACTTCTTTCCTATTTCGTATGCTGGCCCATTTTATCTTCAAATTCACGCTTTTTGCCCCTAAATTTCATTTTGCCTGTAATTTAGTCCCTACAAGATAAAAAATCATAAAAAGCCCAAATTAGTAGGATCATACTCAAAATATATATGCAATTAACACATAAAAGTATGTCATTTTAAAGTATTATCATTCATTGTCATCTTCATTCCTTGACACACTAACATCTACCATGTTGGAGGTCCACTTGCCGGTGGACGTCGTAGGGAGTAAATCATCCCTTCTCGTGTGCGTTCCAAAACGTCCAAAATCACATGTCGATTGCCAACCGCTGGAAGATGATTCCATTCCTCAATAAATATTCCCAGCATCGAACATTGACCCATCGAGGTGCATGTCCCATCCACTAACTGAGTGTCGTGCAAGGGTGGTCTATCACCAAAACCCGATGGTTCGATGTACTGCCTCCCACGATTGAAATCTAAGGCTTAAAGGGATGAGTTTCTTCTCATTGATGATCCCAGGATATCATAATGGGAACTTTCTAATAGAGTGGTTGTACTATCAACATTTTCAATGGTTTTTACCTCTCGGATAGGAAGAGATGTTGAAGTCGCAAGTCCTTCATTCTGTTTTGAAAATTCCACATATAACTCAAAAAACGGTGATCCACTTTCAATGTGCGTCTGCACCATCGCCTCTAAGCCCCAAGAACCTTTAATAATAAATGAGTCATATCTCACGGGTTCGACCGAAACACAAAATCGATACTTAATAGATGAAACTCACATTGTAATAGATCCAAAGATTTTTTGCCTAATTCTTTTATGAAGTTCTGTCAACTCTATGTTCTAGTTAAAAGTCAGTCGCGCCGTGTTCTCTGATAAAAAGGTCACACCGTTCTCGTAATAAATATAGTATTAATTCGTCCACTCATTTCCAACCAATTTATCTGCAGAAAGAAATTCGAAACACAAAAAATTAACACGAAAAATAAAAACATTATGCAATAAATATAATGCTTCATATAAATATTAACATGAAAAATTAACTTATACCTTAAACCCCAACTTCTATTCTTCTAAACTTCTTCAATTTCTATTGCTCTAACTTATGCTATCAGAGGCTGAAATATGAGTTATTTATAGCCTAAGGGAATGCATCCTACTCCTTTCTGTAAAATGCCCCGGATAGTGGGGGTTGAAATTTGTAGAGGAAAAACGCTCCAAGTAGGACACACTATCAAAAGCAGTACTGAAAAAGGCATCCAGCTGAAAGCGTTTCCAGTACTTTTGCTGACAGTACTACTTGGAGCATTTTTCATCTACAAACTTTAACCCCTACTATTCGAGGCATTTTCCACAAACCTTATCTCAGAAATCCCAGGATATTTTTTCAGAATCATCTCATCAAATTTATTTTCTCAAAAGTAGCAGTACTAAAAAAGACGTCCAGTTGAAAGCGTTTTCAGTACTTTTGCTGACTATCCATCTTACTTAGAGCCTTTTTTTCTCTAAAAAAACTCAACCCATATCGTCAAAATTATTTCTTCAGAACCCATCCCCTTAAAACTATTTTTTTTAGAACCCCTAAACCCTAATAAATAAATAAAACCCTAAACCTAGACACTTAAAAAATAAAAAATCATAAACCTTAATTTTATAAACCCTAACCCTAACCTTAACCCTAAATAATTAAAAATTAAAAACCCTAATTGGCACTAGGAAAACACAAGCAAAAATACGCCCACGTGAATTCTTTTTAATAAAACGCTTCCATGTCAGCGCATTTTACATGTCATCAAGGAAAAAGCGTTGAGCTAGACGCGCTTTTCTACGTTTCCCCTGAAAACGACGCTAGCTCAGCGCGTTTTTTAAAAACGGGCCATTCCCATTATTTTTAAAAAAATTGGCCCATTTCTATAATTTTGTTTAGAAATGGGCCTTTTTTGGCCCATTGGTCAATATTTTAAAACCTTTTTTTAATATATCATTTAAAATTAAATAAAACAATTATTTAAATAATACTTTTTTTTTCTATTTGGTCGGAGATGAATTTAAAAAAATATTTCTAAATACATAAATTCTTTCAGATAAAGTCTCCTATTAGTTATTGTAATTTGTAAAAGTTATAGATTTGATCCTTGTATTTTAATTTGATCAATTTTAGTTTTTATATTTTTTGAATTGGTCAATTTTAGTTCCTATACTTTTCAAATTTTAAAATTTTAGTCTAGCAATTAAATTTGTTTGGTTAAATTCAATTACTAGTCATGTACTATATATACAATTATATATTTAGTTCATTTTCTCCAATTGGATCATTTTAAGTCCTTATACTTTTCGAAATTTGAAATTTCAGTCTTGACACAAATGACTGTCGTTAATCCATTAATTAAATTTTTAGTGAGTAATATGTGGAAATAATAAGCTAACATGGCATTATATGTATCATAATATATTTGGCACATTAGATTTTAGAAATAACAGAACTTTACTTAATGAATTTAACAATCATTGCTTGGTGATGACTGAAATTTTAAATTTTAGAAAGTAAAAGGACTAAAAATGACCAAATAAAAGTATAGAGATTAAATCCACATAATAGAGATTATACCAAATAAAAGTACAAGGACTAATGGCAAAATTTAACCAATTCTTTCACTATCATTTTTTTTCTTTGGTTTTGTTCTCTCTTTCTCTCGTTGCGTTTCCTTCTCCCTTCCCTTCAGCCATGTCCCCAGACTCTCATTTTAAAGCCTCCATGTCTACCTTCGTGATCAATTGTCTGGAGATGGTTCTGCAAGCATAGCTCACGTGGCAGCTTAGGATTTTGATTGTACGAGTTGTGCTTCTTCGATATAAGAAACAAGGGGTTTGTTGTGAGTTAGAGGTGAGTGGCCTAGCCTATGTGGTGTTAGTTGAGATTCCAGGAATGAACCGCGTAGCATCCCATCCCATGCACCATTTCAGCACTCTCCCCCAAATTCCTTCTATTCATTTTCCTAAACCGTGTAGGCTCCGTGTTTAACAGTGTTTTCCTCTCTTATAAATTGCCTCACAGCCAAAACCCAAATAAGAAGAGAGATTAATAAAAGAAACCCAGAAGCCAAGGAAAGCATTAGAGAAGTGCATGGCAAGTTAGACAAACTTCGAAGTCAATCCTTATGAATCTCAATCTACTTCAGATATTTGCTGGAATTTGTTCTCTAATTCAAATCCAAGCAGCAGCATTATTACTATTATTTTTATTGCCTTCAATTTCTTTCTCTAACTTGTCTTCGCCCTTCTCTCATTCTTATCTTTGGACTTTGGTTCCTTTCCTTCTGTTCAATAATCCATGTTATACCTACACCTACATACACTAAGATCCAATTAAGGTCTAAGAAATGCTTAGAACAGCTCCTTGAAATATGAGACATCACAACAGGCCAACCAGTAGATCTGGGCACAAACAGGCAGCTGAAGATTTACTATAGATACTAATTCAGGTATAATCTCTATTCTATTTCACCATTATCATCTTATATCTGGCTTTCCCTCTTGCTACAACGCTAACTGGACCATCGAAAGGCATCTTGAAGCAGAAGGTCCGATGCTTTTTAATTTTCTTTGCCCTGCAGATCACCCAGTTACAAGACCCAATCCATCAGTCAGCCTAGCTCGCCACATAGAGACATCAACAAGGAAGTCAAGAAAGATTAGATTTAACTCCTGCTCCAAATTTCAGATGCGACTGAGAAAGAAGTATTGCTTGTTTTTTTAGAATAGATGGAAGCCGTGAGTCAAACAAGAGGTAAAACAAAAATGTGTCCAAAAGTTATCAAAAGCCATGACGGTAACGGAATTCGTGGTTAAACTTGAGTCTTCCAAGTTCGAGGAAAGGGGTGTATGTGAAAAAGATCACAAGGAAGACAATGACGATGGGAATGGCAACGACGACGGCGACAATTGTGATAATGGAAAACCACGAGTTAGTAAGAAGAAACTCAAGAGGAAAAGGAACAACCTAAAATGCTTTCTCTGTGACGATTCACACATGTTAAAGAAATATCTGAAGAAATCTGCGCTTAAGATGAACTTGGTTGGTAAGACCTTGGTACTTGATTCGAGTATAAGGGATGTCGAAGTTAAGGAGACCGAAAACTAGAAGAAGCCAATTAAGTGCTTCTTGTGTCATGATCCATATAGGTTGCGGAAATATTCGAAGAAGTCTATCATCGAAAGAAAAGATGGAACAGACAGAGCTCAAAAAGCTTAGTTCGAGCAAGAGAAAAGCCGAAACCAAAAGTTCAAAGAGAGCAAAAAGAAGTGTGTAAAGTAATAAATCCCAAGAAAATCTGGTTCAGCGGAGTGAGAGCCAAAACTATGAAGAAAACTTCTAGTCTAGGAAAGAAGTTGAGGGCTGCAGACAGGGGTACATAAAGTGAGCTAGAAAATACTAGCCAGAACCAGTAAAAGATTACATAGCAGCCGATGAGATGAAAGTTTGTTTTTTAATTCATAAAATGTCCAAAGCTGTAACTATATAATAACGTGAGGGACACTTACTTCTTTTTGTCTCTTAGTAACTGCTTATCAGAGAGCACTTTATTTTTCTTTTCCAATTATATATGCATAGATTTATATTATATGAAACGAGTGCTTCTCCATTAACTCAAATTAAGCATTCCATTTGAACAACCATGATCCAATATAATCAATGCACTAAATTCTTTTTGTAATTGTGTTATAGGAGGGAGATAGTCTGCCTCATTCTTTTATTAAAGGATCGTTTAGCATATTTTTTCAAACCTAACCTTGTTCTGAATTCTAAAAACAAAACTACAAGTCTATATTTTAGTATGTAAGAACCAGTCAATCAATTGGCTTGAATACTTTTATCTAGACGCAACCAACAAAAAACCTTGTGTTGATAATCTGACTGTATTCCCTGATCTCCGCAGCTTTTAGAACACATACAATATTAATGATTGCAGCAAAACAACGATCTTAGAAATTGTATATATATATGATGTCCCTTTCAGATTAATACCATGATTTGATGTTTCTAGTTTACATTTTTTTAATCATATTCTAAGAACAGATAAAGGTTGGGAAGTAAGTCTCTAAAGTAGAAACAAAGACATTACTTTAAAGAATGCTTTATTAAGGGTGCCCTAATTAGGGTGTGTTTTTTTAATAAAAATATAACAGAAACTTGAGAAAAAAAAGAGAGGGTTTTATGTGGCAAGAAGGAAAAGCAAAACTCTAAAAGAGAGAATAGACGGGAACTGGTATTTATTTAAGAAGAGAAACTTTTGGTGAATTTTAACTTTTTTTCCCTTTAATTTAGTTATATATCTGGGTTTTGTTTTCTGGTCAGGCTTTAAAAAAAAAAAACCTATTTAGTGTTATAATCACTAAAATGGAAGGTAGGTTCTAGTGACTGTTCACACCACGAAAGGTGCAGATAACAAGTGTAGTTCATACTGGGGAGGCGGGTGGTGGTTCTTTGAAACTGAATGGCCTGAGGTAGGATATTCTATTCTGGTCGGCCGATCTAGGAGTTTTTGGGCCTGCACTTGTTTGAAATTTGATGATTTAAGTGTTTGCTGTTTTTGTGCTTGTCTAATCTTGATGTTCTCCTAGTGCCATAGGAGTTTAATGCTTTAGTGCTTATTGTGTACCTGTTGTGGATGTTTGTTTAGGCATTGCTCTTAACGTTACTAGAGATGTATCACCACTGGTAACAGTGCTAAATTTGACCTTTAGTGCATTAAATATAATTGGACTCGATAATTGTTTTAGTTGCATTTTGGTATCACCCCTATGTTATCATTAATAATGTGTAGCAGTGATGTCCTGATGAGAGGAGGAAAGAAGAAAAAATCAAAAGAAGGCGAAATTGAGAGGAAGGAAAGCGTGTCTATTAAACATTGAATCTGATTTACTCACCCATTGACCCCTCTTTACTATGTATCTTCTCAGAAAAATTACATTAATTTCCTTTCTGCATGCCATTCGTAAAAGCATACGCCATTGAAATCTGCATATAAATTCTAGTCAACAAATCTTTAAATTTTTTTTTTAACCCAATTTATTTATAATTTTACCCTTTACTCCTATCCTTCATCTATATCAAACAATATACAAATTTCGTCCTCTTTTTATTTCCCTTTCCTTCTTCTTGACCTGCAAAATAATTTTATTTTTAACTTTACTTCAAAACCCTTCCTTCCTTTTGATTGAAACAGGTGAAGCTTCGTCATTATTTCACGCACGTTTCTTCTTGTATGACATCTTTTACAGGAATTTACTTTATCATTTTATTTTTAGTTTAAAATAAAATTAATTTAAGGCTTAAGCGCGTATCGAAGTAGGAACAAACTGTTGGTTATATATATATATATATATATATATATATACAATTTCGGGTTAGTTTCGTACCAACCAATCACCATGCATATATATATAGCAAAACAAAATCCAAAAGGTATATAGAATACAATTGTAAGCACAAGGATTCAGAGAAAGGCAAAGGCAAGTTAATGAAAAATTTGAAGCTTGCTATATATATATATATATATATACTGTATTGAAGGGGACAAGTTTTTCTTTAACTTGCCTTGGCCTTTGTCTGAAATACTTTGTCAAATAAGGTGTTGAAAAAGTATGATGAGAATGCATGTAGGCAGGCCGGTGGTTGATATAGTTAGCAGGGAAAGGCTAGGGCAAGTTAAAGAAAGAGTTCAAATTTGAAAACCCATTTATATGGTTCAAAAGCTTTTTCTTTAACTTGTCTTTGCCCTTCTCTCATCTACTATTAATGAATGTTAATGGGGCACAGGCTAGCTTTTCTTGCAGGAAAAGAAAAAGAGGTGATTAGCCATGTGTGTATGTATCATGATAGAATGCATCAGGCTTCTGGTTTTCAGACCGGAAGGAGAAAGAAGAGGAAGGAGGTCTTTTTTTTTTTTTTTTCAATTATTATTTATATATATAGTTAAGGTATGAAACTAAAATTTTAGGCACGCTGCAGTTAACAAATGTGTTTTAAGATACATCATGATATATATATAAACAGAGAAATTATTTAATCGACAATTCCAATCACATTATTTAAGATTTTTTTAAATTATTTAAATACGTTTCAATACTTTTTCATATAATTGATACATAATTTTGATAATTTTTTTATTTTAAACTCTAAATTTTGAATTTTGAATCTCAAAACTTTGAATCTTAAAATCAAACCCCAAATCTTGAACTTTGAGTTTGGGGTTCGAGGTTTAAGGTTTAGGATTTATAATTTGAGGTTTATGGTTTATGGTTTAGGCTTCAAGACTTAAAGTTTGAGGTTCGAAATTTAGGATTCGAGATTTGAGGTTCAAGATAATAAAAAAATATTAAAATATCGTTAAATAATTATTTTTGCATAAAGAAAATATCAAGTAAACATAATAGATGGAAGATATTTAGTTGATTTAATATATAAGAAGATACATAAATTGCTTTCACATATTCCATACGATTTGGAAACCACATATCAGATTTGTTTAAATATATGCAGATCCATGGATGATTGCATTGTATTTTCCAATTTCCCATCAACTACTTTGGAAAGTTTATATTTGGATAATTTGAATACCGTACCAAAGTTTTAATTAAGGAATAAATTATATTAGGTTAATTCTAAAATATATAGTTTTTAAATTTTATAGTGATATTGTAAACTTTTAAAGACATAAATATTAGGGGGTTTTTTACTGAATTAAAAATTATTTATCAAAATAAGTTGTCAACTCAATTATTTATTAAAATGAGTTGTTTTTCTCATTCGTGTCTACAGGCGTGATTCAATTTTTTATATTAATTTTTTTTTGTTTTTTAAATAAAATATTTTTTTTATTTTTATTAAAAATATTTAAATATATATACAAGTAAAAATACGGTCTAACAGGTCAAAATACGGGTAAAAATGGGTCGCACCTGTTGGATAGGCGCGATTAATCGAGCCTGACAAGTAGGCGCAAATGGGCTGCCCGCACAGTCCCCCTCCTGCAGCAGCAGACCGCCCACCCCGCTGCCCCTTCTGCCCGCACAGTAGCTCTCCTGCAGCCTCTGTTGTTGCATGCATGTAATTTTTTTGTTATTAATTATTAATTATAAAATATTTATGTTTAGTGTTTATAGTTTTGGATTAATATTTTGTATGAATGTATTCTTTTTTTGTTTTTTATAATTATTTTAAAATTAATTTGTTAGTAATTTAAGATTATGTTAAATTTTTTTGTGTTTGTAATTATTTTAAAATTAATTTATTAGTAATTTAGGATTAAGTTATAAATTGTTGTGTTTAGTTTAGTATTTGGTGAGTTTAACATATAAGTTTATAAAAAAAATTAAAAATCATTTCATTTTGAAAATTTGGACAAATGATGTTTAAGCTCATTTAAATTTTTTAAGTTACTGTTAAGTATTGGTATGTTAATGGTTGATGTTAACTCATTTAATTTTTTTTTTATATCAACTTGGATATCAAGATTAAGTTATATAAATTATTTAACACCCACAAATATCAATGTTTCTAGTGTTTTGTATTTTAAGCAACAAACGTTTCTGTGGACCCCACCATTTGCGCCTCTGAGATACGCACGATTAGTCGCGCCTCTGAGAATGGCTCAACTAGTCGCGCCTCAGAGATAGACACAACCTGTATTCGTATCTTTATACTGGTCATATTGATCCGAAAATAAAAAATAATATCTTATTTAAAAATATATATATTTTTTAATATAAAAAAAAAGAGTCGCACCTATCAGATAGGCGCGAATGAAAAAAAAACTCATTTTGGTAAATAATTCAGCTAACATATTTTGGTATATAATTTTTTTTAACTTATATCAGTAAAAAACCCCACCACCTGGTTGTTAGCTGGATTATTTACCAAAATGGGTTATTTTTTTTCATTCGCGCCTATTTGACAGCGCGACTCTTTTTTTATATTAAAATATATTTTTTTGTTTTTTTAAATAAGATATTATTTTTTATTTTCAGATCAATATGACATGTATATAGATACGAATACAGGTTGTGCCTATCTCTGAGGCGCGACTAATTGAGCCATTCTCAGAGGCGCGACTAATCGTGCCTATCTCAGAAACGCAAATGGTGGGGCCCACAGAAACGTCTGTTGCTTAAAATACAAAACACTAGAAATATTGATATTTGTGGGTGTTAAATAATTTATATAACTTAATCTTGATATCCAAGTTGATATAAAAAAAAAATTTAAATGAGTTAACAGCAACCATTAACATACCAATACTTAACAGTAACTTAAAAAATTTAAATGAGCTTAAACATCATTTGTCCAAATTCATTTTCAAAATGAAATGATTTTTATTTTTTTTATAAACTTAACTGTTAAACTCACCAAATACTAAACTAAACACAACAATTTATAACTTAATCCCAAATTACTAATAAATTAATTTTAAAATAATTACAAACACAAAAAATTTTAACATAATCCTAAATTACTAACAAATTAATTTTAAAATAATTATAAAAAACAAAAAAAATTACATTCATACAAAATATTAATCCAAAACTATAAACACTAAACATAAATATTTTATAATTAATAATTAATAACAAAAAAATTACATTAATGCAACAACAGAGTCTGTAGGAGAACTACTGTGCGGGCAGAAGGGGCAGTGGGATGAGCAATCTGCTGCTGCAGGAGGGGGACTGTGCGGGCAGCCCATTCGCGCCTATCTGTCAGGCTCGATTAATCGCGCCTATCCGACAGGCGTGACCCATTTTTACCCCTATTTTGACCCGTTAGACCGTATTTTTACCTGTATATATATTTAAATATTTTTAATAAAAATAAAATAAAATATTTTATTTAAAAAAATTAATATAAAAAATTGAATCGTGCCTGTCAGATAGGCGCGAATGAGAAAAATAACCTATTTTGGTAAATAATCGGGCTGACAACTTATTTTGGTAAATAATTTTTTCTTTTAAATTATTTCAGTAAAAAACCCATATTAGGGTAAATTATACATATGGTTACTCAATATTTAAAAGTTTTCATTTGAAGTACTTGAAAAAGAAGTTTGTAATTTAAGAATCCACATTATATAATTCGATCATTTTAGTCACTCGCATTAAAATTGCAAACGGAAATTTAATGTCTAAAATTTTAATTTTCACATAATCTAAATAAAATAAAAAATTTTATCATTTTAGTTACCAACATTTTAATATAAATAAGATTTAACCCTTAAAAATACGATTTTTTTAAATAAAAATATATGTACTAAATTTCAAATTTTTAAAAAATTTAAAAACTTATATGGTATAATTGAACCAAAAAGGTTTTGATATTGTCCTAATCAAACCAAATATTAATTGCTTCCGATAACCATGAACTTATTACACATTATAAATATTGTTGCAAATATATATATACCCTAATTAGGTATCAAGAAAATTAATTAAATGATATTTATTTCTATATAATTTTATTGTATATTTAGAATACAAATATATTTTCGGCCATTTTACTCAAAAAGCCCGTTTTTAAATATTAATAACAGAATTGGGTCGTTTATTGGGTTATTTACCGGATTAGACCGTTTTCCCCGAAAACGCTCTGACGTCAGCGCGCTTCAGTGTCCACGTCAGTAAAATGCTTCCATGGGGGAGCATTTTGTCAACGACAACAAAAAACCCGTCCTTGGAGGCCGCGCTTTGCTGATGTGGACAAAACGCTCCCTCAAGGAAGCGTTTTGTTCGTGTAACCGTCAAAAATTTGACCATTGGCTTCCAACGGTCCAAAAAAAACTATAAAAAGGCCCCCCAAATCATTTTTTCACACAAATCTCTCACAATTTCTATAATTCTCTCAAAATTTCTTTCCCTTCATTTATTTTTCACACAATTCTCTCATAATTCTCAACATTCTTTCAATATTCCCTTCAAAAATCTATCAAATTTCATTGAAATTTTCTCAAAATTTTATCAAAATTCTATCAAATTTCTTTGTTTAAAATTTTTTGAATTTAATTTTTTAAAATTAAAAAAATCCTATCGTGTTAGCAATGGCTGGAGAATTAATCCGTCTCGATAATAAGCACATCTCCGTTGATCAAATGACAATGGTAAGTGATAATTTTAAATTTTCAATACTATTCGATTTTTTTTAAAATTTATGCAAATTTAATTAAATTTGCAATACTATTTGATATTTTATTCATTTATGCAATTATAATTAAAATTTCAATACTGCTTGATTTTTTTTTTCATTTATGATGTTTGCATTAATTAATTTATTCAATTTTAATTAATTTTTGTTTTATAAATTTTTATAATAGTTTGTAGATCGGGTGTTGCAATGCTACATCCGTAATATGTTTAGTCCTTTATCGCCGTTGATCGAGAATTACTTGCGGGAAGCGGGATTTTGGCACGTGGCCACGATAGGCCGGGAGTGCAAGTTGGACCTGAAACTAATCAGTGCGTTGATAGAGAGGTGGAGACCCGAGACGCACACTTTTCATCTTCCATGCGGAGAGTGTACTATCACTCTAGAAGACGTGCATTTGCAATTGGGATTGCCGGTGGATGGGTATGCAGTCACCGGGTCCACATCATCTACTAATTGGGGAGTCGTATACTACGAGCTTTTAGGTGCTATACCAAATAATATTAACGGAGGTCGGATCGAGATGAGTTGGTTACGAGACACATTTCCAGAGCTGGATAATGATTCAATTGAACTCGAAAGAATACGATATGCTCGGGCATACATTCTTGAGATGATTGGAGGTTATCTGATGCCGGACTTGTCAAGAAACCTCGTACATCTGAGATGACTGCTGAAACTCGTAGATTTAGAGCAGCCAGTGAATTGAGTTTGGGGTCTGTCGTGTTGACAACATTGTACAAGGAAATGTGCAGGGCGACGCGACCGACCAAAGCCAAAATAGGAGGTTGTCTATCACTACTACAATCATGGGCACGATTTTGCTTTCCATTTTTACGTCCTCGAGTGGACCACCCATATACATTTTCACTCATAACGAGGTAAATTTTATATTAGATTTTACAATTATTACGTAGATTTAGAATATAATTGTATGCTAAAAATTTATTTAATTAGGTGGAACCATTTGGCGAGTTATGTCAGAATACTTACCTTTCTCGAAGATATACGGCTTCTATTAGACAAACGATCGAAAGCACAAGTAAGTATTAAATAAAATATATATACTTAATAAAATAGTTGTTTCGTATTTAGTATTTAGTATTTAGTATTTAGTATTTAATATTTAGTATTTAGTATTATGTATTATGTATATAAGTAATATTTTTATCATGTTCATATAGTTTCAATGGACACCATACGAGGATCCGGCAATTCGGGCAATAATTTCGGATGAATTCCTTCAAAATCCAAACGTTTGACATGTGAAGGTCCCATTGGTGAACTATGCTACCGTGGAGATGCACTAGTCAGATAGAGTATTGCGGCAATTTGGATTCCGACAACTGATTCCCATGGCACCCGAGGTGTTTGATGATGAGCACAAAGTCGACTTACGGCAACTGCATACGGATTGGCTGAGATTCTGGTCATACTATATCGAAATGTAAGAAAATCGGTATGATTATATACTTACTCGGGAACCGATCATCGTTCCAGAGTTAGCGTGCGTATCGAAATACATGCCATGATTTAGGATCTATGGCAAGCCATATTTATTGTCGGAAGAGGAGAGGGGACAACAAATTCGTGCCCAAAGAGAACGACGGGGCCCTTTAAATCCAAAAAGAAGGGACGACGACGCAGGCCCATCAACAGCACCCACACAATCACCAGGCCCAATAGTTCAATCGACGACACCCACATCATAGTCTTTTCAGATTAAGCTAGGTGCATATCCTAGCCCTTATATGTATCCTAACCCTTATGTGTTTTCTTTTCATAGTCCTATGGCAGGTCTTCGTTCCCGATTACTCCGAGTCAACCACCGATCTATAGGTCGTCGTCGCATGAGGGATCACACGAGGCGCCATCGGGGAGCTCTTCTTTCTACCAATCTCCATCACCTTACGAGATTCAAACACCTCCGCCATGGGTAACGCAAACACCATCGCAGTCATTATTCTATTAAGGTGGGTCACCCTCCCAACACCAACAACCAGATCCCCTACAGGAGGAACCACAACCCCCGCCGAAAGCTAATCCAAAGAGGAATCCAGCACAGACCCGTCGCTGACCCCCATATGGCACTGATTCCGACCACCACGGACA
Organism: Gossypium longicalyx; assembly: GCA_025698465.1. Taxonomy (NCBI): domain Eukaryota; kingdom Viridiplantae; phylum Streptophyta; class Magnoliopsida; order Malvales; family Malvaceae; genus Gossypium; species Gossypium longicalyx. Next base: position 86,586,901 of record CM046995.1, read on the forward strand.
TTGATTTTTTTAATATATTTGTACAAATTTTTTTTATATTGTTTCATTTAATAAAATAATTTTTTTTTCAATAAGACAATTGTAATACAACATAGTTTCATTTAATAAAATATAAATAATACAACATAATTTTTTTACGATAACTATCAACTATTTCGATTTGGACATGATCTACTTGTATGGCTTGGGTTTCTACACCATCCGCACAACTTCTGTTGATTGGTTGTTTCTTGGATATCTATATTGGTACGTATTCTAGTCGAGCAAGGTCAACCCTTTGGTTTGCAACGCAATTCTCTATCCGGTAACAGCTTAAACGGAGCAAGCGATATAGGCTACCACTTACGTTCATCTGGGACAGGTGGGAATACGTGTCTCCACACGTTGTACATGATTTCTAGTTTGTACACTTCGTCGACGTAACTCATAGGATCTAGACGGAGATTCTGACAAGCTACAATTACATGAGCGTATGGATAACGAAGTGCGTCAAACCTCCCACAGTTGCAAGTCCTATTTATCAAGTGTACACGATATTGCCCACCAATAATACCTTCGTGCGGTCTGTCAAACTCCGTCACACGAAACAATAGGTTGTCTCGATCGTGACAGACTGTGTGCATGGTGTTCGTCCGCGCCTTCGCCTTGTTAATTTATTGCAATACCTTTACGCACCACATATGGCCTCCTTGCATTTGGCCTTTATAACTCGCTAGTCGCTTCGAAAAAAGTACCGCTAAATAAAAATATGTCTCTCAAACAACTGATATTATCGGCAAATGACGTGTTTCTTTTAGAATAGAATTTATGCATTCAGCCAGGTTTGAGGTTATATGACCATATTGTAGGCCACTGTCGTATACTTGTGTCCACTGTTCGAAAGGTATGTTATAGAGGTAGTCTGCACCTTCTTCGTTAACTGAATGCAAAACTACCAACATCTCATGAAAACGGTCTTTACTTATCTCATATCTTGCCAATATAAGTTGATAGTGAAAATTACATACCACTTTTCCATTTAAAATAAATTTAATATTTAAAACAAAATTATTTTAATAGATATTAAATACCCATGTTGGTCACTTGTCGTTGTTCACTTATAAATCGAAATTGCCCGTAGTAGTTAGACGCAACGTGCCTTAAGCAATACCGATGGTGTATGCAATGCCATAGGCTTCCCTGTCGCTCAATTGTGACTAGTATTCTGGTGCTCCGATCCGATATGATACAGATATTAGGTTGAGGGCAGACATGCCTCCTTAACCTAGAAAGAAAGAAATTTCAGTCATCAGCTGACTCCCCCGATGTTATTGCAAATGCAATTGGAAGGATTCTCCCACTGCCATTCTATGTCACAGCTAGCAATAGCTGATGGGTATATCTACCGCACATAAAGGTACCGTCAATTTTTACCAATGGCTTGCAATATAGAAATGCGTCTCGGCATTGCTTAAAGCTCTAGAACAGATGCTTAAATACTTGGCATCCACGGAGCAATCGGTCGTTGTAGTACGCAGGTTCCGTTTCAAGAACTGTTACGCAACTTGAGACATATCTCTCCAGCACCTAACACCACTGCCACACTTCACTATATGAAGTATCCCACCTACCATGCATCTTTTTCAACACCTTCTGTTTAGCTATCCAAGCCTTCCAGTAAAAGGGTGTGTACCTCAACTGGCTACGAATATTGGTAATTAAAACCGACATTGAAGTTCTGGGATCCGCCTTCACCGTTGGTAGTATTAAGGTAGCTAACATAACTGAATTCATCTTGGGATAATCTTCCGAAACACCTGTCAACGAAGTACGTTAAAAAATGCAACAATATGTAATAACAGTACTATTAAAAAACCCTAAACAGTTAGTGATACTGTACTGACAACACATGTATATAGACCTTTGTACTTTTTTATCTCCTACAAGCCTGTTTTTTTCCTCAACAAGGCCATAATTTTTCATGAACATGTACCGTCTTGCACTGCACACTTGGCCTCAAACTTATCGGATTTGGATTTAACCACTTTTTAATTAACCCCGTTCATGATGCTATGTTGTTTTAATGCGCCAAGAAAACTATCTTTATTAGAAAACTCCTTACCAACTTCCAATTCACTCGAATCTAATGAGGAACTTGTACGGTCACGCCTTCTGTGTGGTAGATCTGGAAACTCCAACGCATTATCTTGAGATAGATCAACATTATGCATGTGGGCTGGAGGCGAATACGCCCTAAATCGTGGATCTTCTTCATCATCATCTGAACCCCCTTCAACATCTTCAGGTATAGTTGGAATAGGCTTTGGTTCAAAAAGTAATGCAACTTCTGCACCATCGGGGCCGACCTCTCGAGATAGATCTGCATCGGACTCATCATCTGACCCATTATCATGTGCAATGTACAAAGTCCCCTCGCCGGTGGATGTCGTAGGGAGTACATCATCCCTCCTTATGGACGTTTCACAATGTCTCCAATCAGATGTGGATTGCCAACCACTAGAAGTTGATCTCATTCCCCAATACGTATTTTCAGCATCAAACATCGACCCACTGAGGTGCATGTCCTATCCACTAACGGAGTGTCATACAGGGGTTGGGTCCTCTATACTACTATTAAACACGGGCGCTTCCGTGTTTTGCCACCTACTAACAGAGTGTTAGGCAGGGATCGTGTATTCCTCTCGACTAACAGTAAATGTTGAAGCTGCAAATGCATCATTTGGCGATGAAAATTGTACATATAACTCAAGATAGGGTGTCCACTAGCGAGATGAGTCTGCACCATTGCCTCCAAGCTACGAGCGCCTTTGATGTCGAATGAGTCATATGTCATAGGATCAACTGAAGCACAAAATCGATACTTAATAGACAAAACTTTTATTGGCGTCATTCCGAAGATTTTATGCCTAATTCTTTTGCAAAGTTCTGTCAAATCTATGTTCTGGTTAAAAACCAGTCTCGCTGTGTTCTCTGATAAAAAAATAACGTTGTTCTCGGTGTTACAGACCTCACCATCACAGTAAATAACAGCACTAATACGTTCACTCATCTTCACTTTCTTTTCTTCTTAGCCTCTTTAATTTTTTTTTTTTTTTTTTTTTGCTGTAAGTTATGAAACCTGAGAATAAAATTTGGCTCATTTATAGCCTCATTTTTCTACGAACTACTGTAGCAAAAGAGCGTCCACGTGGGAGCTTTTTTCAGAAATTTTGCTGACAGTGCATCCTGCTTAAAGCGTTTTCTACACTATTTGTTCAGAAACGTCTACTCTGAATTATTTTTCTACGAACTACTATAGCAAAAGAGCGTCCATATAAGAGCTTTTTTTAGAAATTTTGCTGACAGTGCATATTGCTTGAAGCATTTTCGACACTATTTGTTCAGAAACGTCTACTCAGAATTATTTTTCTACAAACTACTGTAGCAAAAGAGCGTCCACGTGGGAGCTTTTTTCAGAAATTTTACTGATAGTGCATCCTACTTGAAGCATTTTTGACACTATTTGTTCAGAAACGTCTACTCAGAATTATTCTTGCAGAAACCCTAAACCCTAAACCCTAAGACAAAAAAATTATATTGCTTATATGTTTTTTTAATACCCTAAACACAAATTTATTTAAAAAAACTAAACCCTAATTTAATCAATTAACCCTAATACCCTAAACTATAATTTAGTATTTAGTATTTAAAATTAATAGTTAATTTAATGAATTAACCCTAAAACCCTAAATCTTAATTCAATTAATTTTTTTCCCGAAACCCTAAACTTAACATAGCGCCAGTATGTATATATGTTGCAATCATATTATCTTTGAGAATTTCTTTTTCGTGTATGTATATTAGAAATTAATAATTTAAAAAAAAAAATCAGAAATTAGCTTGTTACAAGGTAAAAGAAACTTAGCCGGTGGATCAAAAATAAAATGATCTAAGCCATCGATAAGGGAAAAAAACCTAAACGCTGAAGTAATCGAATTACCAAGTTGTTATTTACACGTTAAGAGTTATTTAAGGGTTTTTTATTAAAATATTATAAGAAATAAAATATTAAAATAGTATGCTTAAACGATTATGTATCAATTAACCCTAAATTAATCAATTAACCCTAAATATAATCAGTTAACCCTAATTTAATCAATTAACCCTAATACCCTAAACTCTAATTTAGTATTTAGTATTTAAAATTAATAGTTAATTTAAACCCCAATTCAATTAATTTTTTTTCTAAAACCCTTAAATTTTAAACCCTAACAACTCTAACCTTAAATTAATTAAACCTTAAAAAACCCTAACCCTAAAAAACACGGGCAAAATGTTTCCCTGGGGGAGCGTTTTGTCCACGCCATGCGCTTTTGTCGACGTGGACAAAATGCTCCCGTGAAAGCGCTTTGACACACGTACTCTGAAAAAGCACTGACGTGGACGCGTTTTCGTGGAAAATGGCCTAATCCAATAAATAACCCAAAAAAGGGTCCATTTTCATAATTAAATTTAGAAAAGGGCCTTTTTAGGTAGAATGGCCCACATTTTCATTAAAGAATACATGTTTAATTTCATTAATTATTTATATTTATTTTGTTTACTTCCTTTTATATGAGCGTAGCATCACGATTCTTAATTTTTATTTTTTGATACAATACTTAGAACTACTTATAGCCCCTCTCAACCCTTAAATAGGAAGATAATGTGCTTCAACGTACTCGAACCCGCGTCCTTTTACACTGACAACAATATCGATACCAACTGAACTAAAAGTAAATCGACATTATTATTTTTATTATTATTAGAAAAAGAATTTAAAGATTTTCACATGTTTATGAGTCAATGTAAGAACAGTGTTTATAATAATTAATTAAAATAACTAATCTCTATTATATGTTAATTAGACATTGATAATTGAAATTAAGAATTCGGTATTGCATCCTTTCATACTAGTTATGTATATGTACACATTTATATTTAAAAAGATTAAACGACTTTGAAGTAATCAAAGTCAGAAAAGAAAATGAAGGAAAATGACGACAACATAACGCTTCACAACAACCTACATAACATACACGTAAAATAGAATAATATCAGTCGCGTATATAAGGGGTTCGCCCAGACTTGTTCCTCTTAAATAAAAAACTATCTATTTGCATCCTTTAAAAATTTTAAAATTTTAAATTAATAAAAATAAAAATATATTTTAATTCCTTAAATATAATAAAATTTTAATTTAATTTTTTAAAAATTATAAATATATAAACTATTAAAATTTAATTTCGACCCTAAACATTTTTATTAACTTCTCCCTTATATAAAATATTCAATAAGTTAAGAGACAATTGTTTACACTTTGTAATTATTAATTCTAAAGAAGACTGAGTTTTGCATAGATATATTGGTTTAATTGAAAAGGTAGCAGAAGGAGTTATTAGGTTTGGTGGCTCCATCATTGACCAGCAAATAAAAATGAAGAAGAAACAGTAGGGGGTGGGGGGGGGGGGTTGCAGCCATCACGTCCTAATTAAATTTTCCTTCACTTTGTAATTATTATCTCAAAGCTCATCATTTGGTTTCTTGGCAATCTCAGCTTCTTCTTCTTTTTTTTTTCCTTTTTGAATTAGAATAGTAAACAAAACCCAAAAATAAATATGACATAAACTAAGTTCATATTTGAGGTGGTGAACACCCTTAACTATTATATGAAATTCTTGACACTCTCAGCTTTTACTCTTTCTTTGCTCAGAAATTAATAAACCCGTATCATGCAAACTGGAATATAAATATTAATTAATTTACTCACTGTAATTTAAATATTACCAGCATAGCAGAGAAAATGTCATTAGAAGTGATAGTTAAGTATATTTTGTAGTATGAGCCAATAAAAAAGTTTCTGCCAAGTTAATCAAGATTCTTTGCTATCAATTTGACTAATCCGTTGTTTGTATTTTAAATTAGTCAGCAAGCACTAACGGTTGACAGTGAAAGTTAAAAGAAAAAAGAAAAGCAAGGATTCCTTACGTGACTTCAGGGAAAGCTATCGAAACTCCCACCACTCACTTCCTTTTCCTTTCCTTCCATATGATATACCGCGTTTCCTAATTCTCATATATTTCTCATGTTTAGGTCCACTTCCGAGTAATTACATACAAGTCATATATATTATATATTAATTTCAACTATGGTTCGAATCAATTTTTGTAAAAATATTCGATTAATCAACTTTGAAGTGATGATAAAGGTAGAAAAGAAGGAAACTTATGGAAATGGAAAGACAATATGATAATATAAACAATCGCTATATTATTATTAAATGAACTACTAAGAAATAGTTGAGGTCTAGAAAGAGAGCTGATCCAAAAAGAGAAATATAGGCAGCCATTTTCAAGAATTAGATAAAAATATTAACAATAGAAGAAAGAACCATCATTCAATCAACTACAAAAAAAAAAATATCATCTTTTATCCTCTTCAGTGTTTGTCTACAATATAAGCTCTCCACTTTTGAAATTATAAAGGCAGCACAACCAACCTTCCCCTCCATTTCTACATCATTTTGAGCATGCCATATCCCATTCTTAACATTACTACCTTCTCTTCACCAACCAAAATCTAATGAAAAAGCTTCTGCACACGGAATCAGAAAAATGAACACTATTTAGACGGTCCAGTGAAATTTGACACAATGAAAAGGTGAAATGTTGATGAAGGGTCTTCTACTTACATATTCAATATAGATCTTTAAATGGACTGCCGGCATTGCAGGGACATTGACATCATCGTAATACAAACTCTGTTCATCCAAAGCCAAACCCTTCACTAGCTTCATGGATAGCCAGCAGCAGACGTTCCTGAAGCTGTTCCTTTGATGAATACTCAGGAAGATCTAACTGATTAAAGCTGGAGACAAAAAAAACAGTTGTTAAAAAACACAATGAAAAAGCATAAAAGTAAATTGTGAGCAAAGAATGTATTCACTCATCACCATGTATGGGCAGAAGGCAGCCGCTCAGGAGCTCCAAAAGCCTTGTGAATCTGAAATTTTTGTGGACCAGAGATACCCTGCAGTGCCTTAAAACCCTCCAATGGCACCTGTACACACCCAATAAAATTCACCTGGATGCCAACCTAGGACAACCTGAACAATTTAATATAAACCAATAAAATTACCTTTGATGTTCCAGTAACAAACTGAAGCAATCTTGCCATGTCCTCCTTACTAAAAGCTTTAACAACTTCCCAAAACCATTGAATAACAGGAGATGCAGCCGTATAGCCAGTATACTCTGTGTTGGCCTTTAGATCATCCACTGCAAAATGATGAGATTTTTAGATGATAAAAGAACCACAGACAAACACAATGACAAGCATAAAAAGCATATAGGCTGGTTAGCTTACAATCAATTTCAGGAAGTCCACTGATTAGTAACTCGAGCTCTTTATCATTAAAAATTGAAATGAGTTCACGTGGCACCAATTCATTAAATCCCTCAAGGAAGGAATTGATTTGAGGACGGATAGCATTTGTCAAGATATGATCAGCAACAAGGTCTACATATTCATGTTTTGTTTCTTCAGTAACTCTTATGTTTCTTCCTCCAGGTTTGAGCTCATAATCAGTGACCTTTTTTTCAAGCAAAACATAACAATTTAGAAGATAATTGAGAAAATAGCAAGAAAAACCAGGGAAAAAAACTCTGTTCAGTCTTTGCAAACCTCAGTTTTTTCATAAAGTATGTGCTTCTCTTCATCAGCATCCATGCTGAAAGTCAGGTCAGGAATGTCGCTTACATCATTCTGTATTATAAAAAGAAAGACATTAAGAAACAATGGCGAATTAGTCCGTCAAATAGACTCAATGGCTCCAATGCATTATGTGAGAAGATAACCAAAACCAGGGAAGAAATTGATTAATTAAACCAACCTCCAGCATCCACTTCAGATTCTTGTAATAATCAGGATCAACTGCCTCTATATCATGGTAGGTCACCTTAACACCAAGAATGTGCTTGTAGAAGGATCGAGTAAAATAAACATCCAAAAGTTGACCATCAAATAGTGCCTTTGCAACCTGCATATATCACAGGAGAAAAAATAAGAATAAAACTAATACAAATCACAATAAACACCTACATTAGAACCTAACAGCCCAGTAGCTTACCACGCGACCAACAAATTTGAAGTAAGAAAGATGCTCAGTCTGGTAAACAGAATTGGGATTTGGCTGGAAAGTTGCATTGCTCCCCACAGTAGTAAAAAGTAATGCACCTTTATCAAATATGACCCTTGAGAGTAACTGATACCATTCTCTAGTCAGTCCACCGGCATCAATGCCCTCTTCCCCTTGAAACTGCACGTTCAAGCGACCTTTCAGATCCTGAGTAGGTCGCATTCGTAACTGATTGTAAGAGTCCTCCAAAACATATGCCCGCCGCACACTTATCCGCAGTGGACCAGCAAGGTGCTGTTCATGCTGTTGCCTTATTCTTGAACGGAAATATGCTCTCTTGTTATCAAAGTCGATCAACCTTGGAGCTTTCAGCAACATAGATAGCGGTTTTTCTAGCAAGCCAGGATTTTGCCTAACAAAAGCATTCAGAAGTCTACGATGCTTCTCGGCAAACCTTGCGAATGTGACAGAACCATCAAGCTTCTTCTGAGAATCCCCACCGCATTTAGAGGGTAAGGTAACAGAACACTCAGCAGACTCTTTTACTTCTTGTGCAGTCACATTTACATGATCTTGTTGCATGATAGAATGATTGGCATGTAGCTTTTCACACAAAACAAAGAAGGCCTCAATGAAAGGAAGAAGTCTCTGAGTCCCAGGAGGAAGTGGTGATGACGAGGATGCTCCTTGAAGATGCTCCCTAACATTTATATTAGATACAGTTGGACAGAGTGAGCTCTGAGCCAGCTGTGCCTCAGTCATGCCAATACAATTACTCAATTCTTCCCACAATGGCTCTAATGATACATTTAACTTCCACATGGTAGCTTGCTCTTCCTGTTCATCATCACCACCCTCAGGTGTATCATCACCAACATTAGTTGAAGTGAGTGAGCTAAGCACTTGTAGCACACGTAGAATAGCAGCTCCTGCCATGGAACCTGCACTAAGACCCAGCATCTGTGTATTCCTCAGTGTTACAAGCTCATTGACAGCCGAACTACTCAAACCATGAGCTAATTCTGAAAGCTCTGAGGTAAAGAATTTCCGGTGGGTCACAGCAACTGATGCCAGTTTCTTCAGCACCTCACCAGCTAACATATAAACTTTATCTGACAACCTAAACAAAAATATTACAAAGCAGAAGTCAAAAAGAAATAAAAAGATTTGCCAGGGAAACATGGGATCAAAAAGAAAAACGAACCTGAGAACAAAATCCTAACTAGCATAAATAACTTTCAACATATCCTTAGGTATAAGAGTCAAGAAATAATACCCCTCACGACCAAGAAGACTGCACAAATTGCACAAATCAGATTCTGGTAGCTGCAAGAAAATATTTTGAAGGTCCACATTTTTATTGCCTTTAGATCCAGAGGATTCAGCATTGGTCCGCTTCTCTTGATTAGACTCTTGTTCTGTCAAAGGAAGGTCCTTATGTGCATCACCAGAAGCTTCTTCATTGTGCAGGTTCTGAGAACTTGAATTATCAACAGCTAAATGAGAGAGTGACCAGCTTTCTAATTTTGATGCTGCTGTGTAGACAACCACTTGAAGCAAACCTACAACCTGCATATTACATACCATATTAAAACAAACAGCAAATAATACAGAATTATATCAATATCCAGGAGTAAGAGAGAGCCAGGTTAATGAGTAAAATATTTAGAAGGGCGATAAATTTAAAGAGTACCTGCTCAAGATGGGTAGTGCTGAGCAAAAACAGCGGTCGGTTCAAGAGCTTAAGAAATAATATTAGAGGGATATCCCCTTGAGAGTTTCCCAAGGGTTTTGATGCATCTCCATCCATAATTTTCTCCTTGCCTTTATCTTTCTTGGTTTCTGGGTTTTGGGGGCTCAAAGGCTCAGAAAGAATTGAAGGATCATAGTGGAACAGCATCTTTGAAACGGCAGAATGATTTGTAGCCAAATAAGTCAAAATTTCAAGAACACGACGTAGTACAAGAGGTGGAAGACCTGTTGCAACATAAAAACCCGAAGGTAAGATGAGGGAAACAAATGCAGAAAGGCACAGTAATATCAGATGAAGCATTACCATCAAACACCTGTGACCGACCATAAACAACTTTTGAATGGCAACCATAAAGCCTTTGGGAATTAATTGTTGACAAACCACTGCTTGAGCCTTCAACTTCAGATCTAATCATATCAAGCAAGAGCTTCACCAAAGTTGCCCTAGTAGCACTATGCGCACAAAGATTTAACAGAAGCCTCTGCAGAAGGCCTTTCCCAAGGGGCTACAAACAGATAAAAACAAAAACAAGTGTTAGAAAATACAAGTTTCAAAGTTTTCATCAATTATTTGGAGAAACATAACCTACATCATACCAACAGCATAGTCTGCTGTCAACAAAACTAAATAAAGCAACTCAAGAACTTTAAAGCTGTCAATCTCCAACCAATCTTGGCAGATTGGTCAGATTCAGTAAGCTTTGTTGAACATTGAAGCATGAAAAACAGTAAATAGCAGTACCTGTGCTAGCCGTAGAAGGCGAATTAAAGCTTTCAAAGAATTGGAGTTCAGAAGAGGCTCCCCTTCAATTTCCTTCACTTTTAAGCTATCTGAAATGGTAGAACCAGCCCTTCGGCCCAATGTAATTCCAACACCCCTGTCCATCACTGTTTGCCTATCCAAACCCAAACCATTCCTCCGATTACTTAGCCTATGGCTACCTCCAAACAAACTGCGTGCCTGGTAATGACTCATTGCTCTATCCCTAAGCATTTGAGCCTCAGCAAGTAAAGGAGATGGTAATGCTGACAAAACTGCTTCTGAAGAAGTCAAAAGCACCTGGGACAAAGGCTACAAAGTTAATATTGTTCAGTTATTAAGGGGGGAAAAGTTTACAGTACAGACCTCTTCACGCAGATCAGCAGGGAAGGTGGCAATGATAGAAGCGTTATCCATATCCACAGGTTGACCCTCAGCTTGCTGTGCAACTCTCTGTGCTCTTTGCTGTGCTAATACTTCTGCCTGAATGTCTGGTGGAAGAGCAGCTAAGAACTCAGGGTCAATATTATCTGCTGAAGGTGGTACATAAGTTGGAGGTTGAACAGATTGGGCTTGTTGGGAAGCCAAAACTTCTGCCCGTAAATCTTCCGGTAATGCCTCCAAGAAGGTAGGGTCAATGGCATTAGAACCAGGACCCTCAATATTAGCACTAGCTTGATCAGCCTGATTAGCATCCTGAGAATCAAGTGTGTCTGGCTCCTCTGCACCAATTTCATGAGGAATTGATTGATCAGTTTGGTTCTCTTCAGCATTAGCAGTATTCATGTCCACATCAATACGCTCATGAACTGAAGACCCATTAGAATCACCTGGGTTAGGCATCTCCGAACCAGAACCTGTCAAAATATGATTACCTGCCTGACCATCTCCTCCTGACAATCCATCATCACCCATGGCCTGTGGTGAAAGGTTTCCAGGCACAACAGAACCCCCCTCAGGCAAGTTAACCATTTCAGAAATTTGCTCTCCTTGATCAGCAGCTGTTGTGCCATTCCCATCTCCAATTTCCATGTTATCATGCTCATCTGGTGCATTGTTCAAAGAAAACGTTTGAGTTAATATCCCTTCATGTCTTTGAATAGATTCAGCCATATCACCAGACTGAGGATTCAGCTGCCCTTGACATGTAACACTTTCACCTGTTGGATTAAGTTCCTGTGAAATTCCATTGTTATTTTCTTGCTGCTGATCTTCACTCTGCTGACTACTGGTGTTCTCTCCCTCTACCACAGCCTTCCCATCATTTGATGGAGGAGCATCTGATGGTTGCGACTCCTGGACTCCAGAATTTTGTGATTGCCTTTCTGCTAAATTGTTGGCTGGAGCTGTACTGCGCAAATGAGATACAAACTGTTCCTCTACAGCCTGTGCAATTGCTGCAGCTTGAGCACTCGCTTGTGGCTGACCATCATCAGTCCACCGTCCATCACCAGGCCCCCTTCTCCCTTGCAGATGCAATGAGTCCATGCCTACAGAATAATCAGTCAAGGGTGGGGGTGCTGCACTACCCAATCGATCACCGAACAGGCTATTTGGTGCATGATCAAATGGCAGACCAGGAGCATCAAACATGTAAAAATGGGTAACATCAAAACTCCCAGATGAGAAAGCTTCCAAATCCCTGGATGAATTCCCACCGGATGACCACATCAAGCTCAAGTCTCCTGACTGGGATGGTCTTAACAGAAGAGGATGTTGAAAGCCATTTACTTCTGTAACAGAACGGTCAAAGGAAGACCTACCATTAGATCGCCTGCGTTCAAAACCTACAGGCCTACGAAGACCAAAGAGATCATCCACATTCACACCTTCAAAAGGTTCAGCAGCCACATCAATTAAACCACTTGCAGTTCCAGGTTGCCCAAGTACCTGCAGATGATCTAACCCATCAAGGGCTTCCCTCCACCTTACCTCTATGACACGGCGCTCATGAAAGTCATCATCTTCTTCATCAATCATGTCATCGTTATAGTCATCTCCCAAACCAGTATCATCATGGTCCTCCACATCAGTATCAGCTAGAGACATCATTCCAGCACCATCTTCAGCTATATCCTCATCCTCATCCTCCCCCTCATCATCATCCTCATCATCCTCCCCATCATCTGCCATGTCATCATCCTCATCAGCCATATCATCATCTGCCCTATTCTCCACCCGGAATGTCATCTCAATTTGGTCAGCATTGTGCAACACACCTCCTTCCATTTCTTCACGCATGAAATCCATCCCAAGTTCCACTGGTCTGCTGCTAGCTACAGGCTCCACTTCAACTCTCATATCTTGCTCGATAGGATCATCTGAGTTTGCGTTGTGATTGTCTTCAATTTGCAAAGTCGCTTGATGTTGTTGTTCAGTTGTCTCTGCATCTACAACTGCTTGCTGACCACACCCATTCTGGTTGTGCTCTGTCTCCTCAGCAGCAGATATAGTTACCTGATCAGTATGTCTTCCGTTTGAAGACAATGACTTCTTCTTGTTGAAACATTCAAACTTGAAAACCTGCTCATTTGCATTAGCAGCCCTAGTCAGGCTTTCCAAAGCCTTGAGCATCAGACTTACAGTTTTGGGTGCATCAGAATGATCCAAATCAATCACTTCTAGAATATTGGTTAGACACTGAACTACTCCTCCTTCAATCATGCTTTTTGCTATATCTGGTGAGAAGCCAGTGCCAGGTAAGTTGCTTGATGATGAGTTCTTTGACAAAATTGAATATGCCAAATCAGCAAAAGCAAAAACCCTTTTGTCAGGCACCAAGGAGCTATTCATTGAATTACTTTCCACATTTGACAGAGAAGATAAGGCTTTCACAAGTTCGTTAATCACTCTTTTACGGCCTTCACTAGAACGGCCACACAGAACCACCAGAAACCAAGAAGCTTTTTCAGACAACTTGTCCCTCCATTCATCAAGTCCAGATGATTTATCAACAGATAAGGGAAGCAACCTATGCAAAATATGATGAACAATGCCAAGGCTGCCAGACGAGTCTGATTGATTAGAAACACGGAGTTGACCCATTTCTGAATCCCTTTTCAATATGACTCCTACTGCATGTACATACATTAAAAGAATATCACTCAATAACTTGAGGACAAAAGTCACCTTAGCAAGCCCTGCAGATCTTTCATTTTCAGACTCCATTTTCCTAGTTTCTTCAACCTTTGACTTACCCTTCACCTTGCTTGTGGGTTCATCAATCTCCATAGAAGTTAAGCCAGTTGCACTATCTTCCTGGCCTTTGGCAGAAGGATACTTCAGAACTATTTCAAGAAGCTGATCAATCACTTGAGCAAGATTGGCTGGAATCTTTTTGTGGCCTTTGGAACACTTACCTGTTCCATCATTTACCTTATTCTCAGGAATTCGCACAGGTTCAATTGAAGCTAACCCAACTTCAGCACCAGAAGCTTTCAACTTGTCTTTCTCTCTCTCCTTTTCCTTCAATTGAACTACAAAGGGTCTACCCCCTGATGACTCCAATTGACAAACCGCAGTAGCAGCTTTCATAAACACTACAGGATCTCTGCATATAACAGGCGCCATTGATGTTAAAAATGTGCGAGGTGAAACACGGCCAGCATGCCTGCTGCCACTCAAAGTCTGTCTAATCTCCAACTCCATGGCAGTTTGCAAAGTCTGAGGATCTTCGAGGAGATGTCTAATAATGGCAGATGCAACAGTATCATAACCAGGAAAAAAACAAGTTCTTGGAAGACTAAAGAGAGCAGCTAAGCCTCCATTCTCAAGAAATTGCAAAGCTAGAGCATGTGTTTTTGTCAAGCGAGCACATAACTGAAGAACAGCCTGCATCACCATTGCTGGAACGTGCTGTTTGATTAGTTCACAGGCAAGAAGCAGCAGCTTCTGACTTTCATCTACAGTCAAGTAACCAGTAGATTTACCCAATATTTTCTCAAATGAAGTGATTGGTTCTTTCTCATTAGCATCTGAAGCTGATTTTTTCTCTGTCACTGGTTCTGGAACAGTCAAAGAAGCATGGTCCCCAGATGAATCTGGCTGAGATACTGTCTGGGTACCCTCCACTGTCTCAGAAAACAATCTTGGACGGGACTGCAACATATTATCCAAGATCAACAGTAAAGCACTGATACATTTTGGTGCCATAATTTCATTTCCCACATCATTTTTAGCCTTAAAGTCAATCAAGATATCAAGAACAGCAGGTACTACACCATTCTGGCCAGCAATTTCACGTGTATTTCCATCCTCAGAAAGAAGCAGCGCTACAATATGAGATATCATACACAATGCACTGGAGTCCTTAGAAAAATCCAATGGACAGAGCCTCAGCTGCTGAATAAGAAATGATAGCACTTTTGGACGGTCTTCTCCTTTGTTACGATTGCAAAGTGTTACAAGCAAGTCTGTCAATGAAAATGCCATGTTATCACTACTCTGGAACAACTTAACAGATGCATTGAGGATATCATCAATTGGTGGTGCTGCAGGTCGCCCTTCTTCAGTCATGACATCCATTGGCTTATCAACACTGTCAACTTTGGATGTCTCTGATGAATTTCCAAGTGATAAAGCAAGAGCTCGAGCTAGTTCATCATCCTCTTGCACAGGATCGTCAGCATGACTAATCAGCCACTCCATGGCCATTTCAACACTATTTGTTTCAACTCGTCTCAGGGCTTCCTCTGCTCTAGCCCTAGAAAAACCCATCTCAACAATGGTAGCAATGGTTCCTTCATCAGGTGCTGGGGGCATGAAACGTTGGTTTGTACTGCCTGTAATACTGCTGCGATTTCGTTTCACATCCCCAACACCTGAGTATATATGCATGACAATAGAAACAACAGAAGCCACAAAACCAGGACTACAATTAGGAAACAAAGGATGGTTCCAGATCAGTAGAATCACATCCAGCACCTGAGACTGCAGCATGCGCACAAAGGTTTCTGGGTCCCTAGGAACAGGAAAGAGGCCGATTGACAAGCCAGCAGCAACTGGCTGAACAAGCAGCTGAGTCTGAGATGTAGAATTCCCAAACAATAATAATGTAGAATTAACAAAATACTCGAGCACACGGCAGTAGCATTGTAATGTATCAAGCAGCCATGTACCATGGGAGACTTTATTTGCTTCACCTGCTTTCTCGTGTTCAATACCAGGTGTAGGGATAGAGTAGGGTAATGTCCACAATAACTGACTAGTAGCTTCAAAAGTGGTAAGTAGCTCCTTGAAGGTTCCATGCACATAAAAATTATTAACCATTCCTGTATAACATGTTCGCCGCCTACTGTCAAATGTCAGTGCTCCCATGTCATCAACAACTTTCCCAAGGTACCGACACTTGACGGAAAGTGAAGTATCAAGTCCTGAAGAAGAAGAATACCCAGAGAAACCCAGTGCCTCAAGAAATATTTTAGCCAGGGCCATACCAAGAGTCTTTGAAGCCGAACTTAATGATCCAACATCAGCTCTACGACGGTAAGGTGTCGTAAACCCCTTAACAAGAGCTGTGAAAAAGGACCGCAATGTGAAAGCAAGCTTGTTAAGAATTTCTATCACAAGAAGACCAGGACTTTTCGTTTTCAAATCCTGGACAGATGATGTTTCTGGCAAACTGTGAGAAGAATCAGAATCAATGTTCAGAGCATTCAGGTGTCGACCATTCCTTCCACCTCTTAAACGGGACAAACCATGTCGACTACGACGGTGCAAACTTTCACCAGAACGAACAAGTGAAAGAAACTCTCGGTCTGCACTACCCAGAAACTGAGAACCACTCCTAATAGAAACTGGATTCATATATCTCACAGCTGGGGTACTAGCATCATCATCACTTTCTCTTCCAACAGCAGCATTTGATGGACCAGTGTCTGTATTCTCACTCTCTTGATCAGCTTTTCGCTTCTCATCAACCATGGTGTCATTAGACAAAGAAATTTGCCATATTATTTCCCTGTATGCCCTCCCAAGATCTTTCAATACATCAGCATCTACAGTGCTCAACTCAGAGACAACACTAGTAGTGCCCTTCAAAAGAAAATTGCAAAGAGACAATATACCTTCAAGACTAGAAAGAGATCTCAGAACCTTAGTCTGGCTGCCAGTTTCCACAGTGGCTAGCTGAGTTCCTCCAATAGAAGCCAACAGTTCATTTGTTGACTTCAGCTGTTCTCTTAGGAATGAACAAACTGCCCGAGCCAGAGATGCAGAATGCTGAGGTGAAAAGCTCTTGAAGGCAACAGAAATGCTCTGTCCAACTGATGCTGAAAGAGGCAGTAAAGGCAAGGTAAACAACTGCAGAACAGCGTCAATCCCTTTCTTTTCAACAAATATACGGCATGTATCAGCATTCTGAAGGATGGTTTCAAGAAGACGGCCCACATTGCTAATACAATCGGGAAGGAACAATTCAATATTCATTAAAGAAGTATCAGGAGACACCTCTGACATCTGATCTGAACTCTCACTTCTTGAGGATTCCCTGTCATCTGGCTGAATCAAATTCCGCTCTTCAGCATCAGTTTCCATTGGAACAGGGGCAGAAGATTCAGCAGCAAAAGATGAAGTGTCAGCCCCAGTTCCGATTCTCAGTATAACATTCAAGATCTCAATCACCATATCCACTCCAGGTGCACGCAACGAAGAAGCATGACGCATAAGTTCATCCAAGCCACTTGACAAAGAAGTAGGAGTATCTCCGGTAAGAGACCGCAAATATGTTCTAGAAGTAAATATCTTGACAAAGCACCTCAAAGCATTGCGATCTTTCACTGCTGCAAGACCATTAGTATTAAGACAGAAGGCATCCAAACATTGAGGTATGCATGTTATGGCTTCGGCAGAGCAAAGAACACCATCCATAATAGCATCTAGGAAGGCAGATGGAAGACCAGCAGCATCTAAGACAGGAAAGCAAGTAGGATCCTTGTGAATTAGATCACTCATGACAGTTGCTGCAAGTGCAAATACTCCCCCACCAAAATCTTTTGCTCGTCTGAATATGATACATAAGCATTGTGGCAACAAGCTCTCCTCAGATCCATAAATACGAGCAGTGTTTCCAGGGGCATATGTTCCAAGAGATATAGCCCGTAACAAAGCTTTCATGAGTAGCCGTCGATGATAAGCAACTAATGCTTCAGAATACAAAGGCTGCATATTATCAAGCTCAGTTGACGCTCCTGCGACTACTTGTGAAGTCCTCCCACTACAATCAGGGTCTTCAACTAGTTGCTTTGGACTGTTTTCCACATAAGAAACTTCAAGTTTTAAGCGAGAGATAGTATCATCTAAACCACCCAAGTCTCTGAACAGTGCAGCTGCAGGATTACTGTAATCCATAAAAGCTTCCAGAATATTGATGGCCGTAGTAACCAAATGCAGATGCTGAGGATCGGTATCTTTAAGCAGCGGTAAAAGAGTAGGGATAAACCCTGCTTCACGCATGGCTGAGCAACCTGATGATGATGAAACCAAAGCAGTAACAAGGGATAGTAGAGCCTCAGCAAACACAACAGACCACTTTGAGGTATTGCTAATAACAGAATCAATGGCTTTCTGCATGAGACTAGATAGAATGCCACGGTGTCCACCAGATGTAACAGCAGTCAATACAGCTGGTTGGCGGGATCGGTCTTGACAAAGAGCAACCAAAGAAAGCAGACATAAAATCCGAATTTTCTCAGAAACTGCATCTTCATAACTCAGTAAAGTAACTAATTCATTGACAAACTCAGGCTCATTATTGAAGAAAGAAACAAGGTCATCAGTATCACTGCTTGCCTGAACAAGAACGATGAAGGCATACAAGCGAATGCGCGTATACTGCTGCCGAGATGTTAAAGATCCAAAAGCCCTTGCAAACCGCAATCTTGATAATAAAGAAAATCTTAAATTGGCTGGTACATTATATTCACCAACTAATTTATTCAAGAGCTCCAAATCAGTCTCTGGATGAATGTTGATATTAGGTAAATGAATAATTTGTAAACCTCGGGTAGACTGTTCAGAGGAAGAGACCTCATTTGATGCATAGAACTCAAAATGTAGAGTACACCCAAGATCATAAGCAACTGTATCGCATCCATTCTGTATAGCACATGCAATCAATCCTAGACCCTCTTCTTTTCCCCCCCAACCTTGTGCAAGTGCAAATAACTTAGAACTCAGAGATGCATCTCTGACAGAGTACTTTCCAATTGTTTTCTTCAAGAAAGCAGCTAAAGTTTGCAAGCAAGCCTCGACAACATCAGCATCAGTCGATGCAAGCAAGGATGAAAGATGCTGCTGCAAACAGCAAGGAACCAAAACCAAGAAAATTAAGATGAAAAGAAAGAAATCAAAGGAAATAATTTCCATATTAATAGCCTCAAAGGAAATAATGTCTGATCACCAAATTGGAAAGAAATCAAAAAAGATAACCAAGATTATAAAGCATATAGATTTACTAATATATTTTTCTAAGAGGAGGATAAGTGTAGTATAAAATGTAAGAGCATAGGATTTCTAAGACCAAAAAAATACCTCATAAGAGCTATAAAAATGCTTATTTGTGCAGTTGTCCAAGACTAGTCTTATAACGCGAAGAATTTGAAGAACTGCTTCCCTGGGGAAAGGAGGATCAGATCCAAAAAAATTATCCTCAACCTGCAAATCTTTCCTTGGTTTTATATGCTTCTCAAAAAATGTGTCAAAATGGTTAAAAAGCTCAACCCAATGATGAAAATCTCCCTGCATCGATAACAAAAAAGTTAATTAACTGCACTACAGATACTGCAACATTTTATCAAATAAAGGTTAAAGAGGCACCTTATCAAACTCCCAAACAAAATCTTTCAGAGGTTCCTCTATATTCTCCAGCGGCGCAGAAGTCACACTATTGATGAAGGATCTGATTTTGGGAGGCTGATACAAATCAAAACGAAAAACAGTTACTTTAGCTATAGGCATCAATAGATTCCTAGATTTTCATGTGCTACAAATATTAGAATGCAGAATTAGAAAATCAAAGGAGACCAAACAAGAGAGAGAAAAGACAAGTAATAAGAAAAATAGACCATACAATACTGAACAGCTTAAAAGCTACTAACTGCTTTCCATCTATATGGGAAGAAATAAGCATAACACAAAAGAAACCAAAATTTGTTCCCATAGCTCTCTATGAATATAACCTCAAGCCTCCTCATAAAACCATTTCCAATAAAAATATTTTGCGCAGCTTTCAACAATCAATATCTAACCCAAGTAGCTATTACTTGTACAGTGAAAATGTCAAAAAAATAAAAACATTACCAGATCATGCTATATGGCAACCAACTAAATTTAGCAATCTCCACCATAGCCTCTCCTAACTCAAGAATTACAGACATATCCTTGCTTTTTTGCAAACAACAGACAAATATTTGCATGTTTCGTCAAATGCAATAAACTTTATAGTCTTCACATTAATAAAATGACACCAAATTCAGAATTCAAGCAACAATGCCCCAATATGTTACCAGTAAAATGTTATAAAATGAAAGGTCAATTTTATGTTGACTTAGTTATTTATTTGATACCGTAATTCTATATGGGTTTTCCAAACTGGCAATTTACTTCAAACCCGTAATAATCTTACAGACTCTATCATTTAGAGTTCAAAGTAAATAGTTAAGCTCATTTCACTTCCTGTTATTTCCTAGCCAACAAAGCAAATAGAGCATTATTTATTAATGCCTAAATACAAGGTATCAAAGAAAATTAGAAAAAGCTTACAGTATTTTTTTAAACATAAATTTGAAATATATATAAACAATTCCATCTCTATCTCAACTATCAAACTTAGCTATTAGTAACGAACTCTAAAAAACCAAAAGCATGAAAATATATACAAATTAAAATCTTTAATCCTGATCAATAAAAACATAAAAAAAGAATTCAAACTTCACATAAATTGAACAGCATAAAAAAACTAAAAATTCGAAAAACAAATAAGTAATATCAAAAGCACATAACATAACAAAAAATAATTGAAGGAAAGAATTATCTTTTACATACCACTTCTAAATACCTCCTTCGCTTGAGCTTCATGTTGAGCAAAAAGAGAGCATTTCAAGAAATAAAGATTCAGAGAATCGATCAATTCTCAAAGCAACCGAGAATTGATCGAAGAGTTTTAAAAAGTTAGAAAATTAAATAAAAAAGGTTAGGGCTTCTTTTTCTCAATTATCACTGTTAAAATATGAGGATCAAATAAGGATCCTAAAATTGGGAAGAAAAGTGGGATTGATAATCAGAAGTGAATTTGGGGGAAAAGTTGGGATTCCCGATCGGAAATTAGGGTTTTTGATGAGATCAAAGAAAGAGAGAGAAAAGAGAGAAGTGGAGAAGGATTGTATGAACTGGGGAAGCTATAGAAAGAGTGTATTCTAAATATTTATAGTCAAAAAAGAAAAATATTTAGTAAATTAAAAATAATAATATGAAGTCTAGCAAAATAATAAGGAAAATATTAATTATTTATTTATTTATTTATTTCCCTACTTCTTCGTAAATTGTACTCAATTTTATTATTTTTTTACTTTTATCTAAAATTATAATACTACAATACCATTATAAAGAGAAATAATCCATATTCTATAAAAAAATATTATATTAATATTTTTCTATTATAATAATGTTTGAATTAATATAATAATCAGTTCTTTACTCATATAATATATAAATGTGTGAAAATAAATATAACACGAATTATTAATAGTATATATTCTACAAAAATATATAAATATTTATATATTCTCTTAGTTAAACTCTACTCTCTTTTCCTAATCTAGCTTGATGACATTAGAGATATTTTAGTCATTTTAATCCTTTAAACTTAGTATATTTTAAGGGGTCTTGTATCACCGTATTGAAAAGGCAATTAAAGTTGTAGTAATAAATTTTTGTGAGAGTTTTCGTGATAATTATAAATAAAATTTTATACTCTTTTGAGAGAACTCTATAAGAGTTAAAGGTTTTATTTTTGCGCTTGTTCTATGAGAGTTAGGAATTTGTTTTTGAGGTTTGGATTTGTACATTTAAGTTTATTTTCTTTATATTATACTATCGTTTGTTTAATCATTTAGTGAAAAGTCAAAACCTCCTTTATTTATTATTTTTTATCAAGATTTTTCACTTAAAATTTATGTTTGATCTTCTCTTCATTTTCTATTTCATTATTCATAAGGGTCGCCTCTAACATAATCAATGAAATTACTATATTAATATTCTATATGAAATATGTATATTCATTTTTTTCTACTATAATAATGTATAAAATATTATACTTTTTTAAAAATGTATTAGTAATTCATGGTATGTATATATTTTGTACATATTTATTTTTCATTTTGTATGTATTTTATATACTATTTCAATTGAATCTAACTTATCATATTTAACTGTTAAGTATGTTGAGAGAAAAAAAAAATTGGAGAGAAATTTTCCAAGATTATTCGATCAATCGAAAGAGTGGATCATTCTCATTAAAGTATATTATATATTAACTTATTTTATAATAATAGAAATTTAGGGTTTAGGTTGTTATACTTTCCTAATTTTAAATATTTCAATAATTTTTCTTTCAAAATATATAATTCAACAAATAAATGATTACAGGAAACTGAAATTGGCCACCTTCAAATATATATATATATAACATTTTTAATTTATTACGAATGTAAAAATGACTAAATAACCAATAATTTTAAAAAAATTGTAAATTAATTATAATTGTGAGAATAATAATTTAATCGTTAGCAAAAAAAAAAAATTAAATCCCACAAAAAATTTGATTGAATCCAAACTAAAAATAGGAAAAAGATGCCATGCTTTTGGGACAATAAATTGCATATCTTGAAAATAAGTTGCTATTCATTTCTAGAGACGGAAGCGAAGGACATGAGTCATGTCATGTGCCCCTCTGGAAAACTTAGTACCCAAGTTAAAAGGTTTTGCAAAGCTTGACTCTTCTTGAGTCTTGAGTCTTGAGCCCATTTTCAACTTTATTACTTTAATTATTAAAATAAAAACCCCCAAACTTAACACAAAATTTTGTGCATATATTTGAATTCCAATTAATAATTAAAAAAAGTTGGATCCTTTTTTAGTGTTTGGTTTTATGCAAAAGATTGGCTTCTTCTTCTTTTCTACATGAAAAAACTCACTAAAAAGGTCATCTAAACACAAATGTGTCAAATAACCGAATGTGACATTTTAGAACAATGGATAGGAAAATTGAAATCTTGGACTCCGAATTTTACCATCAACAATAGATAATTACTATATATGTAACAAATTCTTAATTTAGCTTTATTTTGGATATAATTTTGTTTAAATTAAGTAAACAATACTTATGAAAAAGAATATGTAACAAATATATTTGTTAAAAAATCATATAAAAATCAAATCAACAAAGTTAAGAATTCAATATTCATGTCAAAATTCAATACAACATTATTTTATTAAAAAAAAACATGATTTATTTTGTATATAAAAAATATTTTAATAATTATTTAATAAAATTAATATCGATAATAATTAATTATATAAGTATCGATATAATAGTAACAGTTTCTTGTTACTTTGGGGAGGCATATTCTTTAAAAATGAATACATCTTTCCCCTTCCACAACCCACACTGAAAGAGGTAAAAGTTAGACAACAAAGCAAAGATTATTCCTTTCTTCGCCTTCAATTCAGACTTAAATCTTGATTCGATATTGTAAAACTAATAAACATGCATGCATGGCATGGGACTTGAATATTCTGATAATGGTCACTGGTTTTCACTTTTAAGATATGTTCTTTAGGTGGCCATAAATTAATTTTAATTTATTGAAAAAATATAATATATAATTTTAATTTATAATTTCATAAAATTTTAGAAGGAGAAAAGGATAATTTTATTGCTCTTGTCTTCTTTCACTACAAAGTATAAAAATTTATACTAAGTTAATTTTGTAAGTGAGTAAGTGGTAAAGATTTTTTGTTGACATAAAGGTAATTAATATTGTATTTGTTGACATGTCGTTTTTGTTTTAGTATCGGTTCCGGCACATTGCAATGTACCATTTTAAGTTTATTGATAATTCAAAATATTTTTCATAGATATATTTATCATCCAATTTTCAAGTTTTTAATAAATTATATATTATTTTGGTTAAAAATATTATATATATATATATCTAAGTTGCATCTATATAAATATAAGTTTCAAATTTATAGTTAGGTTTAACAATTTAATTTAATAATTAGTAATTTTAAATATAATTATGGAAATTTTAAAATGCTTAAGATAAAAAATTAGAAATTAATTTAAAATATTAAAATTTTGTACTGATCTATAAAGCCAATAGTACACATCAATACAAACCAATATTTGACCAAAACATGTTAAAATGTACCAAAATTTAAACTTAAGTGACTATACATACAATCTACCATAATTGACACCCACAGACCAAAGTTAAAACCTGTTGTTATTATTATCCCTTAAACTGTAATATGTAAACTCAATTTGTGAACTTCATTTGGAAGGAAGTGGAAGGATGTAGAAACTGCCATTTGCCAAGCCAAAGAGATAAACAAGTTGCCATTTGTTTAAGGATATATGTAACTTTATGGCTGCAATGAACTTTAGACTTATTATACCTATTTTCATAGGTTTTGATGCATTGCCTATGTAACCAGTGATAAAAGTATCATAGAGTTTGTATTAAGAGTTAAATTACATTTTACTTTCTCTATTTAAAAACGAGCGTATTAGTCTCTGTATATAAGATCAAAGAGTAAATTGGTCATTTTGTTAAAAATCTCATCAATTTTTATTGTTAAAAACTGGTTTCTGTACGTTAGTATGAGGTACACGTGGCACGTTGCGTATTATTATCAAGTTATTCCGTAAGCTACGCCAATTTTTAATAATACAAATGCATGAAAGTTATAACAGAAATGATCAATTTGCTCTTTGATTTAATGTACATTTACCCTTTTTTGAGTGAGAAAGAACAAAATACAATCTGACTTCTAATACAAGGACCTCTATGGTACTTTTGCCGACAAGTAGTCCATCATTTCATACCCCTTATCATACCAATTGTCATTAGAGCCATGAACTTTATATCGATGGTTGAGATAAAAACTATAAGTTATAATTTTTTTCATAATTATTGATACTTATAAATTATAAGTTTCAGATGATCTATTTTTCTTTTCATCATCATCATCTCGGATTCCAATTTCACAAATAATATCACTGTACTCTATCATGATAATGTTTTCGATAATGATTTTTAGTAGATTTAGTGACACCCTTACCTGACAAGTCTCATATATATGCCGAAACGATGATTAGAAACTAGAAACTAAAACCACTACTCTCAAAATAAATAGAGTGGACAAAATAAAAAACCACCAAAATTTAGACAAAAATCATAATATTGTAGATTGAAATTAAAAATAAAAAACAAATTAAAAAATATTATCGAATAATCCTTGACTAACAACCTACCTGAAGATCGACGGTGCCAACACCAGCAAAATAAAATTTTGGATTGTAAATTTAAGAGACTAGATTTTAAAAAATTTTAATAAAAAATTGCAAATTTTAGATATCCAATTAACACATTATGCTTATAAGTACAAAAGGCTCTTAAGAAAAAATAAAAACAATTAATTTAGCTTTGCAATAAATGCGCACCTAATTAATCCTTCGCTAACTAACAAAATTAATTAAGCTTTTTCATTAATAATTTTTATCTTTGATCACGTTGATCATTAAAATTAATTTACGAACCAATTAGACACATAACAACTTTTAATTTAATCCTAATTTTTTCTCATAAAAATAATTAAAAAATTCAAAATTATAAAAATATTAAAAGTTTATATAAACTTATACAAATTATGAAAAAAATATAAAAAATATAAAAACTTATATAAATTTTTAAAATTATAAAATATATAAAAATTCATTTATTGGTTCCTTATTTTGGAAATTAAACCCCTAAAATCAAATTGAATAGTAGTCTCAATATTTCATGTTGACATATGTTAATATTTGCAACTGTTGGAAAATAAAATTTTGATTTTATAATATCTAATGATCCTAAAAATATTTTATATCATACAACACTTAGCAGACAATTTTCAACATTTCAAGGCCTAAACTATCATAATGTACTTAAAAAAACTAGAGATAAAAAAAATTAAAAATAATAGGGTAAACTATGAAAAGAGTCACTTTTGTTTACCTTAGGTTACATTTTAGTCACTTATGTTTAAAATGTTACGTTTTAGTCACTTATGCTATCGTGTTGTAACATTTTAGTCATTGAGTCGTTAATTGTCGTTAACGGTGTAATGGTAAGCTAATGTGGCACATTAAATCATCATTTCAAACAAAAAATTTAGGTTAAATTATACAATTGGTCCCTGTATTTTTTCGTTTTGAGCAATTTAATTTATGTTCTTTTAATTTTCATTTTTTCCTTTATTTTCCATTCTCTTTCACTTCTCCGTCTGTTTTCCTCCATTCTCCATTTCTTGTAATGTAGTTTTTCTATATTTTCCATTTGTTAAAACTTTTTTATGTTTATAAAACAAGAAAAGGAGAAAGCTGAAACCAAAATAAAACTTGATTCGCATTTTCTCACCCCACAAATTACAAACTTTCATCATTCATCGCCGCTTTAACGAATCAATTTCAATCTTTCAATGACATAGTTTACAAACTCGCCTCACTCAAAGACCTCACCAGTCATGACTTACGGCAATCCACCCTCAACAAAGTTTCCCGAGCCCATTCCCTCAACCTCCTAACCAACCCCTACAACATTTTCGCCCTCTCAAAACCATGTTGTTTCATGGATTCTTCAACGAGTTTTACACTCTCAATGAGTAAAACGACCACCATATGAAACTTACGTTCAACTTTACACAAACTAGTTTGGTTCTATGCTCCCTTTTTCTCTTCGGTTCATCCATGCTCGGCTTTCAATCAATATTGCTTGGGAATATCCAAGAAAGTTTAGATCAATTTTATTGTTTGCTTAATTTTATTCATCATAAAATAGAAGAAAAATAAATGAATAATCTACACAATTCTGTAAAAATTTGGAAATGAAAAAATATTGTTTTGAATATAAAGAGTTCAATCTATGTTTAGATTTGATTAAGGATGTGATCTTTATATTGATTAGTTAGATCCAGTTTTAGTTTCAAAATTAGGTTATATTCAAATCGAGATTTGATTAAGAATGATTAGTATTTGATTTTGAGTGAAATTCAATTTAGAAATCATGTGAAATAAAAAAAAAGAATTTGGTTTATTTAGTGGGAAAAGATTATGTCTCTACAGTAAATAATATGATAAAAGAGAAAAATAGAGGGGAAGAAGAAAATGAAAAAAAGAAAAAGAAAAAATTAAATTGTTAAAAAAAAGAGTATAGGGACTAATTTTAACAAATGAAAAACAGAGAAAAAATAAATTAAAATAAATAGTGAAGGGAGGAAAATAGAGGAAAAAGAAGAAGAGAATGAAAAAAAAAGAAAAAAAGAAAGAAAGTCAAAAGAATATAAAAGAAAAAAATCAAATGGTCGAAACGAAAAAATATAGAGACCAATTGTAAAATTTAGTCTAAAATTTTCATTTGAAATGATTATTTAACATGTCACGTCAGTTTACAGTTATACCATTAATGACAATTAAGGACTCTGTGACTAAAATGTTACAACACGATAAGTAAGTGATAAAAACATAACATTTCAAATGTAAGTGACTAAAATGTAACATGAGGCAAATAAAAGTAACTATTTTAATAGTTTGCCCAAAATAATAATAAGTTATCAATAAAAACGAGAGAGACAAGTAATTATTGTTTTACTTGTGGTCTAACGATTTGATGACTATTCTTATTATCCAACGATTGGTCTAAATGTCATGTGTTTATTATGATTTTAGGGATTTAGATGATTTTTTATAAGATTTAATAGTTTTTATAAATTTATTATATTTTTTTGAATTTTTATATTATTTATAAGTTTTTATAGATTTTTATTAGTTTTATACAATTTTAAATATTTTAATATGTTTTATTAATTTTATAAAATTTATATTTTTTGTGAATTTTTAAGCTTATATGTTAAAAGAACCCTTAGGAAGATGTAACAAAAAAAAAACAAAAAAAACAACTAAGCTCTTATATTAAAATTGTACAAAATTTAGCACCCTATTGTTAACAAAAAAACCAATTAAGTTCCTCCATTAACAGTTTTCATCATTAATCACATTGATTGTTAAAATAAATTGACGGATCAATCAAATAATAACATGTGACTGATTTTGATTTATTCTTACATATTCTCATAAAAATCATTAATAATTATAAAAAATATAAATTTATTAAATATTAAAAAATTTAAATTGATATAAACTTATAAAAAATATAAAAAAAAACTTACAAACATTAAAAAAATAAAAAAAAACAAAAAAATCTAATAAATTATAAAAACTTATAAAAATCATAAAATATATAAATTTATATAAAAAAAAACCATAAAAACTCAATGTTATAAAATAAATAACAATGAAAGTAACGAATAAAAAATAAGAGAGCAAAAGAAAAGTAGGTATTTTTATTGATCAATAATATATTTACAATCCTTCTTCAACTTTACTTCTAATGAACATTAAAGTTAGTATCTAATTGTACCAAAAATGCATTATATCATACAATACTATTTAAAAAATTGGAGATAAAAATTTAAAAAATAAAACAATAATTTATCAATAAAAAAATAGGGTCTCACAATTATTGTTTTGTTTTTGGAATATTGAGAATATTTTATTCAACATGAAAATATTCATAGCGGTCTGACGATTTTTCATATTATTCAACGATTGAGGTGATATCAAGTGTTCGTTATAATTTTAGGGGGTTTAAATGACTTTTTTTTATAATTTTAATGATTTTATAATTTATTAGATTTTTATATTATTTATAAGATTTTATAATTTTTATAAATTTATATCAATTTTTAATATTTTTAATATTTAGTATTGTTTATGATTATTTATAATTTTTATGATCTTTTAAGAATTTTTATATGTTTTTATCAAATTTTAAATATGTTTTATTAATTTTAAAATTTATTAAAAACTTTTATATTTTATAATATTTATAAGTTATTATTTTTTATAATTTTAATATTTATATTTTATTAAATTCTGATTTTTTTCTAATAATTTTTTATAATTTTTTAATAATTTTATGAGAAAATATAAGATTAAATTAAAAGTTGTCACGTGTCATCATTTAATTAATTTACTAATTTATTTTAATGGTCAATGTGGTCAATGACAAAAATAATCATCGAAAGGACTTAATTAATTTTTTTGTTAAAAAAAAGAGCTCAATTGGATGTGAATTTAATACACAGAATTTAATAGTTTTTTTTTGCATTTTCTTAAAGATATTTTTGACTTATAAGCTTTTTTTTTTTATAAATTTATAATTTTTTATAATCTTTAAAAGTTTATATCACTTTTAATATTTTTAAAATTTTTTAATAAAAATATAAGATTAAATCTGAAGAGATATGTTACCACGATTCGTGAATTAATTTTAACGATTATTTATTAAAGTTATTATATTGTTGGACAAGGGACCTAGTCCATTTCCAGGGTGTCCACCATAGGATTAAATTAGGCCCAACATTCATGGCCAGGTCGAACATTGACAAAGAAACCCAAACCATTCCTCACTTGGAGCTTGGGACCACTTCTAGCTGTTGATTGTCAAACACCGGTACTGAAACCGGTAACTGGACGGTGCTCTTTTTTTTTGTTTTTCCCATGTTATCCGAAAAACAACCAAAGACAAAGTGAACGAAAAACGAGCTCTTTGGGTCGCTCTGGTTGCGTTTCATTCGAGAATTCAAAGCATCAATGGCACACCTGCTGCCACTTCGCGTATTCCTTTCTTCACAGACACAGGAAACTCCCTCCAAGCCATTGAAACTTTCCAAGAGAAGTAACAATCATAAAACATCCATTTCAACTGCTAAAAAAGGTAGGTTATAGTTGTTTCTTCCCAGCAACTGTGAGACGAGTGAAGGTTTTTTTTTTTTTTCAAGACCCAGCAATAAATATGAAAGACTGAAAGCACCCAACTTTTTTCACATAGGCTAGCTAGCTGTATCTGGGATTCATCCTTTAGTCCTTTTTTGTAGAATGTTTAATTGCAGTCAGTTTGTTTTACATTTATATCAATGTGAATTTTACTTCTTTCTTGCTTTATTTTGGTTTAGTCTTATGTTCCCTTTTGATTATGTGATAATTCAGGTCTTCTCAGTCCCTCGCACAAAATGCACAAGTTGAATTTGGAGGTTTCTCCCCATAGAGCTGGTAATTCAGCTTTTTCTCTCCTTTCTTATGTAAATTCATTTTCTTTTTATCAATTTTTAAGGTGGTGTAAAGAATGCTTGAAACTTGGTTACAATGGATGTGTTTCTCACATCATGCCCTTTTAATATTTGATTTTTCTAGTACATACGTGTGTTTTTCCCCTACCGAAATATATCATCTCTTGTTATTTGTAGATTAGATATACAGTCAAGGCTGTACCAGATTCAGAGTTAGGTAAGAATATTATGCTCTTATCTTATGAATGGTTGACATATTTCTTATGCTCTATGCAGTATCTGCTGTGAGGTTGATGAGAATTGAGTTTGGTGGTGCATTTGCTGACCTTTTAAATGAGAAAGGAAAGGGTTCTGGAGATAATGAGATGGGATATGTGGAAAGAACTCTTGGTTTCTGTACCCGTGATTTAGATGATCGAGATCTTAGATTGGTCATCCTTCTTTTGCCTTTCCATTCTCTTATGTGTTTATGACACTCTTATCATTTCAGCCTAATGTTAACCTAGGCATTCATCGAGAGATTTTAAGGAGTGTTTTATACCTTTGTTACCATAAAGTTTATACTAGTATAACCAAGCTGCATCTTTTGTTCCCCATTTGTAATAAAATTTAGAGATTCTTTTTTTTTTAAGTGCTTCTTAGATTAATTTAAATAGCTCATATAGTGGCATTGTGTTTGGATTGTCATAGGTTACAGATATCGTTGGTGGTACCATTCGCTGGAGGAGATATCTTGACCATTTAATTGGATGCCTATGTCATGATGAAAGTATGTTTAGAAGCATGGAACCACTTCTGTTACAGGTACTTTTCTCTTCAGATATTCTGTATGAGTCTGTTCATGCTACTGCGTTGTCAAATAACAGCCATTCCATTAGTGGCATTCTTATGTATAAAATGGCATGTGCATTTTGGAATCATTGACTAGCCCTAACGTTGATTTTATTTTATTTTTTATTTTTTTTAAATTTATGCTGACAATCAACTAGTTTATCCATTTCCCCTCTGAAAGACTTGCTTCTATCATGTTGAACAAAGGCAAGTCAAGTTGGAATGTTAGAACATGAATTTTAATTTTTTCTTGTCTATGCTTTTAGATTCTCCGAATCGGTTTCTATGAGATTGTCAAGCTTAATATGCCACCATATGCTGTTGTAGATGAGGTAAAATCTGTTCATTAATTTTTTTTTTATAACATTTGTCTGCTTAGATCTGACCTGAGATAACATTCTGCCCAAAATCCTTTTTACCTTCTTTTGTCAACTTTGTCATGTACAAGTGCAGAATGTAAAACTTGCAAAGGTTGCTCTTCGACCTGGTGCTGGTAACATGGTCAATGGGATTCTCCGGAAGTTAGTTTTGGTTAAGGTTCGTGACTTCTTCTTTATGTGGTTGAAACAGTGAGCAATCATCATGATTTTGGTGTCTTCTTCACTTGGGCTTTGTAGGAAAATAACTCCCTTCCTGTACCCAAATTGGAAGGTGATAGTCGTACACAAGCACGTGCTCTTGCTACTCTATATTCTCATCCTGTTGTAAGTCTTCGAATCTGTGATTGTAAAACTCTACTTGTAGTTCTTTTAGAAATATATATAGGAATGTGGGATGGCAGTTTTATAGTCCTGATTGGCAACTTGACTTGTGGTTGTTCATCAGTTTACAAAGTTCATAATTTTTCTCACTTTGTCCATTTCTAGTGCTAAACTTTTATTGATGAGATTTATCAATTTTTTTCTAGTGGATGGTAAGACGATGGACAAAGTATCTTGGACAAGAAGAGGCAATTCAGCTAATGATGTGGAACAATAGTGATCCCAGTTTTAGCTTAAGGTTTTTGGCCACATTTTGCTTTCCATCTAATATCACATTCACATCTATTGAAGAATTTAAGAGTAACTCTTTTGGATACTGATATCAGGGCAAATGCTGCAAAGGGAATTACTAGAGATGACCTAGTGATGCAGCTTAATTCCTTGAAGGTACTTTATTACTATTTTCTTTGCTTGACTTGTTACTTTTAAATTATTAGTGTTATGAAACATACAAAAACATATTTATAGTTGAAGTATTTGAAAGAAATCTTCTTAAATTGTTTTGAGTAATTCGACATATGTAAGTATAGAGAGTGGCTGCTGTTATTACTTACTCTGATACTGTGCCCTACTGCCCTTACAATTAATTTTCCATTCATGACTACAGGTCCCGCATGAGGTTTCTTTGCATTTGGATGATTTTGTCCGTGTAAAAATTGGTTTGCAGGTAGGAGTTTGATTTATGGTTTTGTCCAACACAAGCACTCTATGCTCACAGACTGTAAAAGTGCCATTTAGCCTACGCTCTGTGGTTATTAAATTTGTTAAAAGTTGAAATTTTTTGTCTTGACATCCACATTAACATTGATACATGACATGCAATTTATCTTTCTTTTTGAGAGCAATGAAAGTGCTCCCTACCAGAAAAGCACTTTCTGTTGTATCTATTGGCTACCAGTGATCATGATTATCTAGAAACTAAAATTACTTGTCAGGGTACAGTATCTTGATTACCTACTTGTCCATTTTCAGAATGTCATACGAGCAGGGTTGCTGAAAGAAGGTCTCTGTTCTGTCCAGGATGAAAGTGCAGGTAT
This sequence comes from Gossypium longicalyx, assembly GCA_025698465.1. NCBI lineage: Eukaryota > Viridiplantae > Streptophyta > Magnoliopsida > Malvales > Malvaceae > Gossypium > Gossypium longicalyx. Next base: position 86,619,646 of record CM046995.1, read on the forward strand.
AGCTCACTGTCTCAATGCTTATTTGGGCAGCAAAAAGTTACCATATCTAATAAAAGTATGATATATTATAATATCATTATAGTATGTAAAGTTTCCTTGACGTAGTTATATGTTGCTACAATTACAAAACTAAATGTTGGTTATTGGTAAAGCACTTTTCATTTCTTGGTCGATTGACAATATATTTCCTTTCCCTGTTCTTGACTTGATTTTGACTTTATAAACTTTTACTTTGAATTTTATGACAATTTCATTGCAGGTCTTGTAGTTTCTGTTGTAGATCCTCAACCTGGCGAGGACATTATCGACTGTTGTGCTGCTCCTGGAGGAAAGACTCTTTACATGGCATCTCGTTTGAGGGGCAAAGGTATACCAGACAACTTCATGTGACTGCAGGTTTCTTTTAAAGGGGGCATAAGAAGCATGATCCGCTTTTAAAAGCTTATTCATATTGTTGGTATTGGAATGAGCAAGCAAAATTGCTTTAAATCAATGTTGTGAAACCTCTTTTGTATATCAGGCAAAGTGCATGCAATTGACATAAACAAAGGCCGTTTGAGAATTCTTAAAGAGACAGCCAAGTTGCAAAAAGTTGATGGTGTTGTTGACACAATCCATGCCGATCTTCGTACTTTTGCTGTAATTTCTTGCTCTTTTAAAAGCTTAAAATTTTCAGCAAATCAGAAATTTCTTACATCTACCCCTTTTCTAAAATTTGTAGGAAAATAGTCCAATGAAATCTGGTAAAGTTTTGTTGGATGCCCCTTGTTCTGGACTCGGTGTTCTCTCCAAGGTAACTTGAAAGGGTTTTAACATTATATAAATTTTTCTTCCGATTCCTCTCCACGCTCTTCCAGTTACCTACTATTCTATTTTTGGGGAGTTAAGCTATATCTAACCACTCTTTGAAATCTAACCTCTCTTTTTCTTTCATTTACCATTTCAAAGAGAGCAGATTTGCGTTGGAATAGAAGATTAGAAGATATGGAACAACTTAAGAATCTGCAGGATGAACTCCTTGATGCAGCATCCACGTGAGATCCGTATTCTCCTTTATCGATTGAATGCATCTTTCCAACTTTTTACCCTTACAACATTTGTTCCGCATTTATAGATTTGTGAGCTCAGGAGGGGTATTAATATACAGTACTTGCTCCATTGACCCTGAAGAGAACGAAGACAGGGTGGAAGCTTTTCTTGTCAGGCATCCTGTAAGAGAGCAATGGCTTTTTTATGAACCTTTGTGCTGATAGAGAGCGCCTTACAATTTTCAGTTCGTTAAAATTTTCTCCGACTTCGTTGTTGTCTTCAAGAGAACATGTTTTTGATTTATTAATTTTCCTTTTCAGGAATTCAGAATAGATCCTGTGAATAGATATGTGCCATCTGATTTTGTTACAAAACAAGGCTTCTATTTCTCTGATCCTGTAAAGCATTCCCTAGATGGAGCCTTTGCAGCTCGTCTTGTTCGGACTTTGTGAAGAAATTTAAGTGCGAAACGAACCTTGATGGTCTACACAATGAGCTCATTGCACGAAAAATGTTCTCTGTAACACCAAGCCACTGCAGTGAAGAGCTCATCTTTACAAGGTACTCCGATGGATAAGAATTTTAATAATGCTCCAGCATTATTTACAGGAGGCCCTTAAGAAGATGATACCTATGCATTAACTTGATATCGTGCTTCAACATGCAAGTTACCAGACAAACTAATGGTTGTTGTCTGGTGATGACAATGAGAGCTGCTTGAAGAACATGCTCATGAAATGTCAAAGCTGAATGTAAGTAGCTTGATTAAAACAAGCATTGACCTACTTATGAACAGAATATTCCTGGTGTCAGCTAGATATAATGTAATAATATTTTTCATTCTTGCAAATGCATAATGAGTTGCTGGGAAGTGATAATTTGGTACCAATATGATAATATCTACTTTTTTGCAAGTCTTTTTTTTTTTTTTCATTACATATGCATTATTAAAGATTAGTATTACTACTAGTGAAAAATTTTACTTCTACAAGCAGATTCAGGGAGTATGTCACCCTAATCCTGCTTTTGCAGTGTTTGAAATCTATTTAGAATTGTTTTATTTAAACTAAATAAATATTTTTATCAGTTTAAAACTTGAAAAGAATGGTTTTGCATCAATAAATTCTTTTAAAGATTAATATTTAATACATTTGTATAAATTTGCACACCAATAACTAAGTTTTTCAATTATATTTTTTGATAATTGGAGGTGAGAAATAGAATTATTTGAGATTGAATTTAAACTCACATGTCTACATCATAATACTTTTATCATTAAGCTAAGAGATTGTTAAATAGATTTTCAATATCACTCGTTATATTTTTTTTTTAAAAATAATTATTTATTTTATACAAATTACAAATGGGAAGAAGATAACAATCACAGAGTTTGAATCTTGGTTTTTTAAATGCAAAAATGGGAATTAACTACTACTTTCTTTTATACTATTGACAAATACATATCACTTGTTAAACTGTTGGATTATTTGTATTTATTTATTTTATGCTATGTTTGTAAAATATGATGTGAGTCAAAAAATTTGAATTTAAAAATTTAAATTCTTTGTTTGGAAATAAAAAATTAGATTTAATTTTGGGCAAATCCAAGTCCAATTTCGTAAGAAATAAATTTTAAATTTTAAAATTCATTTTAAAAATTGAAATTTTTTTTGTGAATAAATAAAAAATACAATTACATCAAATTAAAAAGATCAAAAGCACCGCTCGCTTTGTCTTGTTGGAAAGTATATGAGAATTCATCAAGGATAGCATCAAAGATTTGTAAGCCTGGTTGCTATGTAAGACCGATCCGCAATTATTTATCTTTTTTAGGTATATATCTCAACCACCATCGTCCTTCAGCTCTCAAGAGTGTCATACTCTTCTAAGGACTGTAATGCCTGAGTCTTCCAACCTATTATCAGCCAAGGCTTTGATTTCTTTTGTATTGGCCAAAATTGATTAAAAAAAAACATGAGAACTTTTTTTGTTCTTACTTCTTTCACACTTCCTTCAAAACCCAAACAATAAATAATTAATTTTACTTATAATATATTATCACAAAGCTCAAGGTTTTTAGAATTAGATCAACAAGCGAATCATTCAAGCCAATGATTCTCGGTTCGACAGGTCCAATTAGTTCTATTGAATAAATTATTAAGAATAGATAAAATCGATTCAACCAGTTTGACTGTCGGTTCTACCGGTCCAATAGATTCAACTGGTTCACAAGTCAACCAATATGACCCCTTATTTTGGATTGATACCTCGGTCAATTACCAATCCAATCAGTCTGACTAGTTGATTCGGTCCAATTCTAAAAACAGTGACAAAGTTTCATGTATTTAATTTAATACAATATAAATATTCAAAATTTTCATTTATACCATATTTTTCACAAATTTAATTTTAAACCCTTGACTTTTAATTTATACCTAAGTTCACTTGTGCCTAGTGCAATCGATCTAACCAGCTGGTCCGGTTCGATTTTGAAAATAGTGACGAAACTTAATATTTTTAATTTAATACAATATAAATATTTAAATATTCAAAAATTTTATTTATACAATAATTTTCACAATTTTAATTTATAAACTCATGACTTTTAATTTATACTTAAGTAAGTCCATTTAGTTAAGCACAAATTAAATTATATGATTTTTATTCAAATTTAAACAAAATAAAAATGACTTATATAAATAATACCGAAAATTTGGGATTTTTTTCTTTTTTAAATATTTTAACCCAAAAAATTATAAAAATATAAAAAATAGAAGTTAGATTTTGTTCACCAATGAATAATTCCAAAAAAAAAAAATATATATCTTTGAAATAATATGTAGAAACAATCAATCTTTATCCTAAATTGTTTGTAACAAAATGGAAAAGGCATTTTCTCATTCAAAATTAAAATCTTCATAATTGAACTAGTGGTCAAACTAATAATATCATCGATTTGTTGGTTCAATTGGTTTGATAAGTATTTTCAGTTTAATTAGAATGTCTGGTTCTATTAAATAAATTATTAAAAAATTATAATTAAAAAATTATTCAATTGCCCAATCAACCGATTCTCAAATCAACCGGTCTAACATTTTTCTCTATATTGATATCCTGACTGGTTCCAAGTTTGATTGACTGGTCCAATTCGATTCAAGCAACGATGTTCAAAATCTTCCTAAATAATTAAATTTAAAAAATATGTTTTAAGACTTAGGATTACTTTAAATATATATATAAATTTTAATTATCCAAATAATAAATTTAAATTAATTCAAATATTTTAATTTAAAAAAATTAAAAATAGTGAATTTATAAATAATAAATTTTAAAATTAAAATTTTGAAATTAATTCCCAAAGTGTTTAGTATAACTAGTTATGCCATTGATTTTATTTCTTCAAATTTTTTTATTTTTTTAGTTTTTATTTTATGTAATATAATTAGTAATATAATAATTATTTTAAAAATTACAACAATAAAAAACATCAAAACATAATAAACCTTAAATAAAAATAATAATGAAATTTCAACTTTTTCTTTTAGTCATTTTTATAAAAAATTATAAATGTTTGAATCGGTATCACTTAGGGACTATGATACTACTTAAAACATATAAGTCACCACGGGATATGATATCGCTTGAGCTAACTAATTAACTTGTTACACATAAATATCTACTCCTATCATATTAAACTTAACCTATAATCACCTAACACGTAATAAGATATAATTTATATAGATCTCAATAAAGACCTTTATATACACTTTGAGGATAAGGATAACACAATTTTCATTCTTCTTCCTTTCTCTCAATTAAGTTTTGTAGGACAACTCAATCACTCGTGACTTTCGATTTGCCAACTGAGTTGCCTCCAACCTTTTTCTTACATTCTTCTATCAACAATGATAAAAAATACAGAATATTTTTATTGGTTTAAAAGTTTTTCCAAAATTCATGTTATATATAAATAGATAGATAAATAGGGAGTTTATTGTACTAGACATCCTCAAATCATGATTTTTATTTTAAATTATTTTTTAAACTTTAAAACATTCTAATTACATTATTAAACTATCGATATTATATCAATAAAGTTCTTTCGTTACTAAAATCAGTAAATGATACGTTATATCTTATGTGACATAATTTAAAATGAAAAATTTAAAGAAAAATAAATATTACAAGAATCTTGGTTTTAATGTTTTTGAAGCTTAAAAACTAAACTATCATTTACTCTCTTTGTTTTTCCAATTTTACTTTGTTTTTAATATTTAATGTTAAAAGTTAAATGCAATACTTTACTTTTCTTTAAGATTTTCATTTTAAACTATGTCAAGTTATATTTTATGTGTCATTTAATGTTTAAATTAACGATTTCATAATAAAAAGATCCGATTGATATAACATTAATAATTTAAGTATATAATTAAAATATTTTAAAATTTGAGAGAAATTTAAAATGTGCAATAATGGCAGAGTTTAATGGGTAAGTTAGTAATATATGCCAATTTTGAAAGATAATAGAGAAATAGATCAATTTTTTGTATATTTAAAGAAATATAATGATTTTATAGAAATAAAATAATAAATATGTAATTATAAAATAAAAATATATTATATATATTATTATGTTAAAAATATTTTTAATTAATAATTCATTTATTTATATATATAAATTAATAAATATGTAATTATATAATGAAATTATATATTTTTTATATTTATCATTATTTTATTTTAAACTAATTTATTTGATATATTTGTATTTGTATTTATATATATTTATATATATATTTAATTATTAAACAAAACACATTTTATAGAATGCATTTTCAAATACATCAAGATAAAATACTTATTGTAGAACACGTTTTTTATTTATCTCTCCAAAATCATTTTCCTAAATTTGAAAAAAAAACCATAAATCCTTAATTATTTAAAAAAATGTCATTTTCTTCAAATTTACTCGAGTTTCATTACGGAAAATCCCAAAATTTTACCTAGGAAATTAAGAGAAAAAAAGAGTAAATAAAACGACATCATTTAGCTTTTTACGGCCGATAACTTAAAAGCTTAAACCCCAAGGGGCAAGGACCCAATGGCCCAATAACTCAAAATCGAATCTCCTTTGTCCGCTGCCCTTCTAAAATCCCACCCGCCGTCGTCGCTGCTGCCACCGCCATGCTCTCATGAACACCACAAGACGCTGGCCCAAGAGGGCCTTTATCCTCTCACGTGCGCTATCACGTGCCTTTTCCGACACCCCTTCCCCGACGTTCCCTCTGAAGCACGTGACACGATCCAACTTCGACTCGGCCCTCGTTGAACTCCGTTCGCACGTTCGAGCTGCCGATTTCGTGGCCATCGACATGGAAATGACGGGGGTAACTAGCGCGCCCTGGAGGGAATCTTTCGAGTTTGATCGGTTTGATATTCGGTATCTCAAAGTCAAAGATTCCGCTGAGAAATTCGCTGTTCTTCAGTTCGGCGTTTGCCCTTTTCGTTGGGACTCACTTAAGCAGTCGTTCATTGCTCACCCGTTAGTTTTATCTTCCTCTTAATTTGAATAAACATTTTATATTTGTAAAGAATGTTACCCGCGTGAAATTTTCTCCTTTTTTTTTCTTTCTTATATATTTATTTGTTATACTTTATTGCTGATTCTATTTCATGGTGAAAATGAAAATATGGGTCTTTGTTGTTCGTTTGAGAGGGGAAAAAAGGTTTTTGATGGTTGAATTTAGCTTAGTTTGAACTGTTTTAGTGTTTGATTGATGATAATTAAGAGAAGGGAAAAAAAGGGCAATTTAAGCCATTTGTAGAGAAATTATTTATGGCAATTGGCGAAGTTAACAAAGAGAATGGACTGTGGTTTAAATTCACTATAATTGCTATGAGTAGGGGAAGTATGATAATTGTATTGCTTCCCTTTAATTTGAACATTTTAATCTTTGAGTGATGTTTCTTGTAAAGGCATTGAACTGTCTAATATCCTTGGCAGGCACAATTTCTTTGTATTTGCTCGTCAAGAAATTCCACTTGATAGGACCTCTTATGAATTCCTTTGCCAAACGACATCAATGGATTTTTTGGCTAAATATCAGTTTGATTTCAACGCTTGCATACATGAAGGTACTTTATCTTTTATATCTCAATTCTTCATTGTTGCCTTTATTGCTTGAGTTACAGTTTCTGAAACCTGTGTTTTGGTCTTACTTTGAGAATTTGCATCTCAGGTATATCTTACTTGTCCAGAGGACAAGAAGATGAGGCTCGTAAAAGATTAATATCACCTAAAGGAGATCAGTTAATGCATTCATCTCATAATTTAAGAGAAACTACGGACTTACCGTTGGTCCGAGTGGCTGATGTTCTCTTCACTGAAAGAATGAAGAAAAGATTGGGTGAATGGCGTGATGATTTATTACAGAATAGGGTAGGAGGGCCTCAAGAAGAAAAGGTTCCTGGTGACTTAAATCAACAATTTCGGACAGTTTTCTTCAAGATGCGTCCTGCTCTGAGTTTGGATGGATTCACTTCTCACCAACTTAGTCTGATACGAATGGTATATGGTGTTACATCTCTCTCGAATTTTGTTTGATCTCCTATGTTTAGCCTCTTCATTGTGACTTTCATTTGGAAAGATTTTTGAAGACCATTTTATTCTTGTATCATCAATATAGTGTTGATAAGAATTGTCTTTTCGTTTTTTTTTTTAATCTTTACTGAGGACGTAAGATTATATCCGGGGAACTGAAATCCTGCAGGTCACAAGGAAGCATTTCAAAGATCTTACTTATGTTTGTTTTAACGGTGAAAGTACTTCAGAAGAGTTAGTAGTTTATACAGACTCAGAGAGTGATAAAGCGAGACTTATGGTAAGACACAATACTTCTGTGAGGAAGATCTGTCTGTTTGTTCCATATTTAGATGATCAGCATTCAACTGTTTTTAATACAAAACACTGTTTATATGTTCATGTTAGAAATCTTTTAAAGCATAGAACTGTAGACGCTTTTCTGTTTGTTTTCTTCCCTAGGTAGAATGGTTCTGTATTTGGCTGGGAAATGCTTTCTAAACATTTAGCATCATGAGTGGAGTAAACGAAAAAAAAAAAAAAAAGAAGAGAGAGAGAGAGTTTCAATGCATTGATGCTGGTATGATGGGCATATTATGCACAAACCTGACAGTGCTGGAATTATATACTGGGGCTATGTAAATGGAAGTATGAATCTGACAGCTGCATTTCGTGTGGTTTCTTTTGCATGTTGTGATGACTCTTCTCCTCTGCCTGGTTCTATGTAGGAGGAGGTGAAGAATGATCATCAGAGAAGGGCAGAAATGAAGATCAATGCTGCAGTAGGGTTTCGTCATGTGATTGATCTCCTTTCTTCAGAAAATAAGTTGATTGTTGGTCACAATTGCATCCTGGGTATGAATATCAGTCACAAGTTATATGAAGATTTCATATTAGTCAGATAGATTACTGAAGTGTTTTTCTTTTATGATACAGATATTGCTCACGTACACAGCAAATTCCTAGGTCCTCTTCCTTCAACAGCTGAAGACTTTGTCTCCTGCGTGAACAAATACTTCCCAAGTATCATTGACACCAAAATACTTTTGAATGCTGACTACACATTACAACGAAAGATGAAGAGATCTAGCACATCATTATCCTCAGCATTTTCATTATTATGCCCAGAGATAGCTCACGGGTTTACACGTAATGTTCTGTCTTATGAGCCATGTGTTAAGGTTGAGGTCCACGTGGATGAAATGAGGTTTGCCTTCGCTTCCCAAACTCTCTAAAGTGAATTGGTTAAAAAGCCCTTGATTTATGTTATCATAATAGCTTAAAACTTTCCTTTCTATCCTTCCCTTTTTTCTTCCCCCTCAAGTTCTGTCTAGTTTTGCAATCTGAATTTTATAGCTTAATATTAGCTCATTTTTTCATATTTACGAGATCTAATTACCCTGTATCACCCCCTAAGGCTAATTATCTAAACATGGACACTTTGTAATGGCTGTTAGCATTAATAGCAAATCATTAATGCTACTCTTGCTGCCTCCCCAAGTTGAGTAACAACTTGGATGTCCTTTTAGGCTTTCACACTAAAACATAGCCTTAATTTGCAGGTCTTCTAATTGGAACTCTGGAGCCAAGCATGAAGCTGGTTATGATGCTTTTATGACAGGCTGTGTGTTTGCCCAGGCTTGCAGTCATCTAGGCATTGACTTTCAGCTTCATTCTCCTTCTGAAAATCTGACCCAAAATGAAAAGCTGCAGAAGCACATGAACCTTCTATATCTGAGTTGGATTAATGGAGACATTATTGATCTGAGGACTGGTGACCGGTCTGCAGAGTTGTCAGGCTCTAATATGATCAGAAAGCCATATCGAAAGATTTTATTTAAGAACATCGTTTTACTCTGGGGATTCCCTTCAAAACTGAAACCAAGTATGATAAGAGATTGCATCTGCAAAACCCTTGGTCCTACCTCTGTTATTTCTACATACTGTATAGATCAAACCGCAGTGTTTGTTCAGTTCAGCAAGGCAGAGTTGGTATCAGACTTTTTGAATTTGAAGGAAACTCTAGAGCAAAGTAACGATGCAATTTCTCATTTGCATCCTCTTTCACAACTTCTGGAAGGTGGAAATACCTGTGCCGCTAGTTATGAAACTTATAAAGAGATCTGTGCATCACCTATCTCAAAAGTGTTGTTTGCAGATCAAGCAGAGGCTGTTGGCATCAAATGGAAGACCGAATTGTTACCATCTGATAAAGAAGAGAGCCATGACAATACTCGTTCCCATCTAGAAAGTGCAATGGATAGTCCACAGGCTGTTGAAAAATCCAAGACAAGGAACACCGAGGATGTAGTAAATGATTCATCGAACAAACGGTTTTGTGACGATATCATTGATTCATTTCTTAAAGTTGAAAAGATAAGAAGAACCACTAATTTGTAACTCAAGCTTAAAGCTTAAAGGCAGTTTTGAGCATTTTTTCCACACTTTATTGCGAATCTGTATGACATTTAGAGTTCTTATACAAATATTAGGATTACTGAGTTGGAAATGAGGATCACATTTTGATGGCAATTTTTAGGCCATCTTCTGTACATTAACAGTTTGCCTATGATATAAATTAAAATGCTGATTCAATTTTTTGTCACTGGATTCTGATTCATTGTTCCTTTGTTTTCTAGCTTGATCAACCTTTCTAGATGAATAAACTTACCAGAAGGGATTGCTACAAAAGTATATATACATTGTAAGTATTAAAATTTTTGTCACTGGATTCTGATTCATTGTTCCCATGTTTTCTAGCTTGATCAACCTTTCTAGATGAATAAACTTACCAGAAGGGATTGCTACAAATGGAAGTATATACATTGTAAGTATTCAAGCAACCGAAAGCACAAATGAAACCAATTATGAAACCAAGAATCACCTGGCAAAAGCTCTTATGTTAAATAAGATGCTAACATCAGCAAATACATAATGAAAAGGAACATGCCTCCAAGGGCAGTCAAGAACATTTCTCTTCATTTTTCTCATCTTATTAGATGAAGGAACATGATAGATCAGAGTAAGTTTATCTCAAAACTTAGAAATATATTTTCAGGTTACAGCAGAGACCACATAGTTCAATACAGTACTTTTGAACTCAGACTAATGAACTCCTAGTCTCAAAATAAGGAAACCAAATTGAAGTAATACTATAATGTAGGGTCCTAAAACAGTCAAATAATTTTGCATATTAGAAATTGAAATCTAACTCTAAGTCAGCTTTGAATCCCTGCTCACCCTCAAGCAGTTGTTTTGCTTTCTTCATCATCTGAGACAAGGTCTTCAACAGTTAAGCTACAAGAGAAAGTGAGACTTGGTTTCAACTTTGGCACGGGTATAGGATCTGCCTCATTGTTAAGTATCTGAAGGACTCTCCTAATTGAAGGCCTCTCAGCACTATCAGGGTGTGCACAGCTCAAACCTACAAGCAGCAGTTTCCTCATATCTTCCTCCTTGAAAGCCCCATTTAGCCTTTTATCAGCAGCTTCAATGATCCTTCCCTGACCATACAATCCCCACACCCAATCAACCAAATTCACCATTTTCTGGCTGTTTACTTCTCTCTCAATTGGCCTCCTACCACAAGCCACTTCAAGAATAACGACACCGTAGCTGAAAACATCGGTTTTCTCAGTCGCTTTCCCATATTGAAGATACTCAGGAGCAAGGTAGCCCATGGTTCCTGCAGTAAGTGTTGAAACTGGACTCTTGTCATGATCCATCAACCTTGCCAATCCAAAATCACCAAGTCTTGGATTAAAGTTGCCATCAAGCATTATATTACTTGTCTTAATGTCTCTGTGAATGACTTGTTGTTCACATTCTTGGTGCAGGTATGCTAAGACAGAGGCCAATCCAATAGCAATATTTTGCCTATGGGACCATGTCAACAATATCCCATTCTCAGGTTCTGGATGAAGCAGCTTATCAAGGCTTCCATTAGGCATAAAATCATAAACAAGTAGCAATTCACCTTTCTCAGCACACCAACCTTGTAGCTGAACCAAATTCTTATGCCTCAAACCAGCTATAACGGACAGCTCAGCAATGAATTCAGTTTTCCCTTCGTGGGAGTGTTTCGATCTTTTCACCGCTCCGATAGCCCCCGAAGAAAAGAAAACGGCCTTATAAACATTTCCAAATGCACCACGTCCTATGATCCTACTTGAGTGAAACCCTCTTGTGGCTGCATACAACTCTTTGTATCTAAACTCCCTTGGTCCAGTCAAAATCTCTGCTTTCAAACACTTTTCTACTTTCATACCCTTCCATTTCTTCACAGAAACATAACCAAAAACCGCAAGAACCACAAAAAAGAAAGCTGGACCAGCAATACCAAGTCCTAAACCATACCTCTTATGGTGTTTTTTGGTAGAATTTGAAATAGGAATGCCTGTTATTGCTGATACTGAACTCTCAGATACATTATGAGGATGTGATCTTGATCTCACAGGCAGGAAACCAAAAGTCCTGAAACTCCAATTGTAAATCAAATGAACTTCAGTACTCCCTTCTGTTGAAGCTGAAAAACCAACAAACATATCATCTTTAAGGTAGTGAGACAAATCAATCTCCAGAGATAACAATGGGGTTGGAGGCTTTACAGTTGAATAACTCAAGAAAACATTCAAAACCCTCAAATCATTCTTGTAATCAATCCAAGCAGTAATCAAATTCCCACTCTTTAAATCAATGTTTTGCAGCAATGCATCAGCTGTGATGATTGAATCGAGCTCGTTGATATCCAAACCGACATGATTCCCATTGGGGTCATTGAACTCGGTATCAAGCTTAGAATCAAATTCAACGGCTAAAAACCTGGTCTTGGTCGATTGCGAAGAGTTGACAAGACCGAGATACCCACCGGGACAGCCGAGAGTTAGGTTATCAGATGAAAGAAAAAAGGTTAAGCCATCACCAAAAGAGGTTGGGTTGAGATTGTTGATGGAGAAAGAGAAACTTGTTGAGAAAGAAGCAGTGATATTGGATTCTTGATCAAAGAAACGAATTGGGTTTTCATAGATAAGGCTGCCCGAGCTTGAAGAAGGAACACCAATCTCCCTTGTGAGGCCTATGAGGCCGCCATTTTTAAGATGGGAATCGCCGAGAAGGGTGAGGTTCCTGACAGTGAAGAAAGGGAAATCAAAGGAGGTGTTTTCAGCTGAGGTTAAGAGAAGAAACAAGGAAACAAGAAGGATCCTTGGCAATGGCAGCATCGTTTTGATTCTTGGACCGGAAAAGGAACAATCGAACAAGAAGCTCTTGAATTGTTTACAAAACACAATGCATGAGAAAGAAAGAGGGAAACGTGGTTTAAACGGTTAGAAAATAGGCGCCTGTGGAGCTTTAAAGAGAGACACTATGACGGTCTTTTTTATATATATATATAATATTTAGTTTAAATAAATCGTGTATTATTGTATAACGGTTAGGAAGGTTGAAGGTGGCTTATATATTCGCCATGCTGGAAACGGTGTAGCTTTATTATAGATTTGACAGAGTAGAGAAATGAAAAAGGGATTTTTTTTTTTTTTTTTTGGAATGGGGTTTTGAAAAGTGACCGTTTTTAAGGTGATTGGGGGGCGTATATGTCGGACTGGTGAATTCTGACAGCCATGTGACTGAATTCCCTTTCTTTCTTTAAAGCCGAGCAAGTTCACATTTGACCCAATAATGATGAATAGACCCAACTCCTATATATATATTGGTGATAATATAGACCCAACCCCTATAATATAATTGATGGGGTTTGAATAGAATAGAATAGAATAGATAACAATTCAAATATATATATTATAAACTCTTTCAAATATATATCATTTTATTTTGTTTGAAGATATACAAGTGAAAAAGTAAAAAGAAAAGTACATAAATTTATAAAATGGAAAGTGAGTGGAAAAGGATTTGAATATAAACTTTTAAACTTTTGGGTGAAATCAGATTCCGAAGGGATATATTCTTTCGTTTATAAAGTTAGATTTTCTTTATGCAACTCAAACGGCAACATAGAAAGTGGATCAGAATTGGTGTCAGCTTGGAAAAGGGAGGAGGCCGTGCCAACTAAGCCGACAAAACAATGAAATCTGGTATTATTTTGGAAATCAATAATATGATGACAAAAAGACATGTGATGTGGGCATTGGGTCCAATTCCAAACCTTAACCCAAATCCAAATCCACGTCATTGAGCCGTTACACGAATAGAAAATTTTAAGGTTGCGATGCTCCAACATCATCACATCACATGTTCACTCTGCCTAAAAAATAAAAACCATTATCAGTGGTATAAGAACTGAGATATTACCCCAGTGGATTTCAAAGTACAACCAAATAAACAATTTCAACATTCTTCTCCCACCCTTAGTGCTTATAAAGGTCCAAGAACTATACATTTTGGGCCTCTCTAGGCTTCAAATTATAAGACATTGCTATCATCGCAACTACTTCCAAGGAGCTCAGTTTATTCACTGTTTTGTATCATTAAACAGTGAGGGATTGGATTAGACGAACAGTCATTAGCATATTGGCGACTTGGAATTTTGCCAGGTCTAAAACAGTTAGCATAACTGATGCTGGCACAACTACAATTTACATCATTTGCCACATTTTTCTATTAGTTTTTAAAATCTCCTGCTTGTTACTCTTCCAAGAAGTCTCTCCACTCGCTCTGCCACAGCAAAAGAAGCAACAATTTCATTAGAGGGGAGGGTTTTAGGAATAAACATTATTTAAAACATTTTTTATAAAGTGCTAGTTGCCTTAAAAATGGTAGTCAAACTGAAGAGACGGTGTACCTTTCTATTCATAGAAGAGCTGTCATTGAGTCGGCTGAAGATACTACGGTTTTCAAAACTTTACCATTCAATCTAACTCACTCGATATTGCTGGAGCTTTCTTGGCAAAAGAACTATTTAAGAGAACGACTGTTAGTCCAATTGACCGACATGGTACAAGATTTATGGTTTTTATGATAATCACCTTCAGAAATGCTACAAAAGCTTCCTGGGGGGAATATTACTTCTGGATCTAACCGTTGCTGGGAAGCGACAACAAGAGCCACACGATTTTTACTGCAAAAATCACCAAGAGTCAAACATCATAATCATCATTATGGAATGGTGCATGTGTTCCACGCCAGATTTTAGGATGACCAAACTAAGTCACATACCTGGCCCATGATGGAACAAATTTGTTGTTCGGTTCATCATCGTCTTCATCTTCATCGTCGGAAACTTTGTATGGCGAAATATCATATGATTGTTCCTGGCTTGTATCTGCAATCAGGCTATTGTTCCCTCTTCCTCTATCCATGGTGCTCATTACCTGAGAAAGATTCAGTCTCCACATCATGCTTGAATAAAAATAAATATATTAACAGCCATTCAATTAGTAAAAGAAACATCCAAGAGATGGTTTAGGTTAAACTGATATTAATATAGCAAGTAATCCAAGAGATGATTCCATCAGTCTGCTGCAAAATAACCTAAACACTTGGATAAGAAAATCTCATTGCAGACGTTGCTTTCTCTTTTGCTTTTTTACATGGTGAAAAACATATGTTATACCTTCTCAATACAAGCTGAGATAATACTTTTAGCATTTTCTCCATCATAAGACAACATGCTCCAATCCAGATGGTTTAGCAATAAAGAGACCTAACATTTAGTTGAATATAGCAGTAATACCGCTAAAAAGAACTTTACCTTTGTATTATTATCTCCAATAGCTGTGCATGCCTTTACAGAAGTTGAAGCAACAGCTGTGCTAAATTCCATCTCTGACTTTTTTCCTTCATTCCCGCCTGCTATTTCTTTTTGCACTTTCTTATATTTTGCTGCTTCATCACTAGGACCCTTCGTTGTTTGTGCTCTCTCATCCTAAAACAGAGATCCAAAGTTAATGCCATTCTACAGAAAGGCAAACTTAAAATACAATATCTCCTTTACAACATAAGGGAGTTTACCGGGGCTTGGCACTTTTCTTCATTCTCATCCTTCTTTGAACGCAACTTCTCTTCAGGAGCACGCTGCTGCCTCCGTGTTTCATCCATATGTTTTCTCTTTCTCTCTTTCGCCAACCTTTCTTCTTCTTCCCTCTGTCTTTTCTTAGCAGCCATATCAGCCTCTTTTTTCTTCCGTTCTTCTTCTTTCTTTTTCTTCTCAAGCTCCAACTGCCTCAAATTTTCTTGCTCCAACCTTGCTCGTTCAAGTTTTAAGGCCTCCTTCTTCATCTTTCGATCGTTCTCTTTCTTTTCAGCAAGTTTTTTTGCAGCTTCAGCAGCCTCTAGAGCCTTCACTTTAACATCCCTCTTCCCTAAAAGAATTACAGAAAATTTAAAGCATCTGCATGATCTATATGTTGTAGTTTTCATAAAATTCTGTGAAGAAATCAGACAAAAAGAACAGCTGCAGAAGACGTAAGAAGATGATTACCAGTGGTAACGGAAGCTGCTTGTTTTTGCTGAACAATTGGAATGAACGAAGTGACATTCGAAACTATATTATTGACCTTTAACTCCTTCTGTGAGAAGCTTGGCCCACCTTTTCTCAGGCTGGTTTTCTCAGATAATTGTGGTTTACTGAACCTGTTACGAAGTGATTCACTTGCCCTTTTGGTACCATTAGCCCCTGGCAGCATACTCCGGTTCTGTTTCAACTTACTTGTGTCTCTCCTCTTGCTGGCATTGTGTTTTCCAACCTTCTGCTTGATCCCGTTCTCAGTCCCAGAGAAGCTGTAGGTTGTGTTTACAGAGTCTAGACTATCTCTAACAGTAAATTGTTCGCTTTCAGAAACTGCTGCAGGAACATTTGGACATTCCTTAATCTCAGCAAGTGCTTCCCTTTTTCCAGA
This sequence comes from Gossypium longicalyx, assembly GCA_025698465.1. NCBI lineage: Eukaryota > Viridiplantae > Streptophyta > Magnoliopsida > Malvales > Malvaceae > Gossypium > Gossypium longicalyx. The sequence continues at coordinate 86,636,107 of CM046995.1, forward strand.
ACAAGCCTCAACTTCGAAAGCTGCATCTTCCTCAAATGTATCAACTGCCTCATCCATGTTCTCGTTTTCTTCACTAATGCAGGGCAGGTCAGGATTTAAGCTACCTCGCTTCTCTGAACTGCCAGAGTTCAATGTCATTTTATCCCAGAGTTTACCAATAGGAGAAAGATATGGTTTCTTCCCATCTCCAGTAACTCGAGAACTAGAAAACGGCAAGCAATCTGAAAAGGATCCTCCAAGAAAAGCATTGTTGATATCCTCACCAAAGCAACTGGTGCTTACTTTAAGTTGACCTTTCAAAACATCATTGTTGAGAAGTGTGCTGTTCAGGTTCATGCATTCTAGAAGTCCATTAGGAACAGACTGGTAAAGATCAGTTGTTCGCTGCCATCTATATGTGGTTGGAAATTGGGATAATGGGGTATGGACGCAAGCAGACTTGCAAAGCTGCTCCAGGAGGCCAGCACGTTCGATTGTAGTCTTTGGAAGGTCCAGACTGTGAAAGCTAATTCCTTCGCCATCAATGAATACTTGTTCACTATCTGTCTGAATAATGAACCCCTCAACTTCTGGTCTGCTTTGTTCAGACATTGTCAAGTCTGTAGGTTGTCGACATGGAGAACTAACACCATCTTCTCCAATTTGAGATTTACTTTCTTGCTTGCTCCTTCCATCACAAGTAAAATGTTCAATATTGCCAAATTCTGATTTATAGCCAACATTCAATAGTACTTTGTTCTCATCTGCAGTGCATTTCCTTGTTGAACTAAACATTGTGCTGGAAGGATCTACTGCTCTTGTTCCCTCCATTGAGTGATCTTCAATACTTTCAAGGGTCTCTTGTGGCAAACTTGAGATAGAAGTCGCATCAATTTTTTTATGCATAAAGTTGGATGGGGGGCTTTCATTTCCACCATTCTCTTTCCAATTACATTTCCCCTGGCAAGCACAAAATAAGGCATTCGCTTAGCAAGTGTTCAAATTACATGTAGCAAACCTGTGCGATTTATGAATAACCTGTTCCAGATATGTAAGTACGCTATTTATGAAATCAAGCAGTGAAGGACCAGTGAACAATGCACAAAAATTGTAATAGTAACGGAGTCCAAAGTAATATGTAAGCAAAAAGCAAGACAGAGAGAATTGAGAATTTAAGATCAATTAGAAGAGACACAAAGAGGAAAGCCAGCCATCAATGACAACCATCTAAGGCAACGAAGACAGCAAGCCAAAGCATAATTACAATCTATGACTCGGTATTGTGCGCAAATCCTTTGTCACCTAAAGTTTCTTAAATGTGCCAATTCAAGAGGTAGTATTATCATTGAAATAAAACAATTAAGTTTCATCACAAAGATAAAAGTTGGTGGAAGTGCAAACATTTTATAGGAGGAAGAAATTAGAAGACATCAGTATGAATTTGGAGGTCCTAGATACTAAAAATAATTAAGAACTAAAACTACAGGAATATTAGTATACCGCATTCTGATCTTCTTCATCAGCTAGAAACGTATCGACATTTAATAGCATAATATCTTCCCCCTGTTATATATGAAAAGTCATGAGATTTAGGATAAGCACAAGATTATCTTGTACAAGTCAAATTTCTTGATAAAACCCGGTTTCTAAACTAAAGCACTTTACCTTCGAGCTTGATGACAAAGACAGGGAATTACTTTGTTGACCTTCAATCTTCCTCCGCTTATGAGACCATGAACCTTCCATGTGGGTGCCAAAGTGTCTACCTGGCTCTATGGATTGAGTTGCAACCTTGTTTTCACTTGATTTTGCATGTTTGTGATCTAGAACGGAATCAATGTCATCAGCAATACATCTTCCCATTGAATCTGCATCTTGGTATTGAGACAGACTTGGCTCCATTTTCTGTTTCAGAGAATGACCCGTAGTTTCTTCAAGTAGTGCAACACAAGGATGCTCACTAGCATCACTGGAAGTTGCAGATGCTTTTCTTAGCAGGGCAGGGCTACAAACTCTAGTGAAATCAGTATCTGCCAAAATTGCAGGACAACCACATAAATCAGTATTCAGATTACTTGCTTTTTGGGCTGACATCACAGATTTTACTTCTTCAAGCTTCCCATAGTCCCTAAAGAGATATTCCATCCCTGTATCAACATTTATACTAGATCCTGCTGCATCCTTTAGTGAGTTTCCAAACAAATTTTCATTAGAAACTTTAAAGGTAGTTGAAAGATCTTCCATTAAAGGTTTTTGTTCAGAGATTTCATTGCTTTCAGGCAGAATACTTCTTACAGCATCCGTAGAAGCCTCAGGTGTTTCTCTTACTAAGGACACAACATTTAAATTAGAAGTTCTGCCCGGTCCAGATGTCTTGTTCAAATCTGTTTCGGACTCTTTCTCTTTTTCTCTAATAGCTTCTTGGTTCAACAGCTTTTCCTGGGATGGGTTGTATTTTTCTTGGTAAAGATCAGAAGTTACTTCATCCAGCTTATCTGCACAAGGTAGTGGTGTAAGAAACCTTTTCTCCAATGAGTTGATCACTTCTTCACGCTCTGATATAAGACTAGAAGCCTCATTCAAGGTGCTCTCTCCCAAATCATCAAAATCAAGTTGCTTGGGTAACACCATCATAGCAGACTCAGAGTGTGGGCTCGTTCTTACTGTTTCCAAGTCAACTCTGTCGTGCATAGTCAATATTTTTGCAAGAAGAGGATCGTTAACACCATTCAAGTTAGATGCAGAACTAGCTGAATGAGCCTCAACTAGTTCATCAGAATCTGCATCAGTGTCGGCAACAATTGTGTCACATTGATTCAATTCAGCAAGACCACTGTCATTGGCGCAAGGAAGGGGATTAACTTGAGTACCAGAAACATCCTTAAATTCAATTCCTTTGGACCTGCCTGATGACTTTGCGTATGGCGGCTTATTGGAAGCTTTTGATGTGGACTGTTTAACTGCAGACTCCAGAGCATTAGAAGAATCAACATGTTTAAACATATTTGCACTACGGTTAGCTCTTGATCTGGTACTACCATCATTATATTGGTCTACAACAGTACTCAGCTTTGTATGGTTGTCACTTGCTTTGGCCTTTATTCCACAACTTTCATCAGTGATATCACAAGGCTTAATCAACTCCTTAAGATCATGAGTAAGGCAGGCCACCTGCATTGATTTGCAAATGCCATCATCAGTGCTGCTGTCAGGATTGCTATCCAACTTTAAATGTTTATTCTCGCAGTTTTGCTGTTGGCTATGACTTCGGGATCTTTTCAATCTTCCTTGACAAACATTCTTTTCGTTACTTTGGGGATCATTTGCTTCCTTGGAACCACAACTTCCAGCCGAGATAGCAGAAGGCTTTATTGATTCCAGTAATTCATCAACAACATTGTGCTGACCATCACACTTTGCAACATCAGAAATTTTGCCAGCACATGAAAACCCATTAAGAGACTTGGGAGGTTGGGCAGAATGTCGAACTCTTTTGATGCTAACAGAATGAATGCTTTTGCCTCTTTCCTTGCCCTGGCATTGACCTCTTTCTTCCTTTTCTACTATACAAGTTACAACATCAACTGGTTTGACAAATTGCAATAACTTATCAGCAGCATCATGCTGTAATCCTGATTTGTTAATGGATTCTGTAAGCACAGTACCATCCTGCTTTGCAACAGAAAAACTCTTGCCTGCACCTGGTGGACTATAATCAGATTTTGGAGGTTGAACAGAACTTCTTGACCTTGTGAGTCTACCAGAGTAGATATCTTCACCCCTTGCCTTGCTCTGGAGTTGACCTTCTTCTTCAGTTTTCACTCCTAAACTTACAGCATGAATAGGTCCCACAAATTTTGATTCCAATAACTCTTGAAAAACACCAAGCTGTTGTCTTGATTCACTGATGGAGTCTGTAAGTACCACACCATCCTGCTTAGCAACAGAAGAAGTGTTTCCTGCACCTGAAAGCCCACTCATAAACTTTGAAGGTTGAACTGAACCTCTTGATCTTGTGACTCGACCAGAGTAAACCTTTTCAGTCCTTTCCTTGCTCCTGCATTCCACTCTTTCTCCTTTTTCCACCTCACTACTGACAACATTATCCTGCTTTGCAACAAAGGAGTCGTTGCCTGTACCTGAAGGCCCACTCTCAGACATGGAAGGATGGATTGAACGTCGTGATCTAGTTACTCTGCCAGAATAAACATTTTCACTCCTTTCCTTGCTCCTGCATTGCCCCCTCTCTACCTTTTCCACCTCATGAGTCACAACAATATCACTAGATCTAATCAATTCCAACTTATCCACAACATCTGACTGTAAAGAAGCAACCTCGGACCCTTTGTTTTGATTATTGGAAGAATTACCATTCTTGTCACAGCTTTCATTGTTCTTACATGCTTTTGCACTGTTTCGATGCTCCAAAGCCCGTTGCCTAGACTTAGATCTCTGGATTCTTGCTAGTGATGAACAATGATCAGGACAAACATCTGACATCATTCCATCTCTACAATCTTGAGGAGGAGAAGTAACACTAGGGTCCAGCTCATCAACTTTACCAGGAAGGCACTGATCTAAGCCTTCATTTGAAGCATCAATTCGGGAGCATAAAATATGGGGTAACTGAACGTTATCAGTTGTAACAACTGGCTGTTGATACAGAGAACAGTAAGGAATTGAAGCCTGTGAATGTGGAAGTAGGAGTCCTGAGATAAGATCTTCCTTATTCAACTCTGCAATTAAAAAGCAGACACTACCTTGTTTAAAAATCCAATAAATTAGCTGTTTACGGATCATAGACACAATTTACAACACTTGCGATATTTAGTTACAAAATTGAAATGCAATCAAGAATTCAAAAGGAAAGGGCTTTTCTATCTTTCAAGAGGCAAATTTTCAATGGTTAATTCAAGTTTATGTACTTGAAAGCAGGAAAAAAAAACTTTTTTTCTCTTAAAAGAAGTTCAATACTTTGAAACATTCCTGCAAACATTTTCTAGTAAAAAAAGAAATAAGCATTACAAACAAAACTATTAATGTAATTAAAAGGTAAACTCATGACATACTGATAACGCAGTATTTAGTGGAATTTCGCTCCTAATAGAAATTTAAAAAAGGAATATTAAGAAAAAATAAGGACGCCATTGTTAAAGAGCACTTCACATCGATTATGCGTAATAAGACTACATTTAAGAAAAAAAAAACAGAAAGAACCAGAAAAAGAAGAACAAATTCGACGATTCCAACGGAGAAAAATGAAATGTACGCATTAATTAGGAAACTGAGACCATATTATTTTAGATAATTTTGAAATGAAGTAAAAATGCACTTAAGTAAAATTTCAAGAAAAAGGAAAAATGAGAAACATAAAGCTGAAGAAAAAAGAGATTACTGGAAGTAGAAGAGGAGAGGAGCCAAGGAGGTGGAACAAAGCCATCGATGAGACACTTGGAGGCGAGTTGATGATCGAAGAAAAGGATTTGCTGCTTCACGTGGTCGATTATTCGATTCTTCCTCTCGAAGATCTGAACCAACACTTTCTCAATCGTCGACATTTCTCTTCTTCTTCTTCTTCAATAGCAACGAATTTCAGTTTCCATTTACGGCGAACAAAATTAAAGAAAAAGAAAATGGAATTTTTTTAATTGACAATGAGAGATCGAGAGAGATACAGACCAAGGGATGATGGATCCAAAGAAGGAAAGAAAGAAAGAGGAGATAAAGCGCGGTTCTAGAATTTGAAATTCAGAGGGTGAACCTGATAATTCCTTGACTGTTCGATGGCAAAATAGGTATTTAGCTATAACCGAACGACGTCGCTTGAGGGTAATCCACGTCAAGCAGGCTACGTGATCACCAAAGTATATATCCTCCGTATACCTCAACTAAACTATCACTAATTTTAAAATTTATTCCTTCAAACAAGTTTAACACAAACAAAAATAATAAATACCCTAACAATATTAAATTGAAAATATAGTAAAAAAAATGTTCATGATAAAAACTAAATTAAAATCATACATGTCGCTTATATTACAATACTAATGGTAACACAACATAATTTAATAGCTATAAAAAAAATATCACAAAATCCTTATATTATATCTTGAATTATATTTTAATTTTTTTATTAAAAAATAACAAATTAACTCATATATGTTAGATAAGTGAGTAAAACAATTCATATGTTAAAATTTAGTGTTTATATATAATGTATAATAATAATTTTAGTATTTAACATTTACATATTTATTCAAATTGACCCTTAACCTTTACACATATATAAGGTATTGTTATTTTTTTTATTAAGGGTCAAATTGAATAAATATGTAAAAATTGAAGATAAATTTGTTATTATACCTTATATATAAGTATCAAATTTTAATAGAGGATTATTTTAGTCACTCATCTAACTTACAAAGGTTAATTTACTCATTTTTTTACTAAATGAGCTAAAATGTAATTCAAGGTATACATTTTATAGTACTTTTACCAAGCAAATTCAATAACTAATTGCAACATCAATCCTAAAGTTATCAACAACGGGAAAAAATTTGATTTGTGATAAATGAATTGAAGACTTAAAAAAAGCAAATAATAACCAAGTAGCAGCAGGCTTAATCTGAAAGGAACAAAATGATAGTAGAAAAAATAGTATACAAGGTTTTGGGCTTTTGTCTTTTTTGTACTTAATCATTTGGCCCATAGATATATTATTAAAGGATAAATATTAAAACTATAAATGAACTTTAATATATTAACGTTAATTTTGTGTAATTATACATATTAAATTTTAATTTCAGTTTAAATATATGTATAAATTTTTTATTTTAATTTAACTGTACACATTTAAAAAAATAAATACATAAATTCACTTTTATATTATAAATAAGTATGATTACTTGTGTATATAATATATGTAAATGTAAAATAGTATTATATCAATAATGATGCTAGTGATTTTTAAAAGCTGAATCAAATCAAAATGTCAAGTATAACATTACAAATTGAACCAAAGTTCATGTCAGGGGCGTAGCTAAGGGGCTGGCAAGGGCTCTGACGCCCTTAAAATAGAAAATTTTTCATTTAGGTCTTTTAAAAATTTTAAAAATTTAAATTAGTAAATATAATATTACATTTTGGCTCTCTAAAAATGATAAAAATTTGATTTAATCCTTTAAAAATTATAAAGATATAAGCTATTAAAATGATGAAATTGTATTTTTAGTATCGTAAAAATTACAATTTAATTTTGACCCCTCTAATTTTTTTTTTTGACTTTGCCCCTGGTTCATGTGTAGTTTTAAAATTTATCCCTATTATTAATTTCACTTAATTACTTGTTTTTAAACTGAATTTATTTATAACCAAAAGTTTATGATAAAATTAAATCCGAAGTGGGAAGATTAATTGAAGTAATTGAGATTAATTTGATTTTAATAGGAGTAGGCACGCCAGCCATTAAACCTAACTTTTAATTATCTGAATCAAAAGGCAAAAGGTGATGAACTAATAAACTTGAAAAGGACCTCACTCGGCCAAGGGAAATTAATGGACTCCTGAAATTAGTAATAATAAAAATCATTTTCATATACAATACATAATCACATAGTTTTAATAATTACAAAAAAATCTTTTAATAAATGAAAACAGAAATTTTGAATTGTTATTTTTTTAACAAAATTCTATTCAATACTGTTTATATCAAATAGTTCATGATTAAGGCTAAACTTTATAGTAGGGAATTTTTCATTTAAATTGTTAGTGAAAGCATAAGCTTGTAGAAAGTATTCTGAAAAAACTTTTTGAAATTCAACCAAATACTCTTCATATGCAGACATAAATTGTATAATATCAATTTTGGCTCTCAAACTCTCGTTTTTCGTACACTGAATCACTTCCATGTTATTTTAGACACAATTTAACTCAAAATAGTTAAAATTTTGTTCTTATTATTCAGTTATTTAAATTTTATATAATTTTTTGTCAAAATTTAATTACTCTTTTTGGTGATACCAGCAGATTCGATTCTAAGGGTCATTTAGAGGTACGGTCGCTCAAGGCTCAAGGCTGAAAGGGATTCAAAATATTATTTCTCAATTGTTAAAGGGGCCAAATAAACATTTCTTTTAACTTTTAAAGGCTAAGAAAATTTTTTTACCAACTTTTAATGAGTCAAAAAAGCTTTTTTAAAGTTTTAAGGGGCCCAAAATTTTTTTTACCAATTTTTAAAATATTTAAAAAAAATTTTTCAACTTTTAAGAAACTTAAAATCTCATTTTATTATTTTACTTACGACCTTAAAAATATAAAAAACAGGCTTAGATACTTGAAGAAAATTTTTTTGTCAATTTTTTAATGCACACATTTTTTAGTTTTCCATTTTAACACTACTATTTAATTTAAATATATGTTTTATATTGTTTACTTATTTAGTATTTTTTTTTTAAAAATCACTTTTTTTCTGTACTTAGATATTAGTGAAAATTTAAAAGAATCATATAATATAATTAAGTTAATACATACCTCCAAAACTATGCCTCATATGATAAAAAAATTAAAAATAAATTTGAATAAGAAAAAAATAAATAGAAAACTAAATATATACTATTACATAAATTATATTTAACTCTAAAACTTTTAAATTTGAGTTTAAAAATACTTTTAATTTAATCTATGCTTTTAAGCACAAAAACGCATTTGACAGGTAATGGGAAATGGAGCCTAGTTGTGAGAGTTTCTAATTCAAATTAGGGCGGTCTTTTCATTTAGTGGGAACATAACTTCTCGACAGATTGCATTCATCTTTGACTCTGACTTTGACTTTGATTTTGTCAAGTCGGTACAATTGCTTTTTTATCTTGTTGATGAATAAATTTTAAAATTGAGCATAATAATAATTTTAATATATCTAGTGTGAATTTAATTTTATTTTTATTTAACTTTTAATTTTTATTCATTGTGCAATTTTCTTTTTACAGTTTTATTTTTTTATAACCTTTTCGTCTAAATTTAAAGAAAAAAAATCTATTAGTTAAATTTGATTAAAAATATAAAAAAATAGAAACACCAAAAAAAATACAAGATAACAATTTTTTGTCTTATTCTCATTATTTTAAAATTTATTCTCAATGTTATAAATAAAAGTAAAATTATAAAAAGAGATCAAATTACACAATATGTAAATATTGAGGATTAATTTTTTTTTAAAATTAATACTAAATTGACAAATTTTATAAACATTGAAAGTTAAATTATTATTATGTTAATTTTAAAATTTGTCACCGAAAAATAAAATTAAATAATTATTTTATAACTTTTTCATGATAAAAAAATTTGCTAATGTAGTTTAGACTTTTATTTATTTATTTTTGTTGCTTACAAGTCAACAACATAATGTAAGTCACCTCAATTCATCTAAATCAATAACCATACTAATGGCACCCAATAAACACTACAAATTCTTTTACGTTTGTTATTCTTCTTAGTTAGTATTTTTGTGTTCTCTTATTCGCTAATTTTTCTTTGTTTTCCGTTTTTTTATATGAAAAATACATGAAGAAAAGCATTTTTAATTAAAGAAAATAAATTTATCTATAATTTATAAATTTTTTATTGAATTGGTATCACAAATTAATTTAATTTAGAAAATATTATAATTAGTAGTGAATCAAGAGTTGACAGAATCTCGACTTCTCTTAAAATAAAAAAAAAAAATCTATTTAGGTCATTTTATAGTTTATAAAATTTTAAATTAGTAACGATAAAATTATACTTTAGCCTTCAAAATGATAAAAAATTGATTTAATAATTTAAATATTATAAAGATATAGGATATTAAAATAATAAATTTATATTTTTACTATAGTAAAAATATACAATTTAATTCTGACCCCTTAAAAGAATTTTTAACTTCCTCCCTAATTATAAATTATAAATACACATTTTTTGGTGATATACTTTTTTTTCTTTAATTAAGGTACATTAAAACTATATTTTTAAAATTTATAATTGTTTGTTCTAGTAATATTATTTTTAGGGTTTAGAGAATCTTAATTTTTTTTTTTGTCAATCTTTACTTTTTTTTTTGTGAATACGCGATTATTTAATTTAATTTTTTATAATTCTATTACTTGGAAGAAGAATCTAGTGGTAGTGGTAGAGGTCCATGAATATACATCAAAGCAACTTAAGTTCAAAGGCAAGAAATATTTTTTAATCATCTAAGGGTCAAGTAAGGTTTGTGATCTGCTTTGTCAACTTTTTCAAAGTCGCTTTTTCAATGATTATTTTGTTTGATTACATCTCTTCTTAAAAGAGGGTTTTTTTTTTTTTGGCCGGGGGGGGGGGGGGTTGATAACACTTCTTGTACCCATTATAAATCAATAAATCATTGAAATTATATATTTGTCGGTCACGCTATGGTTTTGTATTTATTTTTAATAATTTAATGTTATATCAATATTTTTATCTTTAATTTCAATATTTTTATTGTATAAAAAATTAAATTTAAATAGAAATTTTAAAATTTAAGATGAAATTATTAATGTGACATCAAATTATTGAAAAGAAATAATATTTATATTTTAAATAATCCTTTCTCAAATAACTAGATATAAGTACGAGTTGGTGCCCTAGTTGCAAATCCTATCATTAGAAGGGTGATCAAGTATTTTGACTCTCAAAAATAGAAAATTGTCTATTTAATCCCTTCATAATAGATGAAATTATATATTTGGATTCCAAAAAGAAAAAGAAAATTGTTCTATCCATTCAAAAAAATGATAAAATCTTAAGTTAGTACATAATAAAATTATACTTTGATGTTTGAAATTTTGAACAAAACTTCACTCTCCTAAAAAATATTTTGATTTCACCTTTACTCACCATGTGTACTTTTACGTTTAATTTATCTTCTTTTATAGATTTTATTTAAAAATATAAAAAATCTCAAAATAATATAATTATTAATTACTTTAAAATTTTGTTTTTTTTAATATTTTTTTTGATGGAGCTGGTGTTGTTGATTTGTGATATTAACTTAATCAAATATTTAAATAATAGTATATATATTAATAAAAAAAAGTGATTAAAAGTATAGGAATATTTTTCTAGAATTAGAATTTGGGACGCATGAAATTTCAAATTTATTCTTGTAGTGTTGTAAAATAAAATTTTAAAATATTTTTTTCTGTGATCTAAAACACTTTTCTCTCCTCTAATTATTTATTTATTGTACCTTTTTTCCATTGAACCTGTCAACGTTTACTTTTTCAATTATTCATTTGTTTTGGTCAAAAACTAAATCACCTAATGTTATTCATGCAACTTCTAATTATTATAATATGTCAATAACTTCTCTTCTCCTTAAAACGATTAATTTTTAGTTTGTTTTTATAATGTATTTTTAATTTTCGTTATTTATAATTAATAATCATAATTTATTTTAATTTGTAAATAATATACAAATTTGAATTATATAAAAAAGTAAATTATTATACTGATTGGAAAAAAATAGAAAAAATGTAATAATAATTTATGATAAATATAAAAATATATTTATATTAAATTAATAGACACATTTAATGATAGTGAATAAAAAATAATTGTTTGAAATTTGAATTTCATTTCAAACAAATTTATAATGCATTTTCATATGCACGAAACAAATAATATATAAAAAAATACGGTTTTAAGAATGTTTGCTTCACACAATATAAATAATTCACATAAAAATTATAAAATAAAATAAAATCATAATCATCGCCAATTAAAATAAATTTCGATCACTCTCTAGTGCTATTTTTGTTCAAATAAGATTCAATATTATCTGTTCGAAAGACCATTCATTGAATGCTTAATTCTTTTTTATATAATTCTATCTTATTAAAAGTAACAATCTTCATTTTTACTGCTAATTTTTCTTAAATGCTACTTGATTTAATAAGTTTAACTACTAAATACTATTTATAAAGCTAAACTTAAATCGAAAACTAATCATCTTTACTAATTTTAATTTTATAATTTTTTTTAATAATTTATTTAATTAAACTGTATGAATTAATCATAAACCAATAACTTAAAATTTAGTGCCACCTAAAATTCCAATTCTGAATATTCTACTCATAATTTCGTATACCCGAAATAATTTCAAATAAAGATAAATAAAAAGAAGAAAATAGTTGAAATGTTGAATTGAAAAAGTTGGTGAATGAATCAATCGCTTTTTTTTTTTTTTTTGGTTTAAATGTGCTTTTTTAGGCTTATTTAATAGGTCAACTCTAAACCATACTTAAAGTCATATAACTATCGTAATCAAAATCCTCCCGGTTTACACTTTGTTGCCAGCATGATCTCAAACCCGACAACATTCAAAACCAAATAACCTAAGAAAAAGAAAAATCAACATTCAAATTAATATATGTCCCTTGTTCACACTATTATTTATATAGGTCAACAGTACTTTGTTATATTTTTGTGTTAGTACAATGATAAAATTTAAGATAAATTATATAAATAATCATTTAATTATTAATGTGTTTTTTTATTTTTGTTTGGTCATATAAATTTTAAAAAAAATTTATTTCAATTATTAATATTATCAAAATTTAATATTTTAGCCACGCATCCATTAAATCACCAATAGTGTGCTGACCTGGCTGTTTTCCAGTAGAATAGTAAATTTAGTCCTCTAATATTTACAAATTCTATTAATCTGGTCCTAATTCTAAAAAAATTAACAAATTTAACCGTCAACTTTACACATTATTCCAATTTAGTCTTAATTCTTAAAAATTAAAAATTAAAAATTAAAAATATTTTTGATGAAAATGCATAAGATTTTATAAAATACATACAAAATTATAAATAAATGCTAACCCATTTTTCACTTTTCTAATATGAAATTTATTTATTAAAGTAATAATTTTATAAATAAAATATTTTTAAAAAACCCATATTCAAAATTTTCTTTTCTTTTTAAAAAAAATATTATTTTATAAACAATAATTTATTTTTATATGTTTAGTCTTGTTCCTTAGTCCTCGTCCAATTTGTCGAGTCTTGGGCACTGCATTCGCCCACAACCACCAACATCAATAACTCTTACTCTGAGCTACTCAATTTTCACACCTTCCATCGATGTGTCAACGAACCAGGAATCGGTTATGGAGTTGCTGGTATGACCTTTCACCTACTAGGTATCTAAGACCTCTTCGTCACCTATATATCATCGATCATGCTTACCTTCAAGCACAACCTCAAACACAGTAAACTCATACTGGGCCACTATCCAAAGACATCGATACTTACTCTTTTTTACCACAGCTGTAGTTTTTGATCGAACTTGAACTTGATTGTGATTAATGTTGGAAAAAAGGTATAAGTTGAATCTCCTTAAGCCTTCATTTTTTCTCTCTTATATTGTTTTATTTATAAAATTATTATTTTAACAAATAAATCATGTTATAAAATAAGAAAAAAATGGATATTAATTTATTTATAAATTATAATTTTGTATGTACTTTTATAAAATATTATGCATTTTTACGGAAAAATAAAATTTTAAATAGTTTTTAATTTTAAAATTTTAAAGTTCCTTAATTTTTATTTTTGGAATTTCAAGACTCAAGTCTAAATTGTCATAATGTGTAAAGTTGAAGGTTAAACTTGTTAATGTTTTTAGAATTAGAATCAAATTGATAGAATTTGTAAGATTGGTGGGCTAAATTTGTTATTATGTCGATGGAAAAATGACCATGTTAGCACTCCGTTAATGTAACAACCCGTTTTTCAATGGTGTCGGAAACAGTGGTTTTGGGACCACAATTTTGATGAGAGAGCCTGTAGATATATTTAATCAATATTTATGAGTTAAATATAGTATAATAGTGAATCATGACTTAATAGATTTTATTAATTGATTAGTTAGTCAGGGTACAAGTGGTGCATACCGAAAGTATGTGGTTTTGAAAAATGAGGTATCAAGACCTGATTTTCATAAATCGAGCTCATAAATATTATTATTGAATATTTAAAAAACTATTATATAAGTGGATTGAAGTTTGGTCTAGAAATTTTGATGATTTGATAGTTAATTAAGGAAAAAGGACTAAATTGTAAAAACTATAAAAGTTAATTGCTATTAATTTTTATTAGTTAAATGGGTTAAATAGTATTAAATAAAGGGTTTAATTGTAAATTAACCACTTTTTGATAGATGGTGGACGATTAATGCTTTTAATTTAAAGAAAAAGAAAAAAAAATGTTAAAATTAATGTTAAATTATATTTAAAATATGTTAAAACATTAATGAAAGTTATCATCTTCACTTTTCTTTTTCACCACCGAATCTCCATTATTAAGGAAGCCATAAAGTTCGTCAAAGCTCTCATCCTAGCATGGTGAGTGAATTTTAATTCGTTTTTAATAAATTTTATATTTTTGAAATTGTTGCAATTAGGTCCAGCTAACTCGTATCTTGATTTTTAAAATTTTTGAAGTTTTAAAATATTTCCATTGATGAATGCTTGAATTTTATTTTATTTTAAATGGTTGTATTTTAAGCTTGGATATGAGAGAACTATTTTGTAAAGTAAAAATTGTTAGTTTTGAATATAGAGATTAAAGTGTAAATATTTTAAAATTGGTAAGAAATTTCTGTAATTATTGATAATATAGGGCTGTAGAAGGATGAATTTGAAATGAGTTTAAAAATCAGAGCTCAAATACAAAAGTTATGTTAGTTTCGGTTTTAGGGACTAAATTGAATAAAATACAAAACTTTAGGGCACATTTGAAAAATGAAATTGAATTAATTTACGATTAAAATAGGTTGTTTTGAGATATTTGAAATTGATTAATTAAATTAAATCATATTATAGATCGGGATTTGAATCAATCGAAAGATAAACGCAGAAAAAGGAAAAATTGCCTAAAAGTCCTTGGTGTCGTATTCATTGCTGATTTTGATTAGGTAAGTTTCATATGAGACTTAATTTGTTAATATTTTTTTTATTGTTTTGTTATTTAATCGCTTGATAGTTTAATTGTTGTAATACAATAATTGTTGGCATCGAAAGAACTATAGTGCAACATATGATATATATGGCTAATACGAATAGTTATATGATATGGAACGATTATGAAATATTAATTGGTTTAAGTTACAAGTATATGGTTATTTGATATGTGAACGAAAATGAATAAGTACATGGTTATTTGATATATATGCAAAAATATTCAAAAGAATGGAAAAGATTGAATACATGATACAGGGCCAGTGTGAACTTAGTGAATAACTAGGATATAAATGACATGTCATTAAAGTCTTTTATAGCAAGTACTTTGTACCGGTGTTGGCTTTATGTCGTATATATGCAATAGGTACTATGTACAAATAGTGGATACCTTATCGATGACTAAGATCCTACATATATTGCGGATTCTTCACAGTTCGTGTCAGCAGCATCGTATAATGATTAATGTATCGATTTACTGGATATCTTACTGATGGTTAAGATTCTGCATATGTTGTGGATTCTTCACAGCTTGTGTGAGCAACATTGTGTAATGGTTAATGTCTGATTCACAGCTCCTGTGAGCACTTTCAGTCATAGCTTTGTAAGCATTATTGCCCCGTGTATTTGAGGTATATTCACTATAGTTCTTCGAGCGATGAAAATAAACGTGATATGAAATTGAATTGTTTAAATGGTGTGAATACTGAATCTGAAATGGATACATGAGAATGGAATGACATAAATGTTGTACTTGCTTAATGTTTTTTATATAAATTAAATTTTATTATTGGAAATGTTAGATGATTCATGTGTGATGATCTCACCTGTTGTTGTTAAATTGTGATAACAGGGAACTGTATAGTAGCTAGTCCATTTAATTAAATGTGAACTGAGGTGAGTTATATTGTTTTAAGTTGTGAATGATAATGAAATAAAATTATTTTGTGTTATAATTGGTCAAATGTGTTTTGGTTAGTATTAATGTTAAATGGTTATATTATAAGCTTGTGTAATATAATGTACTAACCTCTAGAAGGGTTAAGTGATGTACTTGTGGATGTAACAGGATGCCAAATGATATATGTACTTGTTACATTATGTTTTCATAATTTAATTGCAAATTTATTGAGGTAGGTTAAATGAATTTCAAACGAACTTACTGAGCACTAGTATGTTTAGCTTGTTTTGTTTTCCTGTCCTTGTTTAGGCTTTATAGCAGAACGCATCGATCAGATCAACTTGGAGCTCACGCTATCCAACCTTGATTCGATATATTTTCTATTGTTCCTGATTTGGTTAAGTGACAGGTATGTAGGGGTTGCATCGCAGAAGTGAATGTTTAAATGTATGTGATTTTGAATTTATATGGTTGATTTTGGAAGTATGTATGTTATGCATTTAAATATGTAGGATGCATGATGAAAAGTTACAAATGAAGTCATGAATGGCAAAATTTTGAATGTTGGATGATTGGGAAAATGTAGTAGATATGATTATGGTAAAAAAAAATGACGGTGTATAATGATGAGTTGTATGCTTCAATTGCTAATGAATGTAAATAAGTAAGATGTTTAATTGGTGCAATTTGACACTTTGGTAAATTATCTTTAAAACATATAGATGGACTATTTAGATGACAAAAATGTTATGTTTGATGATGTATACATGGCTACCTTGAATTGGAAAGATTTGGTATGAAACTTTGAATGTTTTAAAATAGGTATTGAAAGTACATTAAGTATGTTTTGAAGTGTTGGAATGGTTGACTTGAAAAATAAGTCAAATAGTCTAAATTTCTTTGTACCACACGGCCTACCACGTGATCGTGTGAGGTACATGGTCTAGAGGCATGATCGTGTGCGTTGTGAAAAATGTTTTCAATATAGTCCAGACGGTTATAGTTTGTTACACGATTTAACTAGGCGATCGTTTGACACGGCTGTATGAGACACATGTGTTATGACATGGTCGTGTGATAAGCTATGTGACTACTGTAGTATATTTTGAAGTTGCCACATGGGCACAGTGAGTTACATGACTTGGAGACACGGCTATGTGACCCATGCTTTGCATATTTGTCTTTAACTTTTGAAAATATTGTAAATTGATCCCTGTTTGTTTCTGGGTTCATTCTAAAGCTCACGTAAGCTAGTCTGAGGCTCAAATATGGCCATATATTATATTGAATGATTGATATGATAAAAATTTGTCATGTTTGACTGTGAGTTACCGGTCATAGTTTCTGTTTGTTTCAATTCAGTCCCTATTAGATTCTAAATAGATTTTAGAGCCTTCACAAGCTCGACCGATTTTGTTCGCAAAGCATGATTGATGTGAATTTATGAGATTTATTAAATGTTTAATTAAATTCTTGAATTAAAGTTGCATGTATCTATTTCATTAATTGTTGTAACATCCTGTAACTTGTTTCCAGCGATAGAGATGGGTAAGGGGTGTTACAATTAATGATTTAACAGATGAGTAACCAAAATATTAAATTTCGATAACATTAGTGACTAAAATAAAAAATTTTAAATCTGCATGACCAAAACAAAAACACACCTATAGTTGGATGATTAATTATATAGTTTACCCTAAATCTTATTTTGGTTTTTCTAGTATAACTTATTTTTTTGGTACAAAAAATTGAGTAGTTTTTTTATTACCTAACTTTTTAAAGGAATTTTTTACTTAACAATAGTAAAAACTAAGATAAACTACACTGTTAGTCACCCAACTATACTTAAGTTTCTTTTTGGTTACCTATTATTAAAAGTTACAGAATGATCATCTAACTAATCAAATTTGTCTTTTTTAGTCCATTTTTGTCAAGTGTAGTTAAGTTTTTGATAGAAAAATGGTGTATAATTTTAAAAAATCTTAAAATTTCATCTAAGAAACTTTTAAAATCCACTTAATATCCATGCAATATAAAGAGTAATTTCTTTCAATCTAAAAAATCCATAGAAGTAAAACTACACTTTTTTTTTGTTAACCTTAAAGTATGATTTAACTATCACTCATCTTTGTGACACTAACAGCTAAACTATGGTGAAGAAAAGAAGGAATAAATTGATGTACCCAATGTGTTAAAAGTATGCTTTTGTGGTTTTCCTGATGATTTAAAAACTTCTTACTCAAATGATAATCTAAGTAAAACATTTTTTTGTTACAAGTTGGTTTGATCCACCAATGGTCCTTATTGAAGAGTTATTATCCTTGGTTTTTGACATAAAATTAAAGGATTAGAGTCGAAAAGAAAAATATAATGATAGTTGCGGATTATTTATTGTATTTATTATGACGTGAAGAGAAAATTTGTATTTGTTTGTGATTGTGTGTATTATTATGGTCATGGGTTTGGTTTTTGTTACAAAAAATTTAAAGTGTTTGTTGATTAAGGTGTAAATTCTTAAGGTTATCATTAAGTAATGAGACATGTGTTGAATAAGGTTTAAACCTTCGGATGAATTTTAAACATTGTTTCCTTATGTTAGAAAATTTTGGTTAAGAAAACGAATTTCGGTTACAATGGAAGTTTAAAAAATTTGAAAACCAAGCTAATTTGTGATATTTATAACAATAAATGTTTTCACGAAAAGTACATGTGCTTTGTGTGAGACAAATCTGTGACTTTCAACTGAACGACCTTTTCTACTATCCTTGCACCTCAAATTGCACCAAGTGTAGGCTCGAGCAACATCAACCAAATACGAAACGAGAAACAATTTAATTACATTCAATAAGAGAGTAATTCTCTCAATAAAAGCTTTAGAAATTGTAATTCCCATAAAATAAAATTTAGTCTAAGAAAATAAAGTTCTACTACTTTCTGACATAATAACAATATATAAAATTTATGTGTAAAAATAGCTCTCACTAAGAGAGTGATGGCCGACACACCTTAGTAAATATTAGGCATAACTGCATAAAATACCCTCAACGTTTATAGGTTTTTGGTTTTGAGCCCTTAACTTTTTTTTTATTAACACCTTCAATGTAACGATTTTTCCAAAAATAAACTCAATTTTAACGATAAATGTGAGTTAACCGTCAGTCAAATGGTAGGTCAACAAAATAGCTTATGTGGCATGCCACATAAGCACGATGTCATAAATGACATGAGTAAAATAATTTTTTTTCATTTTTTCCATCTTCTTTCTTTTTCCAAATACCCATTTTCGCTTCACTTCCCTCACTTCACTTCCCTCACTTCATCAAAAGTGAAAGGGTCAAAGAATTATAACCCTTGCTTTGAATTGTTCATTGTTGGGAATAAGCTAAAAACCTAACTGAGAATTAGAATTTGAGTGTTTGTTTGTTAGTTGGAGAGATGATGCTAGAGTCTTTACCAGGTAGTTTAGGGTATATGGATTTGTTTCCAGAGAGATGAATGTCATATTTCAGTAATCCTTATGTTTTAGGACGTACTGTAATTGTTGGAATTGGTGGCTTGCTTTTTGGCTATGAAACATGTATTAAATCCTTTACAACCTTTATTTCTAACCTCATCATGGGTTTTATTGTTTAGTTTGGTTCATCTGATGACAAACATTTGTATATTTCTATGGATGAAACCAAGTTTTGTTTGAATGTCTGGTTCATCTAATGACAAAGATTTTTATGTTTCAATTGATGAAACTAAGTTTTGTTTGAATGTCTGGATTGTAGCAGAAGAAATGAACTGATCTTAGACATTAAAGGTGTAACACCCCTAACCCGTATCCGTTGCCAGAACAGGGTTTCGGAGCATTACTACCATTTGCAGATTACTTAAAAAAAATTTAAATGCTTACCGATTCAATGCATCATGTAAATAAATATATTACCATTCAATCAACAGATTAGTACTTGTATAAGCATCAAACAGTAATATTGTTAGTGTACTTGCACATATCTCATATAAATTCAACATTGATATAACTATTTTCTCGACATATCGTACTTGAGTTCAATAATAGTCTCAACTTACATAATTTTCTTGTATCAACATATCAAAGATAATCATATATGTACATGTCATGAAACATATCATGCTCTTACCGCTTCTTCATAAGCATATATGATTCATTTCATTATATTAATATTTCATACTCCATCATTTCCATATATTTTATGTATATTTATTCCGATAATAGCTTATATCAAACCTAACATAATTTATATTCCACGTACTCATACTTATTTCGTTTATCTATCTTCATAATTATTTCATACAACTATTTTGTACATATATATTTCCATATGACCAGTTCTTGTAAACATTACACACAACCATTTCATATAACCATTCGTCATCCGATACATATTACCCGGATATCAATTGTTCAACGATGTCATAGCATCTCCCATCCACGGTCTTATTCATCTTTGACATGATGCCATAGTATCTTTCAACTATGGTCTTACTCATTTTTTGTCATGTTGCCATGATATCTTTCAACCATGGTCTTGTTCATTTCATATCACGCTGCCATGGTATCTTTCAACCATGGTCTTACACATTTCATATCAAAGTTGCCATGGTATCTTTCAACCATGGTCTTTCACGTTTCATATCAAAGTTGCCATGGTATCTTTCAACCATGGTCTTACACGTTTCATATCGAGAGCACACTCCGCGAACCTCATCCTTACAGGTGGGATTACCACCCAGCTAAATCCTGTAATATAAACTCATAGAGTATTGTCGGGATTACCACCCGAGGCTAAATCCCCACAACGACAATTACTCTAATGAGCTTGGATCCGAATTACCACCCGAGCTAAATTCAGACCGATTTGGATTACCCGTCCGGCTAAATCCATTTTACACATATTCTTCGGGAGGGCTATATCGGATATAGGATCACCCGTCCAAGCTAGATCCTTTTTACCACAATTCCTTTTCGAGATCCATCGAATTTTTCATTTTCATTCAACCGAGATTTATTTTCAATTTATTTCGAGTATTATCAATATTTCATCAAATATCATGAATTGAATATTCAAATCATATTTTCATCACATAACCACATATTTCAAGTATTTAAAATACAATTCAAGTTACACAAACTTACCTCATTGCTTGTTTGTGTTTATAATTTCATTAATCCGATATCTTTTCTTTTCACGATCGAGTCTCATATTTGAGTCGTTCGGATCTTTATAAATAAATTTGATCATCATTTTCATTCAGTTCATATACTAATGCATTTAATTAATGCTTTAGGCAAAATTTACCATTTTGCCCCTGAACTCTTAATTAATGACGATTTCATCCTTAGTGGTCGGAAAAATAAAATTCTTGCAATTTAATCCTTATTTCCAGCTATTATTCTTATATATATTGATAAAAGTCCATGAATTCTATAAAATATCAGAATTTTCTATAATTTCAACACTTTTCAATTTATTCTTTCAACACTTTTCAATTTAATCCCTAAAACATGTTTTCCCCCGATCTTGAACTAAATTAATAATTTCATTCAATTTTGTAATTTAAATAATAAAATAATCCATTTCATGCAATTTGATCATTTTTCTTACATTTTTACAAAATTGCCCATAAAATTTTACTTTTATTCAATTTAGTCCTTGAGCCTAGAATATGCAAATTAGCCATGCTAGATGAATATTCATACATGTTTTTCCTCCTCCTCCTCTCCATTCCACATCCTTAATGTAGATAATACACTTGTAAGTAACATTATCCATAATTTTTATTATTTACTTTTATGAATATTCAAGCTGTCTATCTGCATCGTGGTCACTAAATTATTTATATCTGGAGCTATAGAACTCAAAATTAAGATCCGATAATTTTCCCTGAAACTAGAATCATATATCTTCTTACCATAAAATTTTCAGAATTTTTAGTTTATCCAATAAGTACAGTTTATTCTTTAAAATTACCCCTGTTCTGCTGTCTAACAGTTCTGACCCTTCTTCACTAAAAATTAATTATCTCCTTGTACAGAATTCAAATGATGTTCCCGTTTGTTTATATTGAAAATAGACTCATTCAAAATTCTAAAAATATAAATTTAAACCCCTAATTATTTTTATCCAAATTTTTATGATTTTGAAAAGTTAGAACAGGGGAACCCAAAATCATTCTGACCTTGTCTCACAAAATTCATCATATCTCATGATTTACAATTCCATTGCTTACATAATTTCTTCTATAAGAAACTAGACTTAATAAGCTTTAATTTCATATTTTATTCATCCTATAATTAGATTTCTAAAATTTTTTATGATTTTTCAAAGTTAGACTACTGCTGTTGTCCAAAACTATTTTAGTACAAAATATTAATTACCATGTTATAACACCCTTATTTTCTTTTTCTACACCATTTCTCATCACTTTCTCTTATTTTCTCTTCACTAACATATCATGAACATAGGACCTTATGTAAGAAAACTCTACTATAACATTATTTCCATGCTTTGTCAATAATAACAAACTTAAAAACATATTGAAATCTTGATATACTTACCTTGTTCTATTGATACTAATCTTTAACTTGATTTTCTCTCTCCTCCAGCTTCTATTTCTTGAATCCAACTTGATATTCTAACTCCCCATGGTCTCCTTAACATTTTTCTCTTGGTAGCTATGGAAATTCATTTGATTTTTGGGTGAAAATGGTGAATTTTTGGTAAAAGGACTAAATTGTAAAGAAAGCAAAACTTTCTTTCTTCCTCTCTTTCTCTCACGTTAGTGCATGGGAAATATGGATGAGAATTTCTCATCTTTCTTTCTTTATATACTAATAAAATAATAATAAAATAATAATAAAATATCTTATTAAAATATTAATAAAATAATATTTATCTAATTAAATAATTATAAAATATCAAAATATCTCTAGCATCATTATTACTTTCTAGATTTCTCTCTCTTCCAATTGACCATTTTGCCCTTCATTATCTTTTAAAATTCCATCCTTAAGTCATCATTTAATTTGGTAAAATTGCAATTTAGTCCCTCATAATTTCTTCATCTATTCAATTTGGTCCTAATTCATCCATTTTCCTTAGTTTCTAGATTATTCCACTCTTAAAATATTTACACTATTGGTCCTTCAAATTTTTCTAGATTATTCCACTCTTAACATAACATGATCTTCATCATCAATCTGAACCTTAATGTTATTTAAATAATTTAAAAGGGTAATGAATTGACTGATGTGATCTCTAAGAAGCTCATATTCGTTCATGCGAAACGTAAATAGACGTTGTTTCAACACTAAACAGTTAACCAGATATTTAGTCGCATAAAGAGTTTCTAACCTTTTCCACAATGTGGATGAGGTCTTCTCCATTAATACCTCATGCAATTCCCTATTTGCGAGGCACAACTGGATTGCAGACAAAGCCATTTTATCAAGCTCTTCCTATTCTAACTGATTTGGATTCTTGGGCTTTTTCCCAGTAATGACCTTTTTCAAGCCAGTCTGAACTAAAATTGCCATCATCCGAACTTGCCACAGATTGAAATTTGTGACACCATCGAACTTCTCAATGTCAAACCTTGTTGTTGCCATCTCTGAACAAGCTGATCTATGAAAATTAAACTAGCTCTGATACCAGTTATTGGGGATCGACCCGATTAAGCAATAACGGAAGAAATTGAAAAATTGAACACACAAATTTAACATGGAAAAACCCTTCCAAAAATGATAAAAAAACCACAGGAAAAGATAGTTTTACTATAATGGAAAAAGAACGAAGAGTACAAATATGGAGATAAAAACTAAAGTCTGAAATTGAAAACAAAAAACCCTCAAAACATAAACACAAAATTCTCCGAAAGTGTTATGAGTTCTAATATCTAATGGGTGTATTTTCTAAGGTTGTAAAAGAGCCTATTTATAGGCTAAATTCATAAGTCAAATAATAATAAAATAATTTAGACTAATCAGAGTTTGATTGAAACAAATAATTAAAGTTTGACTGGAAGATTATTTCTCAAATTTGACTGAAATAGGAGTCATACTCAACACTATCCAATAAACTCAATACCATACAACGTTGTTCCAAATCCAAGAAGCTGCAAACCTTCAAAAGGTCACTTTAAATCAATCTAAATATGCATGAAAGTGAATGAACAAGAGGTAAGCCGATTAAAATAGTACTCATGATGTAGAAACAAATACCATGACAAATACAAATGTCCATTGTGCATGCAAATAGTTCAACTATCTTGGTTGGGGCTATGGGTTTCAACTTGTATTCGATACATCATTGAAATGAATTATGCTTTCACTTGATTTTTGATTTGCATGTGTTAAAAATAATATATATATTTTGCAATCAAAGAAATTAATTAATCTTGTATTTGGAAGGTAATTGACAATTAGGATAAAGACTTATAAATTCATGAATTTGGAAAAATATAAATTCAAGTTCATTTATCCATTACTTTGTTATTTGTGAATGAAGCGATAGCTAAAATTCTTATCAGACATTCGTTTGGTATGGGTTCAAACCGTGTTACTTCCATCCTCTACCCTTAATATAAAAAATAAAAATCTAAAAACAATTTTCCATATTCAAGACACTTAAACGTTGTACATATTTATCAAGCTTGGTGCATTTATTTAGGATCCAAATTAAATTGAGATTAATTGTTTAAAATTTTAATAGAGAATGTTGAAAATAAAACAAAAATATGCAATTACTTTCAATTAAACAAAATTTTTTACATCTAGTATAAAAAATCTAACCCTAAATCTAACCTCAAATAATGGGTAAATTGTATCGCAGGTCACTCTAAAATAGCGTTGTTCCTATTTTGGTCATTTTAAATTTTTTTTGTCAATTGAGTCACTCTAATTAAGATAATTGCTCGAATTGGTCACTGCCGTTAAAAATTTCATTAATCCACTAACAAATTGCTGATGTGGTTTTTTTTTTTTTACTTTTGACTAGTTAGGGGCTCTCTGTAATTAGTCCAAAACACTTTTTTTTTGTTTATTTGCAACATAAGACTAAAATTTGTAAGTTTTATCTTTTTCCTTCTTATTTGTTTTGTGAGAAAAGAAATCAAGAAAAATGAGGATAATTTTGACTATTTTAAAACAACCTAACCCCCCTCTCATAGACGACAACTAGTAAACGAGGTCGTTACTAAATAGACAGAAGAAAATAGTGACTAAAATAGGAATGTACTTATTTTAGAGTGACTTGCGGTGTAATTTACCCTCAAATAATTGACGGCTTCTTAAATGCGTTTTGCACCTCAATGAATGTCAATTGTATGGTGGATTTCGTCATGATGGGACCCCAACCGAATCTTCTACAAGCTCCTTGAACAAGATCATACTTGAGTGTTCAAGTTAGAGGGGAAATTTTGTGAACTTCGATGTGTATGCCATATTAAAGATCCGTGATGTAGTTGAAGGACTTGGACACAAAACAACTTTGCCAAATTGGTATAAGGACTGCACTGAGCTTTGAAAGTATGCTTCCTCCAATTGCAAATGTAAGATCATATGAAAAGGTTGGACACTCTAAATGGGTGGGTTAGGATGGATAGCCAATTCGATAGGCTCCTTGACAATTGGTGCACACCTTCGTACTCGGACTCACTATTATCAACTTCGACAACTACTCTCAATGTGTGGGTTGGGTTAAGCCGACTATGAGATAGGCAGATCGACAATTGTTACACACATTTGCACTCGAGCTTATTCATGTCAAGTTCAATGATTGTTCTTTAGTCGAGGTCTTGAGATAACAGGATATTAACCATCATGATATAAAATCGATAAACAATTAATCCTAAACCAATCCATATACCTTATGTCCTTATGGAGCTTGTATCCCTAGATTGAGTCTTCGATGATGACATATTGATGACGTCTATACTAATCTTGGATATATTATCTACATTCATCAACCCAATTTCTTTCCAAATGGCCAATTAAATCTCTATCTTAAAGTGTATCTATGTTCATAAGCTGTCACAGATCGGTGGCCACATGCTGAATTGCCGCAATACTCAATCACTATGCTGCCATTCAACAATATAGAAACATACAACGGGCATGAGACCCTCCCCAAGGCGTACGTTTCCTCGGCGACGTTTCTATATACTAAGGCATTAGTCACCTCAACTTGATACAATATCCATAGAATCTACTATATAAATTCGGATTATTTGTGTAAACTCATGATTTGATACAAATTTGTTCAAAATCTACAAATATGTTAAAAGGCAAAATATGTCGTGAAAGTTAAATAAAAGTATGTTTTTTATATTTTGGATAAGATGAACATTCGCATTTGAATCCATGGGAGGATGCAAAACCGTTCGATTTGGCCCCTGTGCGTGTGTATGACACGTAAGAAAAAAATGAATGAGGGCGGCTGAAGTTGAGGGTCTATATTACGTCAGCATCCACTTCACCGCACCGTAGTTTTCCCGGCATAAATGGCATGCTCCAACTCTTTACCTCACCTATAAATAATAATAATAACAACTCGCTAAAGCAATAACTGACCACTAAGCAAACTTTTCAAACTCCCTCTAATTTTTCTTCCATAAGTTTCCCCTTCATTTTCCATTTCAGTAAACCAGAAACCAAATATTTGAATCTTTTTTTTTGTTTTTATTATTTATTATTTATTTATTAACACTGTGATTATACGTTACCTACCTTCAAAACACTCGTCTCCGTTCGTTGTTTTTGCAGGTAAATCTGACTTTGATTTGAATTTCATGATGAAATTTTTTGCGTTAGGTTGTGTTAATTGCTCATAATCAAGAGCAGCTTCACAGTTTAACTTTTTTTTTTGAAGAATTTTCTTATTGACCTTTTTTGAGTGACATGTAGTGGTTAACTCCATTAGAGATTAAAATTGTCCCTTCATTGTCTGGTTTGTCACAAAGAGTACGAGTTAATAAGCTTCTTTCAAATCTTCTTTTTATTTTTCCGAGTCAGAAACTTGTGAAAATATGTGGCCGAAAAGAGTTTCAGTATTATTGTTATTATTATTATTATTTTATTTGCTTGAATTGGTTTAAACATCTTTTATTTTATTGGTTATCTTAGTAGTTGAGCATTAACTGCTTTTATAACCTTATACGCTTATGTAACTGGATTATGTGATATCATTTACGTAAGCATGATGTATGATATGTGTATGGATACTGTATGAACTTATGTATCTATGAAGGAACGTATAAGTGTTCACATGATGTATGTGTGAGTGTATGTATTAACAATTTGATATCCAAAGAATTGGATTTCATTTATTTTGGTATCTTATTTAGAAATTGAATTTGAGAATTTGATATTCATTGATTGTTGAACAGATGTCGGTTTCGATGGACTTAAGGGAAGTAGTTGGAAGCCAGGTGTGCGGAAATGGAGTTTGGCATACTGAATTGCTTCCTGCTATCAATGATGGCCATGGAGGTGTCATTGTGGAAATGAAAGAGCATATGGATTCTCAAACCTTTGTTATTGTGCTCAGAGCTTCCATGTTGCAGTGGAAGCAACAGGTGTAATAACTTTAGATGAATATTTTGGTTATTGCTTTGCTGAATTTCCCTTAAAAGTAAGCTGAGATGCTTGCTTAAAATTGAAGAATGAGCTTGAAATGTGCAAATTCTCCTTATTTGTTAGCTTTCTTAATTTTAATGGAACCTGAGTAGGAGATAAATCTACTCTTTAATCTTTTTAGCTAACCTCTAATTGTGAAAGTTTATCCAGAATCAACGGTTTTACTTAATTATGTCGCTGTTATTCTACAAGGGCTTTAAGTTTGTTAGTTTTAGTTTTTCAGTGTAGATTCATAACATCTGGTTATTTATCATGCAGGGTAAAAAGGGAGTCTGGATTAAAT
Source organism: Gossypium longicalyx (assembly GCA_025698465.1). Classification (NCBI taxonomy): domain Eukaryota; kingdom Viridiplantae; phylum Streptophyta; class Magnoliopsida; order Malvales; family Malvaceae; genus Gossypium; species Gossypium longicalyx. The sequence goes on from CM046995.1 coordinate 86,663,949, forward strand.
TGCCTATTGGACTTGTGCATCTAGTTGAAACTACCGTGAAGGTAACCTATACTTGTATATATTATGCAATTACAATGTTCCAACTAGTAGAATAAACTTTGAATGTATGTTTTAGCTTTACTTGAATATTGAACTTTGATATTGTGAACAGTTTTATCCTCTGAGCTTGAGACTTATGATGTCTTGACTGCTTTGAAACACATTACACTGGTTTTAGGAGGGGTTCAGGTACCACCATGCTGAACCAAGTTATCTCATGCTCGTTTCTTGGATTCCTAACACACCTAACACTATCCCTGCAAATGTAACACACCGAGTACGTGTTGGTGCAATTATCCTGAATGATAAAAGAGAGGTTCTCCATTACCCTTTATTTTGTTCTAATTTGTTGATGCGCCCCTTTTTTTTCTTCCCAGATTCATCAACCTTTTTGTCTCATAGTTGCTTCTTGGCTAATAGGTGCTCACAGTTCAAGAAAAGAGTGGTCGATTTCGGGGAACCGGCATATGGAAAATTCCTACAGGAGTTGTTGATGAGGTATGTGGCAGTGTGTCATGATGAGGACTTTTTACATCAGCTAGAAAATTGATTTCATGTTGCTATTAAATAACAAATGAGCTCTTGTACACACAGGGGGAGGATATTTTTATGGGAGCTATTAGAGAAGTAAGAGAAGAAACAGGGGTAAGTGATGAATGTGTAAAAATATATGTTGTTCTTACATATAATTTAAAGTATTAATGCTTTCGTGTGACCCACTATTTTTGTCCTTTCCCAGGTTGACACAGAATTTGTAGAGGTCCTAGGGTTCAGGTATGGTGTTTGCATGATTAAACATGTCCTTTTGCCTTTAAAACTCAGTGATGTCAATAGTTTTTGACCTTCACTTGAACATAAAGAACTTACGTCACATATATTACACTAATTATGCTATGCTTCCCCTCATAGCTCCATGTTTTTTTCAAACCAGTTTTACGATTTGTTGATTGGGGGAAACAAAGATCCTCTGCTCCTCAAATTAATAGTTCTTTAAAAGGTTAAGAGAAAAATTAGTTTTTCACTCATATTATATAGACAGAAGAAAATGCACTCTTGATAACATTTTTTTTTTTATTTTGATTCGGTTTAGTAAGACTTGGGAGTTGACCAATGGCTGTGAAAATGTGGCTGTAAATCTAAAATCATAGGCATGGAAAGATTCGGATGAAATACTGGTTTCTGTTGTGAAAATAATTCTATTCTATTTGAATTTTTTTTTTGAATTTTAAATTAATCATATTTGATTTTTTTCCGAATTAATTCGAATAAATAAGTCGAGTTTGAGTAAATTAAATTTCAAAACTCAAATAAATCTAATAATTTAAATAATAAATTAATGCAAATATCTCTTAAGTCCTTGATAGTTTTGAAAATCTGTAAATTGGTTCCACTAGCAAATATAAAAAAATTTAAAATAGTTTTAAAACAATAGAATTTTATAAATATATATTAAATATTTATTTTTCAAAATTTTATAAATATATATTAGAAAATTAAATTTTTTAAAAAAATATAAAAATGCTTAATTATATATATTTAAAAAAATTAAATGATAAATTTCAAGTCTTAAACAAGTAAATTATCAAATCTAATTTTATGCTACTAATTATCTTATTTTTTTCTTCTTATTTTGTTTTTAAAAGATTTTTCTTTTATCCTGGAATTTAATTATCTTGTCAACAAAATTTCAGTTAGTTTAATATTTTAATTTAATTTAAATAAATTTATTCTACTCAAATAAAATTTATTTTACTCAACTCAATTAAAAAAAATTCAAATCAAGCAAAAAATAAAAATAAAAATAAAAGTTGGGCTGATATTTTTCTTTTAAATGTGGATGCGACAAGCATATTTAGTAGAGTATTTCCAATGAGCCTAAATTTTGGTTATTAGCTTTTGCGAAAATACTGCTTTAAGGTTAACGATACTTAATCCACGGACTCTACAATTCATGCTTATGTATTTGAATTTCTCAGGAGTTTTTCATTCTTTGTTGACATTGCTTTTCCCAGATTTATTAAGCTTATGTTCATCATCGATACTCCAGCGGTTCAGCCTTACTAAATTCTTTGTTTTGACATCTTGTTCTTAAATTCAGTCAATCGCACAAGACATTCTTCGAGAAATCAGATCTATTTTTCTTATGCATGTTGCGTCCACTATCTTTTGATATTCAGAAGCAAGAGCTGGAAATTGAGGCAGTTCAGGTACAACTTATTTGTGTTGCAGAGTATATCCTATTAATTCACTAGCTAGTTCTGAATAAAGAGAAGATTTAAGTGTACGACCACTTTTCACAGACCTGATACATATAGTAGGCATGCATTTACTAGACACCTTTCATCTTATATGTTTGCCCTTTTTGTTTCCTTCAGTGGATGCCGTTTGAAGAATATGCAGCTCAACCTTTTGCCCAAAAGCACGAGCTTTTCAAATACATAAACGAATTATGCTTAGCAAAGGTAGACAAAGACTATGCTGGGTTTTCTCCGAGGCCTACATTATCAATGTTCAGCGACCAACCATCGTACCTTTATTTGAACAACAAGGATCTGGACAAGTCAAGGTCTGCTAACAACCCATAAATGTAAAATTGGGTTGATGGTACCATATCATCTGCTAGCCTACTTTATTCCTTCTTTATTTATTGATCCCTTAATTCTCCATCCTCTTTCTGATAAAAGAAAGGGTGCAACCGTGACCAAAAGTTATCAGTTATTATCTCTTGTATAATTTGACCATTGATTATATGCGTCTTGTCATCCTTATTACTGAATATTTTATAGCAATTATGAAATTATAGATATAAATCACCCTTTAAACATTGACTAGTCAATTGAGTTAGTTTAGTCCACGAGTTATAGGTTGTGTTGTGAGAACACAAATCAAAATTATCTTTTTTGAGTATTCACAAGTCTTTTAAAATTGTCATCTTCAAATGTGTCTCTAGAGATACAAACTTCGGATCCATCTAAATAAGTTAAGCTTATAGAGCAACTCTTCATAAAAATGACAGGTGGTGTGCCAAGTGGCAAAAGACCCGGAATGAAGGGAAAAAAAAAAGATGAAAGACAACAGCAAAACCTGCAGTGAAAGCCACGGTTTATAAAGTGTCTTTACGTTTTGCAATTCCATAAAACTCACTCGTTGTCAGATTCTTTCCCCTTGACTAAACAATCGGTTTCTTCTTTTTTTCTGAAGTGAAGCTTTCTGTAGTCAAGGAAAAATATGCGTCCAGCATTTGTCATCCTTGTGGCGCTTTGGATATCAGCCTTCAACCTTGATTACATGGTTTTAGGGGAGGATTCTAGTGCACTGCCATCACCATCTCTTTCTGGCTATCCTTCGTATGGAGCTCCTCCATCACCCCAATCTTTTTCTGGCTATCCTTCATATGGAGCTCCTCTGCCACCACCACCACCCTCGTCTATTTCCACCTATCCTTCATATAGAGCTCCACCTCCGCCATCACGTCCAGCTCAAGCTAACTGTCCGCCACCACCAGTTCCAGTACAGTATTGCCAGTACCCCTCGCATCCAAATCCTAATGAATACTACCAGCCTGTTGATGACCATTCACCTACTCCTTATTCACCCCTTTCCACCTTTTCCATTGTAATATTTTGCTGTTTTATTCTAGCTCTATCTATGCGCTAATTTTTCTTGTTTTGCTGTCAACAAGCACAGAAATCTCTTAAAAAAGCTTGTAGTTGTTTTGTAATAAACGACATGTTTATTTTCATTAGATCAGGTTTCAGTCTTTTGAGCATGCATGTAATGAATTGATGGTGTTGTATGTATTTCAGCACTGGAGCTGCCTTTTTCTAATAATTGGTTTGCGGTTTTCGCAAGCATGTTCGTGAGAGATAGAAATAAAGAGAATCTTGAACTCTCGTTATGCAAAGCGTGAGTGTCTAGTCTCTGCCAAGTGGAAGGAGGATCTTAGTTTCCATTACTGTCCTTTTCTAACTTACCTTCCTGACCTTTTCAAACCCAACGCAAGGACTTGAAAAAGAAAACTTTATATTCTCAAATTATGGATTCACATATTTAATGTGTTATTTTATATAAAATTTAAATATTTTAGACTTTTTTTCTCTCCACTTTAGTTGGGATTTTTTAATTTTGTTGATATAGATGGGATGACATCTCAACTTTTAATTAATTTTTTAAAATTTTAAAATTCAAAAAATTAGAAAAATTATTTTTAAAATTTAAAATATAAAAAAATATAAAAGATATTTTTAAAACTTTAAAAATTAATTAAATGTTGACTTTTTATTTACGTGACATTTCACATGTATGCAATGTTAATAAAGTTAACAAAAGTTAATTTTTTATCCATTTTGAAAAGTGACTTGACAAAAAATATAAATTTAAAAGTTAAAAAAGATAAAAAAAAATAAATAGAGAACTAAAATGAATTTTTTTTTATAATAGAGGGAAAAAATTATTATGTCAATATTTTATTAACACTATTTTTTTTCTTATCAACTACTAAGAGTATTTTATATTGTGTGTGTATTTTTTTTAAGATAGAGCATTTTATATGGTTAGTCATTAGAGTTCAGATTTAGAATTTGAGTACATATTAATATAATTATTTTATTTGTTTTTGGTGTAGTCTTAGTCCATGTAGAAAATCTATCCATATTTTATACTATATAAAGAATAATAGTGATTCGATACTGATCGATTCTGGTTATATTGACTCGTAATAAATTGAAATTGTAATATGTACTAATTATAAAGCAAAAAATTAATATCTCACTTATTATTTTTTAATTAGTGAAACTAATTAACAAAAATATTCTACAAGATGATATTGTAAGTTAATGTATTAGATAGATTTTATTATTGTTTAATTTGGATTTATTAAAGATTAGGTAATGAATATTTTATATTTGATATATAAATGTTTTTCATAAATATTTTTAAAACAATAGTAAATACATCAATATCATGTATTAATATAGTAGACAAAAAAATATGATTTACCCTGGAAATTTATGGGAAATAAGATTAAAATATGATGGAAAGTTTTATATTAAGAGTTAAATTTTATTTATTTTAAAATATAAATAAATTAGTTATATATATTAGATTAAAAATTAAATTTGTTTTTTAGGTAAAAAAATATTCATATATATTAAATCAAATAGCAAATGAGATAAAAATATTATAAAAAAAATGTCATGACTAATTAAATAATTCCATAGTGACATGTTGTGTGATACATGTACTTCATGTTAATATACAAGAACTAATTTTAACAAAAATAAAATAAAATTTATACAAAATAACCTATTTACTCTTTAATCTAATATTCATAAATTAATTTATATCTTTTAAATAAAATGTGAAGAAATACAATTACACCCTTCCTAAAAAAACTAATATGATAATTTTTACCTGTGAAACGACTGTTATGAAATTTTTAAGCGTTTGTTCCGACATTTATTATTATTAACGATTCCTTTGACTGGGTTTAGATTCCCTTTGACGCTCTGCAGTCTAAATCACCTTTCACCATTACCCATTAATGAAAGGATAGATTGAGAATTCTCAAAGTATAGATCCTTTTTAGATAGTAATGATTGTTGAAAGTTGAATTTAGATTTGACTGTACAAGTCATAAATTCGTTGAACTTAACCCATAGTCTTCAACATTCCTTTTCTAACATGTATAAATTAAGATTTTACACTCCAAACATCCGAAATCATTTTCTTCCATTTGTTTTCAAAGAATTATACAGGTACATGCAATCTACTTCTGAATATAATATTAGCAACCTAAAATTTTAATACAAAATTTAATAAATCAGATAAATTATGTTAGATTACCAAAAACAAAATTAGATGTAAAAGTCTATATGAATTTATTGAGTTCTTGAAATTTTATAATTTTGATATTTCAGATTAAATAATTAAAAAAAAGATAACTCTCTCTTTTTTAAAGAAGATGACTCTCTTTTATTCGATTTGTTTTTAAAGATTTAGATAGGTACATGCAATCTAGTTTTGAAGATAATATTAGCAACGTAAATTTTTAATATAGAATTTAATAAATCAAGATATGTTATGTCAGATTATCAAAATCAAAATTAGATGTAGAAGTGTACATGAATTTATTGATTTATTGAAATATTCAAATCTTATAGTTTTGATATTTCAGATTAAGTGTTTTAAAGAATGTGACTCTCTCTTTTCTGAGGACAAAATATTAGAAAAGTTACGTATGAGTAATTTGGGAACCATAACACTAATATATAACTTTTGCATATTAATCTTAGTTTCTAATTAGCCCATCATCAATTAGAAATTATATATTAGAGTATTTACATATATTTGTCTCATATTTTATTTAATAACTGAAGTCTAATAAGCCTTAACCAAATTAGATCCTTTTAATTTGGATTAACTTTTTATGATAGTAAATAATAACATGTAATTATTCTTATTATATATGTGATGCCTATATTTTTCTAATAATCTCCCTCTTGGACCATATATATATACTAATTACTTTACAATTACATGTCATTATATAGCCTTATGAGCTTAAAACCTATTATATCCAAAAGATATTTCGAACAATCTCGTCAATTAATTATGTTAACATAGAACCAAGACAACTTTTATTACATATATCATAACTAAATCCATAATTGATCACATATATTAACACAATTGAATGGCATAAATCAAGTATGGATGTGTAGCATGGAAATTACATGTAATGTGATCCTAAACATGCATATTTCCAACTAGTCCTCCTTAAACCTTAGTGAGATCAAATCTTACCAGAATTAGAGTGTGAATAAATTAGATATTCCTTATTTCTGCAGAAAATAACCTTAGTATCCATAAACTGAAATAACTAAAAATGTAAAAACATTTAAAATTACAAACTCCCACTAAAATTGAATATCCTCAAATAACATTACACCAATATGAGCAGTGTGCTCATAAAAACATAGGGTGGTAGTCTTTTAGTAAGCAGATTTGCAATTATGAAATTCGTCCCAATATGTTTTATATACATCTAATCACTTTGAACTTTTTCTTTAACAACGAGGAATTTAAAGTCTATGTGCTTTGACTTTGATTTGTTACTGTTGTTATTGGAATAAAAAATTGTTATTTATTGTTATAATTTGCACATTAATGACAATTTTGCATCTATATTCCATCAAAATCAGGTACATAATGATTCCTAACTTATTAGACCTCCGATGTGTGAGCATGTTATGTTTTGTTTTATGAAGATAATGAATGAATCGTTTGGTTGCTTTCCAATGATCAATACTTCAACTGCTAAAATATTTGCACAACATCCCAACAATATACGTAATATCCAAATGCGTACAAACCTAAACATACATCAGACTTTCCACTGCTAAAATGTAAAGAATCTTATGCATTTTCATAATATCAAAATCATTCTTAAGGCATTAATTGAGACCATTCTTACTCCTACTAAACTTGTGATGTATACAATCATTAACCAAAGCCATCTAAAAACTAAATGAGATAATCACTTGGTGAATATTGTAATATCACTGATGAAAGGCTTTCTTGAGCCCATAAATGGATCCCTTTAACTTGCAAACCACTGGCTTTGCATCATCGAACACAAATTTTTCTAGTTGTACTATATAAATCGTTTCATCAATGTCGCTATTGAGAAACGTAGTCTAGATATCCATTTGATGTAGCTCAAAGTCTAAATATGTCACTAAAGCCATTATAAACCTTTTTGTAGTTGACCTTCTTAATGACATTAGTTCTTGATGTTGTTGTTGGGAAATGTGCCCATATTACAGTAAACATGTAACTATTTTCTATTTATTTGAACGATGAATAAATAAATAAAGTTAATTTCATATTTCACAATTATGTCTTTTATATTTTGCATGCATAGCGAAATTGTGGCAAGCAAATATTAGCTCATTGATTGTCTAAAGTTCAAACAGAAGATAAGTGGCATTGTAAAGAACGTTTACATTGCAAGAAAGACAACTTACTTCAGTAGATAATCTAAATAAGCCCGTAATCCTGTAAAAAAATCAAAGTGAGCATTTGATTCAAATACTGAGAAGGATTATTATGTCGTCTATAATTCAAATTGGGGAGATGGTTAGTCTTGGTTATTGGAGGAGTTGACTCCATGAGTAGAGACATAGATGTATTCATTGGTAGAATGATACATTGGATTGGACCCAAGATGAGTTAATTTTGAATCCATTTTTGAGTTAATTCACTTGGGATGTTCATGGTGTAGTTTACCTAAATCTTGAGTTAGCCACTGACCATGCGTATGTAACTTATGTGCATTGATATAAGTAGAGGCTTATGCTCTAAAGATGATCAAGCTTATAGTCGGTATGTTAGGTACATGACTTGTGTATGGCACGTTTTTACTAGTAACAGTGAAATTCATAGCTCAATTAAAAAGTTAGACATCTTCTCATTGGCATTATGTGGATTGATAAATATGGAACGTGACCACAAATTGCTTGTTCTTGAATGAGCAATATATCATAGTTATTTGTTAACAGTGATCATATTAATCATTAAGAAGATACAATGGTGATAATGAGAGAAAATAAGATTATACTGAGTGAACAAGTTTAACTCAAAGGAATTAAGGATATCATATGAGGGTAACACACACATGACGTGGTCATTGGACAAAGCAACACGAGAATTCTCGTACTTTTAAAGAGATCATATAACAGTTCGATTTTGACCCTAGTCGAAATAGTAGTTTTGAGACCACATATCCGAGTCAAAAAAATATTTTAATATTATTTTTTATGTCTATTATAAGTGAATTTACATGTGTGAAAGTCTCGTGTGAAAATTTAATTGTTTGTGTGCTTAATTTGTAAAAAAGAACCTAATCGCGTGAAACGTATAAGCTGTGTGCTGGTTGATAAGTGTTTATTTGATGTGGCTTATTTAAGTGAGGGTCCTTGCATGTCAAATTTACCATTTATTTTAATGGTGGACAAATATGGACATGTAGTTGGTAAGTTTTAATGTTTATTAGTCAATGGCAAATTGGGAAAATGTTTATTAAAGGTTATAATAAAATAAAACATAAAAATTAGGCCATAATATGTTGATATAGCTGAAAATAAGAGAAAAATAAAAGAGAAAAGCTTTGGCTAGGGTTTGGCACATTGGGAGCTTAATTCGGGTAAGTGTTTTTCTCGGTTTTTGATAATTTCTACATTTTCGTGATCGTTGCTTAATGTTCTATCAAACCCATGTCTGAATTTTGGAAATTGTTGATAATTTTGAAACATTACATGGAAGAATTCATGAGATTTTTTATGTTAGTTGGTGAATTATGAAAGTTTGATATTGGGTTTAAATGTTTTGTCTTTGGATTTTTGATGAAATTGAGTATCTTGGGCTAAATTGTGAAAATGCTATTTTGAGGGACTATAATGTGAAATAAATGAAATATGTGGACTAGTATGAGTACTAGGAGAATTCGGCTAAGCTTGTATATATGCAAATTTTGTGTATTTTGTGTTTTTGTGAATTAATGACTAAAGTGTCGAAATGTAAAAATATGAGGGCTATTTTGCAAAATACCCTAATTGTGTGTATATGGATTGTTTTGAATAATTTGGTGAATAATATGATTAATTTTTAATACATAAAGATCAAGAAAAGAGGAATTCAGATTTAGATCGGGGGAAATCGAAGATTGTAGAATAAGCGTTCGAGTCGACAACTTTGAGTACGAGGTAAGTTTGTACATGATAAATTATGTTAAAATTATGTTTTAATGTGATGGTAATGCATAAATTGTATAGATATTTGATTACGGTTTGAGTATGATGATATTCGACTATGTTTGGCACTAAGTGTGCGGCTTCATATAGCTTCGGCTACAAATGGACTAAGTGTGCGAGTTGGAATAGCTTCGGCTATGTAAGGCACTAAGTGTGCGTTACCGACTTAGCTTCGGTTAATTATAATGGCACTAAGTGTGCAGAATCATTTTAGTTTCGGCTAACCTTTACGACACTAAGTTTGCGGATGTTTAAAGTACGAATGATTGATTGAAAGTCTTCTAATATTCAATGAAAGGTAAGTATGTAAGTGAATAAGTACAAAAAGCTTCAGGTCTGTACGATACCTAAGTGGTAGATGATATTATGTGTGTTAAGTTCATGGTATTGATATGGTGATATGATTAAAAATATGTAAATATTTATGTGTTGGTGTGCTATGTTTTATAGATTGTTGATTATTTTAGTACGAGCTTACTAAGCTTTTGGTAAGCTTACTTTGTGTGTGTTTGCATTGTTTTATAGATATCGAAGCTACCGCAAGCTCGAGGATCGTCAATGATCATCACCACACTATCGAACCTTAATTTGGTACATTTAAAAATGCATATTTATGAAGTATGGCATGTATAGGCTAGTAGTTGTGGAATGGTGTTTTATGATGTTTATACTTAGCCATGTGATTTGGCTAAGTTATGCTTGAACTCATAGTTGATGATGGTTTATGGTATGTGATGTTTTTATGCAATTGTGGTATGGTTTAAATGGTCAAAAGAAATAGAAAGTGTTGGTAAGTTTTGATAGATTTTAGTATGAGATTGAATGATGCATGAAAAGAAATTCTTGTTATACCTTTGACATATGGTTTGACATAGACTGGTAAGACTTTCAATTATGGCTTTGGGTGACTACCATATGAAATGATTGGTTTATGCCTTGGTGTTGAAATTGGCTGAAATGGTGGTACAATTATGCTTGTTTTATTTGCTTATAGGTTGACCCCAATTGGGGTGGCAACTTGGCTATTCAAATGACCTATTTTTGTCCACATAGGCAGAGACACGGGTCTGTGTCTCAACCGTGTGCGACACACGGCCATGTTGCACGGTCGTGTGTCCCCTGGGGTACCCTACAATTGTAAGTCAGGCTCGCACACGGGCTAGACACACTGGCGTGTGGTCTGACTGTGTGACCCTAATTGGTATGATGACGTCACAAAAAATGTAACGCCCCCATGCCCGATACCGTCGCCGGAGTCGAGTATGAGGTGTTACTAAGCTTAATTTAACATTTTTAGAACTTTGGATTATTTGTTTCTACATTCACAGCTTTCAAGCTACTTGCGTCACAGTCACAAGAAAAATCATATCTCGAGTTACGAAACTCGAAATCAAGATCCGTAAATTTTCCCTGAATCTGGACTCATATATCTATTTACTAATTTTTTTTTAGAATTTTTGGCTAGGTCAATTAGTACAGTTTATTAGTTAAAGTCTCCCCTATTTCAGGGTTCGACTGCTCTGACCTCTATGTATTACGAATCAGATATCTCTCTGTACAGAATTTCAATGACTATGAAGTTTGTTTCTATAAAAACTAGACTCAATAAGAAATCTGTACATATAAATTATGACTTCTAATTATTTTTATACAATTTATGGTGAATTTCCAAAATCATAACAGGGGATCCAGAAATCGCTCTGGCCCTGTTTCACAAAAATTTAAACATCTCATAAAATATAACTCATATACCTGTTTCGTTTCTTCCATATGAAAATAGACTTATAATTCTTCAATTCCATATTTTATTCATCATCTAATTATATCTCTACTATTTTTAATGATTTTTCAAATTCATGTCACTACTGCTGTCTGAATCTATTTTATGGTAAATTTTACCTATTTCATGGTTTCCATGGATTAACTAGCAATTTGACATACGTAACACCAAATATGATCATAATTAGCCATTCCAATGGCTAATCATTACCAAGCATTTTTATACTACTCAATAACCATATCATAAGACCATATATATAAAATGATTATAATGCTATACATGCCATACTCAAAATATACAAGCCATTATGCCAAGATGGTATACTGGATAGTGTGAGCGTGCCTTCGACCGTTCGATTTCCGAGCTGGCTTTTCAACACTACAAGGAATGAAAAGGAGGGAGTAAGCATAAATGCTTAGTAAGTTCACATGCAAATAGCAAGTAACATAACCATATAAGCGAACATAAAACATCATTTGCATAATCATCACCAAGACATTCATATCATATTTTCATTTATCATCTTACCATATTGTTGTTATATCGATTTTTCAACCCGAGGGTTAAGTACATACCTGTTCAAAGTATCCATTTCACAACACTTACCAATACGTCCCTTTCATCTTGAGTATTCCTCCATTTGAGTAGAACTTTACCCGTTGAACACATCGGAATATAATTCGGATACATGGAAAGTTTGCACATAAGTGCCACATATGTAGCCAAGCTACTATGTAACCCGCCCATAAGCGAACTCGGACTCAACTCAACGAGCTCGGGCGTTCGCATCCATAAGTGAACTCGGACTCAACTCAATGAGCTCGGATGCCTAGTTACATCTCACGAACTCCTGACTCAACTCAACGAGTTCGGACATTCGCATCCATAAGTGAACTCGGACTCAACTCAACGAGTTCGGATGCCCAAGTATCCCAGTGACATGTCACTTGTATCCTAATCCATTCCTAAGGTTCAACGGGACCTTTTTCCCAATCATGTGTCTCAACCATCTTCTACGGAATGCCGATACCGATACTCGGTAGTATTTCACATTTTCCAAGTATATCACATAATTTGACATATTATCAAACAATTATCACGAGTATAATATTTCATAATAATTATCATATCATTTAAATAATATAAAAACATTTAAAATAATAACTACCAACATTTACATATGAACTTACCTCGTATGCGAAAATAGCTACTTTTACCATTTCGTCCACAACTTGGTATTTTCCCCATTTTAGCCCGAATTTTAGTTTTTCTTACTCTATCATTTAAAATATAGTCTAATTAGGACTCACATTATTCAAATTGACCCAAAATCATAATTTGGAAAAATTACAATTTTACCCCTAAACTTTTACATATTTACACTTTTGCCCCAAAGCTCGTAAATTAAACTTCAGCCTATTTTCTTATGTTTTATGACATGCTGATCATTTTCCCTTCTATGGCAACATCAAATTCTCACTCTAACATGTACTTATGACTATTAGGTATTTTTACCGATTAAGCCCTTTTGCTCGTTTTCACTTAAAACCGAGTAGCACAAGTTGTCTAACATAATTTAAAACCTCATATTCTATCATAAAACTCCAAAATACACAAATTTCACCTATGGGTATTTTTCCAAATATGAACCCTAGGTTGAATTATTGCTAGCATAAGCTTAATCGAGCTACACGGACTCCAAAAACGTAAAGAACTTGAAAAACTGGCTAGAATGGACTTACAATCGAGCTTGGAAGCTTGAAAACCCCTAGCCATGGTTTCTCCTTGCTATATTCGGCCATGGGGTTGAAGATGAGCAAAATTGGCTTTTAATTTTGTATTTTAATTCATTTTACCCCTAAATGACCAAAATGCCCTTACTACTAAACTTTCCAAAAATTCCATCCATGTCCAATTTTTGTCCATAAACTTAGAAATTGGTAAAATTTCTATTTAAGACCTCCTAATTAATATTTCAAAACAATTTCATACTAGAAACTTCTAGAATGCAAGTTTTGCAAATTATTCGATTTAGTCCCTAATTTCAATTTAAGCACTTTAGGCATAGGATTTCATCACGAAAATTTCACACAATCATGCAATCATACCATAAAAATCAAAATAATTATAAAATAATTATTTCTATCTCGGATTTTGTGGTCACGAAACCACTATTCCGATTAGGCCCTAATTCGGGATATTACAAAAAAAATACCCTCTATTTTTGGCACGGCCTAGCACACGGGTTGGACACACAGGCATGTGGTCTGGCTATGTAGGTAAGTCAGTAGCTATGTCCTGTTTTGCCACGGCTTTGACACACAGGCGTGTCTTAACCATGTAAGGCACACGGCCTGTTCACACGGGCGTATGACCTTTTAAAGTTAAAAATTCTTGTAAGTTCTGAAACTTTTATATGTTATCAATTTAGTCTTGAATGCATTTTTAAGCATTATATACTCAGTTATATGTGAATATTGAATGTGAATGAATGACTTCTTTTAGTAATGAGATATTTTTTGATGTGTGGTGGTTCTGATTTGAGTTGTGAGTCTGGTAATTCCTCTTAACCTATTCCGGAGACGGTTATGGGTTAGGGGTGCTACATTTTTTTGGTATCAGAGCCAGGTTTAGTCAGTTCTAGGACTACCATAGCGTATGTGAGTCTAACTATACATGTTATATTTATGAATTGCGATAGTGTGATGAATCCTGAAATTGAAATGTGCTTTTATATAGCAATGGATCCCGATAGAGCTGTAGTAGACGATGTTGAAAGCAATGCGCCTGCTCCCGTATAAGGGATAGTGCAAGCTGATTCTCGACCGGCTACGAGTAGCCGTGATGGTGAGGCTAAACAAGCCTTCTATTAGATGATGAATGATTGGTTCACCCAATACATTAGAACCAATCTGGCTATACAACAACCTCCACCCCCAGTTAATTCTCCTCAAACTCCTGTTATGCCACTAGTAAATCTGATACAGTTGAGTAAACCACCAGTTGATAAGATTAGAAAACACGAGGCTGAAGAGTTTCGGGCTACAACAAAAGATGATGCTGAAAAAGCCGAGTTCTGGTTAAAGAACACAATAAGAGTGTTTGATGAGTTGTCTTTGAGTCCTGAGAAATGCATAAAATGTGTTGTTTCTCTTTTGAGAGATACGGTGTATCATTGGTGGAAAACTCTAACATCCGTGGTTCCGAGTGAACAAGTTACCTGGGATTTCTTCCAAATTGAATTCCGGAAGAAATATATCGTCAGAGATTCATTAATCAGAAACGCAAAGAGTTTCTTGAGCTTAAACAAGACCGAATGTCTGTCACAGAATACGAGTAGAAATTTGTAAGACTGAGTCAATATGCTCGTGAATGCGTATCTACGAAAGCAATAATGTGTAAGAGATTTAAAGACAGCTTGAACGACAATATTCGTTTGCTAGTTGGGATCCTGGAAATCAAAGAATTCGTAGTGCTTGTTGAACGAGCACGTAAAGCTGAAGATCTTGGGAAAGAGAAAAGAAAGTCTAATTTTGAAGCTAGAGAGGTACGAAAGAGATCTTCGGGCAAATCGTTTCAATCTGGATCCAAGAAGTTTAGAGATGATAGTAGTCGTTTAAAGACTAGTATGGGACCTTTGACCAGAGATCGTGTTAGATCGCAATCGAATTTCAAATCTTCAGCTACATCTGTTGCTAGTGTTGATAATGTAAGGAATGAAATGCCTGAGTGTGATCAGTGTGGAAGATAAAATTTCGGTGAATGCTGGGGAAAAAGTATTAACCGAGCTTGTTACAGTTGTGGTTCAAGAAATTATTTTATAAAAGATTGCCCAGATTTAGTTGAAAAAGATAATGTTCAGAATCCAAGGCAGAGTGGTAATGTTTCTCGAGGTAAACCTTCCAAAAATTTGGGAAATATGAGCGGTAATCAGAGAGGAACGAAAGACACAGCTGTAAGATTTAAGGCTCGTACCCCTGCCAGAGCTTATGCTATCAGAGCTCGCGAGGAAGCTTCATCGCCAGATGTGATTACGGGTACATTTACTCTCTATGATACTTCTTTGATTGCTTTGATAGATCCTGGATTGACACATTCATATATATGAATGAACTTAGTGAACAGTAAGACTTTTCCTGTAAAGTCTATTGAATTTGTAATTAGAGTTTCAAGCCCCCTAGGCAGATGTGTTCTGGTTGATAAAGTCTGCAAGAATTGCCCGTTAATGTTTCGAGATAATTATTTTCTAGTTGATCTGATGCTATTGCCTTTTGATGAGTTTGATATAATTCTGAGTATGGATTGGTTAACTTTGCATGATGCTGTGGTGAATTGCAAACGGAATACTATTGATTTGAGATGCAAAAATGATGAAATAGTTAGAATTGAATCTAGTGATTTGAATGGATTATTTGCTGTGATATCTTCGATGAAAGCTTTAAGTATTGTGAGAAAGGGTTGTGAAGCTTATTTTGCATATGTGATTGATTCGAGAGTATCAGAAAAGATGGTTGAATTTGTGCCTGTTGTTTGTGAGTTCCCTGATGTGTTTCTTGAAGAACTTCTGGGATTACCTCTGATTAGAGAGATAGAGTTTGGCATTGAGTTGGTACTTGGTAGTACTCCGCTTTCAATAGCTCCATACAGAATGGCCCTGACTGAACTGAAAGAACTGAAGTCTCAGTTGCGAGAGTTAACCGATTGAGGATTTGCTAGACCGAGTTTCTCACCTTGGGGTGCTCCGGTTCTATTTGTGAAAAAGAAAGATAATATGATGAGAATGTGTATTGACTACTCGATGCTTCAATTTGAAATAATGAATAAAAATCTTAAAACTTCTCACTTTAATGAGGGATACCTATGTCACTTAAGACTTGGTGATATTAACCAAGAAAGAATCACTAGACTCGTGAAAGATGGTCCCTTAAGTATGCTTAAGGAAGTTAGTCTTCCACAATGTGAATATTACTTGGAAGGTAAAATGACTAAGAGGTCTTTTAATACAAAAGGTATAAGGGCCAACCAACCTTTAGAACTTGTGCACACTGATGTATGTGGTCCCATGAGTATCAGTGCCTGAGGAAGTTATGATTATTATGTGACTTTTATCGATGACTATTCTCAATATGAATATGTATATCTAATGCACAACAAAAAAGAAACCTTTTATAAATTTCGAGAGTTTCGTGCAAAAGTAGAAAATTAATTAAGTTCATCCATAAAGAATCTTCGGTCTGACCCAGGTGGGGAATATTTGTCCGATGAGTTCTTAAGATACTTCAAAGAGAATGAGATTTTATCCCAATTGACTGTGTCGGGTACTCCACATTAGAATAGAGTAGTTGAGAGAAGGAATAGAACCTTACTTGACATGGTTCGTTCAATGTTAAGCTATTTACAACTTCCTTCTAGGGATATGCGATACAAACGACTTGCTATATTCTAAATGATGTGCAAACCAATTCTTTTTGTAAGGCACCTTATGAACTGTGGCATGGAAAGAAACCCTCTAAATCACTTTAGAATATGGGGTTGTCCAGCACACGTTTTGGATAAGGATACAAATAAGTTTGATGCACGGACAAAATTGTGTATGTTTGTAGGATATCTAAAAGGAAAAAAAAGGAGAATTATTCTATAATCCAAAAGATAATAAGATTAAAGTTTCTACTCACGCTACTTTTTTCGAAGAAAGCTACATAGATAATTTTAAGCCTCGAAATAAAGTGGTACTCGATGAACTTTCGGGAGTGGTAGAACAATCACCGAGTTCAATTCTTGAGAAAGTTGTAGAAAGACCTGCAAACGATCAACATCATAAGGGAATCCGTCGTAGTGGAAGAGTTTCTAAGAAACCAGACTTCTTCATTTATAATTGTGGTATTTATAATACGAAAGCCAATCATGAAGATGATGGTCCACTCACTTACGAGGAGGTTATGTAAGACATTTATTCCAAGCTCTGAAAATAAGCCATGGATGCCAAGATGGATTCTATGAAATCCAATATGTTGTAGGAACTTATAGACTTACCGATTGGAATTAAACCCATAGGGTGTAAGTGGACCTACAAGAAGAAGAGAAATGTGGAAGGGAAAGTGGAAATACACAAAGCTAGAATTGTAGGGAAAAAGCTAAACACAGAAAGAAGACATCGATTACGATGAGACTTTTTCTTCGGTAGCCATGCTGAAGTCTATCCGCATACTCTTATCATTTAACGCTGCTCTCGATTACGAGATTTGATAAATGGATGTCAAGAAAACATTCTTGAATGACTATCTTGATGAGACCATTTAGATGGCTCAACCCACTTGCTATGTTGTCAAAGGAAAGGAGCAGAAAGTTTGCAAATTGCTAAGATCCATTTATGGACTGAAGCAAGCGTCTCGCTCATGGAATAAAAGATTTGATCAAACGATCAAGACTTTTGAATTTGAACAAAATGCTGATGAACCTTATGTTTATAAGAGTATAAAGGACAAAAAGGTGGTCTTCCTTGTTTTGTATGTTAATGATATTCTACTTATCGGAAACAATGTAGGAGAATTATCATCGGTTAAACTACAGTTAGCTCAACAGTTTAGCATGAATGACTTGAGTGAAGCTAGTTATATTCTTGGAATTCGAATCCTGATGGATATAAAGAATAATACGATAGCACTATCTCAAGCTTCATACATTGATAAGGTACTGGAACATTTTGAAATTACTGATGCAAAGCCATACGTTCAGCCAACTGCATTAGTTTTTCATCTTTCTTTAGATGGCTATCCTAAGATAGCAGAAGAAAGAGAGCACATGAGTAAGGTTCCATATTCTTTGACAGTTGGAAGCCTTATGTATGCGATACTTTACACGCGTCCAAATATCTATTTCGCAGTAGGAATGTTTAGTCGATATCAGGTGAATTTAGGTCTCAGGAATTGTCAAGCTGTAAAGCATATATTAAGGTATCTTAAAAGAACCAGGGATTATATGCTTGTGTATTTTAGGGAGGACCTTACTCCTGCTGGATACACAGGCTCAGACTTCCAAATCTGTAAAGATTTGAGGAAATTGACATCGGGAAATGTATTCGTTCTAGGCTGTGGAGCCATAGTATGGAGAAGTATAAAACAAACTTGCACTGCTGAGTATACTATAGAGGCTAAGTATGTGGCTGTTTCTGAAGCAACGAAAGAAGTAATATAGCTTCGAAAGTTCTTAACTGAACTTGAAGTTATTCCTATTTTGGAAAAATCTGTACCACTATATTGTGATAACAGTGCTGCAATAGCAAATACCAAGAAAATGAGAAGTCACAAGAGGACGAAAAATATTGATTGGAAGTATCACTTGATACGAGAAGCAGTAGCCAAAGGAATTGTAGATGTGATGAAAGTAGCTTCTAAAAGTAACCTTACGGATCAGTTTACTAAGACTCTTGTAACTAGGAGTTTTAACAAACACGTCGAGGATATGGGAATGGAAAATGTGACACATTTACTTCACTAGAGCAAGTGAGAGATTGTTGGGAAATGTACCCATATTGTAATAAATATGTAACTATTTTCTATTTATTTGAATGGTGAATAAAGAAAGAAAGTTAATTTCATATTTTACTATTATGTCTTGTATTTATGTCTTATTTTACTATTATGTCTTGTATTTATGTCTTTTATATTTTGCATGCATAGCGAAATTGTGATAAACAAATTTTAGCTTATTGATTGTCTAAATTTCAAACTGAAGATTAGTGGCATTGTAAAGAACGTTTACATTGCGAGAAAGACAACTTACTTCAATAGATAATCTAAA
Source organism: Gossypium longicalyx (assembly GCA_025698465.1). Classification (NCBI taxonomy): domain Eukaryota; kingdom Viridiplantae; phylum Streptophyta; class Magnoliopsida; order Malvales; family Malvaceae; genus Gossypium; species Gossypium longicalyx. Next base: position 86,683,380 of record CM046995.1, read on the forward strand.
TGAGTTCGTAATCCCGTAAAAGAATCAAAGTGAACATTTGATTCAAATACTGAGAAGGATTATTATGTCCTCTACAATTCCAATTGGGGAGATGACTAGTCTTGGCTATCGAAGCAGTTAACTTCATAAGTAGGGACATAGATGTATTTATTGGTAGAATGATACTTTGGACTGATGGAAAAATGAGTTTGGAAAACGCAGCGGAAAATAAATTTAAGGAAAAACCAGAGTTTTAAATTTTTTCCAAAATAAGATCTTAGTTGTGATATCTAAAGTAATAAACACTTAATCAAAATTGTACTTTTTTTATTCATTTAGGAAGAGCACTTTGACTGAGTAATCTTCTCTGCTATCCTAAAGCTCACGTTTGCCGAGTGTGGGCTCGCTTCGAATCGGAATTTTTTTCACAAAAATTACCAGTGGGCTTTGACATAAGTGGAAGCTTATGCTCTAAAGATGATCGAGCCCATAGCCGGTATGTTGGGTACCTGACTCGTGTATGGCATGACTTTACTAGCAATAGTGGAATTCATAGCTTAATAAAGAGTTAATGATATCCTCTCATTGACTTTGTGTGGATTGATAAATATGGAACGTGACCACGGGTTGTTGTTTCTCAAACGAGTAATTTATCACAGTCATTTGTTGATAGTGATAATATTAATCATGAAGAAGATACAATGGTGATAATAAGATAAAATAAGATTATATTGTGTGAACGGATTTAACTCAAAGGAATCAATGATATCATATGAGGGTAACACACACATGACGAGGTCATTGGACAAAGCAGTTGGATGAATTGCTTTCGTAAAGAGTATACAATAAGGAGTTTTCAATCATGGTACTTCTTGTGGACTGACTCCAAGATTAAGTAATTGCGAATTATTGAAACGATGCTTCTAAACAAAATTGTAACGATGCTTCTAAACATAATTGTAATCACTAGAGCCTAATTGTATATGTCTGATTAGTCATTCTGCTAGCTCAACAAAAGATCGATCGGACTGCATTTGATCCAGAAGAAAATTCTACGACTTTGGGAATAATTTAATTGAGTTGATTTATTCGATGTAAAATTAAATTAGGTGGTCGTAAGAATTGTTCAACTAGAGAATTTGGTTAAAAATTTTTCTTGAAAAATGAATTTGGAAAATCTAAGTGGTTTTTGGAAAAAATATTTTGATCAAGTAAAATTAAATTAATCAAATCAATTAAAATTAATATGATATTTTTGGAAGTTAATTTTCAAGTCACACAATTGGCCTAATGGGTAATTGAACTTGAAAATTGGACCTGAGATCGTAAATTGAGCTTGGGAGCCCAAAACCAAGACCTAGACCCAAAAACTGGTCGAACCGGGGCCGGTATGTAAAATTGAGTCGATGGCCCAACCAGTGGCTAGACCGAATAGGTCGAGTCATCATTGACCCGGACTGAACTGGCAGTAGCCGAACTAACTTGGGGTGCCATAAAGGTATCGCACCTGCATCACTGGACACAACAGTGTTGGTGGCTGCGACGACGGCGTCTCGGTGGCTGACGACGATTGGTTGTCGATGGTTGAGCGATGGAAGAGTTACACTCCTATTGAAACTCTACCAGAGAATATGATTTTAAATTAATTATTTCAAAAAAATATTATTTTAATAATTTAATATTAAATTAAATTTAATACTTATCTCAATAGTATTTTATTAATTTAATATTAAAGTGATTATTTATTAATTTAATTTAATACTTATCTCAATAGTATTTTATTAATTTAATATTAAATTTAATGTTTATCTTGTAGATAAACATTCTATTATTTTAATAAGATTTAATATTAATGTGATTAAGTATAGTCATAGTTGAACTCTTTAAACTCTCCCTATATAAAGAGAGTATTGGGTCATTATGTACATACACTTGAATTCAATAGAAAGTTCTAGAGAGAAAATTTTCTGATGAGATTATTCTAGAAAATTTCTAGAGATATTTTTCTGATTTATAACTTGACCTAAAAGTTTAGAGAAATTGTAAAATTATCCCACTGGTAATTTTTGTGATTTTTTTTTATTCGAAGCGAACCCACACTCAACATACATGAGCTTGAGGATAGCAGAGAAGACTACTGGTCGAAACGCTCATCCTAGATGAATTGAAAATGTACAATTTTGAATAAGTGTTTGTTACTTTAGATATCACAACCGAGTTTTGGAAAAAATTTTAAAACTCTAGTTTTTCCCTAAATTTATTTTCTGTTGTGTTTTCTAAACCTATTTTTCCAACAATTGTAGAGTTTGTTACTTGACCTAGAGGTTCAACAACATTGTTTTGATCTAGAGTTGTTATTTGAACAATATTAGGTATAATAATATATTCTTGATCTTTATGAATAACAATTAAAAGAATGTATTAAGGAATATCAACATATTCTTCTTTAAAGACAATGTCCTTAATTCTCTCTCTCCCACTCCCCAACAAAATCAACATCCTAAAGAATGGATATTATCCGTTTTAAAAATAACCTTAGTAGTGAGATCATAAAATTTGTAACCTTTAAATCTTTCAAAGTTTTTGAAAAATCAAAAGGGATCAAGAATGTTGTTGGACACAAGATCTTAATTCTCCTTTTGGAGATATAACTTAATCTCTTATGTCACAAGGAAACCAAATTCTTAGTGGTTAATTTGTGTCACTTACCTATTATAGTAGTATGCAATGATTCATTAAATGAAACAACAATATTAAGTAAATATAGATTGCCATAACCTAATAAAGAACTGGAACCAACCAAATTTGAATTATGAAAAAGACTAAATTTTCCAGTTCCAAATAAACAAGAAAAACTAAATTTGTCCAATGATGAAATGGAAATCGAATTCCGCCTAAAAGACAGTAAAATAAAAGTCTCATTCAAATTCAAATAAGATCCAATTATGTTTCTTTGTTTGTTTATTTGCTTACTCTTTTAAGAGGGTTTAAGTATTAAGATTTGGGTAGAAATTTTAAGGGAATTGTAAAGTTAAACCTTGTCTTCAAAGGATGATTAAATTAGTGAATTTTGAAAAATCCTTAGTAGTGGAAATCAAAGGTAATGGAGTAAGCAATTTGGGCTGAACCACTCTAAATTCTTGTGTTCATTATCTTATCTTTTTATTATTGCTTCCATATTTTTTAAAATAGGGCAAATTCACCCTCTCTTGGCTATTTTAATTGATTGATCAAGCTAACAATTGATATCAGAGCTAATCTCTAAAGATAATCTAACAACCAAGAGAAGATCCTTAGAGAGCTCAAACAATCATCAACATATTGTATAAAGGATGACGTCCAATTTCGGGTTAGTTTTCTATGGAGAATCTCAATCAATCTGAAAGCCTTCATACTTCAATGGAGCAAACTACTCTTATTGGAAGAAAAGGATAATGCACTTCACTCAAGCCAATGACCTTCCAGCTTGCAATATCATCATGGATGATCCTTCAATTCCTCAAAATCAAGAAGGGGAGCTATTAGTGCCAAAGAGTAAAAGAGAGTGAAATGAAAAATATAGAAGGAATATTCAACTCAATGCCAAAGCCATGCATACTTTATTTTGTACATTTGGTCCGGATGAGTATAGTAGCGTGTTATCTTGTTCCAATGCCAAGGAAATATAGGATAAGCTAGAGGTTACTCATGATGGTACAAACCAAGTAAAGAAGTCTAAGTTTGGAATTCTCACCCAATTATGAAACATTCAAGATGAAGTTTGATGAAGATATCAAAGTGATATCCTATAGATTCACAATCATCAGTAATGGGCTCAAGTTATGTAACGCCCCTAACCCGAATCCGTCACCGAAATAGAGTTACGGAGCATTACCGGAGTTACCAATTTATTTATTAGATATTTTATTTCATCTAACGTTCATATTTGGAACCAATTAAAATCAATCATATTGTCCCTTAAACGTACTTATTTTTCTCGACATATTTTACTTGAATTTATTACTCATCTCAATATACTTAATTTTCTTGTATCAATATATGAAATATAATCACATACTGACATATCATGATAAATATCATTTTCTTGCCATTTTTTCATAAACATAAATTAGGTAATTCATTATATCGATATTTCATACATTTAAAAATAAAATTCTTGCAATTTAATCCTTATTTCCAGCCATTATTCTTATATAAATTGATAACAACCCATGAATTCTATAAAATATCATAATGTTTCATAATTTCAACACTTTTCAATTTATTCCTTAAAACATGTTTTTCCTCGATCTTGAACTAAATTAATAATTTTATTCAATTTTTCAATTTTAAATAATAAAAGAATCCACTTCATGCAAATTGGTCATTTCTAACATTTTTACAAAATTGCCCATAAAGTTTTACTTTTATTCAATTTAGTCCCTGAGCCTAAAACATGCAAATTAGCCATGCTAGCTGAATATTCATACATATTTTTCTTCCTCCTCCTCTCCATTCCACATCCTTAATTTATATAATATGCTTATAAGTAACATTAACAATAATTTCACTATTTACTTATATGTATATTCAAAACTATCCATTTGAGTTATAGTCACTAAATTATTTATATCTTGAGCTACAGAACTCCAAATTAAGACCCGTTAATTTTACCTGAAACTAGACTCACACGTCTTCTTACCATAAAATTTTCAGAATTTTTGGTTTATCCAATTAGTATAGTTTATTCATTAAAGTCTCCTCTATTTTGCTATTTGACAGTTCTGACCACTCTTTACTGAAGTTTAATTATCTCTTTAAAAAAAATTGAAATGATGTTATCATCTATTTATTATTAAAATAGAATCATTAAGGAATCTAACCATATAAATGATGTCCCAAAATTATTTTTTTATAATTTTTAATGATTTTTCCAAGTCAAAATAGGGGATCTCGAAATCATTCTGAACTAGTATCATAAAAATATAAATATTTCAGAATAAAGAATTCCTTTACTTTTTCTATTTCTTTTATATGAAAATAGACTCAATAAGCTTTAATTCCATATCTCAGTCAACTTCTAATTCAATTTCTACCATTTTTGGTGATTTTTCAAAGTTAGCCTATTGCTGTTGTCCAAAACTACTTTAGTGCAACATATTGATTACCAAGTTTATAACACTCTTATTTCCATTCTCTACCATATTTCCCATTGTTTTCTCTCATTTCCCTTCACTAATATATCAAGAACATGGATCCTTATATAAGAAAACTCTACCTTAACATCATTTTCATGCTTTTGATATTACCTTACATGAGAAACTCTACTTAAAATATATTGAAATCTTAAAATTCTTACCTTGTCCCATTGATTTTAATCTTTAACTTGATTTTTCTCTCTCCTCCAGCTTCTATTTCTTGAATCCAACTTGATATTCCAACTCCCTTAGTCTCCTTAACATTTTTCTCTCTTGGTAGCTATAATTTTTTTTTTTTGATTTTTAGGTGAAAAGGGTGAATTTTTAGTGGAAGGACTAAATTGTAAAGAAAGCAAAACTTTCTTTCTTCTATTTTCTTCTAACGTGAAATGCATGGAGAAAGATGGATGGTGTATATGTCTTTTTTTTTCACACACACATATATATATAGACTAAATAAAATAATAAAATATCTTATTAAAATATTAAATAAATAATAATTATTTAATTAAATAACTATAAAATATCACCAACATCATCATTACTTTCTAGATTTCTCTCTCTTCCAATTGACCATTTTTCCCTTTGTGATCTTTTAAAATTTCATTCTTGAGTCATCACTTAATTTAGTAAAATTACAATTTAGTCCTTCATAATTCTTCACCTATTCAATTTGGTCCTAATTCATCAATTTTCCTTGGTTTCTAGATCATTCCACCCTTAAAATATTTGCACTATTAGTCTTTCAACTTTTTCATATTTACACTTTAATCCATCAAATTTTGAGTATTTACTCTTGGGCCACAAAACTTTTCTCACTTTTACAATTTAGTCCTTTCTTGAATCAATATGTCATAATATACTTCCCAGTGACATAACTCAATTTTCCTCTTCTTGTCACTTTATTTCCTTATTTTACTGTATTAAGGATAATATCTTACTGTAGAAATTTTCAGGGTGTTACATTTCTCTCCCTCTTAAAAGAAATTTCGTCTTCGAAATTTCCTTATTTTCTTTTGATCATGAACTTCATTATTTCCATAATTCTATAGCTCCTTTCTGCACATATTTATCTAGTTTATCATTTATATTCATCCCCTATCCTTTTATGTCACAATTTATTTTTAATTCAATATTGCGAGCATACCTTATAACGAAAATTGTTTACCTTTTTTATAAGAGGCCCAATAGACTAAACAGAACACTTTAGGATATACGAAACATATATAGAAGTGTATTATTATGCACTATTAATCAGAGAGCACTTGGTGAGTACCAACGTGCTATTATCGGATAATGTGCTAGAGTCTCTTAATGGTATACCACTAATATCTTAGTCGGTTCTCGAACCAAATGTAGCACATGTGAAATCTGGAGCCTAGAAATACATTACATAACTTGTGATAGTGTGATATCTTCTGACTCTGATGAGATTTGTTTTACTTAAAGATAGAAATGTTTCCCAACCGAGCTAATTTCGATAATGTTGAAAGCGATACTCAAGTATATGAGTAAAAGATGATTATGATGAGTCCGAACTCATAAAGGTATGAATAAATGTTATATTTAAATTTATGTGTATAGTAAGTAAAAATTTAAGGTAAGCATCAATATTGAATTGAATGAAATTGAGATAAATATTTGATAGTATGTTGTTGGAAAGTGAAATTTGAAATGAATTGTTTTATTATTTAAATTAATAAATTGAATGAAATTATCAATTTAGATAAATATCGGGTGGAAAATAGAGAAAAATAGAAAATTTTTAAAATGCCCCTGAATTTTGGTATTTCTGCAATTTAGCCAGGTAAGTTTATATGATTGAACTTTCATATGATTATTTGCTAAATTATGACTGATATAATATATTATTTCATATATTTGCTATTGAATTATGAACATTGTTAAATTATGGAAATCAGATCAAAAGCTTAAATGGAGTAGAACGCTGAATTGAGTATGACCATTCAGTGATCAGTGATGAATTGACGGATAAGACCATGGCTGGGCCATGACAATATATGTGTAAGACCATAGCTAGACTATGGCATCCTGATGATAAGACCATATCTGGGATATGGCACCACGAGTGTAAGACCATGGCTAGGCCATGGCAATACACGTGTAAGACCATAGTTGGACTATGGCATCATACCAGAAATGAGTAAGACCATAGCTGAAAGACGCTATGGCATCACGATTCAGACGAGTAAGACCATAGCTGAAAGACGCTATGGCATCGCGATTCAAATGTGTAAGACCATGGTTTAAAGATACCATGGCAACATGACATGAAATGAATAAGACCATGGTTGAAGGATACCATGGCAACATGATATGAAATGTGTAAGACCATGGTTGAAAGATACCATGGCAGCATGATATGAAATTTGTAAGACCATGGTTGAAAGATACCATGGCAACATGACATGAATTGAATAAGACCATGGTTGAAAGATACCATGGCAACATGACGGGGAAATGAATAAGACCATGGTTGAAAGATACCATGGCAACCTGACAGAAAATGAGTAAGACCATAGTTGAAAGACACTATGGCATCATGTCGAAGATAAATAAGATCGTGGATGAGAGACGCCAAGACATCTGTTGAACAACTAATATTCAGGTAATGTGTACCAGATGTCAAATGGTTATATGAATTGGTTATACAAAATGGTTGTGTAAAATGTTTACAAGAATTGGTCATATGGAAATATATGTACAAAATAGTTGCATGAAATAATTATGAAGATAGATAAATGAAATAAGTATAAGTCCAAGGAATATAATTTATGTTAAGTTTGATATGAACTATTACCGGAATAAATATACATAAAATGTATGGAAATGATGGTGCATGAAATATTGATATAATGAAATGAACGATATATACTTATGAAGAAACTGTAAGTATTTAATTGAAATTTTTGTTAAATGATATGTAAATCCTAGTAATGCCTTGTACCCTATTCCGGCAACAGACACGGATAGGAGGACTATGTGATTCTGGTGTGTTTGGGAGGATTACATGATTATTCTGGTGTGTTTTGGTTTGATATTACTAGTGTGTTTGGGATGGAATCCGTGTATTCGTCAAAGTCCGGGTTTGTTAATAGGGTGAATAATTGTAACGAGAAAATTAAATAAATTTGATTGATCGTAATAAATATATATATATATATATAAGAAAGAAATTATGAATTGAAATGTGAATTGAAATTGAGATATCGAAATAAGAAGTGAAAATAAAATGAATTGGAAATAATGAAATAGTGTATGAGTTAATTGAATATAAACTTATGAATTAATTATAATTTATTTTATTGAAAAACGTTGGTTTAAATAAGAATTGAAAGATTAACGTCATAAGGTTTTAGATATGAAATTAAAGCAGAAATTAACACATATGACTTATATTGTTACATGTTTGATGTATATTATTTATTATAGTTTTTATAGTTTGAATTATGGTAATACTATTGAGTATAGACATAATCAGCGTACGGTTGTATTAATATAATTCAAAATATTTATTATTATTAAATGTTAAATTTAAATTATGTATATGATAAGAGAAGTATGAGGTAGTGTTATTGTTGAATTGAATGGAAATTAAATTGAGTTGTGAATGAATTAAAAGTGAAATTGGAATTAGAAAGTGATATATGAAGTACATGATAAAGATTATTAGTGAATTTTGAAATATATTACATGTATTAAAGAAAGAGAATGATATTTATCATGATATGTCAATATGTGATTATCTTTGATATGTTGATACAAGAAAATTAAGTATATTGAGACGAGTAATAAATTCAAGTAAAACATGCCGAGAAAAATAAGTACGTTTAAGGGACAATATGATTGATTTTAATTGGTTCCAAATATGAACGTTAGATGAAATAAAATATCTAATAAATAAATCGGTAACTCCGGTAATGCTCCGTAACTCTATTCCGGTGACAGATTCGGGTTAGGGGCATTACAAGTTATATGGGAAGGCATGTCCTAATGAATAAGTGGTGAGAAAATTGCTTATAAACTTGCCAAAATCTTAGGAAGCTAAAGTGACCACCATCAAAGAAGCAAATGATTTGCAGACACTCACTTTAGATGAGCTTATAAATTTTTTCTCACATATGAGATGAGGCTCAATGAAGGGGTTGAAGAGGAGAAAGATGAAAAGAAAAAGATTGGTGTTACACTCAAATCCACTACAAATGATGAAAGCGAATCAAGTGATGAAGTGGATGAGGATAAAGAAATTCCCATTTTTGCTAAAAGATTCAAGATATTCATGAAGTCTAACAAGGGAAGAAAACTTCAAAGAAAAGAAGGGTTGAAGCTTGAATCTAACAAGGAGAAAGATCTCGTAATTTGTTATGAATGTAAAAATCCGAGACATATCAAATTCGACTATCTACCTAATGGAAGAAAAATGACTAAAACAAACAAAAGCATAAGGCAAATGTTGCTACTTGGAGTGATGAGGATTCTTCTAATGACGAAGAACAAGAAATAACCAACCTTTGCCTTATGGCCATTGAAGATTCTAAGGTAAATTCTAACTCATTTAGTTCAATTTATTATTCTTTTGATGAGTTACAAGATACCTATCATGAGTCAGGTTTGGAGTTTGAAGTCATGGTTTCAAAATATAAGAAAAATGTTTCAAAATTGAAAGTTATAAATGACTTACTCTCCAAAATCAATCATAAAATTGAAAAGAAAATAAATGGCATGCAAGCAATCATTAATGACTTTGAGAAAAAGAATTTCGACTTGCATAACTTACTTTCAAAAGTTCACAAATATCATCAAAAGCTCATAAAGATCATCAAAAGCATCTTAAGTTGCTTACGAAAGAAAAAAACTTATGCCAACAAAGTTTCTCAAAAAATATTTGAAAAAGGAGAAAATTCAAAAACAAAATTTTGTTAAAACAAGCTTTAATTACTATAGACATAGAGGTCCCTCAAAAACTTCTAAGGGAAAACTTGTTAGGAGTGTATAGGTCCCTAAAGGACTTAATACTAGTCAAGATAAGGATATCCTTTCTAAGTGGATACCCAAAAAGATTAGAATTTTAGGAACTAATACTTATAGACCCAAAAAGAATTTAGGTACCAGAAATCAAATTTTAATTCTATGTTTGTAAGGAAAGGAGCATTGCTTCAAGATGAACAATACAAGTGGAAACTCATAGTACCTTGATAGTGGATGCTCAAGACATATGACTGGTGACGAGTCATTTCATTGAACTAAATCCAAAAAGTGGAGGAAATTTTACATTTGGTCACAACTCCAAAGGACTCATTGAAGGAATTGACTCTATTGGTAAAAAATTTTCAATCTTTATTGAGAATGTTTTATATGTCAATGGTCTTAAGCATAATCTTTTGAGTATAAGTCAATTATGTGATAAAAGACTCAATGTCATATTTGAGTCAAATGGGTGTAAAGTTGTTGACATTGGTTCTAATAAGATTGTGTTTGTTGGTCAAAGAATAGGAAACATCTACATGGTGCATTTAGATGATTTGCATGATCCAAACATTTGTTTTATGACCAAAAATAAAAGTACTTCTTGGTTATGACATAAAAAAAACTAGGACATGCTAGTACGCATAGGCGTAGCTAAGGGGCTGGCAGGGGCCTCGCCCCCCTAAAATGGAAAAATTTTCATTTAGGCCCTTTAAAATTTTTAAAATTTTAAATTATTAAAGATAAAATTACACTTTGGCCCCCTAAAAATGATAAAAATTTGATTTAATCCTTTAAAAATTATAAATATATAGATTATTAAAATGGTGAAATTGTATTTTTACTATTGTTAAAGTTACAATTTAATTTCACCCTCTAAAAAAATTTTCTGGCTTTGCCCCTACTAGTATGAGCATATTGTATAAATTGGCTAAAACTGATTTAGTAAAAGGTTTTTTTTGCCAAAAATTGATTTTGATTTAGATAAAGTTTGTGATGCATGTGTTAAAGATAAACACAAAAGAGTTTCTTTTAAACCAATCAATGATATGTCTACTAGTAGAGTTTTACAATTAATTCACATTGATCATTTTGGACCTATTAGAACTACTAGCTTGGGTGGAAAACAATATGCTTTTATACTTGTAGATGGTTACTCTAGATTTACTTGGGTTCTTTTCTTAAGTACTAAAAATAAAGCTTTAGAGAAATTCATCACATTTTCAAAAATCAATCAAAATGAGAAAGGTTATTTAATTTCTTGTGTTAGGAGTGACCATGGGACCGAATTTCGAAATCTTCGTTTTGGTGGTTTTTGTAAAATGGTATTAGCCACAATTTAGCACACATAACCCCCTCAATAAAGTGGAGTTGTTGAGAGAAAAAATAGAACTTTAGAAGAAATGGTTAAAACCATGCTTTGTGAAAATAATTTGCCAAAATATTTTGGGAGAAAGTCACAAACAATGTATGTTATATTGTAAATCGAGTAATGATTAGGCCTATTTTGAAGAAAACTCCATATGAATTTTTTTTTTTTAAAAACACCTAACATTAGCTATTTTCACATTTTTTGGTGCAAGTGTTTTGTTTTAAATAATGGAAAAGATAACATTGGAAAATTTGATGCAAAAAGTGATGAATGTATTTTTCTTGGCTATTCTTTAAACTCTAAAGCTTATCAAGTCTTTAATAAAAGAACTTTAGTTGTTGAAGAGTCTATACATGTTTTATATGATCATAACCCCCTTCCTAGAAAGGATTCTTGTGTTGATGATAATGATGTAGGAACATTTAACAATAATGATAAAGTTGAAAAATCATCAAATGAAAAGATACAAGAACATACGCAAGATGCTCTAAAAGAACTTACTTTAAAGGAAAAAGAAGTTAGTCATCCAAAAAAGTACAACTAGGTAAATGATGGTAAAATTTTGGGTGATCCATCCAAAGGGGTGACTACTTGGTCCTCATTTAGAAACACTTGTAATTATGCTGCATTTATCTCATGCATAGAGCCTAAGAATATAAAAAAAAATTAAATGATGAATATTGGATATTGGTTATGTAAGAAGAGTTAAATCAATTGGAGAGTAGTAAAGTGTGGACTTTAGTTGAGAGACCTTGTAAACAATCTACTATAGGTACTAAGTAGGTTTTAAAACACAAACTAGATGAGAATGGTAACATAGTGAGGAACGATACTAGAATTGTTGCCCAAGGGTATACTTAAGAGGAAGGGATAGATTATGATGAAACTTATGCTCCCGTAGCTAGAATGGAAGCCATTAGAATGTTTTTAGCTTTTGCATGCTTTCATGATTTCAAATTATATCAAATAGATGTTAAAACTGCTATTATAAATGATTTTATAAATGAAGTAGTGTATGTTTAACAACCACCCGATTTTGAAGATTCAAAATTTCCAAAACATGTTTTCAAACTTTCAAAAGCTTTTTATGGCTTAAAACAAGCTTCTAGAGCTTGGTATGAGATATTATCAAGCTTTCTTATTGAAAAGGGTTTTTGTAAAGGGAAGGTTGACACAAACACTTTTTATTAAAAAAAAAAGCCAATATATTTTATTAGTACAAATATGTGCTGATGATATTATGTTTGGTGTTACTAATTATCTTCTTTGTCAAGAATTTTCTAAGCTAATACAAAGTGAATTTAAGATGAGCATGATGGTTGAGCTCACATTCTTTTTAAGGCTTCAAATTAAGCTAAGGAAGGATGCCATCTTCATTAATTAAACTAAGTACACAAGAGATATGCTCAAGAAATTTAGGATGGATATCCTCAAACCACAAGCTACTCCTATGAGCTCTTCTAAAAGCTTGAAAAAGATAAGGAAGGTAAATGTGTTGATGTTAAACTTTATAGGTCAATGACTGGTTCTTTACTCTTATCTTATCGCAAATAGATCAGATATCATATTTAGTGTTTGCTTGTATGCTAGATACCAATCTTGTCCTAAGGAATCACATTTACAAGACATTAAGAGAATCTTTAGATACCTTAAAGACACTCCTAACTTAGGCCTTTGGTATCCTATAGACTCATCCTTTAGCTGGCATGCTTTTTTGGATGCGGATTTTGAAGGTTGCAAATTAGATAGGAAAAGCACCTCTGATACTTGTCAATTCTTAGGCAACATACTTATATCATGGTTTTCAAAAATAAAAAAATAGTGTTGCTTTATTAACTACTAAAGTGGAATATGTCTCCGCTAGTACTTATTGTGCTCAAGTTTTTTTGGATAGAACAACAATTTAAGGACTAGGGAATTGATGTAGATATCATTCCTATCAGGTGTGATAATACTAGTGTTATTTGTCTCACTAAAAATCTCATCCAACATTCTGGAACTAAATATATTGAAAATGGACACCATTTCATTAGAGGTCATGTCCAAAGAGGAGATATTATTCTAGAATATGTTGATACTTTGCATCAATTAGCTGATATTTTCACTAAACCTTTAGATAAAAAAAAATTTGTACACTTAGGAGAGAGTTAGGTATTACTACCTTACATTGATTTTGTGTTCCAACGCCTTTATGCACCATTATGCTTTTAACATGTTTTATGGCTTAAAATTGATTGAAATAGTACGTACAAATGATTTTATGCTTTTTATATACAAATAGCTAGGGGCAGTTGAAGTTGCATAATTTGTCTATTTTGACCTATTTGGTCTAGTATACAAATTTTTTATTACCTTTAAGTATGCTTAAGTAGACTTTATTTGATGAAATTGATCAATTTTTGATGAGTATGTGATTTTCTATGATTCATATGCATCATTAGAAATAGAAAAAAAAATAACATTTTAAATTAGTTCAATGCACATTAGGCGTTAGAACTAAGTTTTGGGAAGTTTCTGCACTTTTGAACCAATCTGGGCATCGCAATATCGATACTTAATAAAAGTATTGATACTTAAGGTGAAGTATTGATACTTCATGAAAATTATCGATACCATCAGGATTTAAAAATGGTCTGCAGTGTGTTTTAAAAACACTTAGGGCAAAAAAAAATTCACATTTTCTCTTTACCGATTCTCAAAACACCCAAAACCCATACATCAAAAATCTTAAAATTTTCCTTCATTCTTCAAAAACCTATAAGCAAAAACATGCTATCTCTCCAATTAATCAAAGATTCAATTCTTTCACATTGGTTTTTCATATTTTCAAAGATATCTGAGGTAAAAAAAATCTTCATTTTTAGATTTCAAAAATTACAATTTATTTGTGTTAATTCTTGGTTGAATCTTGTTATTGGGATGATCTAGAACATATATATTGTTGTTTTGATGTAGGGGATTTGCCAAAATTGAAAATTCCTGTGAAATTTTTCTGTAGACCCTTGCCTACAAAGTGTTCGATATAATTCCCAAATGAAATTTCTAAGTTGTTTAGTGTGTCTTAGGATCCTAGTTCATCACTATGCCTCTTAAGAAACACTCACGTGCTAATGCCTCTTCTTCCAACCCTTCTATTGGTCAAAGTGACTCTTTAAATAACTGTTTTTGAAATTTTGAGGATAGAAATCGTTTTCATGCTTATTTTGCTTCTAAAAAAGTTAATGTTTCTCGTCCTCTAGCTCTTGATACTTTAACTGATTTTAATTTTTCCTATCTTCAAACTTTAAACGATTGGAAAAAAATTCATTCTTTCACCCATGGCAATCTTGTTCGAGCATTTTATTCTAACACTTTGCTTGAACATGACCCAATTGGTGAGACCATTGTTGCTATCAACTCATATATTTTAAATACTCCTATTCAGCTCACCCTTGAAAACTTTGGTAAATTTTTAAAATTACCTACTGGTGGTGAATCCAATGAAAAATGACCTTCAAACTTGGTCTTAGTCATTCTGAGCTTGAATGCTTCCAAGCTCAATATTAATGATCAGTTTCTTCACTTAATTCTCACTTGGATTTTAAGACCTATTTCTAAACATGCTTTCCTACGAGCCATCAATTATTAATGGCTTGATTGTTTTTAAACTAATAGACATCCTGAACTTACTCTAATCATGTTTAATGATATTACCAAGGTCATTGGCAAAGAGTTTACTAGCGTAGTCACCTTACCCTTCGAAACATATCTCTCTTATATCTTCAGATGTTTAAAAATTCCCACCTAAGGTGATCCTCCTTTAACGACTCTTTTACCTATTGGTGTTGGATCGCTTCGTCATATTGGCTACAAGAAGGACCCTCGCACCGGTACATGGGTGAAGGCTTCATTACCCTATTTCAAATGTTAGTTCATTGTTCTTCATTGCTTTATATTATTGAACTAACAATTTTTTTTATTTTTAAGCTTTACTTTGATTTGTTTTGATATAACAAAAATGGGGAGAAATGTGGTAAATAGGTTGGTATATTAATCTCTATAATTTTGTGACCATTTTCAAAAACAAAATCAAGCCTTTAAGTGAAATTGCGTTTTAGTAAAGGGGAGTACATTACTCAAAAACAAAATTTACCAAAGTGTTTTGTTATATCAAAAAGGGGGAAGATTGTTAAACTAAGCTTTATTCTATAAATGTTTTGATATAACAAAGGCAGTGTTTTTTAATACAAATTGATAAATTTCAAGTGACAATTTCAAAATATTTCTAAGAGATAAACTTTTAAATCTAATATTCCAAAACACTTAAAAAATAGTTTGGAACTTGTTCAAAGTAAATTTTTTCAAACAGTTTTATGAAATTACTCTCAAGGACCAAAGTATCGATACCTTCAATAAGGTATCGATACCTTGAACCAAGTATCCATACCCATGCTTGGTATCAATACCAAAATGAGCTTCAAAGTTCATAAAAGTAGAGCAAAAATCAAAAGTATCAATACCCTTATAAAAGTATCAATACCTTATTCAATGAATTGATACCCATGACCTGGTATTGATACCAATTTGAGCTTCAATGTTTTGGAAAATTGAATAAAAATCAAAATATCAATACCCTTAACAAAGTATCGATACCTTTAAAATTTTTATCAATACCCCTTTCTGGTATCGATACCATTTTAAAGTTTGATGTTTTGAAAAATCAAAGAAAAATTTCTTGTGTATCGATACCTCATAGCAAGTATGAATCCACTCCTAATTGTAGCGATACTATAGGGTTTAACAGTCACTGAATTAAGGCATTAAATGCCCAAAGTATCAATACCTCTTTAAAGGTATCTATACTTGTTGTTGCAGGGCACATTAATACTCTAATTTTTAGAACTCCAACGACTCTATTCAATTCCTCTACAACCACAACGGTTGGAAACCAATTAAGGGTTATAAATACTAGATTTGAAAGCTTCTACAACTACAAGAGAGATTATAAAAGATCAAGAGCTATCAAGAAAGATAAAAAAAAACTCTTATACCAACCTTTTGTGCTTAAATTCTTCATTTTTTTCTTGTAAACACTTGTGAACATTTATTGTGTTTTCTAAGCTCAAGTGTTTTTCATTGGGTATGGGCTTAACTTCCAAACATTCTAACCTTGTAAGGATTGTTTATTTGTTTGCTTATTTGCTTACTCTTTTGAAAGAGTTTAAGTCTTAAGATTTGGGTAGAAATCTTAAGAGAATTGTAAGGTTAAACCTTATTCTCAAAGGTTGATCAAATTAGTGAATTTGGAAAAATGCTTAGGTGGAAAGATAAGGTTGTGGAGTAAGTAATTAGGGCTAGACCACTCTAAATTCTTATGGTCATTGTCTCATCATTTTATTCTTTCTTCCATAATTTTTAAAAAA
This sequence comes from Gossypium longicalyx, assembly GCA_025698465.1. Taxonomy (NCBI): domain Eukaryota; kingdom Viridiplantae; phylum Streptophyta; class Magnoliopsida; order Malvales; family Malvaceae; genus Gossypium; species Gossypium longicalyx. Next base: position 86,700,296 of record CM046995.1, read on the forward strand.
AAAGGCTAATTCACCCCCCTTTTGGCTATTTCGGTTGATTGATTAGGCTAACAATTTCTTAATAATAATCTAAAAGCTCCTTTTCCTTTAACTTCTAAATAATTATTGTCACTTTCACCATCATTACGCTTTTGATAGGTCTGACAACTTTACATAAACACACTAATGTGAGCTATTACACCAGAATCTATCCACCAAGTGTATCTAGGTGCCGAAATCAAATTAAACTCAAAACAAACAAAATTAAAAAGTGCACCTGTCGCATCACAAGAGAAACAACCATACTTAGCTAATTTTCTCTTCTTTTTTTTTTTTTTGCAGCGTATAGCTTTTTTATTTTTTTATATACCTTACTGAAATTAGATTTGTTAAGAATGCACCAATTTCAACCTTTTTGTTCTTAACAAACCTCTTTTCAATGTCGTCCATTTATTCATTACCATTGGTAATTTTATCAGACATAATGGCCCTATAATGATGTTGGCAGGTATAATAATAATTGAATCAATCAAAACAAGGTCACATAAGGCTTCAAATTTAAACCAAAATAATTTGAATAACGATAAATCTCATCACAAGATACTAACCACTCCATTAATATTTCATCTTTGGACAAAATATTAATTTGTAAGTGATATCTTGGTGTAGTAATCAAACATTGACAATAAGAACGTGTCGAACAATAAATCTTCCATCTAGTTGATTTATTACTCACATGTAAAACTAAATAATCATCACATGTTTCTTACAACAATTTCATATTTAATTTTGTTAAACATTAACCTTCATTTAGACTGATCATTATTAACATAACTTAAGGCTCCGTTTGGCAACCAGGAAAACATTTTCTGGTTTTACGTTGTTTGGTAACCTGAAAACATTTTACCTAGGGAAAACATTTTCAGGAACACGGGTAAAATTGCTTGCTTTTTGGCTCCGTTTGTTTGCAGGTAAAATATTTTCCGGAAAATGATTTCTGGAAAATAATTTCTTGAAAAATGATTTCTGGAAAATGATTTACTTTTCTGGTGTTTGGATGAATCTGTGTAAAATATTTTCTGTTATTTAGCAGATTTCCTGAAAATATTTTCCTGAAAAGCTGTTTTAATAAAAATTTATATATATATTAATAAATTTATATTTTAAATTGTTTTTACATGTATTGTAATGATTTATTTATAAATAAATAAATCATTTTAAATTTTTATTTTTGTAATATGATACATGCGTAAATACATATATATAATCATATTAGTGAATCTGTTAATACATACTTCACCCGGATAAAGTATGCATTAAAAAATTAAATTGAAATAATAAATAAGAAATAAAATATTTAATCAAAAAGACCGATTTACTATTAGACTTAACATGTAAAAACTAATTTATCATTAGCAAATCACATTGCTTATACCTAAATAATGCATACTTCACCCGGGTGAAGTATGCATTATTAAAATTAAATTAAAATATTAAATAAGAAATAAATTATAAAACAATACGTTATTTGAAAAATAACTATTACATACTTCACCCAGATAAAGTATGCATTAAAAAATTAAATTGAAATAATAAATAAGAAATAAAATATTTAATCAAAAAGACCGATTTACTATTAGACCTAACATGTAAAAACTTATCATTAGCAAATCACATTGCTTATACCTAAATAATGCATACTTTACCCGGGTAAAGTATGCATGTCTCCTGCAATTCTTTAAAGTCATGAAAATACTTCCCTTCAAACGCAGATTGCAGAGATGGGGTAAGTGGGTAAAAGTGAAAAGAAATAATAAATTCGATTCTTTGTATAGAAATGTTCGAGAGAGTGAGAGCTTAAGATGGAGAATAGAAGAAGAAGAAGAAGGAGAAAAGTTACCTGGATGAGAAGAAGAAGGAAGATGAACGACGCACTGAGTTTGGAAAATGTCTTACAGGAAAAAAATCTGTAAGACATTTTACATAAAAAGCAAGCAATTTTACCCGTGTTCCTGAAAATGTTTTCCCTAGGTAAAATGTTTTCAGGTTACCAAACAACGTAAAACCAGGAAAACATTTTTCGGAAAATGTTTTCCTGGTTGCCAAACGGAGCCTTTATGTAAAATGTCTTACAAATTTTGTTAAACATTAACCTTCATTTAGACTGATCATTATTAACATAACTTAAGTTGCATGTACACAAACCTTTTTATATTTTAAAATAAAATAATTTCTACAAAGGCCACTTTGGCAACTTATTTCTTCAATTAAATTTTTTTTTTAAATATATATAAACATACCAATATTTAAAATTAAAATTTTCGTAATGATCAAAGGTCAAAACTGAATTTTTTTAATCAAATTATAATTTTTGAAATAATCTAAAATAAGATAATCTATATTATGCAATAAAAAAACCCAAAATCTTATTATTTGATTGAACTTGTTAAATATTAAATATTAAAAATCAAATATCAAATAAAATAATAACATAAAGATAAATAATATACATATTCAAACTTCAGTTATAGTATTGATAGATTTCAATTCCACGTATAATTTGAAGCATATATTATCATAAACCATAGTAGCATATATAAGATCATTTAGTAAAACACAATAACAAGATTAAATTTTCAGAATAAAAATCGTGGGTTTCACACAAATGAATTAATGTCATATACAGCTTCTAATGTAACCATACTTACACTGCCTTACTATAATTCTAATATATATATATATATATATATATGTATACGTCTACCACACTTAAAAAAGGCTTTTCAAACCAATGGATCAGCAAACATAAACTACAAAAATATATAATCAAAATTTAAAAACTTCCTAATAATTTCAAAAAAATTCAACATATGTATAATCCAATTCTCAATACTCAAACTGTGAATGAAAATATACATCATCTCACTACATATTTAAAAGATTTTACATATGTATAATTAAAACACTGAATTTATATATTGAATCTATAAAATCTAAAGAATGAATTAATTCAAAAATAATAAGAAATTAATTCTTTCTCAATGCTTCAACATGATGAGGCTTGATTGCTACTTGTTAGAACTGTAAAACTTTGATAGGTAACTTAATAAATAAGGATCCGTCGTGTCAAATAATAAAAAAAACAAAACTAGATGCAAAAACGTACCTGAATCCATTAATTTTTTGAAAATTTTAAATTTTGTGATTTTGATCTTCCAAATTAACACACAAGTAATTTAAAGAGCACTCTCTTTTATGAAGATGGGATGTTAGAAAAGCTCCGTATATATAATTTGATAACTATAACCTTAATATATATAATTGTTGCACATTAACTTTATTTTCTACTCAGTAAATATTTACCCAATTAAATCACTTTTGATGTGACCTAACATTTTATCATAATAAATAATAACATATAATTATTCTTATCTTATTATATATATATATATGTGTGTGTGATATTCATATTTTTCAAATAGATAAATGAATAATAATGTTGGTAACCCTTTACATGATGCTGCTGAATGCTGATCATCAATGTGATGAACCGTCCATTAATGGTATCGTGATTACATTAAAACACAATTTTTCCTTGGACATTTTGTTACTTTTAAAGTTCAAAAGAAAAATCATACTAACAAAACTTAATTGCTATCAACTAACATCACAATTTGCATTTACTCGAGCGAATATAACAACACAAAAATACTCATCACACACTACAAAACAAACAGTACCAAAAGAAAAAAAGAGTAACCACACTGATGGCGACTAATAAGTTAGCCTCATATCAGGCATCACTTACAGCAAGAAAAACACTAACAAGAAGCTCAATCCAACAACAGCAAGCCTTTCAACCCCAAAACACATAGCAGCATTATCATCATCAGCTACCTGATCAGCTGGGTCATCATCTGGCGACTCAGCTGGTGAGTCTGAATCCGGTGTTGGTGCTGCCTTAGACTTAGTCTTAGACTTGGACTTGGTTTTGGATTTAGATCCCTTTGGTGCATCTGCTGCCTCCTCTGGGGCAGGGGCTGGGGCTGGACTAAGAGCTGCCTTGAACAATTCTTTAGGCATCAACACTTTATCGATTGTATAAATTGCTACCGGCTGCTCGTCGATCAGAGTCCCAGTTATTTTGACAGTGTTAACCCTGGTCTTTAGTGTCACCTCTTCACCCTCGTTTTGCACGGTGAAATCGAACTTGCTGGCTCCGTCGGTAGCTAATGTGTTCATGAGTCCATTGTTGGACTTCAACATGGACAAAGATTGGTACACAGGCACACCAAAGAATTCGAGGAAAGATGCTTTCTTAGAAGCTGTCAAGTTCTTGTACTTTGGTAAAAAGGCTTTGAATGGATCATCCATAGGGCAGAACACAGTCAATCCTCCATTAACATTATCCTAGAAGTAACAAACAAGCAAAACCTCAACAATTTTATATATTACAATACAGCTCACAACACACTAGGGGCAAAGTAAATGACATAGCAAAATATCAGTACATTACCTTTTCCTAGCTACCAGTTCATGCTATATTACTACAAGATTCTATTAATGTCATAATGACCACTCCATATATAAACTACCACTATCATCAAGTCAATGTGTACAACAGTTGTCTCTTGCATTTACTGCATGTTGTTAAGTCCAGAAAAATAATGAGCATGCACTATAATGGACCATTTGGCATCTAATTGGGGAAAAAGAAACAAACCCAGATCTGGATTAGACCTTGTCTACAAAATTCACATCAAAAAAAAATTTTGAAATTTGAAAAATCTTAAGATGTCATTGTCATGCACTTGGATTAAAAATGCACCTACCCCACTCTCCTACAAAACCTTGCCTTTTGAAAAATAAAATTAGCCAATTAAAGAATAAAGATAAACAGTATCTTATGCCATTAGCATATCTTTTTAATTTGCTTTTTACACTATTTCTTTCAACATTTACATTTCAAACTAAAATCTCACCATCACCACTCAATCAAACGGCCCAAAATGAACTCTTTCCAGTTTCTACCTTTTTTCCTCTATAATCAGCCTCAATGATCAAATCCTCATCCCAACATTTTAAAGCAAACTGCTAAAATTAGTTTACAAAAAAAAAAAAAAAATTCAGCTTACCTCATATGTTCTCATGGCTTCAGGGTTAGCCAAAAGGGTATCAGCAAACACTTTACACCCATGTGCTGACATAATGCCAGTGATATTCAGCTCACTTGGCCCTGGAGTAGGAGCCTCAGCTACAACAGAAGGCAAAGCCTTGCTGATCTGAATCACAGATATATTGTAAGGAAGTTCCTCCACAGATTTAACAAAAAAAGAATTCAAACTTCCACCATTGTCTTCAGCTCCAAAACCAACTTTCCCACCTTTAAAATCGGTTATATTAACAAACCCAGAAACCCCAGGAGCCACACCAGTAGCTTGGAACATAGTAGCAGCTAGTGCAGTACCATTCCTTATTTGGTGAAGCTTCTTGGCACCAAAGTAGTCAAGGAGGACATGAAGGGAAAGGATGTTCTTGATGGTGTAAATGGAAGGGTTTTTATCCAAGAGGGAAGACATGGCGGCGTTGTCTAAGGCAAGGACAGTGATGGTGGTGCGGCGGTTGATCTCGGGAGCTAAGTGAGTGAGGGTGAGGTAATGATTGAATGTGGACAAAGAGGGGTGCTTTGCAAGCAGACGTGTAATGTTATGGGCGTTTGAGGTTTGGAAGAGAAGAAAAGCTGAGAAAATGAGAAGAACAACGTGTTGCCTTTGCCCCATCATTGTTGTTTCCCTTCCCCTTCTCTTCTCTGAGTTGTGTGTTTTTGTGGTTTGGATGAAGGGAAGGAAAGGGTTAGAGAGGGATTTGTAGTGTAGGGGAGTTAGTGGCTAAAAGCTATAGAGGAAGGGAAAGGTGAGAACTTTGAGATGTGAAAAGGGGGTTGGAATGGGGTTAAATTACGAAGAGAGCCACCGTGCTAATGGTGGGTTTGGGTCGGAAAGAGTGAGCAAATGGGCCAGGTTTTAGAATTGGTTGGGAGTTTCTATAAAAACACTACATAGCTGAAGAGAAAGTTGGTGAAAATGGGTTGGGGTTTTGGTTAAATTACCAAGGCATCCACTACTACACTAGGAAGGGGGGGCAGTGTGGGGAGAGAGTGAGAGGGACAAGAGAAGAAACATAATATAACACAAATAGGAACATGATCTTTTTGTTTAACTTTTTTTGTTATAAATTTTAGATGAAGTTATAAGAGTGTAGTAGTAATAATAAGTTACTTGAAAGCAAAGGTGAGTTTCAATTCCAGACCAAAAAGGTGAGTAAATTACTAAAAATTAGACCTTGATTGTGGGAGCATCAAAACTCTATTACAGTTGCTGCTGCTTTACAACTTCCAACCAAGAAAGAAACACCATAAGGAAGAGGCTTTGGGAAGAAAGAGAGAGGAGTCAGTCAAACAGATCAAATCTCTTCGTCAGAAATTAAAGCTATTTTCTTTTATAATGTAATGCTTACATACATTATCTTACATGACACCAATGTCTTTTTTTTTTAAAGTTAATTTGAATGTTTAATTTAGTATTTAAGTTAATATATTATTTAATATAATGTGTAATATTATATATGAACTTTGATTTTGTGTTATTTTATATAAGAAATTTTTATTTGATTTAATTTTCACAAATCACTAACAATATTATCAAATTTGTAACATTTTACGTTGATATATTGAATACACAAACAATGATATTTGATATGTGTATAATTGCACCAAATTGTAGTTCATATGTATACATGTAGCCTAGCATGAGTCCAAACACGTCCCCGCATATGGCCCTCCATCTAATACCCTTCAAGATGACCTTTCGTTGGATAATACACAACCAACCACCTATGAATCCCATTTAAACCAACTATGAGGCCTCCCGTTTTTATCCTCCAAGGGGAACCACTAAAGGACTACCAAGGTATAATAACCTCATGCAAACTCAACAAGGAAAATGTTAGAGCAAGACCCACAATATCATGCATGGCAACAACTGATATGTAACGGATTTGTCACTTAACCGACTACACAAATAGCCTGCCATCCGTATTGTCGGTGACATGGCATTATATGACAAGTGGACTTCCCCTATACATACCCCCACACGAGGAATCAAAGATCCTTTCTTTTTTCTTCCCCAAGTATATTCTCTGTAACGTAGCGGTCTCTACATTTCTCCTCCTCATTCTCCTTCCTTCAACTCCTCTCCCCCTTTACCTTTACTTTTGGCTTTTCACTTGCCACAAGTGAACCAACCTCCTTGCAACCGCCACTTTCTCTTCTTTGTTGATTCTATGTATCAACAAAAATAAATGTATATATTCATTTCTTTAAATGTGTACAATTGAATTAAAACCAAATCTTCATGTATACATATGAACCACAATTCAAGTTTATTTTGTATAATTACACCAAATCAACGTTCATGTATCAAATTTTACATTAAAATAAAATTTATGTATAAATTTAATATTTATCCCATTTAAACATTATCATATGTTAATTTTTTAAAATATTTAATTTTTTATTAGCTGTAATAAGACATTAGTCACCATTTAAATCTCTTTTGTAAAGTTTAAATACTCAGCTCATAGTATATTCCTCACTAGTTTGTATACTTTTATATTAACTTTATAATATTTTTATAACTTTAGATTTTGTTTAAAATCATTAATGGATTATATTAATGCTATTTAGTCTTTAAAATATTTAATATTACAGCAATATAAAAACTCATCAAGATTTATATATTAATATTTAATTTATTATAATTTAAATAAGTTATTTATTATATATAAATTAAATTGTTAATATTCTATTTTTTATAATTTTATATTTATCTTTGTTCTACTTTAATCGATAAATACAATTAATTCTAATTATATTTGAAAAGATATAAATATAATTTGATAAATGTTACGAACATATACCTTTTAAAAAAATATATATTTTAAGCTAATTTATATATTATGACATTAAAAGTTAATTAAATTAAGTAAAAACTTAAAAAAAATGATACTTCATATTTAACATATCAAAAATTCTAAAGAAACCTTCAAAAAAATTTCTAAAGAAAATTTATTTAAACATAAGGCATAGAATAATTTTAAAAAGTAAAAGCAATTATTAAATTGGAAATAAATACTTCAAATAAAGAGTGCCATATGCCAAAGAGCTCTAGCATAAAAATGTTATTTATTTTCTTTTTTTATTATCTAGAACCTTGTAATATAGTGTGTACTAAATTTTTTTATTTAACAATGCATGAGTTTAATTTTATTATTGATTTTATATAAATTTAAATTATTATATAAATTTAAATAATTTTATAACTTTATTTATATATTTTGTAATTCATTATTTTTTAATAAAATAATGTATTAAATTATTGTATATGTATAATATATACAATTTCCTAAATTAAACATAGATGAAAAAGTGTTTATAAAATTCATTAATTTGTTATTTATGAAATATATTTATAATAAATGTTTTAATTTTTTTTCCTTAGAAACTCAATCTTATAAATAGTCCTTATTATAATAAAATTCATTTAGCATAAAAATTCTTAACAAAAAAGTAAAAGAACTAAATTTTAAATGTACAAAGAGTACAGAGTCTTAGACGATATTTTAACCTTAGTTTTAAATATATATACTATTATCAAAGTCCAAAGCTTTAAATTATATTTGTATTATTTTAAATTTTAAACAAATTTTTATTAGATTAAAAGTCTATATATTAACAGAAATTTTAAATTCTTAAATTTAAAATATTTTATCATTTTCTTAAAAAAAATTGATATGTTTTTTAGTTTTAAAATTATTTTAATATATTTTTTATTTTTCCATTTTACATAATATGTTAAGTTAGTATTTTTAAAAGGAAATTTAATATCATATTACTAATTAGGTTAACATATGCTGCAAATTCTTTTACTTTTTATAAATTTAAAATTTAGTCCTTATATTTTTCAATTTTCAAAATTCAAGTTTAATTGTTAACACCACCTTAAATTTATTTTGTCAATTTTATTGGTGTGTCATTTTAAAATTAAAAAAAAATTACTCACTTGGTAGTCATATAACAAAAAGTAACGCTTTAATGAACTTGAATTAAAAAAAAAAAAATCTTTGATGGTGTTAATAATTGAACTTGTATTTTTAAATCTAAAAAGTAGAAGAACTAAATTTCTTTTAATAAAAGTAAGGGCACTAAATTTCAAATATAATAATATTACTCATTAAATTCAATTTTATATATTTATAGGATTTTCATAACAAATTCCAATTTATTTTTAACTATTTAATTTTTTTATATTTTGAACTCATCACAAATATTAAAAGAATATTTATTATATTTAATATTTATTTTTTAAATATAAATATTTTTAAGGGAAATGAGGAATTTTTGAATGGTTAACTTATTAAAAAATTTTTTTTTACTTTATCACTTATATGAAAATATTTTTTAAAACTAATAACAACACTTTAACAAAATATTGATTAAGGGTGTGTTTGATAATAATTTCAACATTCAATATTTTAAACGTGTTTGCTAATTATTTTGATTTTTTATTGAATATAAAATTTTGAACAAAAAGTGTTGAATAAAATAAGTAGATGTAGAAAATATTAAATTGATTTTATTTTATTAAAAATTTTAAATAAAGTATATTTTTTTAAAAATGAGATATTCAAATTACCATATTATTTTTATCTAAAATTATCTAAAATAATATAAAATATTATATTTATAAGATTAAAATTAAGAAATAAATACTTTTCTAAAGATGAGTATTTTTTTTATCAAACAATATAATCATATCCAGTACTTATATTTACTAATTTATCAAACAATTTTCTAATATGAATTTAACACTTATCAAATTTAGTATTAAATTTTCAATGCTTAATTTTTCGGCACTTAAAATTTTTAATTTATCAAAAACACATTAACTTAAAATATGAATAACCCACGCGACAAAAGATTAAGCTATGTCAGTTGAGAGCTTGAGGCCTTGTAATATATATACATATATATATATGTGATAAGTTAAAATTTTTACTTTTTTTTTAACATTTTCATTAAATAAAGGGTATACTACACCATTAGTCATTAAATTATGAGTAAGTTTTCGTTTTGATTACTTAACTAAAAAAAGTTATAATTTGGTCATTAAACTATTCAAAAGTTTTCATTTAAGTCACTAGGTTGTTAGATTTTTTTTAAAGTTCCGCCAACAAGCTCCAAATGACGATTCAATAATCGGTATGGTGGATCAGTACCTATTGACAAGTAAAAGAACATACTTTAGATCCAAGTTGAATTGACAGTCAGTATCAGAGATCAGAGAAAAAAGTTGTTTGAATTTTGGTTTTCACACTCATGACGTTCAAAGTTATTTCATGGAAAAAATTGAACTTAGAAGAGAAGGAGAAAAAAACTTTCAATTGTTACAGGCAGTGTGAACAGAAAAGCCATATAACATTGCTTTTAACAAGTTAGTGACTTAAATAAAAACTTTTGAATAGTTCAGTGACTAAATTGTAATTTTTTTAGTTAAGTGACCAAAACGAAAACTAATCATAGTTTAGTGACTAATGGTATAATTTACCCTTAAATAAAAAATAAAATATGTTCCAAGACTTTGTAACTATTTGTACATTTGAAATTTAATCTATATTTTAATTCGACAAATTTGGACACTCTACTTTTTTAAATTTCGAAATTCAAGTTCAGAATCGTTAAATTTTTTATTAAATTCAAATTTATTACAAAAATTAACATTTTATTATAAAACTATAAAGTAAATATTTTTTTTTATTTCAGAATGTTATATAGTTATTTAACCTTAAATAAAATAATTTTGAAAAGCTAAATTTGTAATAATAACAACCAATCATTGGTAGTCAATTTTGTTGTTCCCGAAATTTGGATTAGTTAGTGCCGTTGGATTGACAAGAGGTGCCAATTTGACAGTGTCGGCGTAGGATCAAACCTAAGCAATTACTATATGTTTTTCAACTTTTAGGGCGTGGTATTATCGTAGTTTGATGAAAATAGGAGGGCAACCTGATTGAAATAACTTAATATTAGTTACTGATAATAAGTTCGTATAAATGTGGGACCAATGCTACCAAAACAGCCAGGCTGGAATGTTCAAATTACAAGACGGCACGTGCAGCTTACTGCTAGTTGCTGTGACGTTAGCAAAATCCCTCCACCGACAAAAGTGTTCAATTTCAGTCAAGCTTTGGTTTGCACCAGTTATATGGCCGTATTTTTATTTGTTTGTCAGTAAAATATTTTTTAAAAAATAATTTTTAAAAATTAATTTATTTTTTTGGTGTTTAGATGAATCTGTATAAAATATTATTTGTTATTTGACAAATTACCTAAAAATATTTTTCAGAAAAGTTATTTTTACATATAAATTTATATTTTAAATTGTGACTTTAAATAATAATAAAATTGATAAAAAACCTTTTAAATCGAATTTTATTTTTAAACTGAGATTTTAAAGTAAGTTAAAATTTTAAATTTTTGAAAAAATGTTTTTCAATGAAGTTTTTTTTTAATCTATTCATTAAATATTTTATTTTAAGAAAATACTTTTTGACAACCATGATAAATATTATTAAAATTTTCAAAAATTCTTTTTAAAATTTTTTTTATTGCACTTTTGAAAAGTAGTTTCCAATCTTAATTATAAATTAGTAGTTACATTTCCATAAAATAAAATTAATTTGTAGATTTGATATTCTAATTTTTTTGTAGTCAAATATTTTATTTTGTCATGTTAAAAACATCATTTAAAATTTAACATTTCATGTTTTTTTAATTATTAAAAGTTTTTATTAATGCTTTAATTTTGGTGACTTTGCATAAGAGTTGTCTTCAGTTTATAATGTCTTTTTTAGAATTGAAAGTTAGTACTTAATTCTGTTTTGTTGCTTCCAATTGAGATCAAGAAAAAACAATGTTTTATACATATTTTGATTTAGCTTCTACATACATGAATTTAATATCTTTTAATTACCTTTTTATCTACTTTGTTATATTCTCGCCATAGTACATCCCGCCAAACTATCCAACGATTAGAGGGAATAAGTAGAAGAAAGTGATTATAATTGAGGGATCGGTTCACATGTGATAGGTGGAGAATCAGAGTTAGAGTAGGAGGTTGAAGGAAGAGGAGAGTAGAATGGAGGAAGGAAATAGATAGAGGGAATACTTAGGTTTTTCTTGGAGGAAAAAGGAGACCCTCTATTTCTTGTGCTATGAGGGTGTCCTCTTGTCTCGTTGTGCCACGTAGTTAACAATACGAATGGTAGTCTTGCTTGTGTGGTTAGCTAGGTGGCAGGCCATTGTAGGTCAGTGTTGTCATGTATGTTATTGTGTGGTCCTACTCTAACATTCACCTTTACGAGGTTGTACGAGGTTGATACGCCTTAGTGGTCATTGCGGAGGGTCCATAACGGATGGTTTCAAGATAACTTAAATGGGATTCATGGAGGGTTGGTCTCAGATTGTGCTAAACGGAAGGTCACCATAAAGGGTATCAAGTAGAGGGTTGTTCGCGGCTTACATCTAGCAGAGGGTTATTATAAAGTCATCCTATGCTTTGCCATGTGTTATTGCTAAAGTAGAGGTATATAACAAGTTGCATATTTTGGAGCATATGAAAAACTAACAGTATGTTTGGTTTGACAGAATGGTTATTCCATTTCGTCACTAGCCCACGAGCTATAATAATTCATTTATTTGTGTCACATCCCAAAAGTCGGGTTAGAAGAAATTGGGTTAGTGAAACCAAGAGTGGTCATGTCCTGAATTTTAATTATGACTGTGAAAATATTGTCAAGTAAATTGATATGCTTCAATGGATAAATGCTCTAGAGATGTGTGTTTGAATCTTGTGTTCAAATCTTTCTATTTGGAGATTCTTTATTTTTGTCCCTATCTTTATCTCTGCATATTTGGCTTAAATTTAATTCCCATGCAAGTTTGGTTAAGAATGAGTTTGTTGGTTCAGTGATAAGACTTTAGCTTTCCCAAAGGTTTTATGTTTAAATCCTATGTATGCAAAGTGATTTTTTTTTTTTGTTTTAAACTTTGGGAAAATTTCTGAAAATGATCATTAACCAAAATTAGTGGGATTGAGTGGGGGAAAGTGGGTGGTTTAAAAAAATAAGAAGGGATTTTTAACTAATTAATTTTTCCCATAATTCTTATGTTTCTCTCCCACTCAATTTCACATCTTTTTTCCCCATCTCCCCTTTTTTTTTTATTCTGCCATTCTGTCATTCTGTTTCTTTTTCCCTTCTTTTTGGTTCATATTTTGTCACAAAAATATCTTTTACCCTTTGCTTCCACAAGTTCAATCTATGTTGGGGTGTGATCATACTATCATTTTCTTGTGTAAGTGCTTCTAGGTTCTTCCTTTTATACTAAGTGTGTTCATTTAATTGTTATTTTTGTTAGTTTGTGGCTTGTAGATGTTTTGTAATGCGTTTATTTGCCTTTAATGGTGTTTGGGGGTTTTTCTAGGTGAAGTTTGTGAAACAACAATCCTTCGACGTTGTAATTGTGGTTTAGGACTACTGCTGCGATAATTTGGTGTAAGTTTTCAAACACCCAAAAGGTTAGTTTTGGGTTTGAATACATATGTTGGTGTTTTTTTTTTTTTTTCTGAAAGTGTTATTTGGAGCCTAGTAATTTGTTATTAAACTGGTCGTTAAACTACTGATTTTAGATACTAGTGCTTTTTTCGTGGTTCTACATCAAGATTTAATCAGGTGTGTGTTTCTAACACAAAAACATCGATTCAAACTCGAAAAAACTGAAGAAAATAAAGTTGTTTTCGAACTGCAGTCTGCGTGTAATGGCCCATTTTCAGTAAAATCGGAATAGTGGTTTCGTGACCACAAATCCGATCTAGAAAGAAATTTATTTTAATATTGTGGCATGAAAATTTTGATAGGAAAATTTTATTGATTATATAGTTAAATAGATAAAAAGAGAAAAGAAAAAAAAAATGCATTCTTAGGGCTCCGTTCCGATAAATCGGATTCGTAAATATTTATTATAAATATTTACGAAGCTAGTTGTGTGTCTAATTAGGTTTTGATTAGGTGAATTCGACTTAATTAGAAGTAATTAGGAAAAAGGATTAGATTGAAATAAGTGTGAAAGTTTAATTATAGATTAAAGAAAATAAAAAAGGACTAAATAGGTAAATATACCATTATTATAAGATGAGGCGGTTTAATGTTGAAAGAAAGAAAAAAATCTAAGATATTTTTTATATAAAAACATATATTATATATTATATTAACTTAATATTTAAGTATTAATATATAATATATTATATTAATAATATAATATATAATATAATATAATATATAAAACATAAGTAAAGTAAAGAAACAGAATAGAAAGAAGAAACAAAACAGAATAGCAGGGACGAAATAGAGAAAAGGGAGAAAGAAAAAGAAAAAAAGAAAATTTGGGATTTCAAGGGTTCAAATTCAATTTGGTAAGTCAATTTAATTCATTTTCTCGTAATTATTGAGTTTTTATGATCCTAAAACAAAATACTATTAGGTATATGTTGAAATTTTGAAAGTTAGTAGATTTTTTTATATAGTTTATGTTGAATTTATGGATAAATTAGAGATTGAACTTATGAAAAATTCAAATTAGAATTGAAAAAAAAGAAGAAGATTGAATTGTGAAATAGATTGCAATAAGGAGTAAATTATAAGAAGTTTGAAATTGGGGTTTATTAGTAAAAATTTGGGAGTTAAACTAAGTTATAAGTAGAATTTAAATAAAAATAAAGTATAGATTGTAATAGAAATAGAAATAATTTTAGTTATGGAATAAATTGAAATGTAAGTTAATGTAATAAATGATGAATTTATTATATCATACATGTTTATTTTTTTTATATAGCATAGGAAAGTCATTTAATTATTTTTTTTCTAACATATAAATGTTATATGTTTTATATGAAATTGAAGAAAAAGAAAAGAAAGGAGATGACCTAATTGAAGAAAAAGGAAAAGAGAAGGCTAAGGAGTGAAGGAAGACATCATCTCAATCTTTTTGTTGTAAGTACTACAAGATTTTTTTTTAAAAATTATTTTTATTTAGATGCTTATATTATAGTATAGAATTATTTAGAAATAAAAATGTAATATATATGTATATATTTAAATTTATAAGTAAATAAATAATAATAATAATAGATTATGGAATTATGAAATTTGAAAAGAAAATTATAATTGGAGAATATAAGAAGTTATATTGTTTGAACATTAAGTAATAATGTTGTGACAAAAGTATATGTGTGAAAAAGATGTGATATTTGTGAATTGTGTAATATGCACTAAATTGTAATGATGAAGAAATGAAAAATCTTTTTCGAGATATTTATGTAAAGTATTTAAATGTATGAAATTCAATTTTAATGCCCAAGTAGATGAGTTTAGAACTACTAGGATATTAGTGACATGCCATTAAGGAACTCTAGCGCGCTCTCTGATTATTAGCACATTAGTGCTCTCCGTTTCTATTATTAGCACGTTAAGTGCTCTCTCTGCTTAGCACATCTCTGTGCTTTTGTATAACACTTTAGTGCTCTCTGCTTCGTTGTGCAAAATAATGTACTACAGTATTTGTTCCAGTATATCCAAAGTGTGTTCTATTAAGTCTACTTTGGGCTAAAGTTATAAGTTGTGAACCAAAGCGAATTATCAATGTATTAAGGTAAGTTTTATAACTTATATAATAATAAATTAAATTTTGTTAATATAAGATACAACTAAAGAAACTTATATGCATATAAATATATATTGATCAAATGGGATTATAATATTTTAATAGGATTTATTTGCCTATTTATTATTGTAGTGCTTACTAAGTCTTTACCGGCTTAACGCGTTTAATTTTAACGCGTAGGTACAGTTAGACTCGAAGAGGTAGAGTCGGCTAAAAGATCTCTCATCTCATCACATCCTCAAGAGCTTCATAAGTAGGTACCATATTTTGAATTAAAAGTGACATGTACATAGGTGTTATTTTGATCACATCAGAATGTTACAAGACTTTTGTTGTAAAAAAAATGGTAATTAGTATTTTAATGTTTATGCTAATGAAATGGTACAAAAGTGTATATAGTATATATGGTATTGGTTGTTTTTGGTTTGAACTTGCAGGGGGTTTTATACAAAGTAAGCAGAAATATTGCCAAAATAAAAAAAAAATCGTTCCACTCTTAATACGTATTTTGGGCCTCGAGGGTCTATTATAAAGACTTAAAAGTTAAACTATGCTATGAATATTATTTATTTATGAATTATTTCTAAGTTATCCAATATGTCCGACAATGCTCCGTAACCCTGACCCGGTGACGGTTTAGGGTTAAGGGGTGTTACATTTATTGGTATCAGAGCCTAAGTTTTCTGAATTCTTGGGCCGAGAATGAGTTTATTCGTACATGCCATTTTATATATTGATGTGATGAGATGAGATGAGGTTTATTTATTTAATTATTTAATTGTATAATTTGTGAATATTGTAGAAACTTAAATATGTCAAATAGATCTCATGAAGAGTCGGAAAATAAAGTGGAGAGTAGGGCGCCAAACTTTGATAGGGAAAGAGATCAACATAGAACCCAAGCTCGAAGTGAATCGATAAACTTATGGGATGATAGAGAGCTTGAATTTGAAGAAAGAACTCAATCTGAAACTGAGCCGATACCGCCTAGAGAAGAAATTCCAATTGCAGCCTTGTTACAGACAATGAATCAGTTGTTGCAGCAAGTTGTAAGAACTAATAATGCTCCACCTGTTCCACCACCATATTCTCTTCCTGCTGTTCCACATCCACAACCATCTGTAACTAGTCATCGATCTCCCTTGGAAAGAATAAGAAAATATGGAGCTGAAGAGTTTAAAGGAAAAAAAGATGATGACCCAGCTGAGGCCGAAGAATGGCTAGAGAATAGTCAAAGAATATTTGAAGAATTGTAGTGTACCGGAGATGAAAAGTTGAAGTGTGCAGTATCTTTACTAAAGGGTGAGGCTTACCAATGGTGGACCACTGTCGTGAACATTCATCCTGCAGAGAAAATTAATTGGAATTTCTTTGTGTCTGAATTTAGAAAGAAATATGTGAGTCAACTTTATCTTGAGAAGAAGAAAAAAGAATTTCTCGGATCCGAGCGAATAACATGTCTCATTCTTTGAGTACGAACGTGAATTTATCAGATTAAGCAAATATGCTAAGGAACTAGTAACAAGTGAAGCAGATATGTGTAGGAGATTTGAGTGGGGATTAAATGAAGAAATTTATGTTCCTCTCATACCATTACACCTACAAGAATTTCCTGTGTTGGTTGATAGAGCACAGAGACTGGAAGAAGGGTTAGCTCGTTCGAAAGAGAAGAGTTTTGGAAAGAGATTAGCAATTAGTTCCGCACCACCACCGTCTTCAAAAAGAGTGAGGGATTTTAAAGATTCTAAATACACTTCTACTACTGTTGGGCAAAGATCCAGAAGTCAGACAAAACAAATTCAGCAGGCGACCTCTAAGGTTAGTACTGGGAGTTTAAGAAGAAAACCAATGTTGTCATCATGTGAGCATTATGGAAGATATCATTGGGGAGAATGTCGACTGAATTCCCGAGCTTGTTTTTGATGTGGATCGAAAGATCATTTAATCAGAGATTGTCCAAAAATGTCAGAAAACGTTGCAGAATAGTCTGAAAAAGGTAGCTCGGTTTCACAAAGAGGTAGACGACCTGGAATTACTGGTGGCACTAATAGTGGTACAAGATCGGTGAGAGAAACAGTTAGATTTGAAGCACGGACACCTGCCAGGACGTATGCCATTCGAGCCAGAGAAGATGCTTATGCTCCAAACGTCATTATTGGTACATTTTCTTTACTTGATACTGATGTTATTGCTTTGATTGATCCTGGTTCTACACATTCATACATATGTACAAAGTTAGCATCTGTTAAAAATTTACCTGTTGAATTCACTGAATTTGCGGTTAAAGTTTCAAATCCCCTAGGCCAACATGTTATAGTGGATAAAATTTGTAAAAATTGTCCACTGATGATAAAGGGTTATTGTTTTCTAGCTGACTTGATGCTATTGCCTTTTGACGAATTTGATGTGATTTTGGGAATAAATTGGCTAACTCAACATGATGTAGTAGTGAATTGTAAATAGAAGTACATTGTAATAAAATGTCAGAATGGTGAATTGCTCCGGGTTGAATCTGATGAATTAAGTGAGTTGCTTGATGTGATTTCAGTCATGACAGCATTGAAGTATGTCAGAAAAGGGTGTAATGTATATCTTGCTTATGTATTGGACACTAAAGTATCTGAGTCAAAAGTTCAATCAGTGCCGGTTGTATGTGAATTTCCTGATGTGTTTCCAGAAGAATTACCTGGGTTACCACCGGAAAGGGAGGTAGAATTTTCTATAGATCTAGTTCCAAGAACAACTCCGATCTCTATAGCACCTTATAGAATGGCTCTTACTGAGTTGAAAGAGTTGAAAGCACAGTTGCAAGAGCTTACTGACAGGGGTTTTGCTCGACCTAGTCATTCACCTTGGGGTGCTCCGGTTTTGTTTGTGAAAAAGAAAGACGGGTCTTTGAGACTATGTATCGATTACAGGCAGCTCAATAAAGTTACAGTAAAGAATAAGTATCCATTGCCTCGGATTGACGACTTGTTTGATCAACTGAAGGGTGCCACTGTATTTTCAAAGAATGATCTTCGATCGGGTTACTATTAGTTACGAATAAAGGAGTCTGATGTACCGAAGACAGCTTTTAGAACCAGGTATGGGCACTATGAGTTCCTCGTGATGCCGTTTGGATTGACAAATGCACCTGCTGTATTCATGGACCTGATGAATAGAATATTCAGACCGTACTTAGACAGGTTTGTGGTAGTATTTATTGATGATATTTTGGTTTATTCTCGAGATGAAAATAAGCATGCAGATCATTTGAGAATTGTACTGCAAACTTTGCGTGAAAAGCGGTTGTATGCTAAATTTAGTAAATATGAGTTTTGGCTTCGAGAAGTTGGGTTTCTTGGACATATTGTATCTGCTGAAGGCATCAGGGTAGACCCAAGTAAGATTTCAGCTATTGTCAATTGGAATCCGCCAAAGAATGTATCCGAAGTTAGAAGTTTCCTGGGATTAGCTGGATATTATAGGAGATTTGTACAGGGATTTTCTACGATAGCTTCTCCGATGACACGTCTATTGCAGAAAGATGTAAAGTTTGAGTGGACTAATGAATGTCAGTAGAGTTTTGACAGATTGAAAGATCTATTGATAAAAGCACCTGTTTTAGTACAACCTGAACCGGGTAAGGAATTTATTATTTATAGTGATGCTTCACTAAATGGTTTAGGTTGTGTTTTAATGCAAGAAGGTAAAGTAATAGCCTATGCTTCAAGACAACTAAAACCACATGAAAAGAATTACCCGATACATGATCTTGAATTAGCAGCCATTGTGTTTGTATTGAAAATATGGCGCCATTACTTGTATGGTGAAAAGTGTCGTATCTATACCGATCATAAAAGTTTAAAGTATTTGATGACACAGAAAGATTTGAATTTACGACAGCGTAGGTGGCTTGAGTTGCTAAAGGATTATGATTTGATTATTGACTATCATCCGGGTAAGGCTAATATAGTTGCTGATGCTTTGAGCCGAAAATCTCTATTTGTTTTACGAGCTATGAATACTCAGTTGCCATTGTCTGATGATGGTACACTTATAGCTGAATCGAAAGCTAAACCAATGTTTCTACAAACAAATTTGTGAAGCTCGAGAAAAGTGATAATGAATTACAAGCTAAACAGTCTGCGTGTGAATCAGTGCATCGATTCGAATTTCGATCGATCGATGGTTGTTTACTATTTAGAGGCAGGGTATGTGTACCAAAGAATTCAGGGCTTACACAAAATATTTTGCATGAAGCTCACAGTGGTATTATGTCTATACATCCGGGGAGTAATAAAATGTATAATGATCTAAAAATGATGTATTGGTGGCCGGGGATGAAAAGTGATATTTCTGAGTTTGTATCGAGATGTTTGATATGTCAACAGGTTAAAGCTGAACATCAGGTACCTTCGGGATTACTACAGCCAATTACGATACCGGAATGGAAATGGGAAAGGATCACAATGGACTTTGTGTCGGGATTACCTTTGTCTCCGAAGAAGAAAGATGCTATTTGGGTAATCGTTGACCGGTTGACAAAGTTGGCACACTTTATACCGGTACGTATGGATTTTTCTTTAGATAAGTTGGCTAAATTATATGTATATGAGATTGTCAGGTTACATGGGGTACCAGTCTCTATTATTTCGGATAGAGATCCTCGGTTCACATCTCGTTTCTGGGACAAGTTGCAAGAAGCATTAGGGACTCAGTTGCATTTCAAGATCTTGCATTTCATCCTCGCATGCGGATGGCTAATCCGAACGTGTAATTCAGGTATTAGAGGACATGCTTCGATGTTGTGTACTAGAGTTTGAAGGTAGTTGGGAAAGGTATTTACCTTTGATTGAGTTTGCCTACAACAATAGTTATCAATCTAGTATTAAAATGGCACCATATGAAGCTTTGTATGGTCGAAATGTAAAACACCATTATATTGGACTGAATCGAGTGAGAAAAAGATACATGGAGTTGATTTGATTCGGGAAACCAAAGAGAAAGTAAAGGTGATCCGAGATAGCTTGAAAGCAGCTTCTGATCGACAAAAGTCATATGCCGATCTTAAAAGGAAAGAGATAGAATTTCAGGTCGGCGACAAGGTATTCTTGAAAGTATCACCTTGGAAAAGAGTCCTTCGATTCGGTCGTAAAGGTAAATTGAGTCCACGTTTTATTGGGCCATATGAGGTTACTGAACGAATCGGACCTGTTGCATACCGATTAGCTTTGCCTCCGGAACTTGATAGAATTCATAATGTTTTCCATGTGTCTATGTTACGGCGGTATCGGTCAGATCCTTCACATGTTATTTCTCAGATAGAGATTGAGATTCAACCTGATATGACTTACGGTGAAGAACCAGTCAAAATTTTGGCACGGGAGACAAAAGAATTAAGAAACAAAAAGATAGATCTAGTGAAAGTTCTTTGGCAACGACATGGAATTGAAGAGGCTACCTGGGAACCGAAGGAGGCAATGAGGAAACAATACCCAAATCTCTTTACTGGTAAGATTTTCGAGGACGAAAATCTTTAAAGGGGGAAGAGTTGTAATGGCCCATTTTCAGTAAAATCGGAATAGTGGTTTCGTGACCACAAATCCGATCTAGAAAGAAAAATTATTTTAATATTGTGGCATAGTCTATATTACGATAGGAATACTGCATGAAAATTTTGATAGGAAAATTTTATTGATTATATAGTTAAATAGATAAAAAGAGAAAAGAAAAAAAATGCATTCTTGGGGCTCCGTTCCGATAAATCGGATTCATAAATATTTATTATAAATATTTACGAAGCTAGTTGTGTGTCTAATTAGGTTTTGATTAGGTCGACTTAATTAGAAGTAATTAGGAAAAAGGATTAGATTGAAATAAGTGTGAAAGTTTAATTATAGATTAAAGAAAATAAAAAAGGACTAAATAGGTAAATATACCATTATTATAAGATGAGGCGGTTTAATGTTGAAAGAAAGAAAAAAATTTAAGATATTTTTGATATAAAAACATATATTATATATATTATATTAACTTAATATTTAAGTATTAATATATAATATATTATATTAATAATATAATATATAATATAATATAATATATAAAACATAAGTAAAGTAAAGAAACAGAATAGAAAGAAGAAACAAAACAGAATAGCAGGGACGAAATAGAGAAAAAGGGAGAAAGAAAAAGAAAAAAAGAAAATTTGGGATTTCAAGGGTTCAAATTCAATTTGGTAAGTCAATTTAATTCATTTTCTTGTAATTATTGAGTTTTTATGATCCTAAAACAAAATACTATTAGGTATATGTTGAAATTTTGAAAGTTAGTAGATTTTTTTTATATAGTTTATGTTGAATTTATGGATAAATTAGAGATTGAACTTATGAAAAATTCAAATTAGAATTGAAAAAAAAAGAAGAAGATTGAATTGTGAAATAGATTGCAATAAGGAGTAAATTATAAGAAGTTTGAAATTGGGGTTTATTAGTAAAAATTTGGGAGTTAAACTAAGTTATAAGTAGAATTTAAATAAAAATAAAGTATAGATTGTAATAGAAATAGAAATAATTTTAGTTATGGAATAAATTGAAATGTAAGTTAATGTAATAAATGATGAATTTATTATATCATACATGTTTATTTTTTTTATATAGCATAGGAAAGTCATTTAATTATTTTTTTTTCTAACATATAAATGTTATATGTTTTATATGAAATTGAAGAAAAAGAAAAGAAAGGAGATGACCTAATTGAAGAAAAAGGAAAAGAGAAGGCTAAGGAGTGAAGGAAGACATCATCTCAATCTTTTTGTTGTAAGTACTACAAGATTTTTTTTAAAAAATTATTTTTATTTAGATGCTTATATTATAGTATAGAATTATTTAGAAATAAAAATGTAATATATATGTATATATTTAAATTTATAAGTAAATAAATAATAATAATAATAGATTATGGAATTATGAAATTTGAAAAGAAAATTATAATTGGAGAATATAAGAAGTTATATTGTTTGAACATTAAGTAATAATGTTGTGACAAAAGTATATGTGTGAAAAAGATGTGATATTTGTGAATTGTGTAATATGCACTAAATTGTAATGATGAAGAAATGAAAAATCTTTTTCGAGATATTTATGTAAAGTATTTAAATGTATGAAATTCAATTTTAATGCCCAAGTAGATGAGTTTAGAACTACTAGGATATTAGTGGCATGCTATTAAGGAACTCTAGCGCGCTCTCTGATTATTAGCACATTAGTGCTCTCCGTTCTATTATTAGCACGTTAAGTGCTCTCTGTTTAGCACATTTGTGCTCTCTATATAGCACTTTAGTGCTCTCTGTTCGTTTGTGCAAAATAATGCACTTCTGTATTTGTTTCGTATATCCAGTGTGTTCTATTAAATCTACTTTGGGCTAAAGTTATAAGTTGTGAACCAAAGCGAATTATCAATGTATTAAGGTAAGTTTTATAACTTATATAATAATAAATTAAATTTTGTTAATATAAGATACAGCTAAAGAAACTTATATGCATATAAATATATATTGATCAAATGGGATTATAATATTTTAATAGGATTTATTTGCCTATTTATTCTTGTAGTGCTTACTAAGTCTTTACCGGCTCAACGCGTTTAATTTTAATGCGTAGGTACAGTTAGACTCGAAGAGGTAGAGTCGGCTAAAAGATCTCTCATCTCATCACATCCTCAAGAGCTTCATAAGTAGGTACCATATTTTGAATTAAAAGTGGCATGTACATAGGTATTATTTTGATCACATCAGAATGTTACAAGACTTTTGTTGTAAAAATAATGGTAATTAGTATTTTAATGTTTATGCTAATGAAATGGTACAAAAGTGTATATAGTATATATGGTATTTGTTGTTTTTGGTTTGAACTTGCAGGGGGGTTTTATACAAAATAAGCAGAAATACTGCCGAAATTTAAAAAAAAAAATCGTTCCACTCTTAATACGTATTTTGGGCTTCGAGGGTCTATTATAAAGACTTAAAAGTTAAACTATGCTATGAATATTATTTTTTTATGAATTATTTCTAAGTTATCCAATATGTCCGATAATGCTCCGTAACCCTGACCCGGTGACGGTTTAGGGTTAAGGGGTGTTACACTGCGTCACACGACCATGTAGGCCCATTTTTCAAAAATTTTCACTTAGACCCGTTTGACTAAAAAATGTGTAATTAGACCATCCATGGGGTCCATTAGACTTGAATAAGACTCGAAATGTTATATCTGTCAGTATGATATATGACTAAGGTAAGTGAAAAACTTATATACGATTTGTGTTCTGATAACTCTGAAAGCACAATTATGTGTAAAAGCATGTAAGACATCTGTACACAGAATAACTGTTAGTATAAGTGTAACAGTTTGATTTTCAGTAGTATCAAAAACAGTGGTTCGAGGCCACCAAATTTGACGAGTAAGATCGTAAATTTTATTATTTAGTATTTATGAGTCAAATGTGGTTTTAGAAAGATTTTTGAATAGGAAATTTATGTTTTATAATGATTTATTAGGTCAAGTAGTTTTAGAAAATGAGGTATTGAGACCTTGTTTCTATAAACCAAGCCGTAAATATTTTTATAAATATCTACGAAGTGTAATTAAGGTAGTATTAAAGTTCCGTTAAAAAATTTAATGTTTCGATAGTTAATTAATTAAAAAGGACTAAATAAAAAAAGGTGCAAAACTTGCTAATTATAAGAAATAAGTGATTAAATGGCTTAATTATTAAACAAGGGAGGACTTAAGGAGTAAATATGCCTAATGGAAGGCATGAGGCGGGATAACAAAGAAAAATAATAAAAACAATGTAATTTAATGGTAAAATGGTAAATTATTTGAAATTAAACATACAAATTAGAAATTAAAAGGTTTCTAGGCAATTCTTCTTCAATTTTCTGTCCAAAAATGCCATAGGAGAGCTCTTTAAGCTGATTTTTATATTTTTGCTTCATGTGAGTTCAATTCTTGCCCTTTTCTTATAATTTTTATGTTTTTGAGATTGTTACAATTAGGTCCAACTAAACTTTACCTTAGTTTTTTATTTTATTGAAAATTTTGGAAGTTTCCATTGATTAATATTAGATTTTTTTTTATGAATAACATGTATTTTTGTTGTATGATGATTTTGTAAAGTGATTTTGTTAAATATTGATTTTAGGATCAAATTGTGATAAGGTTAAAATATTAGGGTTTGGTATTAAATTTCTGTTTAATCAAGGGCTGTATGATAGCCTAGAATATTTAGATAAATTATTAATTGAGAAAAATTAGTTAATTTGATAAGATTAATTAGTTAAGGACTAGATTGCAAAAGTTGTGAAAGTTTGGGGTAATTGTGTAAATTTGAAAAATTGAAGGGTATTAATTATGAAATGAATTAGAACTGGAATATATGCTAATGAATGAGTAATTTTATATTTTAGATCAAGATCCTGTAGGTACTTGTGAAAAAGGAAAATTAGCGGAATAGCCCCTAAACTACTACAAATATTACAATTTAACCCAGGTAAGTTTGTACGGTTAAACTTTAATATTTATATTGAATTGATGAATTGTATTATGTATTTGTTCTATTATTAAAAATGAAATATTGTTAAAGTTATAAATTTGAATCGAAAATTCAGATTAAATGGAACGCGAGATTTGAGTATATTCGACATTCGGCGAATTGACGTCATTGGAGGAAAATGACAACAAATTACCCAAGTAAACCGAGGTTCTGCATTTGTTGCAAAATTTCGTGTTTACTTTCCGTTTAGCTCTCACGAGCTTCTGTTTAACTCATATGAGTTTTCATTCAGCTCTATTGAGCTTCTGTTTAACTCTTATGAGTTTCTGTTCAGTTCTTACAAGTTTTTGTTCAACTTTTAAGAGTTTATGTTCAGCTCTTATGAGCTTCCATTCAACCCTTATGGGTTTTTGTTTAGCTTTTATGAGCTTCTGTTCAGCTTTCGGACTACTGAAAACGATGTACCTTTATCCGTAAGCCGTTCTCCAATTTGGGAAGATTTGGTAAATGACTTATGAAATTGAAATTGAAAGACATATTGTTTATTATTGGTATTGATTTGAAATGAGTGTATTCATCGATTGAAGTTGTGATTGGTAGGGAGTTTACATTGAATGAATTTATTTAAATTGATTTGTTATAGTAGGTTCGGTAAGATTTATATTTAACCCATCGAACTTACTAAGCTTCATTAAGCTTACTCGTGTTTTTTAATGTCTTTGTAGATTTTTGAGAGGTTAGAAGATCGGATCAGCACATCAAGTTACACTATCCAGCTTATTCCAGTAGTTTTTGAACCGTTCAATATGGTTTATATGGCATGTATAGGGATTAATGTGAATTACATTAATGTTGACATGTATAGATGTTATGAATGATGTTTTGTTTACATAATCAACCTAGATATATATTTTGTTTTAGAAATGAAGTAAATTGTGATGTGGTTATGATGGATATATGCTTATAGGTTTTTAGTTAGTAGTAAACCTTAGTAAAATTTGCTAAATAGACTAAATAGGTAAGTTTGAGTATTTAAGGAATGTGTGATGATATATTGTATATAAAACATGACTTTGGCTTGTTTTGAATGCTTTGTTGTGGTATATTGATGTGTTAAGATGTTGTGTTTAGGTTGATCCCTAAATGGGTGAGAAATGTGGCATTGAAATGACTTATTTTCATCCACACGGGTAGAGACATAGGCGTGTGTCTCAGCCGTGTGTGACACACGGCCTAGCACAGGGGCATATGGTTTGGCCGTGTGTCCCCTGCATCTTTAAAATTTAGAAACAGAATGCTCAAAATATTCACACGGCCTAGCACACGGGTGTGTAGCTTGGCCATGTGACCTAAGTCAGAGAGCACCCAAGTTTGGACACGGGTTGGGACTCAGATGTGTGCCCCTAGTTCAAATGCCCACACGGCCTGAGACACGGGCATGTCTCCTGACCGTGGGAGCCACTCGGGAGTGTGTTCCTAGCACCTTTAAAAATTTTTGATGTCTCCAAAAAAATTTCTGAATAGCCGGTTTAATCCTGATTTATTTCTAATGTGTAATTTGGGCCTCGAGGGCTCATATAAGAGACTTTATGAATGATTTAAGATATGTTTGCTAGATAATATAATATGTTTATTATTCAATCTGTAAATCCCGATAATGCTTTGTAACCCTGTTTCAGCGATAGATACGGGTTAAAGGCGTTACAATAAGTAATTTGATATGTATGATCTGTAAAAAATATGATTAGGCATGATGTCATACCATTTATATGATATGTACGTATGCTATTATGATTGTGCATGTGTATTGGGGTGGGTTTTTAAATATGATGGAGGAAGTGTTTCTGGCAAATTTTACTGCATTTGTGGCGGTTAAACCGCAATATCTGTCTGGTAGCTCAGCTGCACTATTATGAGTGGCATACCACCACGACTTGGTGTGATTGGATGGATGGACGCTTGTAGTCCTATTTGGTGTGATTGGTTGGACGGAGTTGGTGTGTAGTGGATGGGGGTAGGATTTGTGATTACATCTATATAGGATTATGAAATACATCTGATTCTATATAAGAGAATGTGTTTGAGACTTTGATCTGAAATTATTAATTCCGTTATGATATTTGATTTTGAAAATATGACATTTTGATCTGACAAATGTTTCTGGATATATGACATCTTTTTGCAAATGTGAATACTAAAAGTAAAACTCTGTTTTGATATTTTCAATTGTGTATGTTGTAGTAAGAAAATATTGTACGCGAGTTAAGTCATACACTGAGTTTCTAGCTCACTCATTTGTTTAATATGTTTCAGGTAATTTTCTGACTTAGGATCTGTTGGCCTACGGGAGCTCGGATTGGTTTTCACATAAAATAATCTATTTTGGTTAGTAAATCAAGATTTTCGGGCTTTTGATTTTCGGATTAAGTTTTCAAATTTAGTTTTGTTTTCAGACTTTTTTTTGGATTTTGCTTTATTTGTCGGTATTTAATATTTTCGAGCATAAAACTACAAATCACACGAATTAGAAAATTAGATTTTAATTTTCAAAACAAAAACAAGCTAAGGATTTTATGCTACAAATTGAAATGGGTTTTATGAAAATTTGTAACGAATGTTTCAGAATATGCCCAATTGGCGAACTGTATGTTTTCACTTATTGAAATCACAGTTTTTAAATTATTAACTCTAAATTTCTGCTCAAAGTTTTATTCAAAATTACAAGTTTTATAAAACTTTGACTTTCAGTTTCGTATCGAGCCACGTTTTGGAAAGTAAAGATTTTAACGTATTATTGTAACCTTCCAGATTCGGCCATAACGTCTTGGCCAAGTTTGGGGTGTTACAATTTGGTTCACCATTTGAGTGATTCTATCGAGTTATAATGCACCTCTATTCCCTCAAGTGCTGTAATAGGGGTTCAATTGTGAGGGCTCTAGATAGCTATTTAGATTTTCATTGAATAGAAGCAAAAATGTCTTCCTAAAATCTCTCTTACACATTTTTACCTTGACAACCATTATTTTTGCGACAAATCACAAATTAGAGTCAAAATTAAGATTTTTCAATTTTTATTTTTGAAAAAAATCAGATAGAAAAACCAAAAATCTCTCTTTCACGGCTTGAAAGAAGTATAAGAAGTTGATGTTGAGCTAGCAAATCTAAAGATGAGGAAATCATGAGCTATTTTTGTAGATAAGAAAACAAAAAGACAAGGAAGATGTAAAGACAACATGCAAGAAAGACATTGAAAAAGAAAATGGAATAAGTGGGGAAATCATACGAGGGTAAAAAAAAAAAATTATATCCCTCTTAACCAAGCGGACATGTGTCAACACTAGAAATATTGTTGACCCTAACATTAACTTCCTTTGAAATAACATCCTGACAGGCCTTTTTACCTTAGTATCTCTAAGTATGACCACCCGTTATCGCTCAATGGAGTCATCCACTCGGATTTAAGGGTGAATATTGTTTAAATGTGAATACACTTCTGAGACAATAAGAAGTCTATTTAAGCTTAACTACCTCGTACTCCTAAAATCTCATGATATGTGTCCATTATTATCCATTACACATTTAACGGGGTTAAATGTATATCCCGATATGTCATATCAACGGACAAGAGGATCTCTCTTATAAACACCTTGGAGAATAATAAACAGGGGATCTATCTTTTAGCACCCTAATGTAAAATATCAGTTTTTAATGATTTGGAAACGGTGATTTCAGAATCCTATTTCTGATGACCGAGTCCATAAATAATATTATTTAATATTTACGAGGTTAGTATATAGTTTAATTAAAATTTGATCCACTAATTTTGTCATTTGGATAGTTAATTAAGGTACAATGACTAAATTATAAAAGTTGTAAAAATTAGTTGCTCTGAATTTTTAATAAATTGAAGGACCAATCAAGCAATTGAACCTTCCTTATTATGTCAAACGGTGGTGGGTTTTGGTTGGAAACCACTAAATTTGTTAAACATAATTAAGTTTAATTGATTATGATTAATTAAATTAATTTTAAATTAATTAATTATTAAACTATGTATATAAGCAAAATAAAAGAAAAAGAAACTATTTGTTTATTTTTATCATCTTCTTCATAAGACAAAAGAAGAAAAAGTTAGGGTTTAAGTTTCAAACTTTCATCGAAGGATTGGTAAGTGTTTTTAAGTCGTTTTCTTGTAATTTTTATATTTTTTAGGTCTCGAGAGCTTGATTTAGCTAGCTCGTGTATCAATTTGTAAAACTATTAAAGTTTTCAAAACTTTCCATTATTTAATACTTGATGAAATTGGTGTTATTTTGTTAGATTTTAAACTTAGAAATGAAAAGAGAATAGTTTATAAAGTTCAATTGCCCGTTTTTGAACATAGGGACTAAAGCACATAAATTTCAAAATTGGTGTAATATTTCTATAATTGTAGATAATTGAGGGTTTTAAAAGGATGAAATTGAGATCGTTTTTGAAATCGATGTTCAAATTTAAAAAATATTGCAATTTCGATTTTAGGGATTAGATTGACTAAAATGCAAAACTTAGGGAACTTTCAAAAAATGAAATTGAATTTACATATGCATATAATAAGATGTTATAAGGTAATTTGAATTGATAAATTAAAATGAATTATCGTATAGATCGGGATTTAAATCAATCGGAGGATAATTGAGGAAAATATAAAATTACGAATTAGTCCTTAACATTTCGTTTGTTGTTGTTTTTGCCAGCTAAGTTCATATGGAACTTACTATGTTATTTATGTTATGTTTTAATTATATTATAATGTCTATTAGTTTATATTAATCGTAATATTGACAATTTTGACATCTAAAGGACTAAATTGTAAATTATGAGAAATATAGTATTACAAGTGAATATTTTGTATGAAATTGATGTGAAATGTTTATACGATTGAGTGGTATATATACGATAATGGTACAAGGTTTAAAATGATACGAAAAAGGTAACAGTGCCCATGTGAACTTAGTAAACGATTAAGATATGAATGGCATGCCATTAAGGTTCGAATGGGAAAAAAAAAAAGAAAATTATTCAATCGAAAAGAATGAAAATAGGTGTTTGGTCAAGGATTAATATGATGGCTTGAGATCCAACATATGTTGCAGATTCTCTGAAGTTATTGTAAGTAGCATCAAACCTTAGTCTGAAGCAAGTGTTAGTAGCCTGAATATGTCATCTCATGTGAGTAAATTAGTCCCATGTATCCGAGTTAAATTTTCTATAGTTCTCCGGTTAAAAAATAGAAGTTAAAATGGAAGATAGGTTGAATGAATGAATGAATTATTTTTGAGTGAAATTATATGTGTAAGCAAATGGTTCATGATAGGTTAATACATGTTATATGATGAATGTTAAAATCATGTTATGAGCTTTTATCTTATAAATGGTCTAACCCCTAATGTACTTGTTGATGTGTATATGAAAACAATAGGATGCCAATGGATTACCAAGCTGTAACACCCCTATACCCGACCCGACTTTTATTTACCGTTCATAACAAAATTGTCTACTTGAGTCATAGTCACGAAATTATTTATATCTAGAGATATGGAACTCCAAATTAAGATCTGTTAATTTTTCAAGAAACTAAACTCGCATATATTCTTACCATAAAATTTTCAGAATTTTTGGTTTAGCCAATAAGTACAGTTTATTCTTTAAAGTCACCCCTGTTTCACTGTCCAACAGTTCTGACCCCTCTTCACTAAAAATTAATTATCTCCTCATACGGGATCCGGATGATGTTCCCATTTGTGTATTTTGAAACTAGGCTCATTAAAGATTTTAAGCATATAAATTATAACCTATAATTATTTTTGTAAAATTTTTAATGATTTTCCCAAATCAGAATAGGGGATTCCAAAATCATTCTGACTCTGTCTCACAAAAATTCAAATATCTCATAATATGACATTCTTTTGCTTACACCGTTTTTTTTAATGAAAATAGACTCAATAAGATTTAATTTAATATTTTATTCAACCTCTAATTTGATTTCCACTATTTTTGGTGATTTTTCAAAGTTATACTACTGCTACTGTCCAAAACTATTTTAATGCTAATTTTACTCTTTCATGATTCCATTGTACTAACTTTTCATTAACATACCATTATAAGCCACATCACATAATAACATTGGCAAAGGCATATGAGTAATTAATATGCTTGCAACCCATTAATCAATAAAAGCCAATTTATATGGCTACATACCAAATCAAATCCTTATTCATTACAAGCTAATACATTTGGCCATATCAAAGGTTTGCTTTCATTTACCCAACATGATAGCTTGATAGTGTGATAGAATCTCCGATGATCTCCAACCCAAGCTAGCTGAATAAACCTATGAGAGGTGAGAAAGAAAATGGGGTA
This sequence comes from Gossypium longicalyx, assembly GCA_025698465.1. NCBI lineage: Eukaryota > Viridiplantae > Streptophyta > Magnoliopsida > Malvales > Malvaceae > Gossypium > Gossypium longicalyx. The sequence goes on from CM046995.1 coordinate 86,732,046, forward strand.
AGCTATATAGCTTAGTAAGTCCGTATGAAAATAATAAGCGAATCATTTACGTGCATTTACCAATTTCATCAATATGTTCTCGTGGTTACATATTAATCAATTGCAGTACCTATCTTTGAATCTATAAACATAAATTTATCCTGTCTTGACATTAGTCTAGCAAACATAAACTCTCATAATAAAACACTTTTACATTTGACAAATCATTTCAGCATTCATAATAAAAGTGTGTATTAATTATGTATATTCATGTTTCTCAATTCATATAGTTTAACATCCTTCAATGGTCCAAAACTCTTAGCTATCCATACTTTCATAATCCATTTTTATTTGGCTTTTATGCTGGTCTTTCTCTCTTTTCATTATTCATTGAATCACAACATTAAAAGAATAAGCACATTGTGTCTCAATTCAATTTGGCCTAAAAGCCTTACACATGATTCTCAATCGAATTCACCATATATTTTTACGTCATAAATATAAACCTATAATCACAAGGTCATCATAGAAAATCATTCTCATAGACATAACTCATTCATTTGCATTCTTACCACATACCAAGCTTAATGCTCATGAGTTTTGAGTACGTACCTGTACTATCTCATAACATAACCATATTCAATTACACCTAGTCATTTCCCGTTGAACGCATCGGAATAATAATGGATACCCGGTGGCCTGCACATAGTACCACCTTTGTAGTCAAAGCTACCTTCTTCACAAAGTGGCATTCACATAGTACCACACTTGTGACCAAAGCTATCTTTCTTCACAAAGTGGCCTTCACATAGTACCACACTTGTGACCAAGCTATATCTTCTCAAAGTGGCCTTCACATAGTACCACATTTGAGTCATTAGTGACATGTCACTTGTATCCTATTTTGTTCCTAATGTTCAACCGAGAAATTTCTCACTTTTCGATACTTGTCAATTTCATTCAATATTCAGTCACATTTCATAAAACATAATAAAATGTGATAACATAAGTAAAAATGATGCATTATTTACATACAAACTTACCTCGATACCAAAAATGGCGAAAAAGACCTAACCATCAAATACGCGTTTTTCCTTCATTCTAGGTCCAAACCTCATTTTCCTTGATCTAAAATATCACATTTAGCTTATTTATTAGTCCAATTATTCATTGTGACCCAAAAATCATATTACGGCAAAATTATGTTTTTCCCCTAAATTTTATCATATTTACATTTTTGCCCCTAGGCTCGTAAAATGAAATTTATTCAATTTCTTTGTACTTTAAGCCTAGTCGAACCATTTTCATAACTATAACAACCCAAAATTTCCACTAAAACACACTTTTACTACATTTTTATAACTTTTACAATTTAATCCTTTTAAGCATTTTCACAGAAAATCACTTAGCAAAACTTGTTTCTCTAACCATAAACATGCATAATCTACCATTAAACATCAAAATTCACAAATTTCTAACAAGTTCCAAACCATAAGCCTTCATCATAACTCAAATAAATGGTAGAAAGAGGTAGATCTTGTTACGAGAATTTCAAAAACTTAAAAATCATTAAAAACGAGGCAAGAACGGACTTACAATCGAGCTTGGAAGCTTGGAAAACCCTATCCATGGTTTCTTCATGTAAAATTCGGCCAAGGAAGAAGATGGACAAGAAATTTTGGCTTTTATTTTGTTTTTAATTCATTTTAATTACTAAATGACCAAAATGCCCCTAACTTAAAAATATTCTATGTCACCTATTTCATGTCCATTTTTGTCAAAAAAATTAGCCAATGGTCTAATTACCATTTAAGGACCTCCAATTTAAAATTTCATAGCAATTAGACACCTCTACCTTCTAGAACTCAAGTTTTGCACTTTTTACAATTTAGTTCTTTTGACTAAATTGAGTGCCCAAACGTCGAAATTTTCAAAAAAAATTTTTACAAAATCATTCTGTGAAATTTTAGACCATAAAAATATAATAAAAATAAATTTTTCCTCGTCGAATTTGTGGTCCCGAAACCACTGTTCCGACTAGGCCCAAAATTGGGTTGTTACAACAACGATCTTGTTAGTTCGTTTTAGAACCTACGGTAAGTGGGACACGTATTAGATGCATGCCAATTCTTAGGATGGGAAATGTGTCATTTTGCATGACACCTGTAGAGTTTCGATTATGGTCTTTAATTAGTGGGATCATGTGTGCATGAATTATGATTAGGGATCCTGCTTAGTGTAAGATACATGTTAAATTTTATATATAGAGAGAGAGAGCAGAAGTTTAAAAAAGGAGAGAATTTATTTTCCTTCTTTTCATCTTTGTTTTCTTTAAAGAAATTTAGAAGTGTTTTTCATTTTTGAAGGAGGAACTAGATATTTTAGCTTGTTAAAATCTACCCCTTTCCAAGCCAATTGTTGATAATCTCTTGAGCCCTTTAATTTAATATAGGAAACAAAGGGTAGTTGAAATCGGTTTTATAGGTTTGCACGAGAATTTTTAATATGAAGAAAACTTCCTTCTAAATCATTATTGTGTGTTGTTGATTCTTCTATTTTCATTAAAGATTCGGTTGTTTCTGAACTTAATAGAAATGTTTGATTGTTTTCAGCTAAGGAAATGGGAGAAGACCCTAATGCAAAAGGGAAAGAACTCGTAGAGTAGATAAAGCTTACCATAAAGAATTCTGGTGAGTTTCTTTTCGCTTTTGTGTCTAATGAGTAAATGAAATGTTGTCTATCCAAGTAAAGTAGTTAAACTTCCAAGTGTTGTTAATCTTGAATATAGTTTATTTCCAACAGTAGGTTAATCTTGTTGAATGAAGGTTATATTGCATGATAAAATACGATTGGGTGACATTGTATGTGTGTTTTTTTTTGTAATATCAATGTACATAAACAAACTTAAATGAATGTGCATGTGTAACTGAAGTGGATATTCCTTAGTGCACAAGCTTTGTATTCGGAATGGTGGAAAGGAGGTAATGGAGGTAAATCGTGGATATGTGATGGTATTGGGAGAAATGTACAAAGATATTGAAATGATATGTGATTTGCCTTCAATACAACATGTTAATGCAAACTAAGATTGGTGAATGACCCCGGCTATAACACCCCTCACCTGTTTCCATCACTGGTTAGGCGAAGGAAGAGGTCTAAAAGCCCCTTATATAATAAAGAGGGACGACAAACCCTAATATAATTAACTAAGGTTGCCGCTTCCTACATCCTAGTAGAACTAGGATTTTGTTTTTCCAGTTAAAATAAACTTCTCAAATTCAACAAGGGTTTTACTTTCTCTAACTATAAATAGATGGCACTGATAGGGCTATTGACACAACTTTCAGCTATTGTTATTCTACCCGAAAATAAAGAGACTTTTATTCTCTAAGAATTAAATGTATGTTCTGAAATAATGATTCTGTCGGTTTCTATTTTGAAGAGAGCATTTTTGTTTTCACCCCCAAAAAAAAGAAAACTATTTCTAATTTTTGTGTTTGATTTGTTTTGTTCGAGCCCACCTTCGAAGCAATTCATGGTACGAGAATAGCGGAGAAGATCATTTGGTTGAAAGCTGGGAACAGTAAGGATCCGTCTATCTAAAAACACAGGTACAATTTCAATCTAGGTTTATTGCTATAAATATCACAAATTGGGTCGGATTGAAAAAAAATTATTTTTCATTGTGTAAGAAAATTGCTTTTGAACCGGATTTTTTTCCAATAGGATATACTTTTTGAGATCTGGTTTTAACCTACCTAATCCTCCATTGATGAGTTGTTTCATCCTCTCCATTCGAGCTAAAAAATATACCCCATTGTGATCATCTTTCTTTTGAAGAGTATACATAAACCTAATGATTAACCACCTTAAGTACCCCCAACTGTCTAGGTGCCAGACAATAAGAATTCAACAAGTCCATAATGAATTGATGAGGTAGCAACTGAAACCCACCTCCATCAAGTACAATAGGAGGTAGAATTTTAGCCTTCCCCCACCATAATGTGGCCCGAACACAAAGCTCAAGATATGCTTCTCTACAGGAACACTGAACTCATACTTAGGATGCTTTGTAAGGAAACCCCTGTATTTCAGCACCTTTCACATATCTTGTTTCGTTGTTGTACGCTTCCCCACTAAGATAGTGAAAATGACGAAGAAAAGAAATTTTTTGAAACAATAAACAATTGAAAAATAATTGAGTAAGATTTTTGAAACGATAAAGTGGTCTTAAACAAAATAGAAGAACAATTTATAAACTTATTAGTACTTCTTCATAAACACATTGTTTTAGGATTTAAGGCCACAACCATAAACATCTGAGCACCTACACAATGCCAAATGCTGCATCATTGACCCTCACATTAATTTCCCCCTGAAATAACATCCTGATAGGCCTCTCAACCTCAGTATCTTTAAGTATGACCACCGTTTTCGCTTAATGGGGTCATCCACTCGAACTTAAGTGTTGATATTGTCGTACTGTAAAGAGACTTCCAAGGTAATAAAGAGTTTATTTAGGCTTAACTACCTCATACTAATAAAATCTTACGATATGTGTCCATAGTTATCCATTATGTATTTAACGATGCAAAATGTATATCCCGATACATCATACCAACGGACAAGAGGATCTCTCCTATAAATACCCTAAAGAATAATGAACAGGGGATTGATATTTTAGCACCCTAAAGTTATTCTAAGCATTTTTCTTCTTGATCAACCTGTCCTTTTGTTCTTGTTCCAACTCTCGGACTCTTCAGGTGAGTCAGCCTCCATAACACTACCTTATCCTCTTCTCTTGTTGTATCCTGTATTGACATATTTTATAATTTTATCACAAATTAAATACAAAAAATAGAATAATTAATGGTTTTATTTATTTTTAATTAATGGTTTTATTTATTTTCAATTTTTAATCAACAATAAAGATTTTAATATAAATATGTAAGGTAATTGTTCACTTTTATCAAATAAATAAATATGTAAGGTAAGATAATAATTTTTAGGCATATTGACTTATTTGGCATTCAAATTCTATTAAAAAAAATTATTTTAGCCATTCTTTTAATTTTTCGCCTTTTTTAACCCTTAAACTTACATTTTTTTTGTCAAATCACCCTAAAATAGATGAAAAAGTTAACTTTTTTAACCTTTGTTGATGTGGCATACCTGTGGATTGTCACGTGGATGACACATTAGTATTTAATTAATTTTTTAAAATTTTAAAAAATAAAAAATTATTAGAATAATTAAAAAGTATAAAAACATTTTTATATATTTTTTAATTTTTAAAAAATTAATTAAATGCTAACATGTCATCCACATGGCACTCCAATTGAATGCCGGTTAGCAAAGTTAACAAACGTCAACTTTTCCATCAATTTGAGGTGATTTGACAAAAAATACAAGTTCAATGATTAAAAATGATGAAAATTAAACAAAGGGTTTTTTTTTTTTGTAAAGTTGAACCGCCAGAAAATTTATTATGCTTAATTTTTATCAAAATGCAAATGACAAGTATTTATATTTGAAATAAGATGAAAAACATTGTAATTTATTTTTTAGTTGGAATGATATTTTTTATTTAGTTATGAATGGAAATTATGAAAAGAATTGGTTTATTTAATTCTTTTTTTTACAAGTGAACAAGAGAAATTTAGTTTTTTTTTTTTTGAAAAGTGGAGAACCAATGCATTAAAAAAATGGGAAAAGTAATAGTTGTTACAGTTAAATCAAAACATTTTATTTTACCTACAGGCATTACAAATGCCCCATTTCTATTGCCCCTAATGGACGGTGTCCTCGGGAGAGCCCAACTGTCAAGAAACAAAACTTTATTCCTAATTAATAAAAACAAAAGTAAACCCTAAAAGAAAACAAAATAAAAGTACATCCCTAAAGACACAACCTTTTACCCTTCCCCATAGCCATTCTCCTCATTAGCATCGACAACTTATTAGAGAGGACTGGTTTCGAAATAGTATCGATGAATTCATTTCCTTTCACCCAATCCCATTTCCCATTGAGCTCTTCGGTGTATTGATTAATTTCTTCGAACTCAAAAAATAATCTTTCTTAAACTATTCTCTTTGAAAACCCCTTGTGTCCATTGTCACAAGTTGATTAATTTCTAGGGGAACTTCCTCAATCCAATAGGATGGAGTTTCAATTCTGCGGTCGTATTCTGCCATCCCATGAGCTACATTGTTCACCACTCTTGAGATATGCCTGAGGGATAAGTGTCTATATGTTGAAATTCTTGCTTTAATCTTTTTTATAATATTTGCAATTTATGACTTATCCATATCATCTGCATGCTATTTCTTTATGATCGTTAATGCTTCTCCCTTAACTCTGATCTCTTGAAAGCCTAGATCCTCTACAAAATTGACAACTTGAAGAGAAGCCCAAGCTTCAGCGGTGGTGGGATCCCGAACATTTTCTCACTGGTAAACACCTGCTTCCATTACCAATCCCTTAGAATTCCTTATAACAACTCCTACTATACCCTTTTTTGATTGTTGCTTGTATGATGCATCGAAATTTACTTTAACAATCCCTTCTTCTAGGGAAACCCATGTTTCCTTGACTGTTGTGGATCTTATGTCTTTCGTATCTTCCAACTACGTTAGATCTGTTAAGTATGCTTTAATGAACACTACTATGTCCTGCACATTGTCTTTAACACTTTCATGCATAAGTTTAATTCTGTTGAACCATAGTGCCCAAAAAGTTATACCAATGTTAGCACAATCTTGCGGAATTTTATTTCCAAGTTTTATTACTAACCATAGCTCTCACTCTTGCTTTGTATTTGTGCATGAGAAAGTTATCCTAATCTCTTAGAGAACCTGCTTAGTCAGATTGCAATCACGGAAGCAATGTGCCACAGTTTCCTCTCCCTCGAAGCAAACTCTTAATTTTCTAACCTTCAAGTTGCTTAGAATAGGAATAAAATTGTATGTAATTTTCCATAGGTTTATTTTTATTTTACTGGGTATTTTTAAGCTCCAAATAAGTGTAAATTATTTCTTTGTATCTTCGGCCTGTATTGTATCATTATTCCCTAACAATTCTTGATCTTCTGTTAGTAGCCACCTGTACCCACTTTTGGCTGTGTAAACTCCAAAGCTATCACCTTTCCATACTAATTTGTTTGTCTGTAAAGTGTTCACTAGAGGAACGGATCGTATCTTTCCTGCTTGCTCATCACTGAACAAATTGTTGATATCTTTGACCTTCCAGTTAAGTGTGTCTTTATGAATTAAGTCCGAAACTGTTGTCTAGTTTATGTTTATGTTTTCACACACTATTCTTCCCTTTCCAGGTTTCGACAGCCATGCGTCATTCCAGATGTTCACTAGTTTCCCATTCCCAATTCTCCATCCTATTCCTTTTTCCAAAAGGCTACGAGCTCCCCAAATGCTGCGCCAGGTAAATAAAGGGTAAGACCCCAACCTTGCACTCATAAAATCCCCTAGTGAGTAATATTTTGCTTTCATCACTTGTGCAACAAGATTGTCTGGATTGGTAATTAGCTTTCACCCCTGTTTTGCCGACAAGGCTATATTAAATTTTGAAAAATCTCTAAACTCAATCCCACCTTGCATTTTTAGGGTGCACATATCCATCTAACTGCCCCAATGTATGCCTCTGTTAGTCTTTTGATTTTGCCACCAAAATTTGCACATTATATTTTCCAACTCGCGGCATAAAGAGACTAGTAATAAGAAACATTGTATCTTATAAACCGGTAAAGCTTGAAAAATAGACTTGATAAAAATCTCTTCTCCACCCATTAATAAATTCTAAATACTCTAGCTTTTTATTTTTTATCAAAAATTTTTCTTTTAATTCAACAAAAACATTCTTTTTTCTTTTTCCAACCATCGTAGGCAGACTTAAATATTTTTCCAGATTATTTGCAACTCGAACCCCCAATATATTTTCTAATTGATTCTTATACCCATCATTCACGTTGCTACTAAAAAAAATTAGTGACTTATCAAAGTTCACTAATTGACCTGATATGCTCTCATATTCATTTACTAATGTCTTCATTGTTGTTACACCTTCTACTGATGCCTTACCGAAAAGGATACTGTCATCTACAAACAAGAAGTGATTAATTGATATATTCCCTCTTCCTAATCTTAGTCCCTCGATATATTTATCCCTTTTGGAAATATTAAGTTACTTTGAGAAGCCTACTGAGCAGATAATGAAAAGGAAAGGCTTAGGAGGTCTCCTTGTAGTAGTCCTCTGGTGGCCTTAAAATTAGTACCTTGAACACCATTTAGCACCACTAAATAGGATACACTTGTTATACGTCTCATAACCAGTGATATCTAGCCCTTACAAAGTCTTAGAAAGCTTATCATATTTTCCACAAATTCCCATTCTACCTTATCGTAAGTTTTGCTCATGTCTAGTTTTAGGGAAAACGCCCCTATCCCATTTTTTTTTTCTTTTTGTACGAATGTAGAATTTCATAAGCCACCAGAATATTGTTCGTTATTGGTCGTCTGAGTACAAATGTTTCTTGTGCTTCATCAATACATAAATTAATAACTTTTTTGAATCTGTTCACTGTAATAGCCCAAATTTGGCCGGGCCTTAAACCAAATAAAATAAATAAATAAATGTTTATTTATTTAAACAGTCCATATACAGAGCCCAAAACAAAAAATAATACTACCCCATAGCTCGTTACAGTGACTCAATACACCACAACCCAAATACAATCGTGGCCCAAATTTTAGCAGGCCCAACGAGCCCCAAACACACGGACCCCAAATCAGAAGCTAGGGTTTCCAGCAAACCCTAGCGCCGCAAGCACCCATCGTCAAGCTCTTGCCCCGTAACCCAACGCCCAGTCAATGCTCGATTGGCATCGTAATCCTTGGGAGTACCTGCAAAAAGGGAAAGAATAACGACAGAGCACGGCAAAAAATAGCAAGAAATTAAAAGGAAAATACTTACCTAATCTGTAACTCTAAAAACAGTGGCTATAAAAAGCCCCTTTGTAACCTATAAATGATACGCATACAGGGACAGAAATAAAAAAAAAACAAATACAAACAGTTTTTTTCAAAGAGGTGAATCTTCTATTTTATTTTTTATTTTTCGTGTTCAAAGCATATATACATACACAAACAGTTTGATAAATAGCTTTAAAACGTGAAAAAGGGATTTACCTTTCATTTTTGCTTCTAAAGTCGAGGTTTCTAACCTCCGAGGGTCGCGTACGACGGCGTAAAGGATGACGCGTGGGCGCGTAAGGCGCGTGAACCGCCTGATGACGGAGGCTTGGCCAGAGCTCCGAGGGCTCCCTTTTCCTTCCTCTTTCAGAGAATTTTTATTTTTATTTTAAAGCACGGATAGAAATGAAATCTTAAAGTTTTTTTTTTTGTATTTATAAGCTTCCCAAACGACATCGTTTTGGGGTGATCGTTTAGTGACCAAACGGCGTCGTTTCAAGGCCTCAAGATTCGCGTGTTGACCAGTAACCCGGGGAGGATCCGCGTGTTTTCGATATTTGGGGAAATGTCCCAATTAGTCCTTCCATTTTTTTATTTCTTGTAATTAAATTCAATTTATTTTTAATTTGGCCCAGAACTTTGTCTTTCAATTCAATTTAATCTTTAGGGCCATTTTGGGTAGATATGGAACGACATCGTTCCTTGGGAATAGGGTATTTTGCCCGATGAGTCCCTCACCTTTTGCGCGCGTTTCATTTAAATCCCAGATTCAGTTTTATTTTTCTAATTTCGCCCCTATAATTTTATAAAATTTTAAATTTAATCCTACGTGTTTTTTATTAATTTTATATTATATATATTATTTGTTTTATTCTAAACCTATATATTTTATTATATAATTATACAATTATTTTCACCTGTTATTTATTATGTATTAATCCTTATATATATATATATTAGTTTTATTAGTATATTATTTAGTAAATGCTACTTTGAAATTATTATTAAGTATTATATTTTTAAACTTGTATTATTTATTATATTATTATTATAGTGTATATATTTCATCTTCTATTTTTATTAAAAATTATTTATTACATATTTTTATATATTTTGTATCTATTATAAATTGTTTTAAAATTATGTATATTATATCATATGTTAAATGGATTTAAATATTTTATATATATTTTTGTGCATATAATCCTTTTTTAAAAATATTATCTATTATATATTTTTATTCTCTAAAAAATCTTAATGTTTTATATTATTTATTTAAAATATTTAACAAGTATAATATTTTTAATTGTTTTAATAATAAAAGTTTTTATATATATATTTTAAAATATTTTCCTATGTATATTAAATTGTTATATCTTATTATATTCTTTTCTTTTAAATTTTTTTTTACATATATTACTCATTTAAATATGTTAATTATTATATACATATATGTTTTTTTAAATATTATTATTATTTTTACCTTTTTATCAATATTGATTTGGTATTTTAATTATTCGTATTTGTTTTTTATATTCGTATTTGTTTTTTAAGTGTTATTTTGTCACTTTTTATTATTATAAATTTTGATTTCTACTTCTATTTTTATATTCTTTAATTTATTATGAATTGTTTTGTATTTCTATTTACCAACATTGTATATAAGTTTATCTTTTAGCATAATCATCTTATGATGTGTATATTTCATTATTTTAGGTTATTTCTTATTTGCCTACATTATTATGAATTGTAATATGTTGCAATTTATTTTTGGTATATTTGTTTTGTGATATGTATTAACGCCATTTTTCTGCATGAGTCAACGTTTTAAATAAAGAAATTCATTTTTACCAAATTACTCAAAAGTTTTCCAAAATATAATGGCAATACTTAATGTTTGGAAGCTTTGGGAAAAATAGTGCCCTAACTTACTGGGTTGTGATTTTTCTCATCGAATTCGAACATTCAAGTACCCTTCTAAACGTTTTGAGTTTTTAAAATATAAACAACTATTTTTGAGATTTCAAAGCGTTGTGTCCTAACTCACTGGATATGGCGTTTCGTTGTTTCGAAATAGAAATTTCCAAAAGACAAGCTTAGCTTCAAAAGTTTTAAAATATTGCTTCTTAACTTACTGGATGTGATATTTTGACTCGTTTGAAATAAGCGAGCCTAAATTTTTTCAATCAAAACATTCTAAATAAAAGAGGATTGTATCTTAAAACTTTCAAATTTCCGACCTTAAAGACACTTGATAATCAATTAGGTACCAATTTTGGGCATTACGAGGGTGCTAATCCTTCCTTGTTCGTAATTGACTTTCGAACCCATTTTCTTGATTTCGTAGACCAAAACTAATGATTTTAAATAAAATGATTTATTGGTGATCCAATCACACCTAAAAAGGTTGGTGGCGACTCCCGTTTTTGTTTTTCTTAAAGTCGATTTCTATTTTTTAAAACTCGATTTAAAATTGGTTTCGACAGCTTGGCGACTCCGCTGGGGATTAATAAGAGAGTCAAGCCGTATAATTGATTACCTTTTGTCTTAATGTCGGAAATAAAAAATTTTAAAATTTAATCCTCTTTGCATTACATGTGTTTGTATTATTGCATGTGTTGCTATATTCTGATACGCATTCTATTTGCATTATCATTGTGGTCACACCCTTAAGTGGGAGTGAGAAACTACGCATTCGTGAGGTTTTCGCCTCCGTGTAGGATAGTGGATCACTTTCGGGATACATCTGTACCTACGGTTTCGTGAGATTTTCATCTCCGTGTAGCCATAGGGAAATGTATTCCCTTGAACTGAACTCGTTTCAAATGAGCCTATAATGGGTGAGAATCGAGGAATCTGCTGGTTCGGATACCTCAAGCTTTAGAACCAACCTCATATAAAAAAACTGCAAGAGCCTAACTTGGTTAGAGCTATACTTTAGATATTACCCTTATAAATTATCGTTGAGATTTATTGACATCATGTGATACTGACTATTTCTTTTCTTTTGTTTGCATGTCATTTTGTATTTACAAAGGTATCGATTCGCGGTCAGTTTCTAAGTTAGGAAGTTTTATTATGGAAAACGGACTTTTTGATAGAGTGGAGGGCAACGCCGATGTTTATAGATGGTCAGAGCAAACTCAGCTAGAAAAGGGAGACAGTATAACTATGGGATATGTGTCAGAGCTGTCAGATTATATTCGTATTAGTGTCACACAGAGTAATCTCCAAGAGCTTAAGGAAATTTGGGATCAGTGGGGCAATGAGACCAAGCAGTTATTCTACGATAATTACAGAGATTTACCTTACTTGCTCGATATTCAGGTAGATGAGCACTTGTTCCGAGCCCTTCCTCAGTTTTAGAACCCAGCGTACAGTTGTTTCACTTTTGGGGAGGTAGACTTGGTACCTACTGTGGAGGAGTATACTGCCTTACTTCGTTGTCTCAGGTTTCAGTGTGATAAGATTTATTCTCGAGCTGCTTGTGTCCCAACCTTTAGTAAAAAGTTGATGACCATTACGGGGATAAGCGAGCAGTGGATCACGGCCAGAGTTAAAGAGAAGGGTGAGTGCAAGTGCATTTCGTGGGACGCTTTAAAAGATCTGATTTTGACACACCTTGATGAGACGAAGAAGGTAGACATTTTGGCCTTAAGTTTGTATGGACTGATGATTTTCCCTAAGGCTTTGGAATATGTGGACGAGGCAACCACGTATTTTTTTCATCGACTCAGCAAAAAAGTCACTTTCGTCCCTGCAGTTTTGGCGGAGACATTCAGGTTCTCAGGTGCATGTAGGAGGGCTGGTGCAGGCAGGTTTATAGGGTGTACTCAGTTACTTTTGGCTTGGTTCTACAGCACTTCCGATTGATTGATGGGATTGTTTGTCGGGTTTTCTTTGAAAACTACTCTCCGTTGAAAGACATAGTAGCCTCATCTAGGAAAGTAGATATGCTGGAAGAGAATTGGATAGCATTACTGCGGAATCTTCAGTCGGAGGATGTTGAGTGGAGAGCTCAATGGATGGTTCCTGGTGATATACTTTATCGATGCGGCAGCTTTGATTGGGTTTCCCTGTTGGGAATTTAGGGTGCCATTGGTTATGTCCCTTTACTCGTGCTGAGGCAGCATGGATTGAGACAGTTCGTACCAGCGACTCATGGGTTGGCTCAAGGTGAGTTTGTATACAGAGGAGCCGATTACAAGAGGAAGGTTAGCGAGGTTTCTAGTGCTTGAAATAAGACTTGTCGGTTGAAGGGAGTGGCCATTAATCCTGTTACGACACCGGAATATGTCGAGTGGAGGAATAGAAAGATTAACGATAATGTTACTACGACAAAAATGGAAGAAGTTCGACCAATGGAGGAATATTTACAAGTGATACCCTCGGAGCTGGATATCATGAAGTAAGAATTTAAGAGAAAGAATTTTGAACTTGAAAAGAAGATAGAAAAGCTTGAAGAGGAAAAGATGTACCTGAGTCTAGATGTTGACCTACAAAAGAAAAAGGTTGAAAAGGTTAGAAAGGAAAAGAGAAAGGTTGAGGAAGACCGAGATGATTTAAAAGAGGAGTATAAGAAGGCACAAGTATCTTTAAAGCGAGTGGGGTGGTAGAAAGAAGTTTAAGAGGAAAAAGCTAGAGTCGAGTATTGGGAGAGGAAGTTTCAAGAGGTGCGGTCGCAGAATTTGGCATTAGAGAAAGAGAATAAAGGGTTGAAGACTAAGGTAACTGAGCTTGGAAGATCCCTTCGTTGGCATCGAAACCATGATCCTACGGTCGAGTTAAAAGAGCTAAAAAGTAAGGTTGAAGATTTGGAAGTGGCATTGCATGATGGTGAACTTCAGATTGAGCAGTTCGAGGCACAAGAATATTGTCTAAAAGGAGAGCTCCATCAAGTTAAAGGTCAAGTCAGAGATAGGGATTACGTTATTGGGGAGGCTGTAGCCTAGATACGAGAGATTGCTGAATATGTTCAAGATTTAACAATACGAGCTAATGCGTTGAGTATGATGTATGAGTCAGCATCTGATAAAGGTCGAGAGTTAGCCCTTTTATTAGATAAAGTTAGAACTTTGAGCATTAGGGCAAAGGCATATATGTAATCCATTTATGTGTAAAGATATTCTTTTTCTAAATAAAGTTTTCTAATTGAGATTGATTCGAGATCGATGCATTTTTTGCATTCATACATTTGCATTGCATCACTTAATTAGTTAATGTTTTTAGCAAAGAGAGAGGTAGAAAAGAAAATCTGGAAATCACACATTCTTACAGCACTCGCACCAAAACTAAGAGTATGGATCAAAGGTTCGAACAATTACAAAAGGATATGCAGGACCAATTGCAAGAGCAGTTGGCCAAGATGCAGAATGACATGAGGGAGCAAATTCTAGAGGCTTAGAGGAATATGGTGGCTAAAATGGCTCAGCTTCTAAGGGCCACTGATAAAGGGAAGGCTCCCATGGCTATCACTGGTAAGGAGGGTAAGGATCATCCTCCGGGTTTAACTCCACCTCATGTGCCACTGCAAACCGAGGCACCTCCTAGAAGGCCATCTGTCACTGTGAGGCCTCAACATGGGCCGGTTGATGCTAGAATCCCCGTGAATTTCTCATCTAGATCGGGAAATAATTTGGGCAATAGCCCGATCAACCCTATCACTCTTAATTTGGATATGATGAAGAAAGAAAGAATGGCAACCGAATCTTCAAAATAGTTAGAGGATCGTTGCAAGTGGTTGGAAGAAAAGTTTAGGGTTTTAGAAGGCGCTGGCAATCATCATGGGATTGATTCCAAAGACTTAAGTTTGGTCCCAGACTTGGTGCTTCCTCACAAATTTAAGATGTCAGAGTTTAAAAAGTACAACGGGACTACTTGCCCAGAGGTACACATAACAATGTTTTGTAGGAGAATGACTGGATATGTGAACAATGATCAACTATTGATCCACTGTTTTTAAGACAGCTTAGTAGGAGCAGCGGATAGGTGGTACAATCAGTTGAGCCGTGCAAGAATCGGTTCATGGAGGGATCTTGCACAAGCCTTCATGGAACAGTACAACTATGTGACTAATATGACGACGGACAGGATCACGCTTCAAAACATGGAGAAAAAGCCTAATGAAAATTTTAGGCAATACGCACAACGGTGGAGGGAGGTGGCAATGCAAGTTCAACCACCACTGTTAGAAAAGGAGACCACCATGTTGTTTATCAACACTTTGAATACGCCGTTCATCACTCACATGATTGGAAGCACCACGAAAAGTTTCGCGGATATAGTTATGGCAGGAGAGATAATTGAGAACACCATAAGGGGTGGTAAAATTGAGAGGGAAACGGCTAAAAGATCGGCCCTAAAGAGAAAGGACAACGAGGTGAATAATATGAATAGTCTCAACTCGATGGCAATCACAGTTGGTCAACCCAAAGCAGCTGTGGTCGAGCAACAAAGTACTCAAAGACAGGAATCGGGCACAAGGTAGAATTCAGAAATGATGCATTTCACGCCTATCCCCGTGACGTATCGTGAGCTTTATCAAAGCTTATACGATGCACATGCCATTGCTCTATTTCACTTGAAACCGCTACAGCCACCATACCCCAAATGGTATGATACAAATGTTAAGTGCGAATATCATGCGGGGATATCGGGGCATTCGATTGAAAACTGTACCAGATTCAAGAAGACCGTGTAGAGGCTTATCAAGATGGGGGTTGTAAAATTCGACAGTATCCCTAATGCTGAAAATCCGTTACCAGATCATGGCAATCAATGAGTGAATGCCATTGATGAAACCAGAGAAGGAAGAATCAAGGAAGATGTGGCTAAGGTGAAGACACCCATGAAAGTAATATGGGAGGAGATGGTGAAGAGAGGTATGTTGACCTCTGGAAAAAGTGGAGAAAGAATAGGGAACTATTGTGAATTCAATGGAGAGGTGGGTCATATGATTCAAAATTGTGAAGAGTTCAAGGCCATAGTGCAAGGCTTTATGGTTAACAAAGAGTTATAGATTTTTTAGGGTAGTTCTTACAAAAAACAAATATGTGTGCTGGAAAATAAACAATAAGGAACCAGCCAACCAAGAATTATTATTTCCTTGCCGGGGAATAATGAAGTGGGGGCGCAAATCGGGCTCAAGGTCATCATCCATAAACCCACTCCTTTCCCTTACAAGGATGACAAGAGGGTGCCATGGAGCTATGACTGCAGTGTGACAGTACCTGAGGGGAAGAGTATAGCCAGTGCGTCTAGGGGCGTGCAAAATGAAGGTTCTCATATACGAAGTGGGAAGTGTTATGATGTGGAGGGCATCAGAGTGAAGCCCACAAAAGCAAAGGATGTTGACATTGAGAAAAAGAAATAGGTTGAAGTGCCTGTCAAGGAGCCAGTAAAGGAGGAGGAGGCTAAGGAGTTTCTAAAGTTCCTTAAGCATAGCGAGTATAATGTGGTCGAGCAGTTGCGTAGGCAGCCAGCGCGTATATCAGTATTAGCCCTACTTCTGAGTTCTGAGGTGCATCAGGATGCATTGTTGAAGGTACTTAACGAAACATGTCACCCACGACATATCCATTAACAAGTTGGACCGGTTGGTGAATAACATCAGTGCTGACAATTTCATCTACTTCAATGATGATAAAATTCTACCTGGGGGCATAGGGTCAACCAAGGCCTTGCACATCACTACTCGGTGCAAGGGATACACACTTCCAAGTGTACTTATTGATAACGGGTCGGCTTTGAACGTCCTTCCATTATCCACATTCAACAGATTACCCATTGATAGTTCGCATATGAAAACATGTCATAATATGGTAAGAGCCTTCGATGGAACCGAAAGGAAAGTGATGGGACGAATTGACATCCCTTTGGAAATTGGGCCAAATACATATGAAGTTGATTTCTTGGTGATAGATATCAAGACCTCCTATAATTATTTATTGGGGAGACTATGGATACACTCGGCAGGAGCGGTGCCCTCCTCATTGTACAAAAAATTGAAGTTAGTGACAGATGAACGGTTAATAACCATCAATGCGGAGGAGGACATTATAGCAGCAGTCACTAGCAAGGCCCCTTCTGTCGAGGCGAATGAAGAGGCTATTGAGTGTTCTTTTCGCTCTTTAGAAATCATCAATGCAACCTTCATTTTGAAAAGAAATGAGGTGCTGGTACCCAAAATGTTTAGAGCCACAAGGATGGCCTTGTAAATGATGACGGGGAAGGGAGCATTACCAGGAAAAGGACTAGGAAGACAGTTGCAAGGAGGGGTTCAAATCCCAAAACTGATTAAGAAGAAAGATCGCTTTGGTTTGGGCTTCAAGCCAGACCATAAGCACAAGAGGCAAGAGATTGAGAAGCGCCAAGCGAGAAGAAAGGCGCGTTTGAATGGATGAGAAGTGGAGTGGAAACCGATGACATTCCTACCTATATCCAAATCCTTTAAGTTAGGAGGGTTACTGGTAGAAGAAAGTCATCAGATTAATGCTGTACACAATGAGGGATTGGAGCAAGGAAGTCTCGAGGGCATTCTCCCTTACGAACCGGGGAGCTCTCTGAACAATTGGACTACAGAGGACCTTCTTGTAGTATTTAAGAATTTTTCAGAGTAATTCTCGAAACATGCCTGTTACTCTAGGGCCTAAGAGTAGTAATATTACGTTTGTGAAAAAGGCTTATGATCATCTATTATTATTTTAATAAAACATAACTTTATTATCAATTTGGACGAATATGGTTTCTTTTTATCAATCAATATTTCGTTAAACTTTTGCAATTCTCATTCTTTCATTCATAGCACATAAACAATCATTCTTAGATTCATTCATTCTTTGTATATTCTTTCATACCCCTACAGGTCCCTAGATATCAATGATATGAGCACTGATACTGCAACTCCTGATTTCTCTTGCGGGCAAGACATGTGTTTAGAGGAATCTCAGGATTTTGAAGATGTTTAAGATTGTGATGTGTCTCTTGATCTGTTAAGAATGGTAAAACAGGGGGAAAAAAGAATTATGCCGCATGAGAAAGAGGCAATAGAGAATGTAGCCCTAGAGGAAGGGAAGGAGTTGAAAATTGGAACATTGATTACCGAGGACACCAGGCATGGTCTGGTTGAGTTACTTCGAGATTTCAAGGATATCTTCGTATGGTCATATCAGGATATGCCCGGATTGAGTGCCGACATTGTAGTACATCGTCTTCCGATAAGACAGGATTACAAACCAGTCCAATAGAAGTTGCGGAGAATGCGGCCAGACATTGTTCTAAAAATAAAAGATGAGGTTAAGAAGCAGTTCGATGCAGGATTCTTACAAGAGGTCAAGTATTCCGAATGGGTAGCTAATATTGTGCCGGCCCCTAAGAAGGACGGAAAGGTACGAATGTGCGTTAATTATAGAAATCTGAATAAAGCTAGCCCAAAAGACAACTTTTCTTTACCGCACATCGACACTTTGGTAGACAACACGGCGAGACATTCGTTGTTTTCCTTTATGGATGGTTTCTCGGGGTATAATCAGATAAAGATGCATCCAGAGGAAATGGATAAAACCACCTTCATAACCTTGTAGGGCACCTTCTGCTACAAAATAATACCGTTTGGACTGAAGAACGCAGGGGCAACCTACCAGCGGGCTATGGTGAACTTGTTTCACGACATGATGCATAGGGACATTGAAGTATATGTTGATGATATGATTGCTAAGTCCCGAACAGAGAAAGAGCATATTGAAGTTTTGAGAAGACTATTCTTGAGGTTGAGAAAGTTACAGTTAAGGCTCAATCCGGCAAAGTGCACTTTCGGAGCTAGATCGGGAAAGCTATTGGGTTTCGTAGTCAGTGAAAAAGGAATAGAAATTAATTCAGATAAAGTCAGAGTAATACGAGAATTGCCTCCACCACAAACTCAAAAAGAAGTTCGAGGATTCCTAGGAAGGTTGAATTACATCGCTCGGTTTATTTCACAACTAACCGAGAAATCTTATCCTATCTTTCGCCTCCTCAGAAAGCACAATCAAGGTACTTGAGATGAGAAATGCCAGAATGCTTTTTAAAAGGTCAAGCAGTATTTGTTGAATGCTCCGGTATTATCTCCACCTAGCCCAGATAAACCATTAATACTGTACTTATCAGTGTTCAGTAATTCTACGGAATGTGTGCTTGGTCAGCATGACGAGTTAGGGAAAAAGGAGAAGGCAATTTATTATCTCAGTAAGAAATTCACTGACTGTGAAATGAGATATCCACCAATTGAAAAGTTCTGCTGTGCGCTGATTTGGACAACTCGGAGATTAAGATAGTACATGCTATACCATACCACTTGGCTCATCTCAAAGCTTGATCCATTGAAATACATGATGGAGTCAACGGCTCTAAATGAGAGAATGGCGAAATGGCAAATTTTGCTTTTAGAGTTTGATATAGTCTACATAAGTCAAAAGGCTATAAAAGAAAGTGCGATAGTAGACTTCTTGGCCAGTAGGGCTCTATAGGACTATGAGCCATTGAACTTTGATTTTCCAAATGAGGAGTTAATGTGTATAGCAACAACCGAAGATTCTCCTTGGAAGCTAAATTTTGATGGAGCTTCTAATGCAGTCGGAAATAGAATTGGGGCAGTTTTGGTATCCCCGAATGGCGATCATTACCCGTTCACGTGCAAGTTGGACTTTGATTGCACGAATAATATGGCTAAATATGAAGCATGCATCATGGGACTTCAAGCAGCTATAGAGCGAGGTATAAAAACCCTAGAAGTATATGGAGATTCTGCGTTGGTAATTTATCAGCTTAGAGGTGAATGGGAGACAAGGGACCCTAAATTGATCAATTATCGAAAGGTAATTTTGGGGTTACTTGAGGAGTTTGATGACATCACCTTCAATTATCTCCCACGAGACGAAAATCAGATGGCAGATGCTTTAGCAACCTTGGCCTCAATGATTAAGGCGAATAAAGAGGAAGAGATGAGACCAATTCAAATGAGTGTCTACGAGGCTCCAGCTCATTGTTGTAACATTGAGAAGGAAGAAAATGATGATAGCCCTTGGTATCAGGATATATTACGATACGTGAGAGATCGTAAATACCTAATGTGCCAATGAAAATGACAAACGAACTTTGAGAAGGTTAGCTTGCGACTATGTCTTGACTCGGGGATATCTGTACACAAGAGAAAGAAAGACCAAGTACTTTTGAGATGTGTCGATGCTGTGGAAGCTAAGCTAATTTTAGAAGAAGTTCATGAAGGTGTATGTGGGACGCATGCAAATGGGTTCACGATGGCAAGGCAAATCATGAGGTTTGGCTATTATTGGGCCACTATGGAAGAGGACTCTATCAACTATACCAAGAAATGTCATAAGTGTCAGATTTATGGGGATAAAATTCGTATACAACCTTCACCTTTGCATGTTATGACTTATTCATGGCCCTTCTCCATGTGGGGCATGGATATTATTGGACCAATCTCACCGAAAGCTTCAAATGGACATCGGTTTATCTTCGTGGTAATTGACTACTTTACAAAATGGGTGGAGGCTGCTTCTTATGCGAATGTTACTAAGTCAGCTGTGAGTCGATTCTTGAAGAAGGTGATCATTTGTCGATATGGAATGCCTGAGAAGATCATATCCGACAATGCATTGAACTTGAACAACAAAATGATAGCAGAGGTTTGCGACTAGTTCAAGATCAAGCATCACAATTCTTCTCCCTATCCTCCAAAAATGAATGGGGCAGTGGAGGCCGCCAACAAGAACATTAAGAAAATAGTGGGGAAGATGACTGAGACTTATAGAGATTAGCATGAGAAATTACCGTTTGCACTCCTGGCCTATCGAACATCTGTCAGAACCTCTACTAGGGCAACCCCATTCTCGTTAGTTTATGGGATGGAAGCAGTGTTACCTATTGAAGTAGAAATATCTTCTCTTCGAATCTTGACGGAGATAAGGTTAGATGAAGCTGAATGGTTTCAATCCCGATATGACCAGTTAAACTTGATTGAGGAAAAGAGGTAAGAGCCATTCGACATGGTCAGATGTATCAGAAGCAAATGATGCGAACTTATGACAAGAAAGTTCAACTAAGAGAGTTCCACGAGGGAGACCTTGTACTGAAAAAGATCCTTCCTATTCAAAAAGACTTTAGGGGGAAATGGATGCCGAATTGGAAGGGGCCGTATGTCGTGAAGAAAGCTTTCTCTGGCAGTGCATTGATCTTAACGAAAATGGATGGGAAAAGTTTACCCAACCCAGTGAACTCAGACTCTGTTAAAAAATACTTTGTCTAAAGGAGAAGAGAATCCAAGGTGAAAACCCACAAAGGGCGCTTTGAGGTTTCAAAAAAAAGAAGAAAAAAGAGAGAAAAATAGAGAGGCCAAGGTGAAAACCCGCAAAGGGCGCCTTGTGACCAAAAGGGTTTTGAGTTGAAAACTCGAAAGAGCGACTCAAATTTTGAAGCATCCGATAATCTTGCTCAACAAAGAATGAAGAACGTTGCATACTGAGGCATCGACAGAGTACTTGGAATCTTCTAAACACATGCCTTCATGAAGTTGATGTATAAGCGCTCAAGCGGCGATATCTAGGGCATCTAATGTTTGGCCTGTTTGCTATTTTTTTTCCTTCTCAAAGATAGGCTTTTAGATTAATTTCCTTTGTATCTCTTTTGATAATTTATTCAAATCCAATTATTCTTAGAGATTTATTCATCTTCCATTATTCTTTAAGTATGTTGCATTGAAATAATGATAGATGAACTAAATATGTTCACAAACGAAGTTTTTGCGCATTACTCTTGAATTTCTAGATAATACAAGAAACTAAAACAGGACAATTGTTCGAGAAATTCACATAAGTGAGGGATGAAGGAACTCAAGGAATTTCTTTCTTCTAGTTCAAAAGGAAAATGAACAAAACTAACGATTCAATTCTAAGAAAAGATTATCTTACAGACATCCTCAGTGGATCATAGCATTTGAGGAGGGGTACAGGCCCACTGGCTGAGCAAGAATAATACTTTGAGAAAAGAAAAGACAAATGAAGGAATGAGTAGTGACGTCTAGGATAGGGATCATGTTCATAACATTTTGCATCATAACATGTTTAATTAGGAACATTCGACTCACTTCGATCATAGCATCCTAATCATCAGGCATAATCATTTTATAGGGTTATCAAAGACGACGTGCCTTAATCCCCTAAGCAGTAGGGTAATAGGCCGCAACATAGTAGATCTGGCTGAAGTAAGATCCAAGATGGTTTGGCATCCTTGTGCTTACAAGGAACAAATCGAAGGCATAGCTGATTTGGCTTTCACGTGCTTACGTTGAAGCAAATCTAAGATGATTTGGCATCTCGATATTGTCAGGGAACGAATCAAAGTTTGGCGTCTCCATATTCGACGGAGAGCAAACACATAGCAGATCTAACCTTCAGATGTTTATACTGAAGCAAGATCCAAGATGGTTTGGCATCCTTGTGCTTACAAGGAACAAATCGAAGACATAGCTGATTTGGCTTTCATGTGCTTACGATGAAGCAAATCTAAGATGATTTGGCATCTCTGTATTGTCAGAGAACAAATCGAAGTCTGGCATCTCCATTTCGACAGAGAGCAGATAAATAGCAGATCTAACCTCCAGATGTTTATACTGAAGCAGATCTAAGATGATTTGGCATTCTTGTGTTTACAAGGAACAAATCGAAGACATATCAGATTTGGCTTTCACGTGTTTACGCTGAAAGTAGATTTAAGATGATTTGGCATCTCTGTATTGTTAGAAAACAAATCGAGGAAGAAGATTTGGCGTCTCTGTGTTCGACGGAGAGCAGATCGAAGATATCAACATGACAGTCATGAGTTTGCAAGGAGCAGATTGAGGAATCCTAATCTGATAAAGCCGGGAAAATTTGGTCTTTCTATAAGTCTTTGCCAATTCCTATTACACAGCAATGAGCAAAGAGGGGCAGCTGTAATAGCTCAAATTTGCCCGGGCCTTAAACCAAATAAAATAAATAAATAAATGTTTATTTATTTAAACAGTCCATATACAGAGCCCAAAATAAAAAATAATACTACCCCATAGCCCGTTACAGTGACCCAATACACCATAACCCAAATACAATCGTGGCCCAAATTTTAGCAGGCCCAACGAGCCCCAAACACACGGACCCCAAATTAGAAGCTAGGGTTTCCAGCAAACCCTAGCGCCGTAAGCACCCATCGTCAAGCTCTTGTGCCGTAACCCAACGCCTAGTCAATGCCCGATTGGCGCCGTAATCCTTGGGAGTACCTGCAAAAAGGGAAAGAAGAACGACAGAGCACGGCAAAAAATAGCAAGAAATTGAAAGGAAAATACTTACCTAATCTGTAACTCTAAAAATAGTGGCTATAAAAAGCCCCTTTGTAACCTATAAATGATACGCATACAGGGACAAGAATAAAAAAAAAAAGCAAATACAAACAGTTTTTTTCCAAAGAGGTGAATCTTCTATTTTATTTTTTATTTTTCGTGCTCAAAGCATATATACATACACAAACAGTTTGATAAATAGCTTTAAAACGTGAAAAAGGGATTTACATTTCGTTTTTGTGTCAAAAGTCGAGGTTTCTAACCTCCGAGGGTCGCATACGACAGCGTAAAGGACGACGCGTGGGCGCGTAAGGCGCGTGAACCGCCTGATGACGGAGGCTTGGCCAGAGCTCTGAGGGCTCCCTTTTCCTTCCTCTTTCAGAGGATTTTTTTTTAAAACACGGATATAAATGAAATTTTAAAGTTTTTTTTTGTATTTATAAGCTTCCCGAACGACGTCGTTTTGGGGTTATCGTTTAGTGACCAAAATGGAGTCGTTTCAAGGCCTCAAGATCCGCGTGTTGACCAGTAACTCGGGGAGGATCCGCGTGTTTTCGATATTTGGGGAAATGTCCCAATTGGTCCTTCCGTTTTTTTATTTCTTGTAATTAAATTCAATTTATTTTTAATTTGGCCCAGAACTTTGTCTTTCAATTCAATTTAATCTTTAGGGCCATTTTGGGGTAGATATGGAACGACGTCATTCCTTGGGAATAGGGTATTTTTCCCGATGAGTCCTCACCTTTTATGCAAGTTTTTCATTAAATCCCGTTCAGCTTTAATTTTTCTAATTTCACTCCTAATAATTTTATAAAATTTTAAATTTAATCCTATGTGTTTTTATTAATTTTATATTATATATATTATTTGTTTTATTCTAAACCTACATATTTTATTATATAATTATACAATTATTTTCACCTGTTATTTATTATGTATTAATCCTTATATATATATATATATATTAGTTTTATTAGTATATTATTTAGTAAATGCTACTTTGAAATTATTATTAAGTATTATATTTTTAAACTTGTATTATTTATTATATTATTATTATATTGTGTATATATTTCATCTTCTATTTTTATTAAAAATTATTTATTACATATTTTTATATATTTTGTATCTATTATAAATTGTTTTAAAATTATGTATATTATATCATATGTTAAATGGATTTAAATATTTTATATATATTTTTGTGCATATAATCCTTTTTAAAAAATATTATCTATTATATATTTTTATTCTCTAAAAAAATCTTAATGTTTTATATTATTTATTTAAAATATTTAACAAGTATAATATTTTTAATTGTTTTAATAATAAAAGTTTTTTCATATATATATATTTTAAAATATTTTCCTATGTATATTAAATTGTTATATCTTATTATATTCTTTTCTTTTAAATTTTTTTACATATATTACTCATTTAAATATGTTAATTATTATATACATATATGTTTTTTTAAATATTATTATTATTTTACCTTTTTATCAATATTGATTTGGTATTTTAATTATTCGTATTTGTTTTTTAAGTGTTATTTTGTCACTTTTTATTATTATAAATTTTGATTTCTACTTCTATTTTTATATTCTTTAATTTATTATGAATTGTTTTGTATTTCTATTTACCAACATTGTATATAAGTTTATCTTTTAGCATAATCATCTTATAATGTGTATATTTCATTATTTTAGGTTATTTCTTATTTGCCTACATTATTATGAATTGTAATATGTTGTAATTTATTTTTGGTATATTTGTTTTGTGATATGTATTAACGCCATTCTTCTGCATGAGTCAACGTTTTAAATAAAGAAATTCATTTTTACCAAATTACTCAAAAGTTTTCCAAAATATAAAGGCAATACTTAATGTTTGGAAGCTTTGGGAAAAATAGTGCCCTAACTTACTGGGTTGCGATTTTTCTCATCGAATTCGAACATTCAAGTACCCTTCTAAACGTTTTGAGTTTTTAAAATATAAACAACTATTTTCGAGATTTCAAAGCGTTGTGTCCTAACTCACTGGATATGGCGTTTCGTTGTTTCGAAATAGAAATTTCCAAAAGACAAGCTTAGCTTCAAAAGTTTTAAAATATTGCTTCTTAACTTACTGGATGTGATATTTTGACTCGTTTGAAATAAACAAGCCTAAATTTTTTCAATCAAAACATTCTAAATAAAAGAGGATTGTATCTTAAAACTTTCAAATTTCTGACCTTAAAGACACTTGGTAATCATTTAGGTACCAATGTTGGGAGTTAAGAGGGTGCTAATCCTTCTTCGTTCGTAACCAACTCCCGAACCCATTTTCTTGATTTTGTAGACCAAAACTAATGATTTTAAACAAAATGATTTATTGGTGATCCAATCACACCTAAAAAGGTTGGTGGCGACTCCCATTTTCGTTTTTCTTAAAGTCGATTTCCATTTTCGAAAACTTGATTTAAAAATGGTTTCGACATTCACCACCATTTTTTATGTGATATTCTATATAACATTACATAAACTAAGAGGTCTAAACTGTCCCATGTTCTTTAGCAGTTCCTCTTTAGGAATAAGAACTATGTTGGTTTTATTGATTTGTTCCATGTCTTTGTCATTATTTAACACTTCAAGGCAAAATTTTCTTACATCTTTTTCCACTATATGCAAATATTTTTTATAGAACATAGCCGGATACCCATCCTTTCCAAAGGCCTTGAGAGGGGCCATCATTTTTATTGCCTTTATCACCTTCTCCTCTTTGAATCTAGTCATTAAATCTTCATTTATACTTGTCGTGGTGCATGGTTGGATTTCTGCTCTTAGGTCCTCGCAATTTTGTATTGGTTTTGAGGAAAATAGCTCCTTGAAGTAATCTGTTGCCAAGTCGATCAACTCTTGTTTCCTTTTAACCATCTTCCATTATTATCTTCCAGACCTATAATTGTATTTCATATTCTTCTAGTTGATGCATATTTATGAAAGAAAGAAGTATTATGATCTCCCTTCGGAGCCAATTCGCTCTTGCTTATTGTTCCCGATACATCTCTTCTTTATCAACTTCTAAGCTTAACGCCAGCTTGACTTTAATAACTTCTACTAGATTTTCTTCTTTTGGTTCTTTCTCGTTTAATTCTTTTAACCTTAAGACTAGATCTTTTTTCATTTTGGTTCGGCTTTCTTTGGTATTCCTCGCCCATTCCTTCAATTTGCTACTTAATTCTTCCAGCTTTTTCGGTAAATCTTTTTCATTCGATTTCCATCCTTATCTAATTTGGTCTTCAAAATTTCTTTCAAAATACCTAATCTAGGTTAAAACAGAAAGGAAATTCACTTCATATTCTTTTACTCTCCATAATATCGACTAAAACTGAACAATGATCTGGTATATTATGATTTAAATGTGGAACTGAATACCCTGGGAATCGGTCCCACCATGCTAGATTTGCAACCCCTCTATCAAGTCTTTCATGGATATTGTTCCCTGGTAACTTTCCCTTTTCCTATGTAAAACATTTACCTAAGAAACCCAGATCATATAACTCACAATCTTCTAATGCTTCTCTAAAAGCAGTCATCTATCGTTCTTCTCTTAAACGACCTCCTCTTTTTTCAAACGAGTGCATAACTTCATTGAAGGCTCCTAACACTAGCCAAGGTAGATAATTACTTTCCTTAACTGTTTGAGAAAATTCCGTGAGTCTTTTCGCAAATTTTCAACTTGAGATCCATAAAAACCAATAAATCTCCAAACTTCAGGTTTATTTTCAACAACCACTTCCACATCAATATGAGCTTTAGAGAAAAATTTTAGGCTTATTGAAAGATCATCTTTCCATCCAAGCGATAGTCCACCCCTTGATCCTTCAGCTCCCACATCAATACCATTCACATATCTACACTTTCGTCTTATCTTTTTCATCCTTCTCGAACTGATCTTTGTTTCTATGAGAAACAACAGTTGAGGCTATATCTGTCTCAAATTATTCTTGAGACGTCTAATCACCTGTAGTTGCCCCAAACCCCAGACATTTTAGCTTAGGGTTTTCATTGCGTCCGATCGACAGGCTCATTGGTGGCCATTGATATCTATTTGAATCTGTGATCATCAAAGTGGTATTGTCTCTATTTCCCTCTTGTTGAATTCTGTCTTTTCTTTCCATCCTTATACTCCATTAGCCTATCTTCAAGACTTTTCAGTGCCTCTTTTGTTTTATTCTTTTCAATAACTTCAGCGTTCTCATATCTCCTCTTAACTGTAACAGCCTGATTTTGAGCCTAGTGGAAATAGTGATTTTGGGATCACAAATCTGACGCAGTGAGACTTATTTTTATCACATTTTTCAGGTCTACAGTTCTACAAAATGATTTCGTGAAAATTTCGTTCAAAAATTTTGACGTTTGAGCACTCAATTTAGTAAAAAGGACTAAATTGTAAAATATGCAAAAGTTGAGTTTTACATGCTAAAGGTGTCAAATTATTATGAAATTTTAAATTGAAGGTCCTTAGATGGTAATTAGACAATTTTATCTTAAGTTGGACAAAAATAGACATGAGGTAAGAGAATTTAAGTGTTTGAAAAAAATGGCATTTTGGTCATTCAGTAATTAAAAGAATTAAAAAGCAAAAATCAAGCCAAAATCTTGTCCATCTTATCTTTGCTTGTGCCAAAAATTTGAAGAGAAGCCATAGCTAAGGTTTGGCCACTTTCAAGCTCGATTGTAAGTTCGTTCTTTCCTCGTTTTTAATGCTCTTTACATTTTTAAAGTCGTTATCACTCGATCTATCTATTTTTACCATTAATTTGAGATATGATTGAGGTCTAGGGTTTGAATCAAGTTAGGTATGTATGTATTTTGATGTCTAATGGTAGAAAATGAGTGTTTGGTATATGATAAACAACTTTTGCTAGGTTATTTTTGGTGAAAATGTCAAAAAGACCAATTTATAAAAAAGGTTATAAAATGTGTGTAAAAGTGTTATTAAATGAAAATTGTGGGCTGTTATAGGCATAAAAGAGGTTCAGTTAGGCTTGGGAATTGGAGAAATTGAATCTATTTCATTTTACGAGCCTAGGGACCAAAATGAAAAAATGTCAAAGTTTAGGGGCAAAAATATAATTTTTCCATAATATAATTTTTTGTTTAAATTAAATAATGTGAATAATAAATGAGTTAAATTTACTATTATAGATCAAGAGAAACGAGGTTCGGACCTAGATCGAGGGAAAAATAATGTGTTTGACGAGTAGGTCCTATTTCTACTATTTTGTACCGAGGTAAGTTCTTATGTAAATAATGCATTGCTTTAATTATGTTTTAAATGTTTTATTATTGTATGAATTGTGATTGACCATTGAACATGTTTGACAAAATTCGATAAGCACGATATCCCTGTTGAACCTTAGGAATAGATAGGATACAAATGTCATGACATTAGGGTTACTAAGTTTATGTGTAATACCATATCTTGGATATGGAACCAGTATGAGACTTCTTGTAAGACCATATCTGGAATATGGCATCGATATGAGATTTCGTGTAAGACCATAGCTAGGCTATTGACATCAATACGAGATTACATGTAAGACCATATCTGGGATATGGCATTGGTATGATATCGTGTGTACGAAACTCCCAGTATCCTTTAGTATTCCAAGTAGTTCAATGGGTAACTAAATGAGTATGTCAAAGATGAATTGTGTGTACATTCAATTCGAGATGACTCAAGTATGTACGTAAAACTCATACGTAATGAGTTCGTTATGTGATAAACCCTTGGGAAGGTTATGAATGAGTAAGTTGTGATTATAAGATCTTACTAATATTTACGCAAATTATCCTTATGTTAATTCTATGTCAAAAGTGTGTTTATGATGCTTATTATTTGAATGGGAACTTACTAAGCTTTATAGCTTACTCCTTTTTTTTCCCTTGTCTAATAGTGTCACCAAACTAGCTCGGGGATCGGAGGCTATCAAAGATCCGCTCACACTGTCAACTTATTATTTTGGGTATCAATGAATTTGTCATTTTGAATTATGGCATGTATAGGGACTTGGTTATTTTGTTATGTGTAATAATTGAATTGGCCTAATGTGTTGGCCTATATTGGTTGATAATTCATTTTGTAAATGGCCATATGGAATTGGCTAATATTGGTTTAAGTTTATATGCATATGATGATGTTTTCATGGATATGGAAGTTTGCATGATTTAAGTTGATAAGTATGAGATGTTGTATGTGAGAAATGGTAACATGTGAATGATGTGTGGATGTCTTGATTGTGGCTGAATTGGTTGAATGTAATTGCTTGGATTGGTGTTATATGTTGTTGCGTAGGTATGTGCATGGAAGGGTGACAAAATAGCTTGGTAAATAGCCTTATTTTTGTCTACACAGGTAGACACACGGGCGTGTGTGACACACGGCTTGCCCTACGAGCGTGTACTCCGACCGTGTGTCCCCTGCACCTTAATTGATGCAAAACAGAATGCTCAGAATTGAGCACACGGGTAGAGACACGGGCGTATGTCTCAGCCGTGTGGATGACACGGCCTCAAGCACAGGCGTGTGCTCTGGGCGTGTGAATTCTGCACCTATTTTATAAAAAATCATTTTTTAAATCGACCACACGGCCTAGCACACGGGCGTGTGACTTGGTCGTGTGCCTTCAATTTGTTCTTGGGTGACAAACAGAGAGTTACACGGGTTAGGGACACGGGCATGTGTGACCACACGGCCTGCCCATACGGGCGTGTCCCAAGCTACACGGGCGTATGACTCTTAAAACATGAAAAATTTTCTAAGTGTTGAGAAATTTTCCAAAGTTCTCGATTTAGTCCTGAACCGTTTCCAATGTATGTTTTGAACCTTGTAGGTTTGTCTTAGGGACGATATGAATGTAAATGAAAAGTTTTAAATTTGGATGGAAATTTACGTCTCGATTTTGTATGTTTGCTTATGTTTAAGTCTAATAATGCCTCATACCCTGTTCCAGCGTCGAACACGGGTAATAGGTGTTACACTAACACTTTCTACAACTCCTCTCCTAAAACCCTTAGGTGTAATAATTCGTATTTCATCGTTTCTTTTAGTGAGATCTTTCCCTGATTGTTCACCTCCAACTGGGTTTTTTCCTCTATCGTCCCCATTCATTTTAACTCTCACCTCCTTTGGTTCCTCTATCAACCATTAGTTCAACAATGGTTCTGCCCTTTTGCATGGAGCTCTCAAAGTGATATCCCATCCAAACTCCATCTCTATTGTCCCCATCATTAATTAGATTGGACAAAAGCTTTCTCCATGCGTTAGCCTTCCACAAAGAAAGAAAAATAACGATAGCTTCTCATACTGAAACGTCGCATATGTAGATTTCTCCTGGCCATACATAATATGTTTCTTCCTTTTTAGTGGGGATTGCACATCCAAACGTACTCGAACCCTCATGTATTTCTTCGCTCCTTTAGTTGTAAGCAATGCATCATAGTCTAGAAAAACCCCTATAAAATTCCCTAATTGTTTGGCCATACTTTATGACATGTATCTCGTAAGCAGATTATGGATTTGTACCAAAAAGTTTGTTGATAAATGTGGAACTTAAATCGGATCTTCCCTTATAACTAAACTGTGGAAAATTATTAAGTGTCTATTGAAAAACCAAGGTAAACCATCAACTACCCTTTTAATATCAATCTCATTGTAGAACCGAAATAAGATTCTTTTGTCTTCAATTTCTGTAATTGTAACTCCTTCAGTCAGGTGCCATAGTTCTGCTAACACATACTTCACAGGTGGAAAGTGTACTGCACTTTCAGTTAATACTTTCCCTAGCAGGCAGAAGTTGAACTCGTCTTCAACTTCATCTTTTCCTTGCCTATATGTCGGGTCTTCTTATTCATCAGCAAGATTTAAATTTGCTAATTCATTCTCCATTCTTTCTATTTTGCGCCTTGCAAAATTAATTATCGTTGCTTTTTCCTTGTCCAGATCCCTAACTTTATTAAAAAATACAGAGGCAACCTCTCCAATGAATCAGTGATGATATGCAATTAAAGGAGGCTTACTATTGCGACTACTTTTTCTTTATCGAAACCCTAGCTTTTTGGCTAAAACGGAGACAAAATCTCCAACGAAACTGTGATTACAGTAGACAAAAAGAAAGAAAATAACGTGCTACTTCGGCAGAATCTTAACTTTTCTATTAAATTAGTTTATTTTTAAGTGAAATCCAAAATATTTCATTAGTATTAATTAAATAAGAAAAAGAAGTCAAATAAATCAGGGAGGGATTCACTTATATATAATGTAAAAATTAAAATAATTTTACACACTTTCGTAATTATTTATATGATTGATATTTTAACCATTATATTTAATTTTTTGATTATATATTAACATATAGAGTATTTTTTATTGGGGTAAACTACACTCATGGTTACTTTTGTTTACCTCAGGTTACATCTTAGTCATTTATGTTTGAAATGTTACGTTTTAGTCACTTACGTTATCGTGTTGTAACATTTTAGTCACTGAGTCGTTAATTGCAGTTAACGGTGTAACGGTAAGCTGACGTGACATGTTAAATCATCATTTCAAACAATAATTTTAAGTTAAATTATACAATTGATCCCCAAATTTCTTTTTGTTTTGACCAATTTAATTTTTTTCTTTTATAATATTTTAAATTTCCTTTTTTTTCTTTAGTTTCCATTCTTTTTTGCTTTTCCTTCTATTTTCCTACCTTCTCAATTTCTTTTAACATATCAAGAAGTTGAATTAGCAGTGAAGAAAGAAGCATGATATGGGTTTTGGTTATAGGCAATGATGGCTTTCGACTTCCTGCTTCATTCTTCACTGCCAATTCAAC
Source organism: Gossypium longicalyx (assembly GCA_025698465.1). Classification (NCBI taxonomy): domain Eukaryota; kingdom Viridiplantae; phylum Streptophyta; class Magnoliopsida; order Malvales; family Malvaceae; genus Gossypium; species Gossypium longicalyx. The sequence continues at coordinate 86,764,246 of CM046995.1, forward strand.
TTACTGATATGATAAAAGAAATGGAGAAGGTAGGAAAACAAAGGGAGAAACAGAAGAGAAGGAAAAAAAACAAAAAAAAAAGAGAGGAAATTTTAAAGAACATAAAAGAAAAAAAATTAAATTACTCAAAACAAAAAATATGGGGACCGATTGTATAATTTAATTTAAAATTTTTGTTTGAAAAGATGATTTAACATGTCACGTCAGCTTATCTTTACATAGTTAATGAAAATTAATGACTCAGTGATTAAAATATTACAACACAATAACGTAAGTGATTAAAACATAATATTTTAAATATAAATAATTAAAATATAACTTGAAGTAAATAAAAGTGATTACTCTTTATATATACGATAGAGATATATTGTAAAGGTGTCTACAACTTTTCTATTCGACTGATTATGACATTGAGAATCTGCTTCTCGATTGTTGGGGAATGACTGTATAAGTAGATCATTTTTCATTTAAAATAGAATTTTAATTCACAAATAATAAAATTATTCTGATTTTAATTGATTGCCAAGCATTTGGAATTAAGGTGTATGTATATAATTTAGTAGGTAATTCATAGGACTATTTCATTTTTGCTCCTCCCAAATGATAAAAGCCAAAAAATTGATAATCCACTCAATAATTTTATTTATATCAAATAATACATGCAAATGAAATAATAATGTGGAAACTAAAACCTTTTAAACTCTAAAAAAAACTAAATCTAAAGAATCAACGCCGATCCAATAACCAAACTCGCTGTTAGAACAACGAACCCCACTTCGCAACCAGATTTTGAACCCGACTCATCATTAACCGCTGGACCCTCCGCATTCTCCGGCGACGAACCCACTGGAGTGGCCATCGGCGGGCTACCGGTCGATGGGAAAATTGCAGGACTCTCCGCTGGCGTCGCTGAACTAGAAGGAATATTGGCAGAAGACTCGGGAGTTCCAACCGGACCTTCCGCAACAGGTGGAGCCCCGACTGGAGTCATGGACGAAGGAGAACTTGCCGTTGGTGATGGAGTCGCTGGGGATTGAGCCGGGGGGATAGAAGAAGCAGGCGGAGTGGCAGTAGGAGATTGAGAAGGTGTTGGCATAGCAGTGGGAGTTGTTGCAGGCGGGGGCGATGTTATCGATGGGGAACTCGCAGGAGTTGCCGACGGAGGTGATGATGAAGGAGATTTAGAAGGCAATGTCATTGGAGGACTTGAAGAAGTGGTAGGAGGTTTCGCCGGAGACACAGGAGTTGTCTTTGGCGATGGAGAAGGTGCATTATCGGCTTTTACTAGGATGCCAGTAACAGATATAAAGAGAACACAAATAGAAACATGGATGAGTGTATTCATCTTTGCTTTCTAAATTCTTTTCTATTTGCTTTGATGATTGATGATTTTCTGTTTTTAAAGATGGAAAAGGAGAAAGTGAGAAATTTATAAAAGTAGGCTTTCAGAATTTGAAAATGTTAAGTAACAGGTTAAAGGATTTGATTAGGATAAATACAGAAATTTTGACCGTTGGGAGTGTATTTCAAAAAGTTGTTTCAACTAAAATAGCCGTTAACTCTAATTTTGTCGCCTTAGGGTACCAGAAAAGTAGACCCGATTCCAAAAATCTATAAGCTGTTCATCTATTCTATTCTTTAAAAATTATTATTTTGAAGTATTACCAAATATCTATTAAATAATAATAATTTATAGCGTAAACTACACAAATAACCACTCAACTGTAATTAAATAAATAAAAAATCATTTTTGATACCTAAAATAAAAGTTCACAATTTAAACACTCATGTTACATAATTCAATCATTTTGATCACTCTTATTAAAATCACAAATGGCAAACTAACGTGTCGCTACAAAAATTAATATAATAATAAATTTAACCCTTAACATTTACATATTATATCGATTTAGTCATAATTTTAAAATATTAACTTTTAAAAAGTTACAAATATTCTTAATTTGATTCTAATTTTAAAAATTTTAAATATATATATAAATACATAAATATTTTTAAAATATATAATAAATTTAAATTTTATATTTATATTAATACTAAATAAAATAAAAATCCCCACCCCTTCCCCAACCAAACCTCCCCACCACTGTCTCCGTCCCTCTCCAAAAGTATATACATACTAAAAGTTTTAAGATACTTCTCTATAACCCTCCTCAACGTATTCAACGAAAACAGGTGACAGAAAATCAACTTGTGAAACCAAACTAATACAACTGCTAGACGTCAAATACACAATATGACAACAAACATTTTATATTGCTCTACCAATGACCACTCATCCTCATGTCGCAACGGTTTACAATGTTTCTCCCTTAACAAAGAATTTACTCCGCATGAACCAATTGGTATCCTTCAGTCATGTAGTTCTACATTTTACTGTGGAATGTTTTATATTATGTGTAATTTATAATATAAATAAAAAATATTAAAATAATTATATATAAAGAGTTTAATAAATAAATATTAAAAAATAATATAGGTGAACTTAAAACGAGTTTGGGTTAACTATTTACAAATATGAATGGCTTGGTTAAACACAAAAGTGTTACTATTATACATAGACCCAACCCAACCCAAAAACATCTCTAGTTATAATTAAATTTACAAATTAACAATATAAAATAAAAAAAATATAAAAATTTATTTATATGTATGTTTATTGAAGAGTAATTCACTCAAAATCTCGACTTCCTCCTTTAAAGAAATTTGTCTTAAAAGCTTAATTATAAATAAAACATTTTGATTACAATAAATTGCATTAAAAATAATATCCGGACTTCAATGAATGTGTTGTTAAGAGTACTATAATCAATGTGGTATCTATCATTCGAATCTCTTACAATATTTTTATTTCTTAATTCAATTACATTAATTTTTATTTAACTTCTTCAAAAAAAAAATTATCAAAATGTGGTGGAAATATATAAAATTGAGTTGTATAGAAAATTTGCAAATGTCACATTATTTAACCCAAATTAAGTAATTTATAAATAATAAAATCATAATAATTTAAGCAGAGGGCAGCTCAAAATCATCACAGAAATATATATATAATCCTAGTGTTTTATTCTTTTACCGGACTACGCTGCGGATCTCAAATCCAAGGGCCTAAAACTGCTTCTTCCTTCTTTTCACCGTACACGTGTTATTTAGATGACTAGTGGCCCCTATCATAACTAGCTTCTCTTAAAGCTTACACGTGTACCCTCTGATGACCTAACTGGGCCAACCCAATTTTGAGTAGGCTCAAATTTAACAAACCCGAAATTACTATCAAATTCAAAAGAATCATACACGTGTCAATGACAGTGACAGATGGGAAACTACTTCGGCCTACCCAAATTATTCGGAGGCCCACCTTTACCCAACCCACTACCCATCTGATGAAACCCAGTAGAACCATACACGTGTCCTTGATGCTGATGTACCATCATCCCATACACCCCACCACCACCACCACCACTAGCAGCAACAAGAGGCGCGTCTTTATCACGTGCAACCGTGGTCTTCTCGCCTTCCATCTCCCTAAACCGCTGTAAGTAAACCTTCAAGGGCTCAACGTAGTCTTCAAAGCCTAAGGTGGTCATGGCCCACAAGAGATCATCACCGTTGATGGTCTTCCTCTTCTCCTTTTGACACTTATCAGACGCTTCTCCGGTGATGAAGCTGATGAACTCCGATACACATTCCTGCACCGTTTCCTTAGCTTCCTTGGATATCTTGGCGTTAGCAGGCAAAGCCTTTTTCATGATCCTGCCAACGTTAGCAATAGGCAGGAACCTGTCCTGCTCTTTCGGGGAAAAAAGATGGTTATTGTTGCCTGCTGCGTTTGAAGCGTTGTTTTGAGCTCCTCCTGATTCACTGTCCGAATCCGCCATGGCTGGATCGTTTTTGGATGGTGAGCAAAGGTCTATAATGGGTTTCTTTTTTTTTTTTTTTTTTTTTTGCAGTGATAAAAGAGGAACTTGAGTTGAATATATATATTATATATACTAGTACTAGGTTTTCAGTTTCCTCTCTTTTGGTAGGGTTTTTATGGTTGACAAAAGCGAAGCTTGTTTTAATGGAAGATGCTGAGGACCAAAGAAAGAATATATGTATATATATATATATTTGAGTTCTTCAAATATCCTTTTCCCGAAAGAACACTTGACCTTATAGACAGATTTGGTACTTTGATACTGAAAAAACTGTGAAAGGGAAAAGGTGGATATATATGGAACTGTTATATATAGAGAATGTAAATAGAAAAAAAAAATAGTATACAAAATGGTAGTAAAAAGGTTTGAGGAATAAAAGAAATTTAATGGCATATGAAATAAAAATTAGTAATAATGATTATTTAAATTCAAAGTGATATTGATGTATATTTTTATATAATGCTTGGACTGAGAAATGTTTCAAGCTTATTTTAGATAGAAAAATATTACAGAAAGTCAGCCATCAAGTTCCAAATATAAAATGTTGATGTTTGAAAATAAACATCCAAATAAATAGTATAGGATAATTATTTTATTTATTATAAGATAAGATAATTATCCATGTATATTTTTTTAAACATCTAGTGTTTTTTAATTTTATATTGTAGTATAAATATAATTAGATTACACAGTTTTTGCTGAAATATTATATAATAAATATATTTATAAAAATTGGATATAGAATGCAAATTAGGTTTTATTTAAAAACAAAAAACAAAAAAGAATGCAAATTAGGTTTTAGTTGAAGTAAAGTTAAAACATTAAAGTTTATGGTGTACTTTGTATTTTTTCTAGATTTTTTATAAAAAAATAAAATGAAAAAATATTTTAAAATAATATTTATTACTTTATAAAAAATATTTTTATATAATTTATTAATGATTTGGTTAATGGACAATATCAACTCAATCAAACTCTTAAATACCTATGATACCAGTGGAAAATTGTATCATATAACAAATATTTTTGTAAAAATTGATATACAAACAAACAGATTGGTATTTTTTTATTAAAAATTATAAAAAGATAAAAATACCCCTAAAATAATATTATTTTAATCATTATTCAATTGAATTGGTGTTTGGTAGACTCGTGACACCAACTCATCAATGGCTTAATATGTAATTCAAATAAATGATATATTTACTAAATTATGGCACACTTATGATGTGAGTAAATAAAATTTATGTAACAAATATATTTATTATATGTCTATATTACAAATCAAATTATGCTTTATTTGAAATGGTAAAGTTGAGCCTATTATATTTATAGTGCTTTTGGTTCAAATTTCTTCAAGTGTAAATTTAGACTCCGTTTGTTTGCCGATAAAATATTTTTCGGAAAATAATTTTTGGAAAATGATTTATTTTTCTGGAAATGATTTACTTTTATGGTGTTTGGATGAATCTGTGTAAAATATTTTCTGTTATTTGACAGATTTCCTGAAAATATTTCATAAAAGCTATTTTAAATTAAACAAATATATATTTAAGAATTTATTATCTTTTCATTGTTTAATTCAGTTTATTATATATATATTAATAAATTTATATTTTAAATTGTTTTTACATACATTCAATGATTTATTTATAAATAAATAAATCAAATTCAATAAATAATAATACTCAATTATTAAGCTAAAATATTAACTTTCATAAATTGAAAACAACCAAAACAATAAAATCGAGCTAATATGTCAATTATACAATAGTAATGATCAGTAGTATGGGTTAATTAATATATTTCCACATTGAGCTAATAAGTCAATTATACAAGTACAATGATCAGCAGTATGGATTAATCCTTGTATGTCCTTTATTGAGTGGAAATATTGTAGGCCTTTATCAACTCATCCAGCATTGACACAAGCAAAAAGAACCTAACAATAACAAAGTGCCTATAGCAATATCAACCAACATCAAAATATTGCCTTTACCAAAAACTAAACAGTGGCTATACTAGCACAAACTCTGTACTAATACCAACCAAATCCAACATCCAATATCAAACTAACAAAATACCAAAGCTCTTCACTTGCTTCTAATTTGCAACTGATTCTTGTGTGCTTATAGGATCTCCACCAGTTTGACGTTTCCTATTTGGTGATTTCAACTTCATCAAGAGAGAGCTTGCGCTTGATGTCCGACTGATCATGTGTTGTATTTGATCTCAATCCAGACTAAAAATTGTAAAATTATAGCGAGGTAAATAGTTATAAATTAGTAAAAATTGAAATATTGCTAAACTAAAACTTACATAGAATGTCTGCTCTCCAATTTTCATATTTGTGTAGAGGCCTAACCCAGTGACAGACCAACTTCGAATTTTCATACTTGTGGAATGCTTAGTTGTGGAAGCTAACCTAATTTTTTTTTGGTTGATTCTTCCTCTCCAATAAGCTAATATTACATTGAATAAAGGTAGACAGAAATTAAAATCAAAGCATGAAATAGAAGATTAATAAAATTGGAAGTGGAATGATTTAGAAAATTGAAGGCCTTATTCAGATCAAGACAGTAATATGACATTTAAGTTAAACAAAAGGCTAAAAACTGGTTTTCTAGAAACAAGAAGTTGCCTCATATTTGATGTTCTATACCACAACTATTACAAGCTGTGAATGTCTCTTGGGACCACTGGCATGCTAGGAAATCTGATACAAAATTACTAGACACTAAGCTTGGAGGATAATAGATTGTATACACCAAAGCAACTTTAGAACCCAAATTAATGATTGGAATTAAAGAAGGTGAACTAGGTAGGAGCCATAAATGACTCATGTCTATAATCACATCACATGGAAGCCATCATACAATCACATAATAATGCTATCTCCGGGCCTCCAATGTACATCCTAAAAGACCCCAGTTCAACAATAATAAATTTGGCAAAGAGAATGTTAAAGTGAAACTCTTTAACTTGTAAGTTGTTCTTATGTTGGCTAAGAGGATGACGCCAATAAATAAATCAAAGATAAGAGGGAGATGGAGAATCAAATAGAAAAGAGGGATAAATAAGAATAAGAGATAATAAAAATTATCATAGTTCAACCCAAATTACAACCTTCAAGCGTTAAGCATATCCAGATATATTGAAATCACAAGCTAAAAATATGGGAAAGATCATTCTCACAATGGAACTTCCCAACCCAAATCCTTTTCTAGACAGAACATTTTGGTACTAAGATAATCTAGAAATCATTAAAAGTAAACATGGAAAATACTTAATGGGGGAAAGGCTATATAAAAACACATTGTATCAAATAATTTAAAAGCAACTTGATTAAAGCAATCAAAAACTACTTACTTCTGGTGGTGTTGCACAAAGCATGTAGAAACAGTGATAATTTATCTCAGGATCAGACACTTGACAAACACGTGATCTTTCTAATAAGTAAGTCCTAATGGTAGCTCCTGAAATCCTTCCCCTCCGGTCAAATTGAATCTCCACAAACTTACCAAAACAACTACATCATTCAAAACATGCATGTCAAGGTAAAAAAAAAAATTATTATAACATAGAATCTACTACATGCAAGGTGTAAAACTTGTTAAAACAAAATGCACTCACCTTGAGTTATTGTTCCTAACAGTCTTAGCATTACCAAATGCTTCTAAAACAGGGTTGGACTGCAGATTAGCAGAAAACAAAAATAAATGTTGTTATATGTGGTGCAAGTTGGGCATTGTTAAATCAACCTATGGTGAGAAATTTATGCTCCAAGCATCATTTTTAAGCATATCCCTTTCCACTTCCAAATAATGCATCATTTTGAAATGACATGCCTCTTCACGAATCTTGCATCATTTTGAAATGACATGCCTCTTCACGAATCTAACTTTACCCTCATCTTGAGTTAAAAATAATTATCATTTTCATCATTTGGATTATTATTTTGATATTTTAATCCCAAACCCAGAAAAAAATTAAAAATAAAGAAACAAAGAAAGGCATAAAACCCAAACCAACACTGCTTCATTTTCAGATAAAACCCACCACTAATTTAGCACAAAAAAACAAATAGGTATTCAACAATATAAAAATACAGAACCAAAATGATGGCATACCTTAAGTAGTTTTTCAAGAATAAGAAGAAACGAAAATGATAAAGAAGATAATGAAGATGCCATACCTTAAGCCAAGACCCTGCGAAGAGGAAGATTTGAGCGAAATGAAACAGCAGCGTGTAATTTGCTTGAGAAGAGAAGATATGCGACTGACATAGCTAAGGAAAAACGAAAGAGATTATAAAAGATGAAGAAAGGAAGAAGTAGAAGGAGGAAAGTTACCTGGACGAAGGAGAGGGAAGATGAGAACGGCAGGATAAAGGAGGAAAGAACCAAGTGAGAGTTGGAAAATGTCTTACATAAATAAAATCGGTAAGACATTTTCCACAAACGGAGCCAAAATCCCTTCTCATTTTCCCGTGTTTCTAAAAACATTTTACCAATGTAATCTATTTTCAAACAAACAAACATTGGAAAACCAGGAAAACATTTTCCAGAAAATGTTTTCCTGGTAAACAAACGGACCCTTATATTGATTCATAAAAAGATGAAAAGATGAAAACACTCTTATAATAATATAATTTATATGGTAAAAAAAATAGAGTTTTTGGTAAATTCATAATTGAGTTGACACTCGATTAATGAGTCACACCAATTCAATTAACCCTTTTATATTTACACTATTATTTAAGTTTTTGACTAAGTTAGTGTCACGAGTCACTGGGCACTAACTCGATTAGGAAAGTACGTAAATGTCCTTCCATAACTATTATTTTAAACATACCATACGTAATTTATTTTTTTCGCGTGTGATAAGATTTTGAGTGTATATATAGTTGTGTATAAAAAGAAAAGATATATATATATATATATTATAGTATAGTATAGTATAGATAATAGATAGGTGGTTGGTGTGGTGGAGCTAGAATATTAATCTTGGGGGGCAAGCTAAAATTAGAAGTGCTACGTATCAGTCAATTTAAGCATATAAGCAATCGAATCAAAAGAAAAAAGTATTCCAACATATCGCTCGATTTAAACATATAAAAAAATATATTCAAAAGAAATAGTATTACAACAATTAAGACGAAATAGATATCATTTGACTCAGTTAACCATTTTTTATTCGTTTTTCACATGAATGCTCACTACTTCACAAGCTATTATTTGAAATAATTTTAAACAAAGTTACCAAAGTTTTCTTCCTCCTCCCCATTCACCTTGGTAGAAACTTACTATAATATTATTATCTAATTTTTTTTTTCATTTTTACATTTCTAACAATTTAGAAATTGTCTCCTAATCATTTTCCATCCAAAAACATGCACATTTCACTTAATTTTATAAGCTTCCAAGTTCCATTAATATCCTTTAATGACAACTTTTAATATACTTGATAAAACAAAAAAACTATTGATACATATATGTAAAACAAGTTTCAAATATTCAAAATCTATTAAAAGTTTGAAGAAAAACATACCTTATACTTCAAATTTGGAGGAAAAAATGATAATTTTTTTTTCCTTTCCTTGCTAAGCACCAATACGAAAAAGAAAGATAATAAAAGTCTCTTCATCTTTTCGTTATATATTATTATTATTATTATTATTATTATAATATTACTTATAAAATATTATTTAGCTTCTTCAAGAAATTTTTTTCTTTATTTTTATCAAGAATAAATTTTTTAATATTATTTTTAATCCTATAAAAATATTGGAGGGGCCTTCTTACATTTTTAGTAGATCTATAATATATATACAAAGAGGAAAATTACAAAATTCTTAAACCTTGGAGGGTCTACTTATATTTTTGGGAGGGTGATAGTGTAAATTTACAGAGGATTAAGTTGGAAAAAAATAAACTTTGGGGGGCCATGGCCCCCCGGGCTGGGTGGTTGGCTCTGGGTCGTTCTTTTCTGAAAAGAGTGTTGTTTCTACAGGTGAAATCTAGATAAGTTTCCAGAGTATGGTTTGGACCGTTGATAGAGTGACTCCAACGTGATTAGCGTGGACTTTTCCTTTTCAATCAAAGCACTTAAAGGTAATTATGTCCAAAATATCTTTGGCTATTGGAATAATTAGGTAAGTAATAAAGAAAAGAGACAAATTACTGAATTATAATTAAGCAGAATAGTTAAACTTTCCCGCAAAAGTCATTATTGTTTGTTGCAAGACAGTTAAAAAATATCTAAGATGACAACCAATTTATTATTAAATACAATTTTGAGTGTTTTGAGTTTGACTTTTTGTCATCATTATCACATATGTCACCTTTAAGCATATTCTAATTTCACATTTAGAAAATAGTATAATGAATTTTTTGGTTTTTCAATTTTATAAAAACGTTATTTTAGTCATTCATTTAAATTTTTATTTTTTTTAGTTTTTAAATTTGTATTTTTTGTCAAATCACCCCAAAATGAATGAAAAGATTAATTTTTTTTTCTTAACTTTGTTGATGTGGCATATATGTGGATTGTCACATGGATGGCATGTCAACATTAAATTAAAACTTAAATTTTTTAAAATTATTTTTAATATATTTTTAAATTTTTTAAAATTTAAAAAATTAATTAAATGATGATGTGTCATCCATGTGGCAACCATGTTTATGCCATGTCAACAAATTTAAAAAAAAAATCAATTTTTCTATTCATTTTGGGGTAATTTAACAAAAAATTGCAAGTGTAAGGGCTAAAAGAGGTGAAAAATTAAATGAATGACTAAAATAATTTTTTTTTTATAAAACTGAAAGGTAAAAAAAAATCATTATACCTTAAGAAATAAGATGGTAAATTTATAGATACTTAAGAATAATATATTTCATATTAGAGTTTAGATAAATTCTAATTAGTTATTTATAATAACATTGTATTAAGTGTCAAATGTTGAGATATTATTATATAATAATTATAATTTGTTAAAGAGTGTCATAGGAGTATTCTTATTAGTATTATATTAAAATATTTTTTTTTATGAATGCAGTAAAAGAATTATGAGAATAATAAAAATAATATGTTAAGTAGGCATAAGATAAATAGTCCCTCCTTAACAACACTCTATACCATTAATAAGAAATGATAAATCAATTGAATGCTACATCTCATTGTATTGTATTGATGAAAAAAGGACTTTATAATACAATAATCTTAAAAAAAAAAAAAAAAATTTAGTTTGAGGACAGTTGGTGTTCTTGTTTTGTTTTGTTTATTATATATCATATTAAGTAAAGTAAGGCTTTCAAAAAATTGCTCATTTCATGTACTCAAAAGGAGTTTATTTCCTGTTAGTACTAATAATATTTATAGAAAATTTGAACTTGTTTTCTAATTTTCTTCTTAATGTATTATACTTGTGGGGGCCTCCTACCTTTTATTTAAAACCCGTTTCATAAATAATGTTTTTAAGCCTAGGATGAGTAATACAAACTTCAGTTCATAACAAATTTATTTTATTAGGGTAAATTATTCACTCAATTATAATTTTTTTTATTTTAGATATATGAAATAAAAATTTTATAAGTTAATCATTTACGTCATATATTATTTTGGTCACTTTTGTTAAAATCACAAACGGTAAATTGATGTGACAATTAAAAAAATAATATAATAACAAATTTAGCCCTTAATTTTTACATATTATATTGATTTAGTCATAATTTTTAAAAATTAATCCTCAAAATTTATAAATATTCTCAATTTGATCCTAATACTAAAAAATTCAAAGAAATATATAAAAATACATAAATATTTTTTTAAAAATATATAATAATAAATTTAAATTTTTTACTAATATTTATATTAATATTATATTAAAAAATTCCCCCACCCCACCCCTTCTCCTTCAAGAGAGACAATGGTGGAGGAGGGAGAGGGATGGTGGTGGGGGAAAGGGAGAGGGACGGGGATGGTGGTGGGGGAGAGAAACTTTTATTTTATTTAATATAAAATTATTAATATAAAATTTAAATTTAGATTTATTATTATATTTTTAAAAATATTATGTATTTATATATATTTTTTAAATTTTTTAGAATTAGGATCAAATTGAGAATATTTGTAGATTTTGAGGGCTAATTTTTTAAAATTATGACTAAATCGATATAATATGTAAAAGTTGAGGGTTAAAATTGTTATTATACTAATTTTTTTAACTGCCATATTAGCTTGCTGTTTATGATTTTAAATGGAGTGACCAAAATGACCGAATTATATAACGTGGGTGCTTAAATTGCAAATTTTTATTTTGGATGCCTAAAATGAAAATTTTTGATAGTTAGGTAACTATCTATGTAGTTTACCCCTTTTATTATTGGTATTCCACAAAAGCATGCACTATCTGCTTTGAATTTTGATTATTTAAGCTTTTATTTATAGACTTCTCAAGTTGATAACTAAGGATAGCCCGTGAGTGCTCCAATAATTAGTGGGGGAATCAACTTTGCATTAACTCCAAATTTGCTTTGTTGAGCCTTAAATTAATCATATAACCATGATTTGAGACTTGCACCTTCAATACATCAATCTGGATGCATATATGATATCCACAAAAGAAAAAGGATACCGGCCGGGTTTGCATTACATAGGAAAATTTCTACAAAATTTGTTAATGGTTCTACAAAAAGGCTACCTCGTATTTAATTAAATGCCAAGAATTACTAAGAAAAGCAACTTAGAATAAATTACAACCTAACCTACCAAGTTACAACTAAAAAGTACATATTGGCACAAGATAGAGACAACTATACTTACTTCCATGGTGTTGTTTTCCTTTCCTTGCTGTAGGTCAGGCTTCAAGCTCTTGACCAGCAGACTGGGCTCCATCTTTCCTCACCATCCTCTTCTCCATCTTCATCATCTGCTAGTTTGGTAAGCTCTTCCTGAATCATCAGCTTTATAGATAACTTCCTCGGGGTGAGGTCGGTATCAAACCTTTGCACTGAAACGTACAAACTCTCCATTAGGATATATGCATAGAAGATAATTCTGCAGCCTCAAGTGTGAGGCACTCAGTCCCGAACAACCTTTCGTATTCCGAGTCAAGGTTCCATCAGAGTCTAGAAATAAAAACTCAGAACACAAACCATTGCCAAGACTTCCTTATCAGAAGACATTAAGATATTAATCAATGAAGATGGTTTCCATGATTGGTTTTTTTAATTTGATACTGGATGCAAGGTATGTTACTATATTACTTCCTTGGAAGTGCGAAACAAACAGTTTAAAATTCCAAAGTTTTGCCAGAAATGCAACATATTTAACGTATGTTACTAAGATGTCTCGTTTATCTTCAGAATTTCATACAAGTGAAAAGAATTCATTTCTTGGTGCAAATAAAAAAATATACGAAGCATACCAAGTAGCTTCAGAATGTCGGTAAACGTCACCTACAGAACAAATTAATACAACTTATGTCAGCAAGAACATTAGAATCAACATCTACAATGAAATGAAAACATGAGCGTAAAATTTTAAATCCTTTAAGCAAAAGAAATTGCAATTGCATATATCTAGGTAAAACTCAAAAGCACTTGAGATTCTTATGTCTTATCTGCAATAAAATTGACCAAAAAAGGATCAAGGATAGCGTGTTTCAGAAAATTTAGTAGCAAAAGTAATGTCATTGTTATAATCATTTCCGAAACTGCAAAGCAACGGAAAAGACTTGGCTGATTACAATACTGGCAATTGGAAGCAGAGAGGGAGTGTACGACAATCTCACTGCATGTAAATATTTTACTAATCAATCTAATATGTTTATGCATAAAGATAATAAATAAATTGAACATCAATAGCAGCACTGCACTCAATGAACCAGCTAAGTATGTTCTTATTCATGATTACATTAACAGACCAATTAATTATGGTCCTCAGACGTTGTCCTTTCCAATCAATGGAGGTGCTGGATATGACAATAATTTTCGTGCTGACCTATTTAGCAAGGAACAAAGTCCTGATAGCCCGACTTTCTAATTTACAACCAGAATACCAGAATAAAGTTTGGAGTCAGGACAAGACTGATGCTATTACAAAAGGTCATGTAACTGATTCAGCCATTATAGGTACTAAATTTATAGCAGATCTTACCGTATTGAAGTCAACTTCCTTAAGAATCCCACAAATTGTAGTCCTTAGTTCATAATCACTAGGTTTAACTTTCCTATTTTTAGCTTTGTCCTTTCCCTTTGCAACCATTTTGCCTTAAAAAATACAGGAAAAGATAGCACTATAAACACTCATAACCCAAAAGTTTGTCTTACAAAATTTGCCACAAGAAACAAGCATATACATATAAAATGATAATGACTTTTACATCCATATATCCAACGATTGAATGGAAACTAATAGTTCTATAAACATGATAAACACACTTGACAGGTCTAACAAGCACTGCAATGGTTGTTGAAATATCATATTTCTAATGTCAACAAGTAGAAACTAAAACCTTTGTAGATTGGTTTGATTTGGTCACAGACCTGGCAGCCCTTTTCCACTTTCTACTTCTACTAGACTGGATAACAAACATAAACTATATCTTAGAAAATGTGTAAAAATTGAAAGTTGGCAAAAGCTGCAGTTAAAGTTCAAGACCTTGTCTTTCTCAGCAAGTAGAACGGCAGTTGTAGCGTGAGGGGCCTCCAAAAAGTCTATCAGCTTTGCAATGATATCTTCCTGTAAGTCCATTTTACACTTATTAACAACCATTGTAGATGCTCAGCTGCTTTAGTATCAAATTAGCATTATGTTATGTTGAAATATGTTTATTTGGGTAGATAAGTTTTATTCATATTCTAGGAATTTTTTATTTTATCTTTTAGTAGTTTACTAGAATAAGAGAACTACTTTCTTTTTATGTTTTAGTAGTTTATTAGAATAAGGGAACTATTTTCCTAATTAGGATTAGGACTCTTTTCTCTATTTAAGTTCAATTCTTTAGTTAATAAAAAAGGGTACAATTTTATTCAAAGCTCTCTTGAAATCTTTCATGGCATCTGAGCTAGGTTAAAATCTCTAGTAACATCATGGTTAAAACAAATTTTCACTTTGAGATAAGAGATCCAACAATCAAACAGAGGGAAGAAAGTTCTACAGATGGAAACAACTACCGAGAGTACAATGACTCAAGGGACGGGCGTCTCACCTTTCTTTTCAACCGACATCTCACAAGTTGAATGGCAAGAATTATCTGGAATGGTCGCAATCAGTAAAATTAGCAATTGATGGGCGCGGCAAGCTAGGTCATTTAAATGGAGAAGTTGAGCAACCACAGTCGTCAGCGATCCAAAGATGAGCAAGTGGAGGTCGAGAAAATTCTATGATAATTGCGTGGCTTATTAATTCCATGGAGGCATCCATAGGTAAACCTTTTCTTTTTTCTCCCCAACCTGCTAAAGATGTTTGGGACGCCGTGAAAGACACCTATTCAGATTTAGAAAACGCTTGCAGATTTTTGAGTTAAAAATAAAGCTGTGGAAAGCTAGGCAAGGGGAAAAAAAGTTACTCTTTATTATAATGAGATGATGTCTCTTTGGCAAGAACTGGATCAGTGTTATAATGATGAATGAGAATGTCCCGAGATGGTGTAAAAGCTATGAAAAAAGAAAAGAATGAAAGAGCTTATTTGTTTCTGGCAGGTTTAAATAAAGAATTTGATGAAGTGAGATCTCGGATCCTAGGAAAAAAACCGCTTCCAAAACTTCGTGAGATTTTTTCTGAGGTTAGAAGAGAGGAGACAAGGAGAAAAGTAATGTTAAAGCCGTGGTTTGAAGCTAATGATGATAATTACGCTCTTGTAACTATTAAAAATAATGATGATAGTGAAAAAAGAAAAAAACACAGTGCGATCAACCAAAAAAAATATTGGCACACTCGTGAAACGTGTTGGAAGCTCCATGGGAAACCGACAAATGGAAGGAAAAAGAGTAGCAATGGTCGTGGTTCACAATCAGGGGATAGCAGAGCTTTCCAAACAACTAATGAAAATTATGAGGGCTAAAATTCTCTGGAAGGGTCTCCATTCACTAAGGAACAATTAGAACATCTACACAAGTTTTTTCAATCACCACAATTTCGGATGAATTCTTCTATTCCTAACTCATCCAATAATCCTTCTTCCTCTGTTGCCCAATCAGGTACTGATTTTTCTATTTTTTTCAGTGTCAAGCCTTGTAAAACAAACACATGGATCATTGATTTTGGAGCTAGTGATCACATGACTAGCAGTCATTTTCTTTTTTCAACTTACACACCTTGCGTAGGAAACAAAAAAATCAAAGTAGCAGATGGGTCCTTCTCGGCAATAGCCAGGAAAGGCACTGTTAAAATTTCATCTTCCTTGGTTTTACATGATGTTTTACATGTGCC
Source organism: Gossypium longicalyx (assembly GCA_025698465.1). NCBI lineage: Eukaryota > Viridiplantae > Streptophyta > Magnoliopsida > Malvales > Malvaceae > Gossypium > Gossypium longicalyx. The sequence goes on from CM046995.1 coordinate 86,780,619, forward strand.
AAATCTAGCTTGTAATCTCATACCGGTCAGTAAATTATCCCAGTCCTCAAATTGTCATGTTATATTTGACTCCTCTATGTGTAAGTTTCAGGACATGGTCTCGGGGAGGATGATTGGCAATGCTAAAGAATTTGGTGGAATTTACTTTCTTGAAGACGACAATCTAAGTCAACCAACAACTACTTTATGTTTAAATTCTGTTTCTAATTTTGATAAGGTTATGATTTGGCATTATAGGCTTGGACATCCTAATTTTTATTATTTAAGATATTTGTTACCTAATCTATTTAAAAATAAAAGTCCTTCTTCATATCATTGTGAATTTTGTGAATTGGCTAAACATAATCGGTCATTCTTTCCACCTCAAAAATATAAAGCCTCCAAACCTTTTTCGTTAATTCATAGTGATGTTTGGGGACCTTCAAAAGTCTCGACTTTTTCAGGAAAATGTTGGTTTGTCATATTTATTGATGATCATACTCGACTTTGTTGGGTGTTTTTATTAAAAGATAAGTCTGAAGTTAAAAATGTGTTTCAGTCTTTTTATGCTATGGTGAAAACACAATTTGGTGTGAAAATAGAAATATTTCGAACTGACAATGGTGGGGAATTTTTTAGCGACCAATTAGGTGTTTTCTTAACCAAACATGGAGTAGTCCACCAAAGTTCTTGTACAAATACACCACAACAAAATGGGATTGCAGAAAGGAAAAACTGACATCTTTTGGAAGTAACTAGAGCCTTGATGTTCACTAGTCAAATACCACGTTATCTTTGGGTGAAGCCTTGTTAATGACTACATATATCTTATTAATAGAATGCCCAAGAAAACTCTAAATTATAGAACTCCTTTTAGTCTCTTTAAAGATAACTTTCCTAATTCTAAATTGATTTGGACTTATCCTCCAAGTTTTTGGGTGTAGTGTTTTGTTCATCTTCACAACCAAGGTAAACTAGATCCTAGAGCAAAAAAATGTGTCTTTGTTGGTTATGCTTCTAATAAAAAGGGTTACAAATGTTATGATCCAATTGATAGGAAGATTATAGTTACCATGGATGTCACATTTGTTGAAACACAATCTTATTTTGATTCTAATCTTCAGGGAGGGAATTATACTAAGGAAGATTCTATAATTGATCAAGAAGAGACTAGGAATATACAACATAGGGATTCTAATAATAGGGAAGGCGAATTTATAATTAACACAAAAATTAATGATGTTAATGTTAATGAAAAGGAGGATGAAGGTGTAGAGTCTGATCATGAAAGTAAAGAACAAACAAAGGAGTTAATTGTTTACTCAAGAAGAAATCGAAATAAAAAAAGTGGAATCCACCAGATTCATCACCAAGAATCCGACCCGCAAGATCCTGTCAAAAATCCAGGTAAAACTCATAATCTAGCCAATGAATTTTTTGATTTAGATATTCCAATTGCCAAAAGAAAAGGTGTTAGAAATATTGTCAAATATCCCATGTCTAACTTTGTATCCTATAAAGCCTTATCTTCGACATTCTCAACCTTTGTTTCGTGTCTCGATACTGTACAAATACCCAAAAATGTGAAAGATGCTTTACAGGTTCCTGAGTGGAAGAAGGCTATTTTAGAGGAGATGCGCGCTCTTGAAAAAATAGGTACATGGGAAATAATGGAATTACATGTAGGGAAAAAAACAGTGGGCTGTAAATGGGTGTTCACAATTAAATTCAAACCAGATGGATCTTTAGATAGATACAAAGCTCGGTTGGTAGCTAAAGGGTACACTCAAACATACGGGATAGATTATCTTGAAACGTTTGCTCCAGTGGCCAAATTAAATTCCGTCAGAGTTCTTTTATCAATTGCTATTAACCTTGATTGGTCTTTACAGCAGCTAGATGTGAAGAATGCTTTCCTAAATGGAAAACTTGAAGAAGAAGTTTACATGGATCCTCCTCTAGGTTTTGAAGAAAAATTTGGAACTCGAGTATGTAAACTCAAGAAATCTTCATACGGTCTGAAGCAGTCTCCTCGAGCTTGGTTTGACTATTTACTCAAGTTGTTAAAAAACAAGGTTACTCACAAGGGCAAGCTGATCACACAATGTTCTATCGACATTCACAAAAAGGTAGAATAGCTGTTATTATAGTTTATGTCGATGATATCATTCTTACAGGAGATGATGTGGATGAAATAAGGCGTCTCAAGGAGCATCTAGCATTGGAGTTTGATATCAAAGACTTGGGTCCTTTGAAATACTTTCTTGGAATGGAAGTTGTTCGATCAAAGAAGGGTCTTGTGGTCTCTCAGAAAAAATATGTGATTGATCTTTTAAAAGAGGCTGAGATGAGTGGTTGCCGCCCAGCTGACACACCAATTGATCCAAATGTAAAATTTGGAAATAAAGAAGGTCGATTAGTCGATAAAGGGCAGTACCAAAGATTAGTTGGTAAGTTAATTTACTTATCACATACAAGGCCAGACATAGCTTTTGCAGTGAGCTTAGTGAGTCAATTTATGCACTCCCCAATGGAGGAACATGAAGAAGCAGTGTTTCGAATTCTAAGATACTTAAAGGGTTTACTGGGAAAGGGCTTATTCTTCAAGAAATCCGAACAAAGAGGAATTGAAGCTTATACAGATGCAGATTGGGCGGGCTCAATATGCATGACGAAGATCTACATCGATATCTGTACATTTGTTTGGGGAAACCTTGTGACTTGGCGAAGCAAAAAACAAAGTGTTGTAGCAAGAAGTAGTGCAGAGGCTGAGTTTAGATCAATGGCTCAAGGAATTTGTGAAATGATGTGGTTAAAAAGAATTATGGAAGAGCTGAGGAAACTAATAACTTCACCAATGAAGTTGTACTGTGATAGCAAAGCTGCCATTAGTATTGCTTACAACCCAGTCCAACATGATAGAACTAAACATGTTGAGATTGATAGACACTTTATCAAGGAGAAGATTGAACAAGGCCAAGTGTGCATGCCATTTGTTCCTTCAAAACAACAGATAGCTGACATACTCACCAAAGGACTCTCTAAGACAAGCTTTGATTTTTTTGTAAGCAAGTTGGGCATGGTTGATATATATGCACCAACTTGAGGGAGGGTGTTGAAATATGGATATATTTTAAATTTATTTAGATAGATAAATCTTATTTGGGTAGATAAGTTTTATTCATATTCTAGGAATTTTTTATTTTATCTTTTAGTAGTTTACTAGAATAAGGGAACTACTTTCTTTTTATGTTTTAGTAGTTTATTAGAATAAGGGAACTATTTTCCCAATTAGGATTAGGATTCTTTTCTCTATTTAAGTTCAATTCTTTAGTTAATAAAAAAGGGTACAATTTTATTCAAAGCTCTCTTGAAATCTTTCATGTTAGTGCTAGTGAAAGTAGTATTAACAAATCCTCGTACAAATGACAATGCAGTACAAATTGCATCACCAAATCAGAGTTCATGGAAACCACAAAACTCACCCTTTAGCCTTCTATTGAAGCACACCCCTAGTAGCAGGATCGAATTCGATACAACTGTTGTATTCCTAGATAGGAATAGGGATAAAAAAAATTCTCAGTACTTTTCGAACTATAAAAACTAATCACAGAAATGAGGTCTCTTGGCAGAAAACATTTAAAATAACAAAAAGTTGACTTTCTAAAGAAAAGAAAATGAATGAAAACATTACTCAAATATGTAACTTTAAATGCATATACAGACTTGCCTCCATTTTACTGCATTCTATGCACGAAAAAGAACCACATTCACGGCCTATACATTTAGGCTTTTATTGAACAATTTGCATGAATGTTAAGTAGCTATCACTAAGAAAAGGTTCTTCATGAATCAAAGCAATAGAATGTCATCATTTCTTTGACATGTGGACAGAATTAAAACACAAATTACAGTAATAATCAACAAACCTTCCTCGCAGTAGACCTTGTACTTGGTATGTCGAGCATGTCACAAAACTCCAGCAACTTCTCTTTTATTTTAGTTTTTTACTTCTCTTGTAATTATCACAAATGAGTATTGATTAATATCAACCGATACGCTAGTTAACCATACATCTGGCTTAAGTTATAAGATACTACTAACATATAATAGGTTAAACGTTAAAGCCTATAAGTGAAATTCCTACAAAACAATCAATTATGTACAAAAGAAATTTAGCTTCTTAATTTAACCCTCTCACCTCATTTTCAAGCCACACAAAACCAGAAAAACGGGATATATTGCACTTAACCTGAACAGCCTGCAAAAACCAGGAATAGAAGTCCCATAAACAGAAAGCAAATTAAGCAATGTACTTCTGCAGCAAACGAAAACCATCCAAAGAGAGCTTCTTTGCAAGGACACATGGCCATGATCATGCACACATGAATACTAGAGATTCCATTTAGGTGTTCTTGTAAGTTTGGTATGCCTTGTAAAGTACAACATGGGAAATCCTGGATATAAACAGACAAAAACTTTGACAGCTATCAAATTACCTTTCCTCTCCTTCCAAAGAGAATAATATGTAGTCTGAGAGTGTCATCAGGCGTCCTTCTAGACAACTTGAAAGTCACTGCAGAAGATGACATAGCAGATGTCATTTACTTGCATAATAGTTCTGAGCTAATATCAAAGATCTATAACATAATTAAGGTAAAGAAACAAAATTAAACAAGAAACAACATCCTAGACTACATTTGGATTTACAATAATAGCATCAAACAAACCCATTTTAGGTTATTAGCCATGTAAAGAATACAAGATATAAAACAAGTACTATTACTGACACAAGAAAAAAGAACAGACCATTAGGAATAGCTTTAAGTATAGTACCACGGCCCTGCAAATGCCAAAGCAACTTATTAATTCCTATGGACTATCAAAATACTGAACTTAGGAATCTAAATCATTATTTGAAAAAAAAATAGTCAAGGAGAAAACCTTTTTGATTTGGAATTCCCTAGAAGCATCTTTGTCAATAGATGCAACCAGCCTTTCAACAGATTTATGCTCGCGCACAGGGCGATCTCTGAGAGGAGTTCTTTGTTCTGTCTCCTTCTTCCCCTCCACCTTTTTTTATCTTCTCTTTAACCTTAAATATTTTTATTTTATCTTTTAATAGTTTATTAGAGTAAGAGAACTATTTTTCCTTATGTTTTAGTAATTTATTAGAATAAGGGAACTATTTTCCCAATTAGGATTAAGACTTTTTTCTCTATTTAAGTTCAATTCTTTAGTTAATAATAATAAAACAATTTTATTAAAAGCTCTCTTGAAAACTTTTACGGTATCAGAGTTAGGTTAAATCTCTAGTAACATCATGATTAAAACAACCTTCACTAGAGATAAGAGATCCAGTAATCAAACAGAAGAAGAAAGTTCTATCGTTGAAACAACTACCGAAAGTACAATGACTCAAGGGATAGAGGTGTCTTACCTTTCTTTTCAACTGACATCTCATAAGCTGAATGGAAAAAATTATCTGGAATGGTCGTAGTAAGTAAAATTAGCAATTGATGGGCGTGGCAAGCTAGGTCATTTAAATGGAGAAGTTAAGCAACCACAGGTGGGCGATCCAAAGATGAGCAAGTGAAGGTCAGAAAATTCTATGATAATTGCGTGGCTTATTAATTCCATGGAAGCATCTGTAGGTAAACCTTTTCTTTTTCTCCTAATTGCTAAAGATGTTTGGGACGCTGTGAAAGACACCTATTCAGATTTAGAAAACGTTTCATAGATTTTTGAGTTAAAAATAAAATTTTGGAAAGCTAGGCAAGGGGAAAAAGAAGTTACTTTTTATTATAACGAGATGATGCCTCTTTGGCAAGAACTGGATCAGTGTTATAATGATGAATGAAAGTGTCCCGGAGATGGTGTAAAAGCTATGAAAAAAGAAGAGAATGAAAGAGCTTATTTGTTTTTGGTTGGTTTAAATAAAGAATTTGATGAAGTGAGATCTCGGATCCTAGGGAAAAAATCGCTTCCAAAACTTTGTGAGATTTTTTTTGAGGTTAGAAGAGAGGAGACAAGGAGAAAAGTAATGTTAAAGCCAGGGTTTGAAGCTAATGATGATAATTCTGCTCTTGTAACTATTAAAAATAATGATGATAGTGAAAAAAGGGAAAAAAACCTTGGTGCAATCACTAAAAAAAATATTGGCACACTCGAGAAACGTGTTGGAAGCTCTATAAGAAATCGAAAAATGGAAGGAAAAAGAGTGGCAATGGTCGTGGTTCACAATCAGGGGATAGCAGAGCTTTCCAAACAACTAATGGAAATTATGAGGGCCAAAGTTCTCTAGAAGGGTCTCCATTCACTAAGGAACAATTAGAGCATCTACACAAGTTTTTTCAATCACGACAGTTTCAGATGAATTCTTCTATTCCTAACTCATCCAATAATTCTTCTTCCTCTTTTACCCAATCAGGTACTGGTTTTTCTGTTTTTTTTCAGTGTCAAGCATTGTAAAACAAACACGTGAATTGTTGATTCTAGAGCTAGTGATCACATGACTAGTAGTCATTTTCTTTTTTCAACTTACACACATTGCATAGGAAACAAAAAGATCAAAGTAGCAGATGGGTCCTTCTCGACAATAGCCAGGAAAGGCACCGTTAAAATTTCGTCTTTCTTGGTTTTACATGATGTTTTACATGTGCCAAATCTAGCTTGTAATCTTATATCGATCAGTAAATTATCCTAGTCCTCAAATTGTCATGTTATATTTGACTCATCTATGTGTAAGTTTCAGGACATGGTCTCGGGGAAGATGATTGGCAATGCTAAAGAATTTGGTGGAATCTACTTTCTTGAAGACGACTATTTAAGTCAACTGACAACTACTTTATGTTTAAATTCTATTTCTGATTTTGATAAGTTTATGATTTGGCATTATAGGCTTGGACATCCTAATTTTTATTATATATTTGTTACCTAATCTATTTAAAAATAAAAGTCTTTCCTCATATCATTGTGAATTGGCTAAACATCATTGGTCATTCTTTCCAACTCAAAAATATAAAGCCTCCAAACTTTTTTCGTTAATTCATAGTGATGTTTGGGGACCTTCAAGAGTCTCGACTTTTTTAGGAAAACGTTGGTTTGTCACATTTATTGATGATCATACTCGAATTTGTTGGGTGTTTTTATTAAAAGATAAGTCTGAAGTTAAAAATGTGTTTCAGTCTTTTTATGCTATGGTGAAAACACAATTTGGTGTGAAAATAGAAGTATTTCGGACTGACAATGGTAGGGAATTTTTTAGCGACCAATTAGGTGTTTTCTTAACCAAATATGAAATAGTCCACCAAAGTTCTTATGCAAATACACTACAACAAAATGGGATTGCAGAAAGAAAAAATCGACATCTTTTGAAAATAACTAGAGCCTTGATGTTCACTAGTCAAGTACCACGTTATTTTTAGGGCGAAGCCTTGTTAACAGCTACATATCTTATTAATAGAATGCCCAGTAAAACTCTAAACTATAAAAGTCATTTTCATCTCTTTAAAGATAACTTTCCTAATTCTAAATTGATCACAGATTTATCCCTCTGAGTTTTTGGGTGTAGTGTTTTTGTTCATCTTCACAACTAAGGTAAACTAGATCCTAGAGCAAAAAAAGTGTCTTTGTTGGCTATGCTTCTAATAAAAAGGGTTACAAATGTTATGATCCAATTGATAGGAAGATTATTGTTACCATGGATGTCACATTTGTTGAAACACAATCTTATTTTGATTTTAATCTTCAAGGAGAGAATTTTACTAAGGAATATTCTATAATTGATCAAGAAAAGACTAGGAATATACAACATAGGGATTCTAATAATGGGGAAGGCGAATTTATGATTAACACATAAATTAATGATGTTAATGTTAATGAAAAGGAGTATGAAGGTGTAGAGTCTGATAATGAGAATAAAGAACAAACAAAGGAGGTAATTGTTTACTCAAGAAGAAATCGAAATCAAGAAAGTGGAATCCACCAGATTCATTACCAAGAATCCGACCCGCAAGATCCTGTCAAAAATCCAGGTAAAGCTCATAATCCAGCAAATGAATTTTCTGATTTAGATATTCCAATTGCCAAAAGAAAATGTGTTAGAAATATTGTCAAATATCTCATGTCTAACTTTGTATCCTATAAAGCCTTGTCTTCGACATTCTCAACCTTTGTTTTGTGTCTTGATATTGTAAAAATACCCAAAAATGTGAAAGATACTTTATAGGTTTCTGAGCGGAAGGAGGTTATTTTAGAGTAGATGCACGCTCTTGAAAAAACAGGTACATGGGAAACAGTGGAATTTCCCGTAGGGAAAAAAATAGTGGGCTGTAAATGGGTGTTCACAACCAAATTCAAACCAGATGGATCTTTAGATAGATACAAAGCCCGGTTGGTGGCTAAAGGGTACACTCAAACATACGGAATAGATTATCTTGAAACATTTGCTCCAGTAGCCAAATTAAATTCTATTACAGTTCTTTTATCAATTACTGTTAATTTTGATTGGTCTTTACAGCAGCTAGATGTGAAGAATGCTTTCCTAAATTGGAAACTTAAAGAAAAAGTTTACATGGATCCTCCTCCAGGTTTTGAAGAAAAATTTGAAACTCGAGTATGTAAACTCAAGAAATCTTTGTATGGTTTAAAGCAGTCTCCTCGAGCTTGGTTTGAACGGTTCACTCAAGTTATTAAAAAATAAGGTTACTCACAAGGGCAAGCAGATCACACAATGTTCCATCGACATTCACAAAAAGGTAGAATAACAGTTATTATAGTTTATGTCGATGATATCATTCTTATAGGAGATGATGTGGATGAAATAAGGTGTCTCAAGGAGCATCTAGCATTGGAGCTTGAGATCAAACACTTGGGTTATTTGAAATACTTTCTTGGAATGGCAGTCGCTTGATCAAAGAAGAGTCTTGTGGTCTTTCAGAAAAAATATGTGATTGATTTTTAAAAGAGGCTGGGATGAGTGGTTGTCGCCCAGTTGACACATCAATTGATCCAAATGTAAAATTCAGAAATAAAGAAGGTCGATTAGTTGATAAAGGGCAGTACCAAAAATTAGTTGGTAAGTTAATTTACTTATCACATACAAGGCCAGACATAGCTTTTGTAGTGAGCTTAGTGAGTCAATTTATGCACTCCCTAATAGAGGAACATGAAGAAACAGTGTTTCGAATTCTAAAATACTTGAAGAGTTCACTTGGAAAGGACTTATTCTTCAAGAAATCTGAACAAAGAGGAATTGAAGCTTATACAGATGCAGATTGGGCAAACTCAATAATAGATAAAAGATCAACATCAGGATATTGTACATTTGTTTGGGGAAACCTTATGACTTGGCAAAGCAAAAAACAAACTGTTGTAGCAAGAAGTAGTGTAGAGGCTGAGTTTAGATCAATGGCTCAAGAAAATTGTGAAATGATGTGGTTAAAAAGAATTATGGAAGAGCTGAGGAAACCAATAACTTCACCAATGAAGTTGTACTGTGATAGCAAAGCTGCCATTAGTATTGCTTACAACCCAGTCCAACATGACAGAACTAAACATGTTGAGATTGATAGACACTTTATCAAGGAATAGATTGAAGAAGGCCAAGTGTGTATGCTGTTTGTTCTTTCAAAACAATAGATTGCTAACATACTCACCAAAGGACTCTCTAAGACAAGTTTTGATTTTCTTGTAAGCAAGTTGGGCATGATTGATATATATGCACCAACTTGAGGGAGGGTGTTAGGTAGATAAATCTTATTTAGGTAGATAAGTTTTATTCATATTCTATTAGAATAAGAGAACTATTTTTCCAATTAGGATTAGGACTTTTTTCTCTATTTAAGTTTGGTTCTTTAGTTAATAATAATAGAATAGTTTTATTAACTCTTCCACTTTCTCATCCACCTCATCTTTGTGTTCCTCATTTTCTACTTCCATGTCATTTTCTTTTGAATGCGATTCTTCTTCGTCCATTGCTTCAGTTTTTGAGTCCTCCTTTCTTTCTTCAAATACTTCTTTGCTTTCCTTATCTTGTTTACCCTTTTGGTCTTCATCCATCTTCTCTATCTCAACATTTTCATTGTCTTTCTTATCTTCTTCCATTTCCTTTACCACATTATTTTCTTCTTCTATTTTCTCAGCTACAGCTACAACAAATTTCTCCGGCAGAGAAGTCCCATTAGCCACTTTAGTGCTTGTTTTTTCTTCACCCATAAGCAATCAAATTCAAACTAAAAGCTTTGAAAAGCCACTTCTTTTCCCTAGATTCCAAAGTTTTACGATTGAGTAACAAATAGGCTGCTAAAACCAAATAAAAGTATTTATAATACATGATAAAACAAAAGAGTTAACTGCACTCAAGACAAAAGAACCAAGTAAACAATGGTAACACTCAGCACACCATGCACCCATCAAAAACACCTACATTGAACAAATACTTAAAACATGTGGAAACAAACGGTTCATTTAACATTTTCAAATTTCGTGGTCATACTAATTTGCAATAAAAATTTCCAACGCAATCTTTTCCCATAACAAAAGAAATTTCTCTACACACAATAAAATTCTCCTAAGCTTCAAATAAAATACAATGAGCAAACAACTGTAACTAAGAATAACAGTTAAACTCTCCATAAAAGAAAAATATAAACTAAGATTAAACTCAAGAAAATCAAAATCCAACTGAAATCAGCTACAGCAAATCAAAATAGAACGCAAGCAATCAACACTTTATACTACATAAGAAAAGTAAAGCACTTACAGAAACTTTTTAAGTAAAAAGCAAGAATTGCATCATTATAAACCTAAACTTGGTTGTCAATATCATAATTCTTTTTTCTTTTTTTTTTCTCTACCTATATGAAATAATAAAGCGCAGCTTAACAAAAGCTAAAACCAGAGTCTATTATTAGGAAAATTTCAATTTGAAGGCAGAACAAAATATCCTAAATTTAACAATTGAAAAAACGCTTCATGTACCACATTTTTCAGCAACCAAACTAATCTCAATAAAACACACTAAAAAAAAAAAACCAAACAAAAACAAAAATCCCAAACAAATATAAACAGAAGAATCGGAAAAAAGAAAAGAACGCTTACAGTGATGTACTAGTTCTTTATTAACTTTCAAAAACGTGGCCGCCAGCAGTGTTCTAAAAACTTTTAATTGATTGAAAACCCGGATTTAAAATCTAGTTAAGTTCCACGTTGGATGGGAGAATGTCACAAAAATGGTACAAAATTTAGGAGGGAAATTAATGGACGGTTTTGATCTTTATTTAAATCCAAGGGTTGAGAATTTGTTTTGGATGTATCTTAGAAGTTGAGGGCCCACATTTTGAGGCTTATGGGTTATGGCTGTGCTAGATTGGGAGGAATTTAAGATATGTTTTCATTTCAGTCACTTCATTAAAAATTTATAATTTAATCATTAAATTATTTAAAAATTTTCATTTAAGTAATTAGAATATATTTTTTTAAAATTTTTCTTATCAATTTTAAGCGACAATTAGACTTGATAATGGGTCCAGTTTGAAGACCTGTTTGAAAAGTAAGAGGATTTGAGTAAAAATATAGATTTAAAAAATAAGTTTGGACAAAAAAAAAGGTCCGTTTAAAAAACGGACTAGTTCTCGAGTAATCTTTTTGGCCTAGCCTTGCTCAAATTTGCCAAAAAATTTGCTATTATTTTGCTACATTTCACTATTATATTACTATTGTTTTGTTGTAATTGTTCGGATATTGTATACTCTTGTTTTATTATTAATTTTGCTACTATTTTAGAGACATTTACTTGTTAAGTTGCCCTTATCTTAATGCTTACTAAGTATAAAAACTTTTTTAATTTATTTTTAATTTGTTGGAAAATATTTATTTTAATATTTTTAGTGTATTCGATGTATTATATTTTTTAAACTATTTTTATATAAAAAAATAATATAAAAAATTTAATAAAAGCGGGCCAAGCTCGAGTTTTAGCATTTTTATTCGGATTAAACTTGGGCAAAATTTTAGACCCATTTTTCAGGCCGAGTTGGATCAAACGAACTTGAAATTTTGTTATGGCCCAACCCCGCCCATAATCACCTCTAGCGATGATTCGACGATCGGTACGGTGGATCAATATCCATCGATTAGTTGAAGAACGTACCTTAAAAAAAGTCTTTTTTTTTAAATGAAAATTTTCGAATAATTCAATGACCAAATTGTAATTTTTTTAATTAAGTGACCAAAATAAAAACATATATATAATTTAGTAACTAATGATGTAGTTTACACTAAAAAACTCAATATCACTCCATCCTTGAGAAAAAGCTTACCACTCTTTTTATTTAAAGAACAATTATTTCTTAATGTTAAAATATAAATTTTCAAAAGAAAAATACTTGGTATACTCTCAATGACTCCATAAATAGAGTCAAGGGCTGACAAGTGTCCTATAGAGATATAGTAAAATATTAAAAATAAATATTTTAAAACAAAAGAGACATGTGATAATTGTTGAAGACTATTTGTGAAAAAAAAAGTACTTTGTCAATCTGCTAAATACTAACAAAATGCTAATCTATATCTATATCTATAATATTATTTTTAAAATATAAAATTTATATACAAAATATTATTTTAACCACATTTTGAACGTAATAAAATTTAATTATTTAATAATTTTTGTAGAAATATAATTAAAAGTAAATTTTATTAAATTAAATTAATATAAAATTTTAATTTTATTTCAAAGTATAGATAAATATAACAAAAAATTTAGAAAGTAATGTTAATAAAAAAATAAGTATATAATATTTTTCTATTTACATTTACACATGAATTATTTTTAAATATTAATAAAAATAATATTTAATACACTATAGCTTGATATATTATCATTGAATAACAACAATAATAATGGTCATGCTTTTATACATATATATTGTAGATAGATTAATTATTATTTAATTATATTTAAATAAAATTATTGGTAATTATTTATAAATCCTCCATTATTTTTTGTTTTATTTAGAGATAAGGTGTCATATTATTATATATTCATTAATGGAGTGGGACGTTAGATTCATATAATATAATAATAATAATAATAATAATAATAATAATAATAATATTTATATTAAAATATTGTTAATTTAGTGTAATAATTATAATTGATAACTCAATTGTAAAGCTATTGCATAGGAGATCAAGAACCACTCTTCATGACTGTGCACCCAAATTTGATATTAGTAAAACCAAAAAAGAATGATATAATCAAGAGGACTACCAAAAAGAAATCCATTTCCACGAGAAAAGGGCAATTATTTCCCTTGCGATATAAAAGTCAAAATGTTGATACCTTTATACATTGTGTGTCAAAAAGATTAGACATCCTCTATAAAGCATTAAACTTCATCATAGATAAGCCAAAAAGTAAGGAATTAAGTCCATGCTATTTAAAAACAACAAAATAAACCAAAAATAATATTAATTCCTAAGCTAAAACATCAAATAGTTGAACTCAAAGTTTGGAAGATAGTGATTTTAACTCTTAAGCTTGAATTTCAAAAGTTGGAAATTTGATAGAACCCATTGAAATGTCGATTTCAATTAGATTTTCTTCCTCATTTACCTCATTTATTTCGTCCAACAACTCAACAAGGTCTTGCTGGTGGAAAATAGGTTCTGGCAACAAAGTTGGCAAACTGGATTGCAGATTTGGTTTTGGTTTTTCATTCAAACCAGTGGGGTCATTGCTTGGAATGGCTATTTCAATGAGACCTTCTTCATCATCTTCTTCTGAGGTTGAATATTCATCTGAGATTTCACGATTTCGCTCCTCATTACCTGAAATCATCCACTTCATCTCAACATTTTCCCTTTCTGATGTTAAATCTAGTGAGTCATCAACTTGGAACTCATTCACAATGCTATCATCAGCTTCTATGGCTACATCTGAAACTGTTTTGTTCATCAGTAATGGCGTTAGTACTTCATCTTCACCTTGCAGCTTTGTGGAAGATGGGTTCTCTACCAAAACCCCATTACTTTTCTTTGAGAATTTGACGAGGAAACTTGTTGATATAATCAAGATTGTTGTAGTGAAAAGGATAACATAGAAGCCCAAACCAAGGAAACTAGTTAGAACAAGTGAAGGAACAAGGATCGAAACACAAAGTAAATAGGGTTTGAAGAGATCAAATGGTGAACACCTTTGGTTCTTAGTTGCTGTTTCTACCATGTTCAAAAGATAACAAAGTATAGTGAATTGCAAAAGAACCAGAGATGCTACAAGGAGGAGAAGCTGAGAGAGCAAAAGCAGTAAACCTCCTTTTATGACTTTGGGTTATTGTTATTTTCATAAAACTATAAAGGAACTAACTTGAACCAAAAGAAAACCAAGTTGCTTTCTACCAGATCTAAGTTGGCAAAACGTGAAAGAGTTGGCTAAAAATGAGGATAAATTGGTTGTACTGAAACTCTGAAATCAGAACCCTTTATTTCTCTCTTATACCAGCGTTTCTTGAAAAATCAAAAGAAACAGCTCAGCCATTTGTATTCCACTAAACAGCTTCGCTCTTATCTTTGAAAAAAAGAGGGCAAATCTCTAGTTTTTTTTACCATTAACTCAACAAGGTTAGCAATTGCCAAACCATCTGCAACATAATGTTTATGACTTAAATAATTAATTCAACTCAACTTAGTTCACCCACAAACATTTGTAGGTGTTAGGGACCACAAACCTGAGTCTCAGATAGAATCTAGGTCATCTACCCGTGATCCAAACAAGTCCCATCAGATGATCGAGTGAGAAGCAAATCGCAAAAGGACAACAAGAGGTGTTTGCGGATCCAACTTGCATGACAGGCTCGCGAATTCAGCTTGCATGACAGGCTCGCAGATCCAGCTCGCACAAACTAAAGGAAGGTTGCGGTCTCAGCTTGTGTGTGTCCAAGGAGCTCGCAGAAGGGGGACCGTGATCCGCAGGCAACCCAGAAAGAAACACGTGTCTAGTAGACCCGAAACCCACACGGAATGTCAGTACTAAGAACAGAAAGGACCACGTGCTCCACAGATAAACTAGAGTGAAACACGTGTCCAGTACGTCTAAAGCCTGCACGGAATGTTAGTGCCAGAAATAACGGAGTTAAGACAAAACAATAAAATCGTATTGTGAACTACAATAACATATATAAATATCTACATACTCCTATTGACAAGTATAAAGACAAAATTACTAAATAGTAGGAATCCAAAATTTTCATCCTATCATAAATAACATAAAACTGAGATATACTATCGCAGTATTGAGTAATCAGACTCAAATATTGATGATAAAATATGAATATGCAACATATTTTTATATCTTATAAAAGAATAAGAAAAAACAAAGAACGAAAGTACATAATTATTTATTGTATTTCTTTCTTAAGCAATAAGTATAGTGCAAGTGGTAGGTTGATTACACGAGGGCGGCCTAAAAGTTAAAAACTCTAAACGGAACAAAAAATCAAGCATAATAAGTAATAATGTTTGATTTTCTTTTGTCACCAACGTAAATCCAACAAGATGCAATGAGCGTTAAAGGTTAGTCCATTTGGCGGTGTTGCAAGCCCCTCCAATTCCAAAGTCTGAAGAAATGTTTATTAGATGGTCCCATTACTGCTCTGTTGTTGCAGATCATCCACACCTACCAATACCATTGGTTAAACGACCAGGTACATAGAACTTAAATGCATGTGGAGACAGATCAACTTCAAATCTTCCATCTCTTCAACCAACCAATAAAAAATATTAATTTTTTTACTTCACTCAGTAAAAATGTTAGGTCAATTTTTTAAAATTCTAATCTTTAATTATTTTTAAGAGTAAAACCATGTAATGATAAAATTGAGAATAAACAAGAAAAGAAAAAAGAAGAAAAGGCATGCTTAAATTCAAGTAGACAAGCTTACTGTATGTGTAATTATCATTTACATGTGATAAGGTTACTCGCGTCAAATGATGAGATTCGTCTTAATCTAACAAAAGAACAGATACCGAAACTGTGGTTTTAGCATCAAACAATCTTGCAAAATTAATCCTAACTCAAGAAAAGAAAGAAACCTGTGAATTTAATCCAACTCCAAAATTATGTTATCCACCCTCAAGGACTCTAGCTACTAATTGCTATAGACTCTGCGATATGTGCCTCCATTAAGGTTGAAAAATGACGAGTAAAGCCCTGCACAGAGTTTCCATTCTCGTCTCGTAGCAAAACAAGTCTCCCTCGATCTTTCAGCACAAGCTGCATCGACGTTACACTTAAGTTTCCCAGCCTCCGGTTTCTCCCAGGAGTTGCCTACGATATTCGAGTAATGTTGCACCAACTAGGTTTCGAGTTGATGCATGTTGTTCATCACCACCTAGCAAACCTTTCAAATTTCTGTTATGTTTGTTATGTTCATGTTAGTTACTAAAAATGTTGCGTTTTATATGTTTGTATTAACAATAAACGGTGTGTTTTGAGGAGTGTGGGTTGTGACTAAAATGGTGTGAAATAATTTAAACTGTTCCCCATGTGCACATGGGCATATGCTTTCGCAGTGTCGCCAGGCGTGTGATCCACCTCAGACTATGTGGACCACTTTTTATATTATTTATATTTTTTTAATTTTAATAATTTTTTAACGTAATAAAAATAAATTTATTAAGCATGCAACATAATTAAATTAAAAAAAAACCCTCGACTTGCTTTTTAAGAAGCGTCTATTTATAGTCTAAACTCGACTTTCTCTTTCATGCACACAGTTAATTAGAATTTAAGTCAAAGCTTCTCTCTCTGATTATCAGTATTACCACCAAAATAAAGTTTGAGTTGACGGTCGTTTACCTTAAATGTGTCGTAATCAAGGTGTGTTACCTTAATGGTTCCATATGGGAATACGTTCTATACCAAAAATGGATTCGACCATATTGACTTAATCTCTTTAGGGAACATTCATGGATCTAAATTGTCTAGCAACACTTTGTCTCTAACTTTGATTTGGTTTGTCCTCTTTAAATGCACACCATGGCGTTGCTTTATTACTTCTTTGTTTGCCATTTATCTAATTCATCAAGCTGCACTATTATTTCTTCTCTTGTCCCTTGATTTTTTATCACCTTGAGCAGGATACGGTACTAACACGTTTTCATGAGTGATTTCCTACAAAGAATGTTGAGCCGCATGATTGCTAACATCAATAGAATAACGAGTATCATCTCGCTCACTAGAAACTCTCACAATATCACGTGATTGAAGAGTAATCTCTTCATCACCTACCCTCAACACAAGTTCACCGTTACCCACATCAATGATAGTTCTAGCAGTTGCTAAAAAAGGTCGACTTAAGATCATTGGTACCTCAGTATCCTCATCCATGTCTAATATAACAAAATCAATAGGGAATATGAATTTATCTATTTTAAGAAGCACATCCTCAATAATACCCCTAGGATACTTAATTGATCTGTCGGGTAATTGAATATTCATCCTAGTAGGTTTTGGTTCCCCGAGACCAAGTTGTTTGAACATTTTATAAGGCATTAGATTTATAATAGCACCCAAATTAGGCAAAGTTTTTTCTATATTGCAGCTATCAATAAAATAAAGAATAATAAAACTTTCAAGATCTTTAAGCTCAGTGGGTAGTTTGTTTTGGAAAATGGTCGAGCACTCTTCATTAAGCTCTATAGTGGGTGGTTCGTCTAGCTTCGTTTTATTTGTTAACAACTCCTTTAAAAAATTTGCATATTTAGACATCTGTGAAGGGGCTTCAACAAAAGGTAAGTTAATATGCAATCTTTTCAAAAGTTCAAGAAATTTACCATATTGTTAATTCATACGATCTTTCTTCAACTTTGTAGGATTTGTAATTGGTGGTTTGTATTCTCTGACCACAGACTTATGTTTTTTCTTGCTTTCTTCAACCCCATCATTTTTCTCAACAACTTCTAAATTCATCTTCTTTTCAGGCTCGGCCAACACCTTTCCACTTCGTATAGTGATTGCGTGAACTTACTCTTTTAGGTTGGTTTCAGTGTTACTAGGTAAACTGTATTGTTGCCTCTCCTAAACCAATTTAGCAAGCTGACTAATCTGATTCTCGAGACCCTGAATAGATGCCTAATAATTCCTCAAAGTTGTTTCAATGTTCTAGAATCTAATTTTTGACACTGAAATGAATTTAGTCAGCATCTCTTTTAGATTCGATTTCTTTTCTTATTGATAAGGTTGTTGAAAACCTGGAGGGGTTTGTGACCTTTGATTTCCTTAACCACCCCAAGAAAAATTTGGATGATTTCTCCATCTTAGGTTATAATTGTTGCTATAGGGGTTATGCTGAGGTATAAAATTATTACCCATAAAGTCGACTTGCTCATGATCCATGTTAGACTTGAAAGGCAAAAATTCTAGATTGATCATCCCCGCTTCAGTCGTATCACATTGCATTATCGGATTCATCTATTTACTATAACTTAAACAATTAATTTTTTTACTAAGAGCTTCCAGTTGACTCACCAACATAGCAACTGCATCTATATTAAAAACATCAATCGCCTTGGTAGGCTTTGTTCTCATAACTTGCCACTGATAGTTATTCAATGTCATCTCCTCAATAAATTCTTGGGCTGCCTTAGGTTTTTTATTATTTAGTGTTCCACCAGTTGTTGCATCAATTATCTACCTAGTCGAGGGATTCAAACCATTGTAAAATGTTTGAACTAGAATATGATGATGACACCTTCTCAGAAGATCCTTAAATATCTCTCATGCATCATATAATGCCTCAAGCTCAAATTGAGCA
The DNA here is from genome assembly GCA_025698465.1 of Gossypium longicalyx. Classification (NCBI taxonomy): domain Eukaryota; kingdom Viridiplantae; phylum Streptophyta; class Magnoliopsida; order Malvales; family Malvaceae; genus Gossypium; species Gossypium longicalyx. Next base: position 86,799,416 of record CM046995.1, read on the forward strand.
AAAAGAAGAGATATCATTCCTTAACTTGGTTGTTTTTGTTGGTGGAAAATACTTCAACAGAAATTTTTCAGTCATCTGAGCCCAAGTATTGATGGAATCTTGTAGAAGTGAATTCAATCACTATTTCACCTAGTTCCTCAAAGAGAATGGGAACAACTATAAGCGTATGACATCATCAGTAATGTCATTGATCTTAAATTTGTCGCAGATCTCCAAATAGTTAGCTAAATGAGCAATCAGATCCTCATCTTGCAATCCATCAAACTGAACATGCTACTGCACCATTTGAACTGTGTTTGGTTTAATCTCAAAATTATTTACAACAATAGTCGATCTAACAATACTCGATTTAAACTCAATCAAAGTGGGCTTAGCATATCATACATAGTCTGAGGAGCAAGACATATAGGAAGTTTTTGATTACTAGGATTATTATCCATCTCCATAATAATGTCCTTTTTCTTGATCATCTATGAAAACCTGTTGTTGACCTTGCCTTGCTTCTCTAACTTCTCTTTGATTACTATGAGCAGTTTTTTCGATCTCACTATAAAAATATTAATGGTTCTAACGAGTTGCCTCTAATCATAAATCAAGGGAACTTGTAAGAAACAAACAAAAGAAAAATCAGAATTTAAAAATTAAATGAAAAACAAAAGTATTAAAAATAAAATAAAAATAGCTAAATTAATAGAAATAAAGTTTTCCTAATATTTTAATCCTCGGCAACGATGCCAAAAACTTATTGTGTCACGAAACTAGCTAAAATTTTAACTAAAGTAAGTGCACCTATCAATTAATAGTATAGTTACGATAAGCAAAGATATTGTTCCCACGAAGACTACAAATATTAGTAATTAACATCTTTCTATTATTTAACCGAATAATCCAAGTGATTGATTAAAACTAAAATTAACTAATTTAATTAATTAACGAACACGACAAAGAACAAAACTGGAAAATGATCGAGTAACAACCAAGAAGCGAAACAATACCTAGTAAAGAATTCGCCGAAACTTCATATGTCACTATCAATCTAAATTACGCAATTTCTTTACTTAACACATTGATCCATCGAGCATAAGAGCAACTGACTTTAGGTTGATTAATTAAAATTTTGTTCTAATTAAAACTCATATTATCGCATTAACTTGTGCTATGGATTCCCCTATTAGATTTGACTCTAATTCGGTAGATTTATGTCGTCCTATTTTTAGGATTGTATGCAACTCCACTCAGTTACTCAAGATCTAATCTTAAATAGAGTTTATTCAACCATCGATTTAAGTACATCGAACATGGATCAATAATCTAGAAATATTAAACTAAGAATTAAGCACACATAATTGAGAATAAGAAACTAAGTATTTATTACGTAAAATAAAAATCAAACAACAGAATCCATCGTAGGGTTCATCTCCCTAGGCATTTATAAAATTAGTTCATGCTTGAAAATAGAAACATCCAATATACAGTATAACCGAAAGAAAGAAAGAAAACTCATGATAACTTTCTAAAAAATCAATTGGAAATCTTCAATCTTGATGGAAATGAAGTTAAAATATATTACTTTTAACACTTATAATTGAAAAATGAAAATCAAATAAAAAAATATCTCATGCACAACCTATGAAGTTATATATTTAAGCAGTAAGGATGGACTACTTCTTCAAGCATTTAAACAAAATTCAAATCCTAAAGTTAATATTGTATACCACTCTAACTTGAAAATAACTATATTTAAACTGTAAAAAGAATAAAATGAATAAGGATAACATGTGATTTATACCAAAAATATATACACTTGTTTTTTTTTAATCTACATTTCTAACTTTTATAACCGATAACCTTTAAATTAATTAACTTGATTACAAGGTTAATGAAAATTCATGGAACACTTACTTATTCTCCAAGCTTTCAACCAAGGTCAAACTTTTCTACTTTTCACGCGTAAGGACTTTGCTATCCATCTTTCTCCAATGATTTTTCTCCTCATATAAACACACGAAACAAAATAGATAAATTGAATTACAACACGAATGTATTATTTGGTTAATTAAAAATATTTTTTTTATTATATATGTATTAATAGTTAGACATAAAATAAAGAATAATTAGTATAATTTTAAACTTGAAATTAAAAAGATAAAAAAAGCTATTGTAAAAAAATAAGAACTCTTTAAAATAAGCGAAAATTTTCTCTTTACTAAAAATATGTCAAAATATAATTAAATATTACCAATTGAATTAATTTATTACTTAATCATAAATTAAAATATACCTAAAATATAATACTCCTACCAAACATAAAATGTATAGGCAAACATAATCTTTAGCTTTCTCATCTTTCTCTCTCAACTTTTCCATATTGAGTAGCTTAACTTCTTTTCACCATTTGCTTTAAATTAAACCTAGGAATGGTCACTTGTAGATGGTGAAATTTTACTAAGGTACATGAAAAGTCACTAGGTTGGTGTAAGGAATGAAGGATTGAGAATCTTTTCTCTTGTCTTCTCTCATAAGCCGAATGTAAACGGCTATTAACTTCCTCTCTTTCTTTATTTTTTCTTCTAGTCGTGTGGGGGGTTGAAGCAATGTGAATGAATTGCATTACCTTCCCCCCTCTAAACTGTCCTTCATGCAGTTCAAGCAAGGTGTCCTGACACACATACTTATCTTTCATCAAGATACTTTAATTAATCATGAGATATGATATGATAATTATTTATTTTATCTTTTAATTATATATATGATAAAAGATTCTATCAATATTTATAAGAATAAAACATATTTCAGAAAAAATCTTATTAAGTCACTTTCTTCAAGCTTTGGGAAAGGAGATTTTCTTTTTTTTAATTACGACGTTGAATGCGAAAGGGGATGGACTAGCTCCGGTTCTTATTATTAACTTCCTCGAGTGGCGATTAATTGTAAATTCCCTCTCATTAACCAGCATTCATCTTACTTCCACTAGTGGAATAGGTGGCATTCTCATAGGCTGTTGTCCATCATCCCACTTAACAAGTGTCCAAAACCAACGCCCATATATGCTAGGTGTTGCCCAACTTATATAGCCACTTTTCCTTCATATAAAATCCTATAATATAATGATAAAAGTTTGCAAGGATAGTTATATAAAGTATTACGGACAATCTTTTATAATTTAGATAATTGAGTTAGGTGTATAGTTTATTAGTTACGTGGTTTATCTATTAGGTTTTTATGTATATTTTTATAAGGTAAAAAATGGATACTTTCTTTGATTAAAAAATATAATGTGCCTATATAAACATCAATAAAAGTTATTTTCACCATTCTATTTTGTTGTTTTAAGATTTTTATATTTTAGAGGCAAAATAAAATCTTAAAGATAATAAATCACACTTCAAGTATATATTTTATTTCCCTCAATTTTTTCATGCACTATAAGTTTTCTTCCTTGTAACATAATTTTTTTAATAATCTTTACTCATACATCTATATTTATTATAAAACTCCTAACATTAATTACTATTACGGGTTAATTAGATGCTAACTTAGTTAAGAAAATATAAAAAATTTTCATTTACAAAGTAAATTGTATTATTTGAAATGTATCTTGGTCATTTTATATCTTTTATATAGAAATATATATATATAATAAAATTTGAAATCATACCTTTAATTTTTAATATTTATATTTTACCATTCAATTAAAAATTCATTTATTATTTATGTCAACTTTTATAAATATATTTGTGAACCCACATCATCGATATTTTTTATTTATATCTAAGTCAATTTTTAAAATGTCTACCTTAATTCTACAAAATGATATTGCCTAAGGTTTTTGGGTGTTTACGATCCAAGTTTAGTTAGTATAAATCACTTGGTGTTGTAAATCATCTCTAGACCATCTTCATATGTTTCATGTCATACTTAGGATAGGATGAAACCAAAATATGAAACTCAAGAGGTAAATTGATTAGCTATATTATGTTATGAGTATTTCATCAATTACTATTACTGTTGCAGTTAGTTAAAGGAGTTAGATAGTTGTTAAGCAAAGTAGTTAGCTGTTAGTTATTATCTGATTGTTTTAATTACCCTCACTACCATATTCAAGGGAGTCAAAGAGATTAATAAACAATTATTCTTCTTTACTCTAACATGGTATCAAGAGCTAGTATTTTCTTAGTATAACTGGATTTTTTTTTCTGTTTCATGGCTACAGAGGTTGTTCCAGTGATTGATACTCCTCGTCATTCCTCCAACACTAGAGAAGCAGTTCATTCGCAGGGTCATGGATGTAACAGCCTAATTTTCAGTGGTGTCGAGAATAGAGATTTGAGATCACTAAATCCGATTAGTGAGTCAAAAATTTAATAAATTAATACCTATGAGTCAAATGTGAATATAGAAGTATTTTTGAATTAGTGAATTTGGTTATTTAAAAGAATTAATTAGGTAAATTGGGTCGAGAATGAGGTATCGAGACCTCGACTTCATAAATCGAGCCATAAATATTTTTAGAAATATTTATGGAGTGTTAGTGAGGTAGTATTAAAATTTTGTCAGAAAATTTTGACGTTTTGGTGGTTAATTAAATAAAAAGAACTAAATTGAAAAAGGTGTAAAAGTTGCTAAAAGGATTAAATAGCTCAATTGTCAAATGAGGAAGGACTTAAAGTGTAAATAAGCCCAAAGGAGATATTTTGGGCGGCAATAGCTGAGAAAAAAAATCAGGAAAAGGGTGAAAGAAGGGCAAAATTGGAAAATTACCAAAATTAGCTAAATAAAAATGGGACCAAATTGGAATATCTAGAATTCTCTTCATTTTTTCTTCATTCTCATCAGCCAAAACGCCATAGGAGGGGTTCTATAAGCTGGTATTCCATAATTTTTTCACCAAGTGAGTTAATCCTTACATTTTTCTTATAATTTTTGTGTTTTTAAGACTTTTACAACTAGGTCCTACTATTAAATTCATTAGTTTTTGATTTCATGGATGAAATTGAAAGTAATCATGGTTGAGTTCTGTAAGTTTATGATGAAATAGCATGAATTTGAAGCTTTAATTTGTTTATGAGATGATTTTATTAGGTAATTTCAATAGAAATTGATTTTTAGGACCTAATTGTGAAAATGTTTAGAATTAAAGTTTAGTGCTGAAATTATGATTCCAAAAGGTTATAAAGTAATTTAAAATGATAGAATAAAGTGTTAATTGAGAAAAATCAGCTCAATTGAGAGGCTAATTGAGTAGGGACGAAATTATTATTTATTAAAAGCTTAGGGAAAAATGGTAATGAACATCTTGCACTAAAACAGTTTTGGATAGTAGTAGTAAGCTAACTTAGAAAAATCACCATAAATTGTAGAAATCTAATTATAAGATGAACAAAATATGAATTAAAGCTTATTGAGTCTAGTTTCTCATAGAAGAAACAATTTAAGCAATGGAATTGTAAATCATGAGATATAATAAATGTTGTAAGATAAGGTCAGAATGAATTCGGGTTTCCCTTTTCTGACTTTGAAAAATCATAAAAAATTTAATAAAAATAATTATGGGCTTAAATTTATATTTTTAGAATCCTTAATGAGTCTATTTTCAATATAAATAAACGGGAACATTTTTCAAATCATGTACGAGGAGATAATTAATTTTAAGTGAAGAAGGATCGGAACTGTCAGACAGCAGAACAAGGGAGAATTCAATGAATAAACTGTATTAATTGGCCCAACCAAAAATTATGAAATTTTTATGGCAAGAATACATATGAGTCTAGGTTCTGGAAAAATTTATGGATCTTAATTTGGAGTTCTTTAGCTCAAGATAAAAATAATTTAGTGACTATGACACGGATAGATAGCTTGAGTATTCACATAAGTAAATAGTAAAAATTATGGATAATGTTACTTACAAGTGTGTTATTTATACTAAGGATGTAGATGGAGAGGAGGAGGAGGAAAATATACATATATATATATATATATGAATGAATTGTGTTTAAATTGATCACATGCCCGATTATAATCTATAAATGTTGAACTAGAAATGATATAATGTTTTATTTGGAATATTTATTATGAAATTATGATTATTGCTTTAATACAAAAATCGAACTTGTGAGTTTATATAACTAAATTTTAGTGACCATTTGTTAATATTATTAAATTTCAATATTATTTTATGAATGGTGATTAATATTTATGTATGTTAATTGTTGAAAATAAGTAAATTATGTACAAAAGTTATAAAATTGAACTGAGTATTTCGGAGGAATAGAACGCAGGAAATGAGTACGATCGTTCAGTAATAAAGATGAATTGACGGTAAATTACCCAAGTAAACCGAGATTCAGCATTTGTTGCGAATTCTCGTGTTTGCTTTCCGTTTAGCTCATACGAGCTTTCGTTAACTCATATGAGTTTCAGTTAACCCTTTTGGGGTTTCGATTCACTCGATGAGCTTGATTAGCCTTCTAAGCTTCCGTTTAGCACTTGTGTGCTTCAGTTTAGCCTTCGGGCTTCCGCTTAGCACTTGTGTGCTGCAGTTAGCCTTCGGGCTTCCGTTTAGCACTTGTGTGCTTCAGTTAGCCTTCGGGCTTCCGTTTAGCACTTATGTGCTTCAGCTAGACTTCGGGCTTCAGATCACGATGTACTCAAATCTGTAAGCCTTTCCTTGAATGGATAAGTTGGTAAGTCGTAAATGTAACGTGTGGAAAAAGAAATGTAAGTAATGTTATCATTATTATTATTGAGCTCAATTATGTGATTTCGTCATTCAAAGATTGTGTTTGATAGGATATGTTAGTAAATTATGAGTATATGAATCAAAGTGACAGAATTTAAACACCTAATTAGGTTGAGCTCATTCACATGAATTTGTCATTTGAAATTTTGATTGACAGGAGGAAACAGTGAATTGCATGCTTATGAATGGTTACACATAATTATCTGAAAAATAAGAAAAATGACGATTATTGATATATGGAGACATGAGACATTGATATATGAATGTAGAATATGTTTGATAAATGTGTTCATTCATAATTACGGAATTATGTACCTTATGTGTGCTATTTGCGTAAAGATGATATTTCAAATACTTTGGTGAATAAAGCTTAAATATGAAATAGTATGAAATCGAGACAAGTTGTTATGAAAATATATTTAAGTTATCTGTAAGTGTTTCGTACTCCTCGGTAATGCCTCGTACTCTATTCTGGCAACGGATACGGGTAAGGGGTGTTACAATGGCAATATCGCTTTGCAAATAGTTCATTATTTCTCCAAACATGACATAATCAAACTCAGGGATAATAATTTTCTCTTATGGAAGCATCAAATTTTATTGATTCTTGAAGAATACGATCTTGAGGGGTTTGCCTTAGGCACAGTTACTGTTCGTTCTCCACTTATAATTAGGAACGAGGGTCAGTTAATTGAAAACCCTGCCTTTCTTGTTCATAAGAAACATGATAAGTTTCTTGCCTCTTGGCTATTGTCTATAGTCACAGATGATGTCTTGGTGTATCTCACGACGGCCAAGACTTGTTTTGAAGTCTAGACAACCATTAAAAGACGATTTGGTGCCAAGTCTAACATCAAAATCTCGAGTATGTACCATACTTTATACTTGTTCAAGAAAGCAAATCTTACTATCAAAGAATATTTGTTCAAAGTAAAGAGTCTGAGTGATAGTCTAATTGCAGCTGGTAGTCTGGTTACTTGATGGTCGCTAAACTAACTAAAAATTCGACCAAGGCAAGTGCACCTATCGAACAGTAGTATAGTTATGGTGAGACTGAAAATATCGTATCCACAAGGACTAAAAGTACTAGTAATTACTATCTTTTTATTATCTAGCCTAAGAATAAAATGGGTGTTTTTAAACTAAGATTAATTATTTAATTAACTAAGAACACGACAAAGATGAAAGTTGAACAATACTGTTAGAAAACTGATGGAGAAGACAATACCCAAGGAAGAATCCACCTAGACTTCACTTATTACTTCTGAATTAGACTATTTATTCACTTGACTTAATCTGTAGAAATCTCTGGTTTATGTTAATACCTCTCTCGAGACTAAAAACAACTGACTCTAGGTTGATTAATTGAAATCACTTTCTAATTAAAACCTCTATTGTCGCATTAACTTGATCTATAGATTCCCTTATTAGATTTGACTCTAATCTGGCAGATTTATGCCGTCCTATCTCTAGGATTGCATGGAACTCCGCTTAATTATGAAAGATCTACTCTTAAACAGGGACTTTTGCTCCACTGAATAAGCAAATCAAAACCTGAATTAATATCATGGAATATTAAAGCAAGAATTAAAACTTACAATTAAGAATAAGAACAAGTATTTATCATATAATTCAAATAATAATAAGATTCGTCTTAGGTTTCATCTCCCTTAGTTATTTTAGGGAGTTTAGTTCATAATAATGGAAAACATCTCAAAATTGGGAAAACAACAGAACATAAAGAAACCCAAAGAACTTCTAGGAAATTAAATGGAGATCTTCAGTCTTGAAATAGATCCTGTTTCTGAGCTGATTCCGATGGCTATCCTTCAATATTCTCTGCCTTCTGCTCTGTGTGTCCCCCATTTAATCCTCTTCTATGGTGTTTATATAGACTTTGGAATGCTTCAAAACCCTCAAAATTAGCCTTTTTCGAGTAGAATTAGACTTGGACTCAATAGGGACACGGCTGTGTGCCACGCCTGTGTGAAAGTGCTCAAGCCGTGTGTAATTCTGAGTTGGTTTTTAGTCGACACGGCCATGTCACACGGGCGTGTGGTCTGCCCGTATGTCGCATACGAGCGTGTGGTTTACCCGTGTGAAAGTGCCTAAACTGTGTGAAACACTGAATTAGGCCCATTTTGTCTTTTTTTGCCCGTTTCTTGCTCTTTTTGTTATCCTAATCTCTCCTGAGTATAAAACATGAAATTAAAGGATTAGGAGCATCAAATTCACTAAATCTTTTGATAATTCTTCCAAAAATATGCCAAGCATGATGTAAAAATATGTATATATTATGGTTTATTAAATATCCCCACACTTAAGCATTTGCTATTTGCTTGTCCTCAAGCAAAATTCTCAACTCATAATTAAAATAAATTCTTCTCAACTTATAATTCTCATCAATAATGGTTTGAAATAATCCACAAATAATCATACATTGAGAATTCAACTAAAAGAACATCACAGTTTCAAACAATCCAAGTTGAGCATTTTAATCATAAAATCATAGGTATCTCCCTTTATCTAAGTAATTACCTTTAATTCCAAATTGACAAGGGTTGACATCCTTACTAAATATTCATTCAAATCACTCAAAGTGTTTAAGGTTCAATAATTAAGCACTCAATATTCAAGCACGAAAAGTTATTACCATAGGCTTGCATGAAAATCAAATATCCACCACTATAAATGAAATGATACACAAATCAAAAGGTCTTTTCAGGGTTGTAATGGGGCTTAGGTTGAAGGTGTGGATATAGGCTGAAAATGAGGGTTAGAATCGAGATCAATTTAAATAATTACCAAACTAGAAAAACAAAGCTAATTATTGAATTGCAAACAAGTACCCAGAATTGCAAACAAAGCTGTACTCTCTATTTCGCTGTAAAAAAGTAGAGGCCCTGATGGGTTCCTTCTAGTCATAAACTAGAGAAACGTGCCAGAAGCAAACAAAAGAAAGATTAGAAAATAAAAATTAAACTAAAAACAAAAAGTAAATTGCATTAAAAGTAAAAATGGCTAAAGTAATAAAAATCAAGCGTTCCTAATATTTTAATCCTCGGCAACAACGCCAAAAACTTGATGGTCGCTAAACTAACTAAAAATTTGACCAAGGCAAGTGCACCTAACGAACAGTAGTATAGTTATGGTGAGACCGAAAATATCTTATCCATAAGGACTAAAAGTACTAGTAATTACTATCTTTTTATTATCTAGCCTAAGAATAAAAATGAGTGTTTTTAAACTAAGATTAACTATTTAATTAACTAAGAACACGACAAAGATGAAAGTTGAACAATACTATTGGAAAACTTATGGAGAAGACAATACCCAAGGAAGAATCCACCTAGACTTCACTTATTACTTCTGAATTAGACGATTTATTCACTTGACTTAATCCGTAAAAATCCCTGATTTATGTTAATATCTCTCTCGAGACTAAAAACAACTAACTCGAGGTTGATTAATTGAAATCTCTTTCTAATTAAAACCCCTATTGTCGCATTAACTTGATCTATGGATTCCCTTATTAGATTTGACTCTAATCCGGTAGATTTATGTCGTCCTATCTCTAGGATTGCATGGAACTCCGCTTAATTATGAAAGATCTACTCTTAAACAGGGATTTTTGCTCCACTGAATAAGAAAATCAAAACCTGAATTAATATCCTGGAATATTAAAGCAAGAATTAAAACTCACAATTAAGAATAAGAACAAGTATTTATCATATAATTCAAATAATAATAAGATTCGTCTTAGGTTTCATCTCCCTTAGGTATTTTAGGGAGTTCAGTTCATAATAATGGAAAACATCTCAAAATTGGGAAAACAACAAAATATAAAGAAACCGAAAGAACTTCTAGTATTGAAGTAGATCCTGCTTCTGAGCTGATTCCGATGGCTATCCTTCAGTATTCTATGCCTTCTACTCTATGTGTCCCCTCTTTAATCCTCTTCTATGGTGTTTATATAGACTTTAAAATGCTTCAAAACCCTCAAAATTAGCCTTTTCCAAGTAGAATTAGACTTGGGCTCGACAGGGACACGGCCGTGTGCCACACTCGTGTGAAGGTGCTCAAGCCGTGTATAATTCTAAATTGGTTTTTAGTCAACACGGCCATGTCACACGGGCGTGTGGTTTACCCGTATGAAAATGCCTAGACCATGTGAAACACTGAATTAGGCCCATTTTGTCCATTTTTAGCTCGTTTCTTGCTCTTTTTGCTATCTTAAACTCTCCTAAGTATAAAACATGAAATTAAAGGATTAGGAGCATCAAATTCATTAAATCTTATGATAATTCTTCCAAAAATATGCCAAGCATGGGGTAAAAATATGTATATATTATGGTTTATCATTACTGAACAAGAACAAGTGTGCATTATCTTGGCTGGTCTTTTAATGAAATATGAGTCCATTTATGTGATCGTCTTAGCAACTCCTATGTCCCTTGACTTGCTGACTGAGATGCTTCTTGATTGTGAAGCACGACATATGGCTCTACTAACAGAAGTCCCTTTATAAGCTAATTTGGCATCTCACTAGAAATAAGATGCAGTAGCAAGGTCAAAACATACTAAGGACTCCAAAAGCTATCCTCAAGAGTTTAAGCAAGGACACTGATGGCAAGGAAGAGGCTGGACTCGTGGCAGAGCTCGTGGTAATGGTCATGGTTGGTCTCGTTCTAGACCACAGTGCCAATTATGTGGAAAAATTGGTCATGTGGTCCAAACCTATTATTACAGATTTGATGAAAATTTCTCTGGTATTGATCAAGGCTATTCAATGAGAACCAATTATCATCATCTCAATAGACAAAGTTTCCCTTCTCCAGCACCTCATTGTTCTATTATGTCTCATTATTGTGGTTCATCTTCACAAACTCATTCTCTATCCCCTCAGAACACTCCTCAAGGTTCTTCCTCTATTCTAACAGATCAGACCTAGTATCCTGACTCCGGGGCTACAAACCACATTACTCCTAACATTAATAGTCTCTCAACTACATCACCCTACAAAAGTACAAGTCAGGTGTCTATGGGAAATTGTGATTCTGTTTCTATATCTAACATAGGGTCTTCTTCTCTATTGGCTGGTCCTAGGCTTTTGCGACTCAAGAATGTACTGTATGTTATTACTGTTTGTAAGAACTTGCTATCTGTAGGTCAGTTTGCAAGGGATAATGGTGTCTATTTTGAGTTTCACCCATTTCTGTATTTTGTGAAGGATATTCAGATAGGAAAAACTCTTCTAGTGGGTCACATGCATGATGGACTCTATAGGTTTGATATTTCTCATGTTGCTTCCAACACAACTGTTGTTGCTCAAGGATCAAGATCAAAACTTATATGCAATACTCAACTTTTTTCTTCTATTGAGTTATGGCATAAAAGACTTGGCCATCCCTATAATAGCACTCTTATTCATGTTTTGCATGACTGTAATATTCCTTTCAAACATAACAATTTACCTCATGTATGTTCACCTTATCAATTAGGCAAAGCTCAAAAGTTGTCTTTCAGCTCTTCAAAAACAGTGTACTCTTTACCTTTCGAATTAGTTGTGTCTGAAGTTTGGGGACCATCATACACACAATCCAATGGTTTCCTCTATTATGTTTTCTTCTTTGACATGCATAACAGGTTTTGAGGTTTTCAACTGTTTTCTTCATTTCTAGAAACTGGTTCAGGTTTAATTTGGTTGTTCTATAAAAATGCTTCAAAGTGATTGGGGGGAGAGTATCGATCTCTTTCGAATGAGCTCTCTCAGTTTAGCATTCAGCATAGGGTTACATGCCCTCATACATCTGAATAGAATGGTGTTGCTGAAAGAAAGTATAGACAGATACTTGACATGGGACTCACTCTCTTGGCTCAAGTATCTATGCCTCTAGAATTTTGGTCATATGTTTTTGCTCATACTCTTCATTTGATCAATAAGTTACCCACTCCTGCCCTACAAAGGAGTAGTCTTTATGAGAAGCTTTACAAAGCTAAATCTGTTTATTCCCAACTAAAGGTGTTTGGCTGTGCTTGTTTCCCTTATTTTAGGTTTTTCCATCAACACAAACTTCAGTTTTGATCCAAACAGTGTGCCTTTCTTGGAGTTGGTACTAATCAAAAAGGCTATAAGTGCCTTGATGAAGATAGTCGAATTTTTGTCTCTCGACATGTTATGTTTGATGAATCACAGTTTCTTCGCGTTCTACCTTGGGCTCCACCATGTCTTTACATCAACGGTCCCATGTTACTATGGTTGTAGCTACTGCTCCTTAGGTTGATAACTCCACTCCTTCATCAGGGTTAACCAGGGCTTTTCTTGTGGCAGGTTCACCTTAGGCTTCTTCTAACGCGAGTTCTTCTTCCAATTCAACTACTATTACTCGAACTTCTTCTACAGGTCAACATGCAGAACCATCAGCAGTAGCTTGTGTTCCTACTTCTTGTGATCAGTTTGATCATCTTCAAAGGTCTGGTTCATTTATGAATTCACATCCTATGCAAACTCGGTTGAAAAATGGCATTTTCAAACCTAAGGTGTTCTTATCTGTTCTGACTGAGAAAGAGCTAGTATCTATTGTAGAAGTATTCCAAAGTCCTGCTTGGAAAGCAGCTGCACAAATAGAATATGATGCCTTACTCTCCAATCACACTGGGGATCTTATGCCCTTACCTGCAGGTCGTAAGGCCGTAGGTTGTAAGTGGATTTTTAAAGTAAAAAGAAATGCTGAAGCTCAGTGGCTAGATACAAAGGTAGGCTAGTGGTTAAGGGTTACCTTCAAGAGGCAGGTATTGATTTTCAGGAGACATTTAGTCCCGTGGTCAAACCAACAACGATTAGAGTGGTTCTGGCACTGGTTGTTTTCTTGGGCTGGTTTCTTAGGCAAGTGGACATTAATAATGCCTTCTTAAATGGTGATCTGCATGAGGAAATTTACATGGTGCAACTATCAGGTTTTGAACAACAAGGGAGCAATGGTCAACAATTGGTATGCAAGTTAAGAAAGGCTTTGTATGGCCTCAAGTAAGCACCTCGAGCTTAGTTTCACAAGCTGAATGAATTTCTTTTAACTGCAAAATTTGAAGTATCAAAAGCTGATAATTCCCTTTTTATTCATCGTATGGGGTCTCAATTGCTCTATGTTCTAGTTTATGTGGATGACATTATTGTCACTGGGACTAATTCTCATGTCATCGATCAATTTGTTAAGGAACTCGATGCTTAATTCTCTTTGAAAGACTTAAGGAAGTTGAGCTACTTCTTGGGCATTAAAGTTAACTACACTCAAGATGGTTTTTTTCTTAGCCAAAAGAAATACATTATTGATCTAATTCAATGGGCTTCCATGGACAAATCGAATGACTCTCCTATACCAATAGTAAGTACTTGTCATTTGTCAGTTCATGTAGGCAGTCCTGTTGAAGATGAACATCTTTAAAGAAGCATAGTTGGTGCTCTACAAATGTTGTGATTATCAGACCAGACATTGCCTTCTCTGTGAACAAAGTATGACAATTTATACACAAGCCATTGGATCTTCACTTTAAAGCTGTCAAAAGAGTCTTGCATTATTTGCAGGGTACTCCGGATCATGGATTAAGGTTCACTCGAACCTCGAAATTTTTGCTCGAAGGATATTTAGATGTGAGTTGGGGATCAGATGTTGATGATCACCAGTCAACTTCAGGCTATTGCATGTTTCTTGGAGGGAATCTAGTTTCCTGAAGTTTGAGAAAACATCAAGTGGTCTCCAGGTCTACATCTGAGGTAGAATACAGAAGTCTTGCTCATGTCACAGTAGAAATGGTCTAGATTCAGTCCTTATTATCCAAACTATATGTCCTAGTTAAGAGCAAGGCATTAGTGTGGTGTGATAATTGTTGCAGTAGTAGGGAATCCTGTTATGCACTCTAAATTCAAACACGTCGAGTTGGATTTATTCTTTGTAAGGGAGAAAGTCGCAAGAGGATCTCTTCAAGTGGGTCATGTACCTAGTCAAGATCAGGTTGCAGACATCTTAACGAAACCATTATCAGCAGGATTGTTCAACATGTTAAGGAATCAGCTTAAAGTTCTTACCAACAGTCATGAAGTTATAGAAGGGAGAGAAAGTCAACAAGCATGAGACATGTTATGAGTATTTCATCAGTTACTATTACTGTTGCAGTTAGTTAAAGGAGTTAGATAGTTGTTAAACAAAGTAGTTAGCTGTTAGCTATTATCTGATTATATTAAATACCCTCACTATCATATTTAAGGGAGTCAATAAGATTAATAAACAATTCTTCTTATATTATTTACGCTAACACACTATTAAGATATATCAGTATTTTCATAGAAATATCAGATGAAATTCATTTTTAATGTAATTATTTATGTAACAAACCTCCACATACTTTATTTAAGTATCTCATATTTAACTTAAGTCCAATTGCATGCATCTTATGTATAGAGATCTAACATATGACAGTCTCCTAATTTTTTACAACAAATTGAATTCCCAAAGAAAGAATTGGTTAACAAAACAAATAATAATTACATATAATAGTCGAAAAGAAAGAGGGGATTGTGCCCATCATTTACCACGTCTTTCAATCATGCATCTTAGACCTTCCAATCATACTTGTAATCATCAGATATAAAAATACAATAGAAAAGTATGTTGGGGTTTGAAATGGAACTGTAAATCACAATTTTTCCAAACAAGATGCTTTTGAATATTATTGTTTTTCGACTTTACATAAACAATTGCTTGTTATCCGATTGAGTAAATGAATGTGATATACAACATCCCAAACAAAATACCCTACTCCTAAACCTATTTCAACCCTTATAATCATAAAGCCACCTCTTCTATAACTACATAATAGTTAAGATTTTGATTTGTTTATATACGAAATAATAAAATCAACCCTAAAGCAACGCATGTAGAAAGAAAAACATTTAGGGTAATTTAGGTATTTAAGTTACAACTTATTTCAATTTATTAGTTATTATTTTGGAGCCAATTTGAGTAACTTTGAAGTTGCTTTGAGATTTATCTTAAGTGTACATGTTATTCACATTATCTTTTACTTGATGTACTATTTTAATTTTAGTAGGTTGAAAATATTAATGAAATTTAATTTTATATAAATTAATTTAAGAATTAAATGACAAGGTAATTAAATGATGTTGATGAAAAAAATTTGTATAACAAATTAATAAATAAATAAATAATCAAATGAGGCTTTTGAAATAGTAATATTGAGTTTATAAATGCATAAGGTTCAAGTTAAAATCTTATCATGCACATGTATTTTTTATATAAAAATATAACAAAAGATAATACCATCCTTATTATTTTATAAAAATATAAAATTTTTAGTAAATTTATAACTGAATTGAGATTAGTTAATGGATGACATTGACTCAACAAAACACTTCAATATATAGATAGATCTAAATTATAAATTCAGAGAGACAATTTAATTTTACTTTTGCTCTAGAAAGAAAAATATATAATTAATTTAAAAATATTCAAGTATTCAAATTTAAATACTGTCATAAATTTATACTGAATTTGATTGATATCATTTCATGACAAGACATTGCGGGGAGAAACCAAAAATAAAACCCTTCTCTTATTTCAACACTCACCATGTACAACATTTCCAAGAATTTGGTTATTTAAATCATGTAAATGAGAAATTTTCATATGGTAGATACTTTATATCTCGTATACGCTTACCAAACCACAAACCCAGTTATAGACGTAAACCATTTCGAAATTTGATAACAATGGAGATACATGATATAAACTAAATTGACATATTTTTTAGTACCAACATATATTCCATCAACTGAAGAATGTATGCTCTAGTATGTGTTGGTAATGCAAAAATGTAATCGTTACAATATGGTCGTTGGAATCTAACCATTACGATATGGTCATATGACCGTTGGAATCTAACCATTGCAATATGGTCATTTAATTTTTTGGACCATTTTGCCCTTTTGAGAACTCTATAAATAGAAAGTTATCTTCCTCATATTTCACACAACAAAAATTAGAGCCCCTATCACTCTTCTCGTCTCCCTCTATCTTATTTAAAATTAAATTAGAGGAAGTTCTGTCTAAGAGTTTGGATTTTAAGCGGGACCATTTGTGACCCCTCCAAACTTTTCTGGGAATTGATCCTAGTGTGGTTTTATTTTTCTGACCACCCTTAAAATTATTTTTAATATTTTTTTCCCGTAAACTTAAGAAGAGCAATACTAATTGTGTTATATCTTCCTCATTCGGGTGTACGAATTTGGAAACACTTTGTTAACCTTGTGGGCGACATCTATTTCTGATCATATCAATTAAGGCGAAATCACTTCTAAGGCAGTGGTTATCCACGATGCAATATTTATTTATTGTTCCCTTATTATTTGTACTTGTTAGTGCTAACGTCTTTGTTTTGTAATAATAATTATCCAACAATTTAGAAGTTATTCCTACCACTGTAGAAACAATGTCTCTCGCTACATCCCTGATCTGTCCAATCTCAAACCACTGCACGAAACCAACTACCAGCGCTAGTCATAAATAATGGTGATATTCTTTGAAAAACTTGAAGTAGACTATGTCCTGTTCAATCCTTCCACCATCGAACAAGTTGGAGACTCTACCTCTGTTCCTACAGATCTCGATACCACCAAGGCTAAGTTCGAAAAAGAAAACAAATTGGTCAGAGGTCACATGTTAAGCCATATGGCTAACAACCTCTTCGATTTATTTGTCAAAGATAAGCCTGCCAAATCCATCTGGAACACTTTAGAAAAAAAAGTACGGAGTGGCTGATGCCGGAATAAAAAAGTACGTCATTGGAGAATGGCTCAAATTCCAGATGACTGATGATAAGCCAATCATAGACCAAGTGCATGCCTACGAAAAGTTGATCTCTAACATCCTAGCTGAAGGGATGAAAATCGGTGAGATTCTTTAGGCAAATGTACTAATTGAGAAGCTACCCAAGTCCTGGTCCTACTACCAGAATCTTTTGAAGCATAACAAACGAGACATGTCCTTGGAGGAACTGATTTTCCCATGAAAATAGAGGAAACCAACCATCTTAAAGATAATGATTCTATTACTTCCAGTGAATTATCTTTTAAGGCTAACCTCGTGGAATCTTCTTCTGTTCCTAAACTTAACAGGTTTAAGAATGTTAGGATTCCAAAGAAGAAATTCAAGCCTCAATCCAAAAAGCTTTCTAACTTCAAGAAACTAAGAAAAAATCAAAAGTCCAACAACCCGGTTAGTTGCTATGTATGCGGCAAGCCAAGACATAAAGCGTACCAATATTTTCGACACTCTATCCACTTCGAGTGTCACAATCAGAATGAGAACAAACCATTAGTGCATCTAATTGAATATCTAAATGAGGTGATCGTCGCTGTGGTCTTCGAGGTCAACCTGGTGAAAAATGACACTGATTGGATAGTAGACACAGACACTTTTAAACATTTCTATGCCAACATAGAGATGTTCACCAAACTCTAGTAGTTCACAAGTACTCTGTAAAGGAAATATTTTACTTAAGCTTACTTCTGGCAAAACACTTGCTTTAAATAATGTTTTGTATGTTCCTACTTTATGTAGATACTTGATTAGAGGTGGACTTCTACATTATATCAAACTAGTTTTTGAATCCGACAAACTTGTACTTTCTCGTAATGGAACCTATGTAGGAAAAGGTTACTTGAGTGGAGGGTTGTTTGTGATCGATACTGTGTCTAATGTTATTAACAAAACTTCTAAGTCTGCTTACATTGTTAAGTCTCTTGATATATGGCATGCTAGATTAGGACACGTGAACTTTCACTCCCTTAAAATGCTTAAACAGATGAAAATTCTTCCTAATCTAGATAACAATAGCTTTAATAAATGTGAAATCTGTGTTGAATCAAAACATACTAGACCTCACTTCAAACCTGTTGCTGATATGAAGACTATACTTTTAAAGTTAATTCATACAGATCTAACAGATTTTAGAAACACAAAGAGTAAAAGAGGAGAATGTTACTATATTACCTTTTTAGATGATTACTTTAGATACACAAAGGTTTATCTTCTAAGGTCAAAAGATGAAGATGATAAATCATTCCTTCTTTATCAAACAGAAGTAGAAAATCAACTTTATAGAAGAATAAAATGGATTAGATCTAAGAGAGGCAGTGAATATAACACTAATTTCCTAAAACAAGTATGTGAGAAACATGTCATAATATATGATTCCACTGCCTTTTATACTCCATAACAAAATGGCATAGCTGAAAGAAATAATAGAACTTTAAAAGAAATGATGAATGCCTTACTTTTAAGTTTTAGCTTACTTGACAATATGTGAGGGGAGGTCGTACTTTCTGCATCCCATATGAATTATGGGAAGGTTATGCCCCTAATCTACAATACTTGAAAGTGTGGGGATGCTTAGCTAAAGTAAGTCTATCTACTTTTAAAAAGAACATCATCGGGTCTAAAACTTTTGATGCAATTTTTATTGGTTATGCTTTAAACAATACGGCATATAGATTTATGTCCTTACATGCCCTTTAAAGAAATCTATTATAATGCATGACATGCAGTCAGATGTGTTGGAAAAAACCCGATTCGAAAATGGTTTTCTTGCACAACGGAACATTAAAATTTTGAAAACTAACCTGGTTTGTGATATTTATAGCAATAAACCTTAACCGAATACGAACCTGCGTTTTATGATAAGCGAATAATTGATATTTTTTTACTTTCGACCAAATGATCTTCTCTACTATTCTCGTACCATTAACTACTTCAAGTGTGGGCTCGAACCAATTGAACCAAAACACAGAACTAGAAAATGTTTCTTTTTTTCTTTTGATGTGAAAATGAAAATTCTCTCTTCTTAATTGAAATCGGTAAAATTTTTCTTATGAAAAATATGTTTATAATTTAAGAATAAATCCTCTCTATTTTTTGACAGAATAACAATCTCTCAAAAGTTGTGCTAATAGCTCTAGCGGTGCCATCTATTTATAAGAAGAGAAAGTAAAACCCTTGTAGAGTTGTAGAGGTTTATTTTAAATAGGAAAAAAAAATATCCCACTTAGAGTAGGAGAGGAGTGAGTGACTAACCTATTTCTACTAGGGTTATTGCCCCATTCATGTTATATAAGGGGTTTTGAGCCTCTCTTACATTGGGTCCAATTACGAGTACTTCCTGGGCCTTTTTGGCCTAGTACTCTGTAATGTAATCCAACTCGATTCAATTTTTCTATTTCCTAAAATAAACTTTAATATTTACACATTAAATAAATTTCACATCCCAATTTTACTTCAATAAAATTTTGACAATTTTACCCCCAGTAAAATTTTGACGATTTTACCTATAGTAAAATTTCGAGAAAATTCGTTCAATATGTCAGAACTCAAAATGTTCACTATGACCAAGTGATTTATTTTCATTTAGGCTTTAAAACAATCCAAAAACATAAAATCATTCTTCCATCATTTTTTTATGTAGTCCTATATAGGATTGCAAATTTTCCTTTTCCTTTTCATTTTCATTTCTATTTTCGAAAACCTACATTTATTTCCAAATGATTCCATTTCTCCATTTCGAAGAAAACCATAATTATTCCCAAATGTTTTCCATTTCTCTCTTTCTATTCATTCCGTTCATTTTTTTTCAAACACGTAATCATTTCTGGTTTCAATGAGCTAACGGAGGGACCGATTAAACATATGTAGTTGAGGTTCGAATCATTTATAATTAAGTTTTGACTTTTCACCTATTAATTATAAACTCATTTAGTCACGAAGTCATTTCACTATAGTATTTAACTGAACTCTCCTCAATGACATACCATTACAAAAGCAACTACTCATAGCTCATCCAGTGACATTGTCATAAGTGTGCTACCCTCATAGGAAATCATTGATCTCTTTGAGATAATATCTGTTCTTCCAATATGATCCTATTTTATCTCAGGGTAACCATTACATCTTCCTTCACAAAAAGTCAATCACTATCAAATAGTGATCAAGTCATCCATCACAAAGAAGGACGACTCGTGGCCACGTTTACTTTTCATCAACCATGTAATGCCAATGAAAGGATATCATTTACCCATGTTTTGGGTTATGAATTCCACTATTGGGAATGATACTACATACTACAGAAGTCGTACACCCAACGCACCAGCATTCGGTTCCTTACCTATTTGAGCATAGGCTTTTACTTACCTCAAAGTGTATGAGTCATGCATACATAGTCCACAATCTACTCAGGATTTAAGTATGTTACGCTATGAATGTCACAAGTGAATAAATCCATAAATTGATTCAAGATCTATTCTGCTTGGGTCTTGTCCAAAGTACTATCAGTCCAATCAGTCACATATATGTCTCTATCTTCTAGGAGTCATTCGCTTGGATGCTCAAGACAAGGCATTTCCCAATTGGACTTGACAGATGACATATTAGTTTTTCAATCGGTTTGCTCATTTTTTATTAGACTAAGGACATATTTAGGTTCATCTACTAATACAAGCTATCTTTCTGTACTACGATCCGACCACGTAATACCGCTTAGTATTAATTAAACATTTAGGCAATCAATGAGCAACATTTACTTCTATTTTGTTTTTACATGCAAAAACCATGGGAGAAAAATAATACAAGGTATATTTGTAACACCCCTAACCCGAATCCGTTGCTGGAGCAAGGTTACGGAGCATTACCAGAGTTTACATAACAAATAGACAGAAATTTCAAACATTTCACATCATATAATATTCATATCATAAACCAACCAAAAACAAACATATTGTCTCTTATATAAGCCTTCGAGGCCCAGAATATGAGTTTGAAACAAGTCGGGACTAAATCTGATATTTAAAAAAATTCAAAAAACATTAAAAATTTTTAAAGTTGCAGGAGACACACAGCCGTGTGGCCAGGCCATGTGACTCACACGGCCAAGAGACAAACTCGTGTCTCAAGCCATGTGGGCATTCGAAATAGGGACACACGGTCGTGTCCCAACTCGTGCCCATGCCCATGTAACTCTCTGACTTGGGTCACACAGCCAAGTCACACGCCCGTGTGCTATGTCATGTTGAGCATACTGACTTGTGCAATTTTAAAGATACAAGGGACATATGGCTAAGACACATGCCCGTGTCTCTACCCGTGTGGATAAAAATAGGTCATTTCTAAGCTACATTTCTCACTCAATTTGGTACCAACCTAAACACAACAATTTGTATATCAACAAGCCATAACAAGTCATTCAAATCAAGCTAGAATCAAGTCTTAAACATGTATTATCACAACATACAACCAATATGCCCTTAGGCACCTCAAATGAAAAATTAATAACATGTCAACCAAATATCCATATTTATCTAAATAACCAAATGCATATATGCATAATTGTACCAAATATACTATTTCAAACCAATCATTAATATACCTATAAGTTTCCATCATTCAACCATATCAAACACACATTAAATATGTTAAGACCACACATACATAAAACACATCAAAATATATCAAACACAAGCCATTCAAATGGCTTGTCTCAACAAAACATTTATATACCAACATTGGCAAAAATATCCTATACATGCCATTATAACCGGAATTAATTTACTGAAAGTACCAAAAGAGCCGATGGATAGTGTGAAATAGCTCTGACCAGCTTCTAACCTAAATGTGCTTACGAATTATTATAAAACATGGAAAATAACACAGAGTAAGCATTTAAGCTTAGTAAGTTCGTATAATACAGAATTTAACTTACCATATTTCCACAAAATACGTAAGTAAACATAGCATATCTCAATCAATTTGGCCAAAATCTTAAACACATGATCACCAAGATATTAGCCATGAATATCACATATAAAATCCAACACACATGGTTGAATTCATGAAATAATCATATTTAATGTATTTCATGTATATACCGGTAATAGTTCATATCAAACTCATATGACTTCATAACAAAACTGTGCCCGTTGAACCATTTAGAATATCGTTGGATACACGGGTAGTACACACGAGGTGTACTGAACAATAATCCGTCAATTTATATTCATGTATGCTCATACGAGCTATAAATAGAAAGTTCCTCCGAGCTGAATAACAGGAAGCTCAAGCGAGCTAAACAACGAGAAGCTCATGCGAGCTGTATAATAGGAAGCTCATACGAGCTGTGGTGTGTGTGCAACACATGTAGGACCCCAACCAAATCGGTAACCCTGATGACATGTCATTTGTATCCTACGAATTTCATAAGGTTCACATAGGACTCGGTAATCGTTGAATATACAACCGGTATTTATTCATGCCAATTTTACAATTCATAAACAATAATTCATTTTAACACATATTTGTGTACAATTTAATTACACGAATACCTCAACGAGTTTATATAGATACGAAGGCGACTAATCCAATATTTTGCCTTTGCCTCGATCTAACTCCGTACTAGGTCTAACGAGATCTATACGAATGAATTTAACTCAATTCAATATAATTCATATTCAATTTAGTCCAACACATTTTTTGGCAAAATTACTATTTTACCCCTATACCTTTAATTTATTACAATTTAGACCCAAGGTTCGGAAAATGACTTTCATGCAATTTTATCCTTACTCAAGCCTAGTCAATTTTTATACTGTATTTTTATCATACAATAGAACATAAAATAAAAATAAATAAATTTTTCTGACTTCGGATTTGTGGTCCAAAAATCACTGTTCCTATTTTACTGAAAACGGGCTCTAATACTTGAAAATCTTACCAGTAAAAAAGGTTCAAATAATGCTTTCTCATAATTTCCTTGGGTTCCCAAGTAGCTTCTTCTATTCCATGTCTTTGCTAAAGAACTTTTACTAAAGCTACATTTTTATTTCTCAATTCTTTCACCTTTCGTGCCAGAATTCTGATCGTTTCTTCATCGTATGTCATGTTAGGTTAAATTTCGACATCCATTAGAGAGATAACATGTGAAGGGTCAAATCAATACCATCGTAACATAAATACATGAAAGACATTGTGAATCTCTTATAGTTCTAACAATAAAGCTAATTGATACGCAACAGGTCTGATTCTCTTAGTAATCTCATACGGCCCAATAAATCGTGGACTCAACTTTCTTTTACGACCAAATCGAAGAACTTTCTTCTAGGGCGAAACTTTCAAAAATACTTTGTCACTAACTTGAAACTCTATATCTTTACGTTTAAGATCCACATAAGATTTTTGATGATCCGAAGTTAATTTTAAGCTATCTCGGATCTATTTCACTTTTTCCTTAGTCTCGCGAATCAAATCAACCCCATGTATCTTTTTCTCACTGAGCTCAATCCAATATAACAGAGTTTGATATTTGACCATACAGAGCCTCATACAATGCCATTTTTATACTTGATTGAAAACTATTATTATATGCGAATTCGACTAACAGCAAATATTTCTCCTAATTGCCTTTGAATTCTAAAATATAGCAACGAAGCATATCTTCAAGAATCAAAATCACACGCTTGGACTAACCATCAGTCTGAGGGTAAAATGCAGTGCTAAAATGCAATCACGTACCTAGAGCTTCCTATAATTTTTTCTAGAATCGCGATATAAACCGCGAATCTCTAATAATGGAGATTGGTACTCCGTGTAACCTGGCAATCTATGATACATATAACTCCGTTAATTTTCAAGTGAGAAATCTGTACATTCTGGAATTAAATGTGCAGACTTCATCAAATGATCGATGATAATACAAATGGCATCTTTCTTTTTCGGAGATAGAGGTAACCCCGATACAAAATACATAGTAACTCAATCCCATTTCCATTCCAATATCATCACTAGCTGTAACAGTCCTGAACGTACCTGGTGTTCAGCTTTAACTTGCTGACATACCAAACATTTTGATACAAAATCAAAACTATGACGTTTCATTCCCGGCCACTAGTACAGCTGTCTCAAATTACTGTACATTTTTTTACTCCCCAAATGAGCAGACAAGCTACCACTACGAGCTTCGTGCAAAATATTCTGTATAAGCTATGGATTCTTTGGTACACAAACTCTACCTCTAAATAATAAACAATCATTGAGTCCTATCTGAAATTCTGAATCGGAATCAACTCATACCGTACCCGTTTAGCTAACATCTCACTATCAAATTTCTGAGCTTTGCAGATCTGTTGTAAAAACATCGGTCTTGCTTTTAACTCAACTAAGATTGGGTATTCATCACTCGCAGAACAAACAAGGATTTTCTACTCAAAGCATCAGCAGTTATGTTTGCTTTTCCCGGATGATAATCAAGAACAAACTCATAATCTTTCAATATTTCGATCCATCTACGCTGTCTCAGATTCAAATCTTTCTGCGACATCAGATACTTTAAACTCTTTTGATCGGTAAATACATGATATTTTTCACCAAACAAATAGTGTCTCCAAATTTTCAACGTAAAAAACAATAGCTGCCAACTCTAAGTCATGTGTCGGATAGTTCTTTTCATGTGGCTTTAATTGTCTAGAAGCATAAGCTATTACTTTACCTTCTTACATCAAAACACAGCCTAATCCGTTCAATGACGGATCACTGAAATTCACAAATTTCTTACCCAATTCAAGCTAAACCAGAACTGGTGCTTCAATCAACAGGACTTTCAATTGATTAAAACTTTACTGACATTTATCAGACCATTCAAATTTTACATCTTTCTATAATAGACATATCATCGGTGTAGTTATCATCGAAAACCCTTTTACAAACCTCCGGTAATAACCAACTAATCCTAGAAAACTTCTGACTTCAGATACATTTCTCGATGGTTTATAGTTAACAATCACTAAAATTTTATTCGGATCAACTCTGATGCCTTCCGCTGATACTATGTGTCCTAGAAAACCAACTTCCCAAAACCAAAACTCACATTTGCTAAATTTAGGAAACAATTGTTTATCTCGCAAAGTTTGCAGAACAATTCTCAAATGCTCGGCATGTTCAGTTTCATCTCGTAAATATATTAGAATATCATCAATAAATACTACAACAAATCTATCTAAATATGGTCTGAAAATTCTATTCATCAAATCCATAAATACTGCAGATACGTTAGTTAAACCAAACGGAATCACAAGAAATTCATAATGTCCATACCTGGTTCTGAATGTTGTTTTTGGCACATCAGAATCTTTCACTTGTAACTGATAATAGCCAGAATGAAGATACATCTTCGAGAACACTGTGGCACCTTTCAACTGATCAAACAAATCATCAATGCGAAGCAGTAGATATTCATTCTTGATTGTAACTTTATTGAGCTGACAGTAGTCAATCCATAATCTCATAAATACCATGCCATGCACATCCACTAACTTCAATAATGGTCTAATTACCACATAAGGACTTCCACTTTAAGGTTTTATAGCTATTTAACATTTTTAGCTAATAGAACACAATTTTCGTACTTTGTGCAATTTAGTTCTTTTTTTTACAAATTAAGCATGCAAACGGTAAAATTTCTTAACGAAATTTTTATACCATAATTCTAACATGCTGTAGATATTAAAATAATTTTAAAATAAATTTTTCAACTTCAGATTTG
The DNA here is from genome assembly GCA_025698465.1 of Gossypium longicalyx. NCBI lineage: Eukaryota > Viridiplantae > Streptophyta > Magnoliopsida > Malvales > Malvaceae > Gossypium > Gossypium longicalyx. Next base: position 86,825,805 of record CM046995.1, read on the forward strand.
TAGTTCTAAAATCACTGCTCCTATTTCACAGAAAACGAACCATTACAATTCTCCCTTTTAGGAATTTTCGTCCCCGAAAATCTTACCAAAAAATAGATTAGGGTATTATTTTCTCATGGTCTCGGGTTCCCAAGTAGCCTTCTCAATCCCGTGACGATACCAAAGAGCTTTTACTAAAGCAACTCTTTTATTTCTCAACTCTTTGATCTCTCGTGCTAAAATCCTGACTGGTTCTTCATTATACGTCATGCCGGGCTGAATCTCAACTTTGGTCGGAGAAATTATATGCGAAAGATCCGATCTATACCATTGTAACATAGACATATGAAACACATTATAAATCTTTTCTAACTCTGACGGTAACTCAAGTCGATGAGCCACTGACCCAATTCTCTCGATAATTTCATAAGGTCCGATAAATCGCGAACTTAATTTTCCTTTGCGACCAAAATGGAGAATTCTTTTCGAATGTGATACTTTCAAAAACACTTTATCACTAATCTAAAACTCAATATCTTTACGCTTCAAATCCGCGTAAGATTTCTGTCTCTCAGAAGTATCTTTTAAACTTTTACGAATCGTTTTCACCTTCTCTTCGATTTCTCGAATCAAATCAACCCCGTGTATCTTTTTCTCACTGAGCTCGATCTTGTACAATGGAGTTTGACATTTACGTTCATATAAAGCTTTATACGTGTCATCTTGATGCTCGATTGAAAACTATTATTATATGCAAATTCGGTAAATATTTTTCCCAGTTCCCTTCAAACTCTAATACACAGCAACGAAGCATATCTTTGACAATTTGGATCACTCTCTCAGGCTGACCATTGGTTTGAGGATGAAATGCAGTGCTAAAATGTAACCACGTACCCAAAGCTTCTTGTAACTTCCAAAATCGAGATATAAATCGCGGATCTCTATCCAAAATAATGTAGACTGGCACTCCGTGCAATCTCACAATCTCTGAAATATATAATTCGGCTAATTTTTCGAGTGAAAAGTCTATACGTACTAGAATAAAATGTGCAGACTTCGTCAACTGATCAACAACAACTCACATAACAACTTTTTTTTCGGAGATAAGGGTAATCTCGATACGAAATCCATCGTAACTCTATCTCATTTCCACTCTGGTATCATTACTGGATGAAATAGTCTTGAAGGTACTTAATGTTTGGCTTTAACCTATTGACAAATCAAGCATCTCTACATAAATTCTAAAATGTCACGATTCATGCCCGACCACCAGAACATTTGTTTCATATCACTGAACATCTTAGTACTCCCTAGGTGAACAAACAACCAATCACTGTGTGCTTCGTGTAAAATTTTTCGTATAAGCTTGGGATTCCTCGGCACACAAACTCTACCTCAGAACAACAAACAATCATCGGACCCTCTGAACCAATAGTCGACTTGCACTATACTCTTTTAGCTTGTAATTCATTATCACGTTTTTGAGCCTCGCAAATTTGTTGTAAAAACATCATTTTAACTTTTAACTCAGCTAAGATCGAACCACGACTACATTGCTCTCAAAGTCAATCGCATATTCATTGCTCTCAAAGAAAACAAAAATTTTCTACTTAGAGCGTCCACGACTACATTCACTTTCCCGGGTTATAATCAATCACTAACTTATAATCTTTCAACAATTCGAGCCATCTTCACTGTCTCAAGTTTAAATCTTTCTGTGACATCAAATACTTCAAGTTTTTGTGATCGATAAATATGTGGCACTTCTCACCGAACAAGTGATGTCGCCAAATTTACAATACAAACACGATTACGGCCAAATCCAAATCGCCTGTCGGATAATTCTTCTCGTGCGTCTTTAGCTGTCTGGAAGCATACACTATCACTTTGCCTTATTGCATTAAAACACATCCCAAACCGTTCAACGATGCATCATTGAAAATCACAAATTCTTTACCCGACTCAGACCGTTCAACTGCTGCTTCGGTTAATAGTGCTTTCAACTGGTTAAAACTCTATTAGCATTTCTCAGACCACTCAAACTTTACATCTTTCTATAGTAATCGAGTCATCAGTGTAGCAATCATTAAAAATCCTTTTACAAATCGCCGATAATAACCAGCTAATCTCAAAAAACTTCTGACCCCGGATATTTTTCTTGGTGGTTTCTAGTCAACAACCGCTGGAATCTTGCTCGGTCAACTCTGATGCCTTCCGTCGAAACAATGTGTCCAAAAAATCCAACTTCTTGAAGCCAAAACTCACATTTGCTGAATGTAGCAAATAGTTGTTTATCTCTCAATGTTTGTAACACAATTTTCAAATGCTTGGCATGTTCAGACTCATCTCAGGAATAGATCAGAATATCATCAATGAATACAACAACGAATCTATCTAAATACGGACTGGAAATTCTATTCAGCAAATCTATAACAACTGCAGGAGCGTTGTCAACCTAAATGGCATAACAAGAAATTCATAATGCCCGTACCTGGTTCTGAATGCATTTTTTGGTACATCCAAATCTTTAACTCGTAACTGATAATAATCCGATCACAAATTAATAGTTGAAAATATTGTTGCTCCTTTCAAATGATCGAACAAATCATTAATTCTCGGTAAAGGATACTTATTCTTAATCGTAACCTTGTTAAGCTATCGCTAATCGATACACAGTCTCATTGATCCATCCTTCTTCATTACAAACAAAACTGGTGCACCTCAATGCGAGAAACTCAGTCGTGCAAAACCTCTATCTGTTAACTCTTGCAACTGAGCTTTCAACTCTTCCAACTCTGTCGGAGCCATTCATTACGGAGCTACCGATATCGGTGATCTTCCTGGTACTAACTCAATAGCAAACTCAACTTCTCTGATCGGTGGCAATCTGGGTAATTCCTTTGGAAAAACATCTGAATATTCACAAAACACTGGCACTGATTAAATTTTTGTTTCCGACACTTTCATATCAAGTACATACGCAAGATAAGCATCGCAACCCTTTCTCACATATTTCTGTGCTAGCATAGTCGATATCATAATAGGCAAACCACTCGAGTCCTCGGATTCAATACGAATAGTGTCACTGTTCTAACATTTTAATACAATAATCTTTTGTCTACAATTCACAACGTATCATGCAAAGTTAGCCGATCTATATCCAAAATCACATTAAATTCAACAAACGGTAAAAGCATCAAATCATCTAGAAAACAGTAGTCCGGAATCATCAAGGGACAATTCGTGCAGACTTTATCAATTAGGACACACTAACTTAAGGGGTTCAATACCTTAACCAAAAATTCAGTGGACTCGATAGACAAACTCTTACTAGACACTAAGTTCGTACATACATATGAATGGGTTGATCCGGGATCAATCAAAGTAGTTACATCAGTGTTATAAAGAGAAAAAGTATCAGTGATAACATCGACGCTAACGCATTTTCGCAAACGTGAATGGAAAAGGCTCTGGCTGGTGTCCGTGCCTAAAACCTTACTGTAGAATCCCTCATAGCACCTTGACTACCACTCATACTAGCTGCAGCGTTTGCATTCGGGTCTAGCATTTCTAACACTACCCAAACTAGCTATAGATGTAACCTAGGGTTTAGGAGTGGAGTGTCTCACATCTCTATCTATACTAGAATACCCCAAAAAAACAGTAAGGCCGTAGTGATATTCTTTAGATTTCTTTTATGTTGACTGAGGAAACTTTCCTGTAAATCTCTTCCTCGAATCTCTAGCTTCAAATTTAGTTTTTCTCTTTTCTTTACTAAGCTCCCCAGCTTTGTGAGCTCTATCGACTAAAACCACAAATTCTTTCGGTTCAAGTATCCCAACTAAGAGCTTGATGTCTTCATTCAACCCATCTTTAAACCGTTTGCACATAATTTCTTCAGTGGAGATGCACTCTCGAGCATACTTACTCAGTCTTACGAATTCTCTTTCATACTCAGTTATGATCATACGACCCTACTTCAACTCTAGAAATTCCCTGCGTTTTTTATCAAGAAATCACTGACTTATATATTTATTACAAAATTCAGATTGGAAGAATTCCCAAGTGATCATCTTTATCGGTACTACAGAAGTCAAGGTATTTCACCATTGGTATGCGACATCTTTCAGGAGAGGTTCAATACATTTAACACATTCGGTTGGCGAACAGGATAACTCATCGAAGATCTTGATCGTATTCTCTAACCAAAACTCGGCTCTTTCCATATCATCATCAACTGTAGCTCGAAACTCTTCAGCCCCATACTTGCCACTCTTATTAACCGGAGGCTTAACAATTCGAATTGGTTCCGTACACAGAGGAATAACAGGAACCGATTGGGGAGCAAGAGGGGGTGAAAGTTGTTGAGTAGTCGGGTTCGTCTGTACGAACTCGGTGAACCACTCGTTCATCATATAGAAGAAAGCTTTCTTAGCCTCTTTACTATGACCCTCAAATACGGGTCTCAATCCAGAAGAAGCCGCTCCACAAAGGGAGGCCGGCACGTTACTTTCTACATCATCCGAGTCTACTTGATTGGAATCCATTACTATATGAAAACATGATTTAAACAATTAAGAGCCATCACACTATCACATATTATAAAATGACATGTATAGCTAGACTCACATACGCTACATTAGCCTGAGAATCGACTAAACCGTAGCTTTAATACAAATAAATGTAACACCCCTAACTCGTATCCGATGCCAAAATAGGGTTACGAGGCATTACCAAATTTGTACAACATACAATCATACATTTCATATTCATTTCTCATTCCAAACAAATACCAATAAAATTCAATCATATAGTCCCTAATACGAGCCCTCGAGGCCTAAAATTGACATTAAAACTAGTTCGAGACTAAACCGAGTACTCAAGAAATTTTTGGAAAAACATAAAAAAAAATTTCAAAATGTAGGGGACACACGCCCGTGTAGCCAGCTCGTGTGTCTCACAAAGCCAAATGACACGCCCGTGTCTTAGGCCATGTGGGCATTTGAAATGGGGACACACGGTTGTGTCCTAACCCGTGTCCTACCTCGTGTAACTCACTGACTTAGGTCACACGGCCAGACCAAAAGCCCGTGTGCTAGGCCACGTGCTAGGCCATGTGAAAATTAGTGGGTATACTGACTTGTGGCACACGGCCAAGCCACATTCCCGTCTGCTAGGCTGTGTGAAGCTACTGACTTGATTTCTATAAAAGTAGCAGGGGACACACGGTCGTGTCACCTAGCTATTCTTCACACACGTCTGTGTCTCTGCCTGTGTGAACAAAAATAGGTCATTTTCTAAGCTACATTTGTCACCCAATTGGTACCAACTTACACACATCAATTTGCATAACAACCATAGCATAAATGGGCATTCAAAGCCAACCAGTATCAAGTTTATAACATGTAATATCCACACATACAACATGATATCGTTAAGCACATCAATTGACCACTTTAAAACATATCAAATATACTTCCAAATTCTACCTAAATGTTCAAATACATATATGAGACTTTGAGCCTAAAACATAGCATGCATACACATCTCAATTCCAACCATTTAGTACCATAACACAATTTCACAAATAAGGAATTCAATATAACCTCTGTACACCACATAGCATAAGGTCATTTGTACAAATACACATATCAAAATATATAACCACTTTACAAGTCAACTCAAATGGTCAAAACTCAACAAGACATATAGGCCACATTAGCCAAAATACCTATACATGCCATTTAACTAAAAAATATAGAGTCCAAAGTACCAAAATAAGTGTTTTATAGTGTGATGCGATCCTTGACGTCTTCCAATCCGAACGAGCTTCCGAGACACTATAAAACACGAAAAAATAAACAGAGTAAGTAATTAAGCTTAGTAAGTTTATAATACATAGAATTAGACTTACCATATAACCACAATTTTAGGCAAGTAACTCAATTCAATTTGGCCAACGCCTATCACATAATTATACACTAAATTAGCCATGTATACATATAAAACCGAGAATCATGCATGAATTCAACAATTATAAGAATTCCATGTACATGTAACATTTTTATCATCTATCCATATATCAAATATATAAATCATCTTTATGTAACTACCTGTAATAGTTCACATCTAACTTATATAATCTCGTAATACACTACGCTTGTTGAACTACTTAGAATCTCGTTAGATACGCGGGTAATACACACGAGGTGTACTGAACTATAAATTCTAAATTCCTGAACATGTAGGATTATATGAGCAATAAATGGTAAGCTCCTTCTAGTTGAATATCGGTAAGCTCATACGAGCTGTGGTGAGTCCGCAACACATGTAAGACTTGTCATTTGTATCCTACGAATTCCTAAGGTTCAAACAGGGCTCGGTATTTCTCCGTACTTCCTCGGTTATGCATTCGGTGATTTATACATAATAATTACACAATTCAATACATATATTTTCAATTAAATTATATAATAAATACATAATTTAATTTTACGAACTTACCTCAAACTCGTATGACGGAAAATGATCGTTTATTCAATAACTTTGTCCTTTCCCCGATCTAATTCCGTTTGTTGCTTTTCTTGATCTATATAATCAAATTAACTATTTTAATCATTATTATATTCAATTCAATCCAAAAATTCAAGTTTTTACAAAATTACTATTTTGCCCTATACTTTTGACCTTTTTACAATTTAGTCTCTAGGCTCGTAAAATGAAATTCATGAAATTTCACCCTTAACCAAGCCTAGCCAAAATTTTAAATACACCTATATAAGCCCATACAATCCATAATTTCACACATTTAACATACAATTTTCACATTTCACAATTTAACCACTAAATGGTAATTTCATTAAAAATCCCTCTAACAAAAGTAGTTTAATTAACAACAAAGACTCATTTTCTTCCAATAAACTTCTAAACCCCAACATGTGTATCAATGGTAAAACCCATTTTCTTCCAATAAACTTCTAAACCCCAACATGTGCATCAATGGTAAAACCCTAGGCTTTCAACCATTTTGCAAATTAGTCTCTTATTTAACTAGATTAAGCCACAACAATTCCAAAAAACGTAAAAATCAACAAGAACCGGACAAGGAATCACTTACATGCAAAGAGAAAGCTTGAATAAAATCTCTTCTCCCCTCCTATGTTGATATTCGGCCAATACCAAAAGAAATGGGAGAAAGATGATAGTTATTTGTTTTACTAATTTGGCCTTTAATTACCTAATTACCTTTTTGCCCTTACCTAACTTTAAAATTTTCATAAATATCATGCCATGCACATCCATTAACTCCAATAATGGTATAATTACCACATAAGGACTTCCACTTTAAGGTTCTATAGCTATTTAACACTTTTAGCTAATAGAACACAACTTTTACACTTTACGCGATTTAGTCCTTTTTTTGCAAATTGAGCATACAAACTGTAAAATTTCCTAACAAAATTTTTATTCCATAATTCTAACATGCAATAGATATTAAAATAATATTAAAATAAATTTTTATACTTTGAGTTTATGGTCCCGAAACCACTATTCTAATTTCACTGAAAATGGACCACATTTGAAACACGCTCCACTCTTCATTCGATACTCACCAAAATGTAGCTTGTTACAATGCTTGCACTTGGGTCTGATGTTTCTAGCATTACCCACGCTCGCGACAGATGTAGCCTGCCATTTAGGACTAGAGCGACGGGTACCTCTATCTCTACCGGAGTATCTCACAGAAGTAGTAGAATGGTCATAATATTTCGTTGATTTCTTTGATACTGACTGATATAACTTTTCCGCCAATCTCTTACTTGAATATCTGGCTTTAGTCTCAACTTGTCTTTTCTCTTTGCTCAGCTCTTCAACTTTATATACTCGATCAACTAGTACAACAAATTCTTTCAACTCGAAGATCCCAACTAATAGTTTTATATCTTCACCTAAACCATCTTCAAACCGCTTACACATTGCAGTTTCAGTTGGAATACATTCTCGAACATATTTACTCAATCAAACAAATTCTCGTTCATAGTCAGACACTGTTATATGACCCTATTTAAGCTCCAAAAATTCTTTACGTTTCTAGTTGAGAAACTTCTGACTGATGTATTTCTTTCGAAACTCAATTTGAAAAAATTCTTAAGTAATCCTCTCTTTCGGCACAACAGAAGTTAATGTATTCCACCACTAGTAAGTTGAATCTTTTAACAGAGATATTGCACACTTAAGATATTCAGTCGGTGAACAAGATAATTCATCAAGAACTCTAATAGTATTTTCTAACCAAAACTCAGCTCTTCTGGGATCATCCTCAGTTGTAGCTCAAAATTCTTCAGCACCGTACTTATGGATCTTATCAACATGAGGCTTACTAACTCTGATAGGTTCTATACCTTGAGAAATAATGGGAGCGGTTGAGGAACAGGAAGGGGTAGAGGTTGTTGAGCAACTGGGTTCATCCGTATGAACCCGGTGAACCATTCATTCATCATCTGGAAGAAGGCCTCTTTAGCCTTCCCCCCGACCTCAGATACGGGCCTTGTACCACTAGAAACTACTCTTGAACGAAAGTTTGAGCATTACTCTCTACTTCACCGGAATCAGCTCGGTTGGATGTCATTGCTATCTAAAAACATGTTTTAAAATGGTCAAGAGATATCACACTATCACAGGTTATATAATGGCATGTATAGCTAGACTCGTGTATGCTACATTAGTCTAAAAATTGACTAAACCGTAGCTCTGATACCCATAAATATAGCACCTTTAACCCGAATCTGTCACCAAAATAGGGTTACAAAGCATTACTAGAGTTTACAGAATAAATAGACAAAAATTTCAAACATTTTACATCATATAATATTCATATCATAAACCAACCAAAAACAAACATATTGTCCCTTATATAAGCCTTTGAGACCCAAAATACGGATTAGAAACGACCGTGTGGCTAGTCCATGTGGACATTCGAAATAAGGACACATGGCCATATCCTAGCCCATGTCTGTGCCCGTGTAACTCTCTGACTTGGGTCACACGGCCAAGTCACACGCTCGTGTGCTTGGCCATGTTGAGCATACTGACTTGAGCAATTTTAAAGATACAGGGGACACACGGCCGTGTCACCTAGCCGTGTGTCACACACAGTTGAGACACACACTCATGTCTCTACCCGTGTGGACAAAAATATGCCATTTCTAAGCCACATATCTCACCTAATTTGGTACCAACCTAAACACAACAATTTGCATATCAACAAGCCATAATAAGGCATTCAAATCAAGCTAGAATCAAGTCTTAAACATGTATTATCACAACATACAACCAATATGCCCTTAGGCACCTCAAATGACAAATTAATAAAATGTCAACCAAATATCCATATTTACCTAGATAACCAAATGCATATATGCATAATTGTACCAAATATACTATTTCAAACCAATCATCAATATACCTATAAGTTTTCCATCATTCAACCATATCAAACACACATAAAAAATGCTAAGACCACACGTATATAAGACACATCAAAATATATCAAACACAAGCCATTCAAATGGATTGTCTCAACAAAACATTTATATACCAACATTGGTCAAAATATCCTATACATGTCATTATAATCGGAATTAATTTACTGAAAGTACCAAAAGAGCCGATGGATAGTGTGAAATAGCTCCGACCAGCTTCCAACCTAAATGAGCTTTCGAATTACTATAAAACATGGAAAATAACACAGAGTAAGCATTTAAGCTTAGTAAGTTTGAATAATACAGAATTTAACTTACCATATTTCCACAAAATAGGTAAGTAAACATAGCATATCTCAATCAATTTGGCCAAAAGCCTAAACACATGATCACCAACATATTAACCATAAAAATCACATATAAAATCCAACACACATGGTTGAATTCATGAAATAATCATATTTCATGTATTTCATGTATATACTGGTAATAGCTCATATCAAACTCATATGATTTCATAACAGAACTGTGCCCGTTGAACCATTTAGAATATCGTTGGATACACGGGTAGTACACACGAGGTGTACTGAACTGTAATCCGTCAATTCATATTCATGTATGCTCATATGAGCTATAAACGGGAAGCTCATACGAGCTGTGGTGTGTCCACAAAATATGCAGGACCCCAACCAAATCGGTAACCCTAATGACATATTATTTGTATCCTACGAATTTCATAAGGTTCACACAGGACTTGGTAATCGTCGAATATATAACTGGTATTTATTCATGGCAATTGTACAGTTCATAAAAAATAATTCAATTTAACACATATTAGTGTACAATTTAATTACATGAACTTATCTCGATGAGTTTATGTAGATACGAAGGCAACTAATCTGATTTTTTCCTTTGCCTCAATCTAACTCCGTACTGGTCTAACCAGATCTATACGAATGAATTTAACTCAATTCAATATAATTCATATTCAATTTAGTCCGACACACTTTTTGGCAAAATTACTATTTTACCCCTGTACTTTTAATTTATTACAACTTAGTCCCTAGGCTCGAAAAATGATTTTCATGCAATTTAATCCTTACTCAAGCCTAGTTAATTTTTATACATATTAATAACATCCCACATAATTCACTATTTCACAATTTTACCATAAATTTATCATCTTTTTCAATTTAATCCCTAATTGATAATTTCATCAAAATTCTCTTTACAAAAGTTATTTATTTAACAACAACCTTTCATTTTTTTTATCATAAAGAAATTCAAGCATAATCATCAATGGAAAAACCCTAATAGATTAAGCTACTACAATCTCGAAAATATAAAAATCATCAAAAACGGGACAAGAATACATACTAATTAAGCAAAACAAGCTTGCGAATATCTTAAGCTTCCATGGCTAGGTTTTCTCTCTCTCTTTTTTTTAATTTGGTGGTAGATGATGATAATAGATTTTTTTATTTTATTTAATATCACTTTAATTGATAATTTCTAAAATTAACCTTAATGTTTCATGAAATTTCCAATGATAACTATTCATGCTTAACCACTAAGCATTTTAATGATCTATTTACTATATATGGACCTCCAATTTAAAATTCTATAGCTATTTAATACCTTTAGCTATTAAAACTCAACTTTTGTACTTAATGCAATTTAGTCCTTTTCATCAAATTAGGTATGTAAACAGTAAAATTTCTTAACGAAATTTTTAAACTGTATTTCCATCATACAGTAGAACATAAAATAATAATAATAATAATAAATTTTTTCGACTTCATATTTGCAATCCTGAAACCACTGTTCTGATTTTACTGAAAACGAGCTATTACAATATTAATGTCCACGAAACTAACTAAAAATTCGATAAAGGCAAGTGCACCTATCAATTAATAGTATAGCTATGATGAGCACAGATATCATTCCCAAAAAGACTAAAAGTAATAGTAAGTACTGTCTTTCCATTATTTAACCGACAAGTTGGAGTGATTGATTAAAATTAAAATTAACAAAATTAATTAACTAAAGAACACGACAAAGAACAAATTAGGAAAACAAACGATTAACAACCAAGAAGTGAAAAAATACCCAGGAAAGAATCCACTTAGATTTCATCTGCCATTATCAATCTGAATTAAACAATTTCTTCACTTGGTATCTTGTTCCATAAAAATCTCTAAATTATGCTAATATTTCTTTCAAGATTAAGAGCAACTGAATCTAAGTTGATTAATTGAAATTTCTTTCTAATTAAAACCCCTACTATCGCATTAACTCAATCTATGGATCCCCTTATTAGATTTGACTCTAATACGATAGATTTATGTTGTCCTATTTCTAGGATTGCATGCAACTCCACTCAATTATGCTAGATCTTCTATTAAAAACGGGCTTTTCCTCCTCTATTCAAGCAAATCAAACATGGATTAATAGTTCGAAAATATTAATCCAAGAATTAAGCACACAAAATTGGGAATAAGGTCCAAATACTTATTGCGTAAAATAGAAATTAAAAGACATAATTCATCATAGGGTTCATCTCCCCTAGGTATTTAAAAAATTAGTTCATAATCGCAAATAAAAACATCTTAGAGACAATACAACCACAAGAAATAATTAAACTCATAATAAAATTCAAAGAAATCAAAAGGAGATCTTCAATCTTGATGGAAATCTGCTTTCGAGTTGGCTTCAAAGGTGTTTTCCGAGTTGTTTTCTTCAATCTTCTCTGACAACTTAGTCTCATCTTCTTATATTTGGTTTATATAGGTCTTATAATGCCCGAAAAACCTAAAAATTATGTTTTTTACGTGTCTGAAATACGATTCACAAAATCCACAAGATCTGGCACATGCCCGTGTGGCTCCTAAACCTTGCTCAAATTTTTTAATTTTCACTCATTTTTCTCCCAAATGCTCTCCTAAGTATAGAAACATGAATTTAAAGGATTAGGAACATAAAATTTATCATTTTACATCGAATAATCATCCAAAAGCGCATGAAGAACTGGATTAAAACATGTTACTTTTGTCACTTATCATATATTAATTAAATTCATGATTAATTTTATTAATCAATTTGTTCGAAAAAATTATAAGTTTATAAACGAATATACTACACTCAGGGCACCAGATCCAATAAGATGAACATGCTTCTTCCTCTTCTAGTAAACATGCTAGGGATGCTCAATATGATGATGAACCTAAGAGGTGTAAAAGACAGAAAACTGCAACTAGTTTTGGTCCTGACTTATTTCCTTATTTTATAACTAAAATTGTTGACTTAAAATCAATAAGTCATTTCGTTGCTCATACTTTTCTAGCAGATAAGGATCCAAAAACATATGATGAAGATGTAAAATCAATTGATACTAGTTTTTGAATAGATGCTATTAACAATGAGCTGGAATCTATTATGTCTAATCATACTTGGGAGTTAGTGGACTTGCCTAAAGGTTGTAAACCTATTAGTAATAAATGGGTCTCTAGAAACAAACTTAGAACAGATGGATCAAACCAAAGGTATAAGGCAAGACTAGTTGTAAAGGGATTTACTCAAATTTGGAGTTGATTTTTTCGATACATACATTCTCGTTACTAAGATCTCAACCATTCGTGTTTTGTTTGATTTAGTTTTATTCACAACTTACTTGTGCATCAGATGGATGAGAAGACTGTTTTCTTGAATAATGATTTAGATGAGGAGATTTATATGAAGCAACCTTTAAACTTTGTGGCACCTAGGAATGAAAATAAAGTATGTAGACTCAAGAAGTCTCTGTCCAGTTTCAAACAAGCTCCAATATAGTGGTATGAGAAATTTCACAGAACTTCTCTGTACAATTTCAAACAAGCTCCAATATAGTGGTATGAGAAATTTTACAAAACTATCCTTAGTTATGACTTTATTGTCAATGGTGTTGATACATATGTATACTAAAAAATGTTTGATTCAGATTATGTTTTCATAAGTATATATGTGAATGACTTATTGATTTTTAGTACACACATAGAAGTTATTAAGGAAACAAAAAAAATTCTTTTCAATCAAATTCGAAATGATTGACTTGGAGAGGTAGATGTAATCTTGGGGGTTAAAGTTACTTAATCAGATAAGGGATTTTCTTTAAACCATTCTTATTATATTGAGAAAGTGTCGAAAAAATTTAACAGTTTTGATGTAATCCCTATGTCTTTATTATATGATTCACAAGTTGACATTTATGTTGCTTAAAATTAGGCTTACAATGGAAAAAAAAAGGCATATACGAATAAGACATGAATGTGTGAGACATTTAATAAAGAATGGAGTACTTTTCATGGAGTACATAAAATCTGAGAAGAACCTAGCTGATCCACTAACTAAAGGGTTATGTAGGAAAATGGTTCTTGATTCGTCGAGGGGGATGAGTCTTAAGCCCATTGGTTGAGGAATTCATGGTGGATACCCAACTTAGTCTTCTAAGTTCAATGTGGTCAAACGAAACCATGGATACACTCATAGTGTACATCTTTACCTATCCCTATGGCGCACAATGTACATGCATAAGGATGAGCTCATTGCTTTTAATGAGTTCATAGCCTAGAGTTTGGGTGGTCCTACTAAGAAGGATTTGATTAATTCACCGAATTTCTAGGATGAACTACTAGATGCTTTTAATGAGTTCATATCCCAGGGTGTAACACCCTAACCCCAGTTTAGAAGTTTAGGCTGAAATCTAAAGGTCACATTGATCACCGAAGTGATCGTAGGAAATTTTACAACACGAGTTATCTTCAATTCCATTACAAAACATAACTATCTCTATATGAACCAAAACCATTTATCCATTTAGTCTTCAATCAGAAAAATTTAAGCTAGGTTAAATTTATGAACAAAATAGGATTCACAATATAAATCCAAAAACAGAACTTGTACCACAGTGTTTACAAAACCATACAGTTCAAAAACCAAATAACAAAATAGAAACTGAAAGTACAAATTGATAATTTACTTTTCACCGAGACTGTCCGAGACCTCTGCATACTGAGTCCAACGTCAAAATTTAAAAAAGTACCTAAAAGGGGAAACACTAAGGGGGTGAGCTACTCGAGCTCAGTGTGAGTTCAAATGAATAATAACATACTTACAGAAGAGAACTCAAAATGTTAAATCAGTAGCAGATTATATTTACAGATATACGCAAAAATAGATGCCAACATAGAACCAACGCCTTAACATACATAACAGTCAGAGCACACCAAGTTCATACAGAATACTCAACACAAGTTTTGTTTACACAAACATAATACAGACAGATAATCTTACACCCAGAACTCTTAAACGGATGCTTATGAAATGCAATCGAGAAATAAAACCTACCCATCCAGCCAACACACCTCTCTGTCCCCTGATCACACCCCATAAGAGCTGATTAAGCTCATTTAACTAAAACACACCGCATAGGACCTCGAAATGCCCATCCAACCCTACATACCATGTATGTGGACTAAGCCACTCAGATATTAATATGCAATAGAGCTGGCGTATATGCAAAGATCAAGACAATGCGTTAATTATTGTACTGAGACATGTTGCGCTTTAAACTACCAGATCGATAATAATGGTACGCAAAGCTAAAGCTAACGTCGTGCGTGCGATCACGAAGGCAATAAACTGCCAGCATGCGAATAAGCTTACAATTAAACTGCCAGATCAAAATAGAAACAGTATTCCTTCTCTTCACAACCCAACCCAAAATACTTTATGCAAGTGCATGTATGCATTCAATCCCACAGAAATAATGAACACGCCAATAGACAATAAGAAAAAAACATATATGCACACACGCCCAACAGACCGAATTCAGAATCAAACATCTCACTCAACAGTCACAACAATACGTAAGCAGAGCACATGGCCATAGATACAGAAACTTAAATACCCTCACCTAAGCCTAGCCAAAGGTCAAAATACACAGGCACATTTTTAGATCAAAGCATACACAAACTAAAATTTTGGTGTCTTAGGACCACACGGCTGTGTGATTTGGACGTGTGGAAATGCCTAGGTCGTGTGGGAGGTTAAACGCCCTTTACACTATCACATGCCCGTGTGCCTACCAGACACGGTCATGTGTCTAAAACACACGCCTATGTGGGATCCCTAAATCCCCAAATTAGCCACATGGCCGTGTGGCACCAGATCACTAAATCTCTAATTCTGAAACACACACGCACGTGTACCCAGGGGACACAACCGTGTTGAAATTAACAAAAATCCCTAAATCGGCCACATGGCCGTGTGGCAC
The DNA here is from genome assembly GCA_025698465.1 of Gossypium longicalyx. Lineage (NCBI taxonomy): Eukaryota > Viridiplantae > Streptophyta > Magnoliopsida > Malvales > Malvaceae > Gossypium > Gossypium longicalyx. The sequence goes on from CM046995.1 coordinate 86,841,576, forward strand.
CAAATTTTACCCAGAAACCCTAATTTCTAACTCCATAAGTTCGTGTGAACTGGCACACGCTAGTGTGGCCACGAAAACACCCGCAAACAGCCTAAAAATCAAGCTTTTCCAATCATTAAATCAACCTCCAATCAAAACACTCTAATTTTCAGGAGATTATTGACAACACGAACCTCAATTGCTCGTTTACCAGAACATACAAAAAGATTGTCGAATTCCACCGTAAATCAACAATACGCAAGTATATTAAAAAAGGTTTGAATCCCACACCTGACTCGCGATTAACAACGTCCCAACACTAACTCGATGACAAGGAGCGAATTCTCCCAAAATTCACTAGCAAAAACCATGTTCAAAAGAAAAAGAAAAGAAACCCAAAGAAGAGGAATACAAAAATGTCTAGAAAAAAGGAGAAAGAAAAAGGAAAAAGAATAAAATATAATATAAATGGTTAAATAATTTAACTTAAAACAAAACTACTATTTAACAAACAAATAATAATAATAATACTTCTCCAAAACACTCACGCAAGGACTCGAACCTAGAACCACGAGGTTCACTAACAATCATTCAACCACCAGACCAGTAGGCCCATTTTGTCACTTAAACGCACAACTAAACACAATAGCGCAACCTTTTCACTGACCCTAACAACAAAACTCAAAACTTCTAGCCCCAAAATCCGGGGTGCTACACAAGATTTGGGTGGTCCAATTGAGACGGACTTGATGAACCTACCTAATTTATAGGATGAGCCATTAAATGTTCTTAATGGATTCATATCCTAATATTTAGGTGGTTTTAGTGAGACAGACTTGATTAATTCACCAAATTTTTAAATTGAGAGATTAAACTTATTAAATGCTCTTAATAATTTCATAGCATTGGTCCGGATGGTCTATATTGAGATAAACTTGATGGAATCACATAGTCAGTGTAAAGGATTAGCCACCTTCTATGAAAGACGTTGGGTCATTTTTCTAGAGCATTTACCAGCATCCCGAGGTATATTGGCTAAATTATTGACCTATTACGGAACACAATTAGAGTTGAGATTAGTCGTGTGTTATGAGTTTACTCTTATTTTAACAAGTTCCAGATTTGTTCACTTGTTAAGAGAAGAAATTCTTATTTCACTATGTATTAATTCCAATCTAATAGATACTAATACTTAAATGACTAATTTCGTTATTGCTCTTTGTCCCGTCTTTTAAAAAATCTTTATTTCTTTTACATTAGTGAGGGAATATTGGTAATGCAAAAATCTTACCGTTACAATATAGTCGTTGGAATCTGATTGTTACAATATGGCCGTATGACCATTGGAATCTAACTGTTGCAATATAGCCGTTGAATTTTTAGACCATTTTGTCCCTTTGAGAATCCTATAAATAGTAGGCTATCTTCCTCATATTTCACACAACAAAAATCAAAGCTTTTATCACTCTTCTCGTCTCACTGATCCTTATTTGTTATTTTACTAAAAATTACATTAGAGGAAGTTTTGTTTAGGAGTTTGAGTTTTAAGCGAGACCATCTGTGACTCCTCTAAACTTTCTTGGGAATTGATCCTAGTGTGGTTTTATTTTTCTTGACAAATTTTCCAATCACATTTAAAATTATTTTTGATCTTATTTCTCTTAAATTTAAGAAAAGCAATACCAATTATGTTTTATCTTTATCATTCGGGTGTACGAATTTGGTTGCACTGTGTTAACCTTGGGGGAGACGTCCATTTCTGATCATATCGATTAGGACAAAATTACTTCTAATGCAGTGGTTATCCACGATGCAGTATTTATTTATTTATTTTTCCTTATTATTTGTACTTGTCAGTGTTAACATCTTTGTTTAGCAATAGTAATTATCCAACAGTATGATGTTGAATATCTTTAGGTGTTGAATTTTTTAGAAAATACTCTAGTATGATGCTGAATATCTTGAGGTATTTAGAAATTAGAATTTAGAAATTCTTAAATATGGAGGATAACATAGAATAGGATGTAGAGGAATGCTTTGGGTTTTTCTTTTGTGAAAAACTATGAAATTGGATAGACTATTTATAGGTTTTTAAAATTAGGGTTTTGTTAGGGTTTGTAAGAAACCTCAACACCCATTGGTAGTGAAGTTAAATTTAATTTTCGTTCTCCCTTCACATAACCGGTTATAGAACATTATCTACATTTTAAAAAAATTTAAACAAAACAAAACATATATCGGTATCGAGTTTTGTTTAAATGTTATCCACATAGGTAAGAAAATAAAAATATAATGTTAGAGTTTAAAATTTAAATATTTTACACTATCTCAACATTCATAGGTGTCTTGGTGCTTTAATTATTTCATAACAATTAGAGGTGTGCATGGGCCGGGTCGGGCCGGGCCCATAAAAAATTTTGGCCCGTTTACAAGGCCCGGGCCCGCCGCTGCCCGAAATATGGGCCTAGAATTTTGTCCAAGCCCGGCCCGAGAAAAAATGATAGGCCCGAGCCCGGCCCGGCCCGGCCCGACCATATTAAAAAAAATTTACTTTTTTTATTAAATAAAAAATTTTAAAATATAATAAATCAAATGCATTTAAAACATAAAAGCAAATATTAAAACAAAAAAAATAAAAGATGGGACTAAAATAATTCTTAAAATAATACATAAATTAAAAATATAATAAAAAGTAATTATATTAAAATTAAAAAATTGAAACAAATTAGAACTAAATTAAGAACTAAATTATATTAATAACAAAAATTTTACAATATCAAAATAACATTAAAAACAACAAAAAAAAAAGTAAAGTAAAAAAAACTAAAGTTACTTAAAATTTAAAATAAAAAAATTTAAAAATAATTTAATATTAAAATCGGGCCGGGCCGGGCCAAAAAACTTGCCCGAGGCCCGGCCCATTTTCTAAACGGGCCTCGCTTTTTGCCGAAGCCCATTTTTCGGGCCTATATTTTTACCCAAACCTTCCCATTTTTCGGGTGGGCCTTTGGGCCGGGCCGGGCCGCCCGGCCCATGCACACCTCTAATAACAATTATCCTAACTCCAATTAAGCATAAAAAGCATGACAATGCAAAATAAAACACTAAACTAAATTCTCATGAGAATCAAGATATCTCTCCCAATTTCTTTTAAAAGGTTTATTATTAGTAAAATAAGACCTCAAATTTTTTTAAAAATAAATCAATTAAGTCCCTCCGAATTTTTTGCACTCAATTTAGCCCTTAATTAATAAAAATGGCCAAATAAACCATTTGATTGACGTTGATTGTTACTATTTAACGACAATGCTGACATGGTTGTTAACAAACATCACATCATAAAATAATCAAAAATAATATATATTTAAAATTATTTTAAAATAAGTACACAATGAATCTAGACAAATTCTAAAATAATAAGAAAAAGTATAAAAATTTTATAAAAATTATAAGAAAATCATTAAAATTTCTTAAAATTTATAATAATTATTAGAAATTAATTAAAAATCATAGAATTTTATAAAAGTATTTTATTAAAAGCCATAAAAATTATAAAAATAATTTATAAAAATTGTTATAAATTAATTAAAAACCATAAAATTTTATAAAAAAAGAAATTATTTTTTTATAAAATTTCATAAAAAATAATTTTTTAAAATTTTTATTAAATTATTTGACTAATATAACTTGCACAAAATGAAAAATGAAAGACAAAATATAACAAAAAAAATTATTAATCTTGATTTTATGGTATAAGTTGTTGATGTTATTTTTATTTAAAATATAAAAATAATAATCTTTTATAAACTTTATGATTTTTAATTAAATTCTAATAATAATTTTTTAAAAATTTTAATTTTTCTATAATTTCATAATGTATTTTGGACAATAATTTTTTCATATTTGTTGTGTATATATTTTAAAATAATTTTTATTTTTTGAATTGATGGTGACGTGGCACTGCCACATCAACACTCAATGATGATATTACATTACTACATCAGCATTTGACAATGACATGGCATTGCTACGTTAATAAATGTGCTATCATGGCATCTATTAATAGTTGCATTTGCGTTGTCATTAAATATTAACAGTTAATTGTAGTCAACGGTCCTATTTGGTCAGCTTTATTAGTTTAGCAGCTAAATTGAGATGCAAAAAGTTTGAAGGGTTAATTGAATTTTTTGAAAAAGTTTGAAGGCTTATAATACCATTAAGCCTTTTAAAAAGTGACATTCTCCTAAGCTTATTTTAATAAATGGGTAAACAACACTAGTAGTCACTCAACTATAAGTAAATTTCTTTTTTGATCACTTAACTATGAAAAATTACAAAATAGACAGTCAATTATTCAATTTTCTCTTTTTTAGTCACTAGTGGCTAATAGTGGCAGCTTTTAAAGTTACAAAATAGACATCCAACTATTTAATTTTTTAGAATTAAGACTAAGTTAACACAATATATAAATATTGAGGGTTAAAGTTGTTATTATGCCAATTTTAAAAGCTCTAGCCTATTAACCAAAAAAGATAAAATTAAATAGTTAGAAGATAAAATTAAATAGTTAGGTGATCATTTTATAATTTTACATAATTAAGTGACAAAAATAAAAATAATTGAGTGACTACTTAGTGTAATTTACCCTAAATATAAATAATAAAAGAATTCTTGAATATTTAAATGCAATACCATCGTATTAAATAAGTTTTCATATAACTTCCTTAATAAGCCCAAAGTTTTACACTAAACACATTCTCCTCCCTCTGAAAAGGAAAACACTATTTTTCCGCTTGAGAAAATCTATCACTTGAGTCACCACTCACCACTTCCTCCTCTCCCCCTGAAAACAACAGCAAAAAAAGCCCCTTTTAATATCTTTTTATATTCTTCCATATCTTTCAGACCATGGAGATCACGGAAAAGCTGCTAAAGTTGAAGTACCCCATAATCATAATACTCACTATTTCACTTACCCTTTCAGCCCTCATCATTTTTGCACCTTCTTTTCTCACCATTTTAGCCTACTTTTGGCCTCTTTTGCTTTCCACTGCCCTCTTCCTAGTTGCTGTCATCTTCTTTGGGAAAACGTCTGCTCATACCGCCGCGTCTGACTCCGATCCGGCAGATAAGGCCGGTGAAGTCCTCCTTGACTACGTTGCTGGCCAACCCCAACTCGCTGTTGACACCAGTTACAAGCCTGAGTAGAACTTTCAAGCCTTTACTGTAATCTCTAACTCTCTCTCTCTCTGCTGCTGTAACTTCACCCCTTTTCCCTTTTCTTTTATTTCCTATCCTGCGAACTGTAAAGTTTGGGAGGAAAATAATAATAAACTAATTGCTAGTTGCTGTAACTTGTTTTTTTTTTTTTTTTAGTTTAATATGAATAGATTTGAACTTATGCGATTTAAGTGTTAAAGGAGAACCTAAATCAGAACTCGTCTACTGTTTAGCATTAGGGTAATGACTCTTTAACAAAAACCATGTGCTAGATTCTCTTGGCAAATGGCAAGCAAGGACTTCCATTATTGCAGCACTTCAGCACATAGTAAAATACACCATTTAAGTGTACTCTAATATTCCATAACGTTTAATTTGGGACGTTGATGCTTTCACGTGGGTCCGGGACGATTATATTATACGACCTAGCTCTATCGTTCTTATTATGTTCCCTATCGTTGGGCCAAATATGGAAGGTTTGTTTATGGGGTTAACTGGGAAGCAATAAGGTCCCCTCCCCGGTTGTTGAGACCACCAGAAAATTCAAAGTTATTGGGACCCACTGTATAGATATGTGTCCCTTTTCTTTTAACTCATTCAATCATTCAACTTTTGGCTTGGCTGTATTGGATTATAGTATAAATCCATCATTATATTTATTATTCAATCAAATTACTTGAAAACGTTATTCCAAATACCACTAATACAGTATTGTCTTGTCTTTGATGCCACTATAATCACTTCTCTTGAGCTGATTTTGGTGGAGTTACATCATCAACATCAACATCCTTGATCACATCATTCAGATCCTTCATGGCAACTGAAATATCATCTTGTTTGATCTTTCCTTTTTCTTTTAGCTTATATAAGATCATATCAGCAGCCCTGTCAAAAATAAATTAATAAGCAAATGTTACTTTGTGTTATTGAAGTGATTTTATGGGGAATTCTCTCAGCAATTAAGTAAATCTTACCCATAAACCTTGCCATCCTTGATATCATCAGCTGCCTCCAGGTCTGTCTTGGCTATAATGTTGTTGCTAATTACCTGTTTCGCCAGTTTCCTTGTTTCGATATCGGTGTATATCTCTGCAATGTAGAGAAATAGCTGGCCAACACAGGAAGTTCCGGTCGAAATCCAAAATACAGCAAACATACGACCGAATGGTTCTTGGAAGGTCTCGTCTCCGAAGCCTGTGGTTGTCATGGTTGTAAATGCACAGTAGATGGCATCGGTGAAGTCCATTCCTTCGATGGTGAGTAGAACAAAGATCCCAATGACATAATGCCCCGCCATAGCGATCAAGGAGATCTTGAGCTTATTGTAGTCTATTTTGACGCTTTCAATCTCTTTAAGGGCTTCCACCGGACCGATTTTCCGTGACATGTGAAGGGCATTGACCATCACCATTTGTTGTTTCACAACCAAGTACTTTGCAGCGATTTTCACTGCTATTCCGAACAGACACATCCCTACGGTTATGAAAAAAATGCATACTAGTTGTGCATTGTAAGTGTGAGGGACAAGGTCTCCGTAACCAACTGTGGTCATTGTCACCACACATAAGTAAAGTGAATCAATGAAATCGATTGTTTTATGACCTCTGATATCATTCTTCAATGCGTAAAAGATTACAGTTCCAACACCCAAGTAGATACCAAAGTACGTGCCAAGCCGCTTAAGATCAGGGAAACCGGCCCGGAGGGCATCTGGAGGGGTACATTTTGCGGCTACCAAAGTAGTTTTGCAGCCCTGAATGCTTCTTTTCTTGGGAGCCTTTTCGTCATTGGAAGTCATCGAAATGATTGAGTAGAAGTGATCCAGCATGAAGACTACTACCTGCAAGAAGCATTACAACAAAAAATTTCATTGTTATAATGAAATCACATAGAAAATTATCAGTAAACATAACATTTAGCTATTGAAACTAATCTGGTATTAAGCTTAGGTTCATCACTAACAAGCTCGAGACGAAGACCTCGGAATGTTCAAGGGAGAAAGAAGAGACTTACCAGAGGGAAGTAAGTTTGCAAGTCAATATAAAAGTGCTTATATGTAGAGGGAATTTGGTTCTCAAATACACTGGAAAGTTCCTGGAAGATCCAAGCTGATGTCGTTTGCTGTTGCATGGATATAAATTCTTTTTGTTTGTTTTCCCTTCTTTTATTTATGTGCTTAGGTTATGGGAAATTTCATATGCACATCCAAAATGGGAAATTTCAATTGTTCGTTAAATTTTTTGTTTTCCCCTTTAAACAAAACTATACAGTAAATGTTGTACATATGATGAGTGTAACCCAAGTCTACATATATAAAAGGTGATTGAAATTAATCTACAAATTTATGTTTCTGCAGAGGATATTAGCCGTAAATATGCTGATCAGAGGTAACTCTTCAGACTTAAAATACACACACAAAAAGGTTTATTCTCGATCACAATTGCTTGAGCTGTGTTATTGAAGTTGAATAATTGAAACATAGCTTATCATACACATTTCAGAGCATGAAACAGCTTGCCTTATAAGTTTGAGAACTTGTATAGATTAGTCTGTTGTTTAAATAACAATTTTTGATTTACGCAACAACCAACTTCAATAACTCAAAAAGTGATCTATAAATGATTAAAAGTTCGTATTACAGGTTTAGATAATAGTCGTAAGATTAAGATCATTCGCCTACTTCCTCCTAATAGTTGTTGTTGGCTAATAGTAACATTTCATTCTATGTAATGTTTCTATGGCATCCTAGTTTCAACAGATTGAGCTTCAGATATATCAGATACAGACAAGGTTCCGGACTGGTCGACATCTAGATTCTCGAATTCCTCCATGATAACTGAGATATCTTGTTGGCAAATCTTCCCCATTTCTTTAAGTTTGAATAGAACAAACTCAGCAGCTCTGCAAAAAGAAAGCATTAGGAAATGAGAATTTGCAAACAGGAGATCAGATCACAGAATCTGAGTTAATAATCTGCAAATACATACCCAACAACTCCATTATCATCAATATCAGCAGCCTCCAAATCTACATTTGTTGTTCTTCGACTAAGAACCCATTTCACCAGTGCTCTTTGTCTGTTCTCTGTATTTACCTCAGCAACATAGAGAAAAAACTGAGCCAAGCAGATAGTGCTAGCTAATATCCAAAACACAGCAAAAATACGACCTCCTTCGGTTGAGAAGCTTTTATCTCCATATCCCAAGGTTGTAATGGTAGAACAAACGCAGTAGAACGAATCAACTAGGCCTAAATTCTCAACTTTATATAGGAAGATGGTCCCGGTTAATATAAGCACAACAAGAATGATTAGCGTTGTATAAAACTTGTATTTCACCCTATTAGTTTCAATCTCCTTAAGAACTTGAAGTTCACCAACTTTTTGATTCATGTGTAAAGCTTTAACCAGCAATATTTCCTGCTTCTCCGCCAAGTAGTCAGCAGCTTTGGTCAGTACAAGTCCGACCAGAGCCATTCCCGTGAAGACAAAGGCACAGGCTAGTAGTTTTGCGAGGTCGCTGTTAGGAACAAGGTCTCCATATCCAACAGTGGTCATTGTAACAACACAAAAATAAAGAGCATCAAGAATTCCATTTGTTTTGTCCCCTTTGATTTGGGTCCTGGTTGTATAAAAGCAAATGGTGCCTAAACCCATGTATAACGTCAAAAATAGAGCTACCTTCTTAAGACTCGGATTAAGTCTCCCGAAAATGGACCCGGAACGTGGAAGTGCAGCTTCTCTATTACCATCAGTAGGAACAAAATCTGCAAAAGGAGCACTCCTAACACGTCGAAACCTTCTCTTTTTTGGTCTATCCCCATTAGTCTTTTGAGTTCTTGGAGTCGCTAATCCTGATAGCAAAGGCTCGTTTTCATCGTTACAGGCCATTAGGAAGATTCAGCAGACATAGATCACTACCAGAAACCCTGCAATAGCCAAAACAATAACTTTAAAGTAACCAAAGGGGAGTCAAGGGAGAAGAGAATCTTTGATTTGCAGATTATCGTGTGATCTCTTTATAGTTTTTATTTCCATGTTCATACACCGAATCTGGAATTTCACTCTTATACAACCAGGAACAAAGATGAATTCCAATTAAGTAACTAGAAGAACCGAAATTGAAACTTGAGAGAATTATCCGCATTGAGTTCAATGTGAAACACTGTGGACTGGCCAAGATCTATGAGATCTATGTTTAAAGGTCATGTTTTTCATGCAAATTATGTATGATAAAAGCTGAGAACCAATACAAACAAAGAAGCAGCAGGAAAATGAGATATTAGTAGAGACATACCTTGAAGAACGGGTTATTGGAAGCAAATCGGTGGAGAAGAATTAGGATAGCAGAAGCTTTTGGAATTTGTAAGAAGATCCAAATCCCAAGTTTCTATCAGTTTGACTGTTGGTGTTTTTGTCGTTTATTGTGGCTATTTTTTTGGCCAAAACGTGGCACTGCACTGCGTTGAGTGATAGATGGGGAAAGATGTGAATGTGAATGCATTTCATCGAAAAAATATGTACAATGCAAAGAGTCAGTTATTTTATATAGAGATAAATTTAAATTATTAAATAACAGATACGAAATATGAGATAAATCGGATATAATATAAAAATTTTATAATAATTAACAATAATTTCAACATGATACAAATACATAAAAATTGTATAAGATAAATTATCCATCTTATCTACATTCATAATACTGTAAGTGTGCAACACTAAATAAATAAGATAAAATTTTCTCTAAATTTTATCATTATAACAAAATTATGTAAAATATAAGCATCAACACACAAAATATTTTCTAAATTAATTTACACTAGATAATAAGAATACTAACATGATATAAAAATAATCATTGTTTTCGGTATCGAATTGGTTGAATCTAGTATCAGTGAGATATCGATTACGAATAAAGAGGTTGGACTGATTTCCTTGTAAATTAGTTGAATCAAATTAAAAAATTAATTGAACCGGTTTTTTGTAATATTTGTGATTTTTTAAATAGTTTATTCAATTAAACTAAACAAATCGCTAGATCGAGAACTAGTGATCTGATCATTTTGATCACCCATCCAATTCTAAAAAATTTGAAAATAATATGAAGTTTCAAACATGTCAAAATAATATAAAAGTGTCATTTGATTCATTAGATGCAAGAATACCCTAGTAATAAGATTATTGGGATCTAAAGTTACTTAGCTTAGTGTGCTTTTAGTTCAAAGAATATAACATTCACAAAAATAATGTGAGATTCTAGCATAAAGTTTTCAAGTTTGAATTTTAAATATTATCTTGAGTCGATATTTTTATATTTTCAAAAGTGTCTAAATACACTGGAATATAAGTGATAATCTCAATACTAACTCTTCCTAACATAATCTTACTTTGAGATTTTTAACAATTTTATTCCATTTGTAACAACTTTGATTCATTTAATTTAAGCCGCAACTAAATAATAGTATAATATAATGAATCAAGTTAATTAATTTTTTTGATATATTATTCAAACAACATTTCAACTATATTTATTTATTATAAGTTTAAGAAAATTAACATTTAATTTAATTTATTATATTATATTATATCTACCTCATTCTACCTAAAAATATTACTCTTGTAATAATTTACCATTCCTTTTTATCATTTTAATCAAATTTATCTTTAACTATAAAAATAAAGTGTTTTTCTTCTTTCTTTTCTTATCAAAAAGAAGTCTTAGTTGTTTATCGTTTCTCTTCAATTTCATTTTTCCATATAAAATTATTTTAATAGAAAAATGTATTCATTTATCCACAAAATAAAATATTATAATTAAGCTTCAACATTTTCATAATAAACAATAAAAAAATTTTGAGGATAATTTAGTATAAATTATTCTTTTAAGTAATCTAACATTTCGTCATTCAAATCAACCAAATAAGATAATATAACATACTCGATAATATATTAAGGAATATTATATTTCGATAATCGTATTACCAATCTTACATTATTTGAACCAAATATTTCCTTATCACATTTTTGGGTATGATAAGTTACCTTGTTGGGTATTTTAATAAAAATACACATATAGTTGAACTTGCAACAATTGAATTATTAAAATTTTAATTTCACCACTCAACTAAAATTTAATTTTAATATATTTTATACATTTTTATTTTAATGTGCACAATTTATTATCTTCATCAGTTCTATATATTAATAATGTTGTTAATTGAGTTGATATTACAAGTTGACTTGATACTAACTCACAATTGATGACAAAACTATGATAAATAATTGTAGTGCATTTAGTATTATTTATTTGATGTATTCATGTATTTAAATTTCGTTTTACTCATAATTTAATCTATTTTTTATTTTAATATCATACATATTTCATGTATTTTTATGATTAATTAGTTTCAAACCATACATTTTATTGTTTATTATATGTTATTTTCTAGTATTATCTATGCTATTTATTAAGTGTTATACTGAGTTGGTAGTGTCACCCTCAACCGAGTCATCAATTCGATTAGAAAATTACAAAAATACCATTCCATAATTAAAATAAGTTATAATGGAATTTGAACCCGCATCAATTAGATTAATAAAACTTTAAATTTATCACTCAACCCAAGCTTCATTTTAATATATTTTAATATGCATATTACAATAAATATATATAAAATATATAAAATTGAAATTTTTGTTGAGTGGTAAATTTAAGATTTTATTAATTTAATAACAACTAACGGGTTCAAATTCTACATTATGCATATTTTTATTGGTTTTTGTTAAAATAAAAAGACTAAAATAGCCTTGAATAATATAACTTATTTTTATTGGTGACCCGTTGAAAGAGTGACACCAACTCAATAAAACACTTAATACAAAGTAAGTATAGATACAACTAATGAAGATAATAACTTGTACTTCTTAAAATAAAAATGTATAATATATATCAAAATGAAGTTTTGGTTAAGTGATAAATTTCATTTTTGTTAAAATGAAAAGACTAAAATACCCTCAAATAGTATAACTTATTTTAATTATAGAAGGGCATTTCTATCATTTCTTAACCGAGTTGGCGGCTCAATGAGAGTGACCTCAACTTAGTAAAACATTTAATAAACACTTGATAAAGATAATAAATTGTGCATATTAATATATATATATATATATATATATATATATATATATATATACATCGAAATGAAGTTTTGGTTGAGTGGTAAATTTTATCAATGGTTAAATAATTATTTGAGGTTTAAACTTGGTAACTTTTTCTATATTAGAATCTGAACAAAAGTTATCAAGTTGAAACCCCAAAATATAATTTAACCCTTTTATTAATCCAACAATTGGCACGAGTTCAAATATTACTATTTGCCTATTTTTATTAGTTTTTGTTAAAATGAAAAGACTAAAATAATTACAGATAATATTTTTATAGTTTTCCTAACTAAGTTGGTGATCAGGTTAAAAGTAACACCAACTTAATAAAACACTTAATCAGTAGTATAGAAATAAGTTAAAATGTTGACTCGCCTTTTAAAAATATAACGAAATTGTAAAAAAATAAAAAAATAAAAGAATATTTCAGAAAAATGATTTTTTTGAAAAATAATCTGTAAGAATAAATATGTGAACTAATTATTTCTAGAACATCATTTAAATATAAAGCATAGACCATGAATATAAAATGTAAATTAAAAAAAAACAAATCTAAAATTTAAAAACAAAACAAATAACTTTGAAATTTATTTTTAGAAAGATAGCCACGTGTTGAGCAATCAGCCATTAGGGATTTTTTTAATATAGAGTCAACACGTCGCCATTTTCTTCTCATAGAAAAGGAGCATAAAAACTTAGCAAAAATCAATTAGCAAGCCATCATAATTCATACCATTGCCCACTAAAGTCCGTGACATGTGTCGAACAAAGATTAAATTAGGATTGTTTTTAATTAAACACCTTTTTTATTTTATTTTATTCAAAGTTATGAGAAACAAATAAAGAAAAAGTGGATTTTTTTAATCAGAACTGTTTGATTGGATGCCTTCACACAAGGAGGAGCTTTAATCATCAAGCCTTCGCACATACATTTCTGACCATAAAAAAGTTTAGAAAACTTCAATAACTAGTAGGCTATTACTTGTTATTCATATACACAGAGGAAAAGAGGTTCAATTCAATAACTCAAAACAGCCATCTATAAATGATTAAAAGTTGGTATTACAGGTTTAGAGAATAGCTCTATGATTAACATCATTCACCTTCTTCCTCCGATAGATGTCGTTATATGTCATGTTGCTATGAACTCCTGGTTTCAACAGATTGAGCTAGAGCTATATCAGATACTGTCAAGGTCCCAGACTGGTCCAAGTCTAGTTCCTCGAATTCCTCCATTATAACTGAAATGTCCTGTTGGCAAATCTTCCCCATTTCTTTAAGTTTGAATAGAACAAACTCAGCAGCTCTGCATAAAATAAAGCCAGTAACACGTTGAGCTGATAAAAAGAAAGCATTAGGAAACGAGAAAGATAGCATCTGCAAATCCTTACCCAACAACTCCATCATTATCAAGATCAGCAGCCTCCAAATCTAAACTTGTCGTTCTTCGACTAAGAACCCATTTTACCAGTGCTCTTTGTCTGTTCTCTGTGTTTACCTCAGCAACGTAGAGAAAAAACTTAGCCACGCATATAGTGCCTGTTAATATCCAAAACACAGCAAAAACACGGCCCCCTTTGCTTGAAAAGCTTATATCTCCATACCCCAAGGTTGTAATGGTAGAACAAACGCAGTAGAATGCATCGACTAGGTCCAATTTCTCTACTTTATATAGGAAGATGGTACCGGTTACTACAAACACGACAAGAAGGATCGATGTTGTGTAAAACTTGTATTTCACCCTGTTATGCTCAACCTCCTTTAGAACCTCAATTTCACCATCTTTTTTGTACATATGTAAGGCTCTAAACATCAATTTTTCTTGCTTCTCCACCAAGTAGTCAGCAGCTTTGGCCAGTATAAGTCCAATTAGCGCCATTCCTGTGAAGACAAAAGCACAGGCTAGTAGTTTTGCTAGGTTGCTGCTAGGAACAAGGTCTCCATATCCAACAGTGGTCATTGTAACAACACAGAAATAAAGAGCATCAAGAATTGCATTTGTTTTCTTCCCTTTGATTTGGTTCCTGATTGTATAAAAGCAAATTGTGCCTAAACCCATGTATACTATTACCGTCAAAGACAGTGCTACCTTCTTAAGAATTGGATTAAGTCTACCGAAAATGGACTCGGAACGTAGAAGTGCATCATCATCTCCATTAGCATCAGTAGGAACAAAATGTGCTAAAGGGGCACTTCGAGCACGTCGAACCCTCCTTTTCTTTGGTCTATCCACATTGCTGGTTTGAGTTTTGAGAGTCGCCGATCCCGATACCAAAGGCTGGTTTGAGGCCATTAGGAAGGTTCAGCAGAAACAAGTAACTACTCACTACCAGGAACTCTGCAATATTCAGAAAATTAAAGTAAACCAAGCGATCAAATTTATGTGTCATGAAGTATACGACTTGAGTCAAGGGACAAGGGGATCTTATGATGTTCCTAAAGTTTGTTTCAATTACAAATAAATTCATCCCAATGCAGTTGATGTTCTTAAACCAAACCTGAAATTTCACTCCATAAATCCCTTTATCACTGATCACTGAAGCATCCCGAGAACAAAGATGGAAGTCCAGTAAGTAGCTAGTAGAACCAAAAGTGAAACTTGGGAGAATTATCCGCATTAATGACTCCAATGTGAAAGATTCAGGACAGGCCAAGATCTATGAGACCTTTTATAAGTTTAAAGCTCATATTTTTCATACAAAGCTGAGAACCAAAGCTGAAAATAATACAAAGTATTATTGGAAACTTACCTTAGAATTTGTTAGAAGATCCAATCCGAAGTTTCTATCAGTGGAGTGCTGATGTTTTGTCGCTACTTTTTAGCTAAAACTTAGCAGAGCGTCTGACTGGTTGAAGGAGAAAGATAGAGGTTTAAGTATGGGACGCTAACAGAACCTTGTTTTATGTGGAGGATTGCATTTTAAATGTATCCTAGTGTATTTATTATTTGTGGGAAACCGATGGGATGGGATCTGAGTATTTAAAACACACATTACTAGGTATGGGTGCTCGCAAATTCAACCAACGTTTGTCGTTTCATTATTAATATATAAATATATTACTTATCTGTACTCCCTTAAATTGATCTCCTGTTATGAAGTTAAACTCACCACACACCGGATTGTCTTATGTTTGCTCGAAGAATGAATATCATTTAAGTGTTCTTCTAATATTATTGTTTTACTCGAACCTCTATTACATGATTGCAGGATATTATTGACTAGATTCCATTATAACGGAAGAGCACTTATTGTGTCGACGCTATGGCTCGAGCTAAAAGTGTATTTAATCCTAGGCTTTTGTCTAATGTTAGAACTGCTAATGAATTTTATGTAATTAAAATTTATGGTAAACTATTAAAATAATTATTTTGTTTCCTTCAAGTTATATTTTAATAATTTATACTTGAAATGTTACGTCTTAATCACTTACGTTAATATGTTGTAACATTTTAATCATTGAACCGTTAATTGCCATGACTAGTATAACGGTAAACTGACGTAACACATTAAATCATCATTCTAAATTAAAATTTTAAGTTAAATTATACAATTGATATTCATATTTTATTATTTTGAGCAATTTAATTTTTTCCTTTTATGTTCTTTTAATTTTCTTTTTTCTTTACGTTTTCTTTTGTTTCTCTCTCTATTTTCCTCCCTTCTCCATCTCTTTAAATGTAAAAGAAAAAAACTAAATTGCTCAAAACGAAAGAAATATAAGGACTAATTGTATAATTTAATCTAAAAGTTTTGTTTGAAAAGATGATTTAACTTGCTACGTCAACTTACCGTTATACTGTTAACGGCAATTGACACTCAGTGATTAAAATGTTACAACATGATAATATAAGTGACTAAAATATAATATTTTAAATACAAGTGACTAAAATGTAATCTGAGGCAAACAAAAATAATTATTTTAATAGTTTACCCGTTGTTAAAACCGACTCTATTAGTACTCCTCTGTATGACCCGGTATATTTAAATAAATTTCTCCCCTTTTATGACAAAAAGGAATGACCCTGATTAATTAAAAGAGAGCTCAAAAGAAGGCGTAACAAAACCGACAACATTGGGTCCGACCCGAATAGAAAACAAATCTTACGACTATAAATACTCCTATTTTTTAAACTTCTCAAATCCAAAAGCAGAAAGAAAAATAAAAAATGGAGGGAATTCGCTCAAGTACTCGCTCTAGAGATCTGCTAAGAAAAATCAAAGGTTTTTCGTTAACCAAATCTTCAATATAATTATCTGGTTTCCAAATTTCTTTGATTCTTTCCTTTCTTTTGGTTAATTTTCTCTGAAAATTCAAAATAACCTTTCCTTTGTTTGCAGAGTTTACGCTGTCGATCTTGGAGGATTTGAGCGAAGGACGATCTCCGTTGATTTTCATCCAAAGCTTCAGAACCTACTGCACCAATCTTGATTCAATTTGGTTTGAAATAAATTTTACGTTTTTTTCCTTTTTGAATTTATGCGTTCTTTTATTCTCGTTTTACGCGAGCTTATCTAATCTAAATATGAGATTTAATGAGAATATTTGTTAATTGTTTTGCAAATATTCTTTAATTTAAATTATCTTTTTGAGAGAGAAAAAGAAAAAAGGAAGGTTGAATACATTGCTAGTAGTGTGTTGAATGCAGCAGTTGCAGGTCTAATAAGCCCAGTGGGCATGAAATTCTTACATTTCAGAAGGAAAGCCATGTCCATAGAATTGGTAGTTAAGTTAAAAAAAAGTTGCTTACATTTCGATTTCCAGATCTTTTTTGTCTATATTTGACTTTCAAGTGGAAAAATTTTATTTGTTGGTTTTAATCTTTTTCAGATGTGTTATTGAGGGTGTTATTGATAGTTCAACAACTTCTTCAAGAAAACAAACATGCGTCAAAGAGAGATATATATTACATGCATCCATTAATATTTTCAGGTCCAATTTCGTTACTGCATTGAAAGATCTGCTTCTTTGAATCAGAGGACAGGGACTTGTTTAGACGTTGTTCTTACTTCTCTACTGTTATTGGTGACAATTTGCTCAATTCTATTGATTTGCAATGATCTTTGCTACTTCAGAGGACAGTGATGACAATTCTGTTTAACTTGTGCAATTTAAAGATTTAATACACTTTTCTTTTGGGGGTTTGTTCATGTATTGTGATGCAGATCAGTCTGTTGTAGACAGAGCAATTAATGACATATGCATCCTTCTGCAATGCAGTCGGCACAATCTAAACGTGGTTGGTAACCTGTACTGTTAATGAGAAATTTGGGGTGGGTAGAACATATAGTAGAAGTTAGAAAGAGACATTAAAATTCTAATCTCATGTATCACATTCCAGAGTTGACTTTCTTCTGCTAGTTTTTGTACACACAAAAAAGAAGGCTCTGAAACTTTAGAGATATCAAAACTAGTGAATAGAGATATACTTTATTCGAGACATTTGACACATATTCTTTTGGCAGGTTTCTGTTGGAAATGGGTGAGGAAGACTGAAGAAACTATATAACATGTTTCTGGCAAATTTATCTTCAAACAATGCATTTCAAGTTCTTTAGTCATTCAATTTATGTATGTTATTGATTACTAAATGCTAGGCATTTTTGTTCCTTGGTCATTAGTTCGAGCTGTTAGCATGTCAAACATGAGTTGTTTAAACCTTAGAATTTGATAAGTTAAATGAGTTGTCGCAAACTGAATGAACCATTCCTGTACACTTGTTTGCAAAAATCTGAGGTAAACTTATGACAGCGAGATCTATTGCGCAATTTTATCAGTATTTCGTTGACTAACAGAGGTAAAAATGGGTTCAAGAACTGATGTATAGTGAACTGGTTATAATGGTTAGATAAATAAATAAAAGGTAGCTGCCTGTTTCGACTTACTTTCAGCTGGAAGCCTTTGTTTCATTCATTTAATTGTGGAGTCAGCTTTTATCACCATTGTCCCATTGCTCATATTTGCCTTTCTCAAAGATTAATTATTCTGATATCTATCTTTTTTATAACTGTTATAGGTTGGTAATGGGATGGTTGAGGTTCTTTGAAGCTGGAAGGAAATTTGATTGCATAAATAGCCCCAACACTGTAAGAATGGGAGAACGGTCTCTGAGTTCATGGCATCATAGATATCTAATTCATGTTTTATATGTTGGTATCTATTTCAAATGCAGGCCCATACAATTCCTGTGCTTGTTGAGGATGTTAAAGGTAACTAATAAATGTTAAGCTAAGGATAATATTTATAACTATCACATATGAGCAAGAAGATGAATGTCCATCAGATTTAAGCTTCCGTTGGTTACCACATGCAGATCTTGTAAGCGCTGCCCTGTATATACTTGTTGTAGAGAAAGAATCAGGTGAACTCTTTTTGGCAATAATCATGTTGTAGAGCAGATGAATGGCCAAAATATATGTAGATTAAACCTTCATTGTTGAATGGTTGGCATGAATGAAGTCTTTCAACGATTAGAAAATGACAAGTTTTGCAGCAAAAACCGTTGCATTGTCATCACAGTAAGCATTAACTTAGCTCACATGACCTTCATTTAAATTGCTTAATATTTGGCTAAATTTTTGTCAAAATTCTTTCTTCAGGGAAGAGGCTATCCGGATGTTCCCACAAGAAGGTGAAGGAAAGATTAAAAGAAAAATAAAAAATAATGTCCCAAGTATTTAGAAGGAAACGGGGATTAAAAATTCTTTGTGCGGGCATCTTTCTGCATTTATCAATTACTGGACATGCTACTCTTTCAGGTTTTTGCGACTGCTCGTGGACAAGTTATGTCTTCCTGTCTATTGCTTGGTTGATTGTGATCCATATGGCTTTGACATCCTGGCTACTTACAGGTTTGGTTCTATGGTATGTTATTGATTTCCTAGAAAAAGTTTTTACTCAAGCAACAGACAAGTAGATTAGTTTTCATCAGATTGTTGATGGCCTTTAGTCATTCATTTCAGCATTATGACATGAATCCTTTCTTATGGAATCTGTTTCTTAGCAAATGGCATATGATGCCAAATTTCTACGAGTCCCACAGATCCAATGGCTTGGAGCTTTTCCTTCAGATTCTGAGAACTACGATCTTCCTAAGCAATGTCTATTGCCTTTGACAATAGAAGGTGATACTTACAGTAAAGATCAGTGGCTGCCATCGGCACCCTCATAATTCCTGTAACACCCCAATCCCATGTCGAGTAACTTCGACGATATCATATCCTATGATATAATGTAAAAATTACAGTGAGACTTTCAAGTCAAAACAGCCAATGCCTTGGGGATTGAGTGTGGGTCTCCTCAAAAGGTATCAAAACTTAACTTACGAGGTATTGTTGGTCTTGATACTGTTTGTGGGATTGGGGTGTTACCATAACCGGTTGAGTTTACTATTCTTTTTTATTTTTATTTTTAAATTCCAGCATCTCCTGACTGCCAGATAAGAGGAAAACGGAAGCCATGTTACAGAGATGCTACCTTCACCAAGAAGCGCCAGATTGGAGGTAGAATTTCCTAACATTTTTCTTAAAGTATTTACTATTTATGGATGATTTATTGAAGTATAGAATTAAGAAGTGGGGCCTCTCTTTTGCTCTTCCTGCATGTTGAAGATCGGAACTAGAGTTGATGTTGCAAAGAGGAACTAAATTCGAGATTGAAGCATTATCGGTTCACTCACTTTCTTTCTTGTCTGAGGTCTATATTCCAGGCAAGATTCAAGAAATAAAATCTATTTGTCAGGTTTGATAATTTGCAACTACATTTAACCTTAAGTGTATTAATCACAACTTTGACTATTAGAAAGTTGCAGTATATATCCGTAGCAGATTGAAACTCAATTATGCCGGTGTATTTAGATAAATTGAGTAGTTTCATTGGCATTAGAAGACTTTTCCATAAAACCAACCCTTAATTATGCATAGACTTCCAAACAAGGGATAATTAATAATACAAAAATATAAAATATATAACATATTTCAAATTTGATCAGGCAGCAGAAACCTCTCTTGACAAATGCTATTTCACTTGGTTGGGCAACAAAATAAAAGTAGGTAAAAAAGTAAATAAATAAATAATGTTGTTAATTAAATTTTGATTGTTGGTAATATTCTTGTGCACTCAAATTCAAATTTTTAAGGAGTGATCTTTTATTTTTTATTTTTAAAAATAAGTTAATTTACTTATTTAACCCATTTAACATATGATATTTATTTTAACAATTTAATTATTTGATAAGTTGTTAACTGATCTTGAATCATACAAATATAATACTTAAAAAATTTCTCAATTTCAAACTTATAATTTAAGTGCATTAGATACTTTTACGCTAGTCATGACAAAAGTGTGACATGGTACTTTTATGACATGCACTACCACTACACCTGAAAGAAAAAAAAAAGTTCTAAAAATATGAAAATAGAAAATTTTAAAAGTATATATTTAAAATGTTAAATGAATAAATCTCAATACTACAATCAAATGTATAATATTATAAATGAAATTTTAATTTGATTCAGTTTTCATAAATTGCAAACACAATTAACGATATAATACCATTTTATGTTTTTATATTGCATATAAAAATAATTATATTTATAAAATATGAAAAAAAAAACTTGATGTATTTATTTTTTTAAAAGTGTATAATTGAATTAAAATTAAAGTTTTGTGTATACATTTAATTCACGATCAAAGTTTATCTATTAAATTGCTCATTAAATTCAAGTTTACGTATAGTTTTAATATTTAAATTTAAAAAAAGAACAACATTTTTAAAAGCGGAACATAAAAATTCTATTTTTCTAAATCTGATTTTTTTAATAAAAAAATGAAATATCAAGAAAATATATGAGGAAAAAATTCAAGGAAAATGATATAATCAGAAAATTCAAATTTTTTTCAAATTTTTAAACATACAAAAGTATATATTTTGTATAGATCTTAAAATTTAGGAAAAGATAAAATAAAAATAAAAATGTATATATTCTAGTTTTTTCTGGATTTTTATTTTTTAAAATTTCTTTTTTTTCTATCCTTTTAGAGAAAAATATATTAATTTTTATATTTTATATTCTTTTAACATTTTATTGTTTTTGTTTTCTTTTTTCAAAGTATAATCAAAGTGTTGCATGTCAATATTTCATTGGTCGCAAAAATATCATGTCATGCCTTTTTCTTTTCAAGTAATCATGTCATATTTTTATTATTGTGATTCCTTAGTATAAGTGTAACTAAAAATATTGTCAATTATGCAATGATAAGTTACATGGGATACAAGTAATTTTAGTTACATTGATGTCAGATTCATTCACTTAAAGAAGATAGATGCTGTAGGATGACATTGATGAGGTAAATCAAAATGTACCCAACATTTTTAAGCTACCAAACAGGGATCGGGGACAGGGAGTGCCACTATTCTTTTCTAACTCTTTAGGAGAAATTGGCCAAGGCGGATTTCCAGACATCCCGATTAAAAATCTCTTTATTAATGATGACAATTATGTTAATATTCTTCTTGCTTTCGAGAACAGCTAGGCTAAACTATATATAAATTGGCTATCTAATTATTAATGATTTCTTGTTTTGGTCATTTAAGCTTAAAATTTTTTTATTTTAATTATTAATGTTATCAAAATTTAATATTTTGATTACTTCTCCATCAAATTACTAATTGAATGTTGGCATGACCTATTTTATTGTCATAATAATAAATCTAGTCTTGATATTTATAGATTCTATCAATTTGGTCTTAATTTCAAATTCACCAAATATTGCTTTAAACTTTACACATCCTATCAATTTATTCTTAATTTTAAAAAATAAAAAAATAAAAAGAAATTTATTTAAAAGTTATTTTATGATAAAATACATAAGATTTTTATTAAAATACATACAAAATTATAAAAATATTTATAAATTAATGAATAGTTTTTTTTTTCATTTTCTAACATGACATTTATTTATTAAAATAATAAATTTATAAATAAATAATTTAACCATGAAGAAGACTTAAGTAACTTCAATTTTCATTTTTCAACATTAACAACCATAATGTTTAAGTTGAGTTAAAGTCTATAACTTGAGGCCAAAAAGGGTAAGAATTAATGTCTTTAGCTTGTTGCCTAGAACAAGTTTATTGGTTTGAGGTTGTGTTTGAGGGCGGACACGATTGGGGATATATAGGTGAGGATGAGTCTTGGAAATTTATTAGGTGGAAGGTCATGCCGGCAACTCCACAAACGATTCCTAGTATAGTGACATGACAATAGAGGATGTGAAAATTGAGAAGTTCAGAGTAAAAGTTATGAGGGCCAATGGTTATAGGTGAAAGCCACTAAGCACTTAACAAATTTGGTGAAGAATAAGGAATAAGTTTAGACATATAATAAATAAATTATTGTTTATAAAATAAAACTAAAAAAAGAGTGAAATTTTTTTATCTAATTTAAGTCTTGTTTGTGTTTTTTTTTATGAAAAAATTATTATTTTAATAAAAAAATTTATGTTAGAAAAAAGGAAAAAAAGAAAAATGGGTATTCACTTATTTATATAACTTCTGATGTATTCTATCAAAAAATAAATAGTTAAATAAATTTTTTTTAAATTTTAAATTTGATTTTTTTTTAGAATCAATATTAAATTTGACAGAATGTGTAGAGTTGATGGTTAAACCTATTTATTTTTTAAAATTAAGAACAAATTGATAGAATTTGTAAATATTAAAAAATTAAATTTATTATTATGCAAATGAAAAAAGTCATATTAATATTCCGTTAATGATTTAAAGGAGAAATGATTAAAATATTAAATTTCTACAATGTCAATAACTATTACTAAAACAGTAAAATATTAAACTTTAAGTGACCAAAACATTAGTAATTGGGTCAACTTTTGTAAAGTTTAGCCCCAAAAAAATAATAGGACAGCTTATTCCCACGCCAGAGTCTACAGGGAAACTAGGCAAAACCGACTTCCAAACACCCCTAATAAAATCTCAGCATCTGATTCACACTTTCCATCTGTAAAGCCCTAGAAAATTACTAGAACTCCATCAGACAGAACTACCACCAAATCAAAACCTCAATCAAAATGTCTTCAATTGTTCTTAGATCCCGAATAGTTTCAAATGATTGCAGTTCTAAGATCATTTACCGAAGGGTTTTAAGTTCAGGAGTGGTTTCTTCCTCCTCCTCCTCCTCTTCAAATCCTTCTAAAGAAACGATCATTCCTTCACAATCCATTCTCTCCGACAACCCGGCACCTCCTACTCCTCCTCCACCAGCGCCAGAAGCTTCCACGCAGATTTCGGGAAGGAAATCCTGGACCTTTCTCAAGTACGGACTTCTCGCAACTGTAACTGGTGCTATTGGCTATGCCGGTTATCTCTCTTACAGTAAGTCTTATTTAAAAATCTTATTTAAAATGTGGGTTTTTATATGTTTAAAAATGTTTATTTTTTTAATAAATTTGATTTGCAGAGTGTTCATATGAGGAAGTAGAGCAGAAGGCAAAGTCATTGCGGGCTGCAGCGAGTTATACTCCTAGTGAAGATGCAGCTGCTGTTGAAGTAAGTTTTAGTTCGTTTGGATTTTTTTAAAAAGAATTTCTCTTTTTACTTTAGTTGTTTGATTGAGTGATGTTCAATTTGTTTAAGACGTATAGTTGATTTGGGTATAATTTGATTCTCATTCATATGAGATTAATGTGTTATGATGTGGTTGGATGGCAGTAATGCTAGCTGCATTGCTGTTCAAGTTGTTGGTAAATTTTTCTATAATTTCTTTTACAGTCTATAGGAAAGTGATTTAGCTGCTCATATCAGTTCAAAATCACATAAAACCTGTCCATCATAGAGCTTCCTAAGTGATTCCTGTATGATTAATGGCTGTAATGCTATGATGAATGCATCAATATCAGTTATGCAATCATGTATGTTAATGCCCTTATGCATTTGAATGCACACGTGTGATGCCTTAGCTAAGAATTAATAATGTGATACAGTCATTGTTAAATTGGTCCTATGAAAGAATCAGATATGTAAGTAGTTATGTTTTGTTTTCCGTTTTATTTTTCAGAAATATAGAGGCATGCTCTACTCTGCTGCAATGACAGGTGATGACCTTACTTCGTTTCTGTATCTCTTATTTCTCCTTATTTCTTTTTTTTTATTCATAGCTACAATCTCCACTCTTTATTCTATACATTGACCATTTGCATCACAGTGAGCTAAGTTTGCATTTGGATAAGCGTTTCTAGTTTAGTGTCTTTTAGAGAAATTGGGCAACTTCATTACAAAAGGATTTGTTAAGCCAGCAAAAAAAGGGGGGGGGGGCGGGGGAGGAACCATTGCTTTCTGTCAACTTATTTAAGAGTGACTTGTTTACATATTCTGCTTCCACCCCCATTTTCTCATGGCTTCTTCTCTTGTAACATTCCAGTTCCAGCTAAAGCACTTGAATCTTACCTGGATCTCAGGAAGATGGTGGAAGAACATGTGATGGTGAGTGCCATTCTTATTGCTCTAGTTTCTGGTTTTTCAGTATTGCCTGCCTATCTTTTGTTTTTTCTTCTTTATATTAGCATTAAGTTCTTTTTTTTTTTCTTTCTATTTTTTCACTTTATCTCGGATTGCAGGAATTTACTGAACCAACCTCAGATAAGCTTCTTCCTGATTTGCATCCCCAAGAACAACATGTTTTCACACTTGTCCTAGATCTGAATGAGACATTACTTTATACAGATTGGAAGGTATGAGTTTTCACATAAACTAGTTTCCGCTTTCCTTTATAAATTTTGAACTATTTATCCGGTATTTTTTATTATTGAAACTCATGTTAAATTGTTTGTAATTCTTTTTCTTTCTTCTTTCCCTTTTTGGTTGGCAAAGCGAGAGAGAGGCTGGCGTACCTTCAAAAGACCTGGAGTTGATTCTTTTTTGGAACATATGGCAAAGTTTTACGAAATTGTTGTCTATTCTGACCAGATGAATATGGTAATTTGATATTTTGTCATTGTGACAACCATTCAATATATTTAAGTATTTGACAACCGGTGTTGCCTTAATTTACTTATTTGTTTGTTTTGACTTGGGCAGTATGTGGATCCTGTTTGCGAGAGGCTGGACCCTAACCATTATATACGATATAGGCTATCAAGGGGTGCTACTAAATATCAGGATGGCAAGCACTATAGAGTATGTTAAAGTTAATCACTTTCCTTTGAAGCACTTCTATTTTGGTTTTCCCTTCTGTTTTTCTGCTAGAATAAGTGCATTATTCTTGTTAATGTATGAGACAGTTGTAACAAATAGTTCCCGCTGGCAGGATCTTTCAAAGCTTAACAGGGATCCAGCCAAGATATTGTATGTGAGTGCTCATGCGTTTGAATCCAGCCTTCAACCAGAAAATTGTGTCCCTATTAAGCCGTACAAACTTGAGGCAGATGATACAGCACTTTTGGATCTTATTCCGTTTCTTGAATGTGAGTCTTTTGTTGTTTTTTCCCTTTCCTTGTTGCCTTGGTTCGAATTTTACATGACATGTGCCCAACTAATATAATTGTTAGGGTCTATGTTCTTTTGTTGATTGTATTACCATCTGTTTTGGCTGTCGACAGATGTGGCGCGCAATAGTCCAGCTGATATCAGACAAGTCTTGCAATCTTATGAAAGAAAAGATGTTGCGAAAGAGTTTCTTGAGCGTTCTAAAGAGTATCAGAGGTGAAGTGTTTTCTTCCCTTTGTGCGTTGTCATGTCAAATCTGACCCAAATACGCCATTTGTACAGTTGATTATAACATCAATAGTTGCTAATCTGATTCATATTAAAATATTGTTGAAAACATTTTGATTTGGAGTAATGAATGATGGGGCAGGCGAATGCAAGGACAAAGGCAGCAAGGTCGTTTCTGGTGGAGATGAGGAGAGGATCATGTATAGTCGATGATTGTGGATTTCAGAAATCATAGGATGGAGTTATGTATAGTTGATGATTCTGGATTTTCAGAAATCATTCTGCAGGATGAATCCGAAGAATGTGAAAGACAATCTAGTTTCCACCCCTCCAATTTTGCCAGTAAAGAAGCCATTTTCTGATGAAGATCATAAATTAAATTGATGAACTGCATCATTTAAATGTCTGACCAAAGGACTATTTTTTCTCTCTTCTTTTTGCTGAGATGTAGGCAAGCTTCTACTCCACAGCTGATTTTAAGGGTATACTTTCTTGCAATATTCTGTTACTCTATCTCAAAGGATTTGCTTGGTAGGGTAGAAAAAATTGAAAAGAAGAAGAAAAAAAAGAACAAAATTATTATATAAATTCATTTGTATGCTTGTTAGGAAAAAATGGAAAGGATAAGGGAATTTTTTTGGTTTAATGATAAATTTGGCCACTAGTGTTTGCATGTTTTGTCAAAATGGTTCTAATTGTATTTTTGAGTCCTTTTTGGCCATTAACTTTTGATTTTTTTTTGTTCAAATTACATATTTTAACAGATTTAATGAATAAGTTTTAAGGTTTTAATTTTTCGTACGTTTGTTTGTTAAGAAGTTTTTCTATTGAGTTAAACGTTTATTTTCTTTAAATTTTTTAATTTAATGTATTATTTATTTATTTTATTAATTTTTTATATGTAATAATCTTATTGAGTTATCTAACTAATAAATTACATCTAATTAAAAATATTTCACATGAAATTTTACATCATTTCTGTTAACTTTTTAATAGTACTTTCATTAAAATTGTTAAAAAAAGTAAATTGAAAAAAAGAACAAATGTTGATAGTAAAAAAGATTTAAAAATATAATTAGAGTTATTTTGACAAAATATATAAATATTAGTGGTTAAATTTATTATTAAGTTATTTTGTTTATAGAGTTAGAAAAATAAAAGGAAAATAATAAAAATACGAAAGCCTTGTAAAATACATATTTAATTTAGTTTTTTAAATTATCATTCTACTTGTACTTTTCTACGCATCCTAAGCTGAGGGATTGACATATTGATGCAAATGGCCGTCCTATGGTTGGTTCACACATCACTCTTAGCCAACGACTTCGAAGTATGAACGGTGAAGTCTACGCGGTCGGACCCAACTTCACGGCGAAGCAAATTGGAAAGGTGGATCCTACTTGACTTTGATTGACTTGTGTGTTTTTAATCACAACCGGTCATGTTGCTTTCCTTCCACAGCCAACGGCACGCCATCATTTCTTTTTTAGCCTTTTACCATTACGCCAATAATTCCTAATTATAAAAATCAAATATTCCATTGCTGATCCTTTCCTTTTTACTTATTTTGCTTCTTAATTCAAATATCTACTTCCCATGACAAGAGTTACGATCATCAATGATGGATTATCCTAGATTACTGACAAATCCACTGTGAAAATATATCTAGAAATGAGCATTGTGTTGTTTTATTGCCATTATTGATTATTACCATTACCCATTAATAGTTAATTTTCGTTTTATCACTTCACTAAAAAAAAAAATTATAATTTGATTTTTAAATTATTCAAAGGTTTTTATTTAAATTAATAAGTTATTAAAATAGATGTTATATGGCTTTTTTTGTTTGCACTTCTTACAATTGAAATTTCTCTTTTTTCTTTTCTTTTATAGTTTAAATTTTTTTCATGAAATAACTTTGAACATAATGAATTTATTAACCAAAATTTAAACAATTTTTTCTCCAATCTTCAACATTGACCTGTCAAATCGATATGAATCTAATATTTGTTCTTCTACTTGTTGATAAATATAGATTCACTATACCAATAATTGAATTAGTACTTAAAATTAATTGGCGGAATTTAAAAAAAAATTAACAACAGTCTAGCAACGTAAATAAAATTTTTGAATAGTTTAATAATTTAAATAAAATTTTTTAAATAATTTAATGACCAAATTGTAATTATTTTTAATTAAATGACAAAAACTCATAATTTAGTGACTAGTTTAGTTTACCCTCGTTACGTCAACTACGTCCCGGTAGTACTTCCCGTTGTATTTTGCAGTACAACAATGAGAGAACCCTCCCTTTTATCCATCTCTTTTTAGTTTCTATATAACCGTAAAAAACTGAACTCAAACACAGTCTCTCAATGAAGCTCTCACGTTTTCTCTTTTACTTCTTTCTCTGCCTCTCTCTCTTCATCTCTGTCACCTGCCACGGGGGCAGTCATGCTGACGCTGATGATGATGATGATGACAAGGCAGGTGAAAAGAATGAACCTTATGACCTACGATCCAAATCCTTGATTCTGGTCAAGGTATGGTGCTTGATTCTAGTGTTTGTAGGGACGTTCGTAGGTGGTGTGTCACCCTATTTTCTAAAGTGGAACCAGGGTTTTTTGGTGCTGGGAACACAGTTCGCCGGTGGGGTTTTTCTTGGGACAGCCATGATGCATTTCTTGAGTGATGCGAATGAAACTTTTGAAGACTTGACGACTAAAGAATACCCTTTCGCCTTTATGTTGGCATGTGCTGGATATTTGTTGACTATGCTAGCTGATTGTGTGATTTCTTATGTGTACGGGAAAGGGAAGAATTCATGTAACAATGGTGATTTGGAGCTTCAAGGTAAGCAAACGTTTTCATATTATTCTCTTTCATGAATTTTAAATTTTTGCGTTGTCGTAATTGTGTGTTTGTTTAAGAATTGGAGAAATTATGGGAAATTGAGAAGAGATCGAGCTTCGTTTGGAATTCCAGTTCATGGGATAGAAGACGATGAATCCAAAGTTAATTCAGGACCCACGTAATAAAGAAATCTATATTAAGTATAAATAATTTCTGTTAAGTGAGACAAGAAAATTTCACATGTCTTGTCTTGTTTGATTAATTTGTCAGATAAAAAAAGGCATCGGAAAAGATGAGCAACCATTTTGGTTGCTTTCAAAGTCTGGGATTTCTGTTTGGGTAATACTTTAGGACTAAGGCAATAGAGTTTGCTTGTAAACTATGCAACTTTTGATAGTTAGAAGTAGTTGTGGGAAGTTCTTTAAAATATTTAATGTTCTACTAGTTTTCTCAGCCAAAAGTTACTAGCACTAATGGAATAAAATCATTATTTATATCTACTGAAATTGAAATTACTGCAACATATTACTCTATTCATAGTAGACTTTTTCGTCGATATAATTTGCTGTATTGTCAACCCTTTTGCATATCGACATATACAATGGGGAAAATATAACCTTAAAAGAAATGGAATCAACCCTACCTCCAATAATAGAAACAGGTTACCTTAGACAGCCATAGACTTGGAACGTTGTAATTTTACTAATTGTTTCACTTCTATTGTTTGAATAAAATCGAAAGTAGATACCAAGAGACCTAAAGTGGGGACAATTCATTTTCTTACCTCATAATTTACTCTCTGAAATGAATTACAGGGGCTGAGCAGAGCAAAACGAATCCTCATTGTCAAGGCGATCCACCAGTAAGCTAAATAGCCTGAATAACTGTTCCACTTTTTAGAACTGATTTATGTTTATATTTTAGAGCATTTTGTGCGTTTTCTAGGTTGGTAATGGCACTGATACAACATGCGCGCAGTCTTCATCTCTCACATCTGCAAGTTCTTTCGGGGATAGTGTTCTGTTGATCGTTGCTTTGTGCTTCCATTCGGTCTTTGAGGGCATAGCAATTGGAGTTGCAGAAACTGAAGCTGATGCTTGGAAAGCCTTGTGGACAATCTCCTTGCACAAGATATTTGCGGCGATTGCAATGGGGATAGCACTGCTCCGAATGATCCCGGATCGTCCATTGTTGTCGTGCATCGCCTATGCATTTGCATTTGCCATTTCAAGTCCTGTTGGGGTAGCCATTGGGATCGTAATAGATGCCACAACTCAGGGTGCTGTAGCAGACTGGATCTTTGCCATATCAATGGGGTTAGCCTGTGGAGTGTTCATCTACGTATCGATAAACCATCTGCTGGCTAAAGGCTACGCACCCCAGAAGACGGTTTCAGTCGACAGACCCCATCACAAGTTTTTGTCTGTCTTGTTAGGTGTTGGGGTGATCGCTGTAGTAATGATCTGGGACACTTGAAAGTATATTCAACTTTTTGGCCTGATTTCTCAATATTTATCTGACCAATAAATATTGATGGACTAAATCTCATGCATGATCCATGTACTAAGAGGAATTATACAATGCTGTCAGAAGGGTAGGAGAAAACATCTGGTTCATCTAATACATTGAAAAGTTAATTGGTAAAAATCCCAAGAAAAAAAAACATTTTCCCAAAAAGTGGAAAATTCATATCAGCAGCTTGAGAATCATTTCTGTTTCAGAAAAACTACAATGATAGAGTGTTCTTATTGGTAAAATTTCATTAAACTAAGCTGCTAACTACAAATTTGAAATTTGAAGTAGTTGAGTACTATAAAATGCTCTAGAGGTCCACATGAAAAACTTTCTCAAGGCAAACTGATACTATGATGGGCCCGGCCAAGTCTCCGGCAGCACAGCCTGTAGAAAAAAAATTGCAGAGCTTAAATGATGCCACTGTATGGCGGTTAAACTCACACACCGATTCGGTATGTCAATAACAGGTAATTATTGGCTATATTATATAGTACAGTGTAAATTGATGCATATAGGTTAGTAACTTACCAATCCACTGACCAACTGACGGGCGGAAAAGAGTAGCACAAATCCCAGCTCCTATGGAAGCAAAAATCAATGATGCTCCACACCTGATGGTAATACCAGAAATCTTCTTTCCAAGAAGTTTAGCTCGAACTGTTACATTGGCCTCATTACTCTCATCAGAGTTCGTTATGCGAGAAAAGCATCGGTAGATTTCAATACCGGTTTGGACAATCCATGCAGCCGTGACTCCAAGAAGGTGACCTGAATAAACATTGGGAAAAAGACAAGGATGTAACAAAGCTAAAGCAACTATTTACTAACGGAGTATACATATTGATAATAGTTTCGACCTCTGAAAGTTGTTCTGCTAACTCTGAAGAAATACACTGTTGCAGGCATTCCCCTTTGGGATTTTCTGACAGCTGATTTTGGGACATCTGCATATGTTGACCAAACTCATCAATAGCTTACAGTAATAATACTAAATGCGTTGTTCCCTTTTGACATTCACA
Organism: Gossypium longicalyx; assembly: GCA_025698465.1. Lineage (NCBI taxonomy): Eukaryota > Viridiplantae > Streptophyta > Magnoliopsida > Malvales > Malvaceae > Gossypium > Gossypium longicalyx. Next base: position 86,873,053 of record CM046995.1, read on the forward strand.
GGCAACTTATAGTACAACCACTTATCCATCACCATGACTGTGAAAACATAAAGTACCTTTAAGGAGTTTCCACGCCATGCGTTGTGAAACATAGATAACAGCAAGTCTTTCAAGAATCCGTCTTGTAGTTACAACAGTGGTCTGAGAAGGCATAAAACATAGTAAAGTTAAAGCTGTTCCTTAAATAGCAAAGGATTGTCTCAATAGCAGAGCGAAGCGCAACAAATATGGACATATCAACGGATTGGAGCTAAGATTTAATGAACACAAATCATGTGCAGATATGAATCTAATTAGCATCTAAATTAGTTAACTTCATAAACTGTTATCTATATTAACTGCTTACAGAGATGAATTATACAAATATTAGAATTTTTGCTTGACTCTCACTGAAAAGGCATATCAGAATTTCATAATCTAAACAATAGAGACAGGCAGAAGAACATATGGAGAAACTGGCAAATGGCAGAACTCACCTCACGAATTATTTGCTTCACTGATTTTTTTAATGGAACAACTAAATCAACACGGCGCTCCTCTGGAGAGTCTTGCGGGAAGTCCTCCTCATCCTCTTCTATGTTTAGTGAAGGCTCCAATAGAGGCAAATAGAACAACAGAAATGACCTCAAGGTTGTCAAAGCAAATGGCCTCAATTCAAAAGCAGAAAACAGAGGCTTCAGCTCAATCTTATACTCCTTCACACTGTATTTGAGAGCATCATTCTTAAAGAAATCTTCAGATGATCTTTGGGTATTTGAAATGTAATGTTCAGGCAGTACAGCACCAGCATCACAATGTGAAACCTTGGGATAACTGCATCACAATCACTATGGATTAAATAGTATAAATTTTCTCATTCTACTGTCAAACCATTTACCCAAATCATCATCCTAAGCTAGTAATAGATAGTTATTAATTATTAAGCCATAATGTAAACATGAAGAAACCCTGGTCAACTCCATTAGCAAAACGAAAGGAAAATTTTTCTACAATAACTAACTAAACAATCAGTACTTAGCCCTCAAAACCAAACCCAATTGCCTAATGTGGTGATAGAAGGCAAAATTTGAAACTATTGAAACCACTCTTAACATAAACCCGATCCTGGACAAATCAAAATCAAATCAAACACAAGCAATACACATTATCCAATCCAATCCAATCAGCACTGTTCACTGAGCAATACCAAAATCAAGTTCAGCCATTGCATCCACATACACAAATAACATGAACACTGATTTACAGTAAATATAGCTGCCGAAATACCATCAAAAGCCATAAACTTAGGCAAGTTACCATTAACAACGAAGTAAACATAAACCTTGATATAAACATACCCAAAAAGAAACCTGGAGGCAAAAGGGGTTCCAGCAGCGACGGTAGCGGCGGCCGATGCGGCGGCAGCGGAGGCAGAGAATAACCCAGAAGAGTGGAAGCTTTGTGGAGAACAAAAGCTTGGTTTTTTCTTGTATAGATCTAGTAATATTGCTATTCCCGCCATCGTTAATATTCAATATGCAGCTCGAAAAAACAAATGAAACAGACCCACTTTGGCTTATATCATCATCATAGCAATGATCAGTTCAAATTGTTTTCTGCCTTTTGGTTTTCTTCGGGAAAGTTGAGCCTTTGAGGGGGTTGGCTTTTAACTTATTATTATTATTTTTTGGATCACACATATTTTTTTTTTTATTAAAGCAAAGGTTAGAGACTGGTTAAATTCTGTTTTACTCCCTGTGTTTCCTTTATATTTTAATTTAATATAATTTATACCTTTATTTTTAATATCATTAATTAATAATATAAATAGTAAAATCTTGATTTAACTAATCAATTTGATGGTAATATTGAGGTTTAGGAAACTTTGAAATCTTATTACATGTAAACAAATTATTTAGATTTAAGTTATTGACTATAAGCGAAATCAAAAAATTTTTAGACGATAATAAAAGTAAAATTTTATTTTTTTTATAGTCTATATTTTTATAATTTTTTAAGTGAAAATTATATTTTAAGGTGGTCGAGCCCTTGCCAGTCTCTTTAACTCCGCTTTTATTATTGACTTAATTTTTTAAAAATATTTTTTTTTATATACTTCATGTTGAGGAAGTTGAAAAAAACTTCATGACCCGAAATCTAATTTTTTTTGTGTGTGTGTTTTTGTAAGGAGAAGAGAAATTTAGAATTTTACTCGAAATATATAAAATTAAAATGTAGGAATTAAATTTTAAATTTAAGAATGGTAAAAAAACCTTAATCGAAATTTGAGCCAAGTGGGAGAGGGAGAGATTTGATTTTTCTATTTTTATTTTTCGTGTGGGGTATTGATTGGTTCTGAAGAATCAAGGAAGCAAGGCTCAAATGTTACATGGGCTTAGTCCTTACATTGGATGCCAAGTGGCAATGCCATTGATTCAATATATCTAATCATTAGCCTTTCTTTGGATATGAAATTAAAAATAGAAAAAAATTAAAATCAGTAATAAAATATGTATTTAGAGTTATAGATATATAAATAAATTAAATTTTTATCTCGTGTGAAACTCAAATTTATTATATATATTTATTAGAATAAATTTTAATCTTTATACCTGTTGGCAAATAAAATCGATTAAAAATAAAATTCATATAAATACGAATAGATTGTAAAAGATATATATTATTAATTTTAAAAATAAATATTTAAGTATGTATTTATTTCAAAATAAATTAATACAAATATATACGAAATATGTACATAAACAAATAAAGATTCCATAAAAGCTGGCATTTAAAACGGAATGGAATGCCACACGTCATATACTGAAGCTGCCCACATCAAATAGCTTTTAATATATTATATTAATTTCATTTCCTGAATGTAGTATACTTTTTCTTTTTAAATGTTACAAAATTTACAACATTTCAAAAATAATATGATTGAAAAAATAAAAATAAAATAATTTAAATATTTAATTTTTAGAATTTTTTTGTCAAATATTAATCTCTTACTAATAATTTTATATTATTCTTAATAATATTTTCTATTGAAGTTTGTTATACTTTTTTTAAGTTTATATGTAGAATTATAATGTTTCTAATTTATAAAATATTTTTTTGCATCACATTATTTACTAAAAATCTAATTTAATATTTTGTGTAATTATCGAATTTATAAATTTATAAAAATATTATTTATTTATGTAATTAGTTTAAATATAACAATTTAATTTTAAAAATTTTATTTATAAACTTTTTTAAAATGTGAATGTCACACTCTCAATTCACTTCTAATAATTTAAAAAGTTTATGCATTTTTGAATTATTGTGTGGTTGAAAAATAATTATCAAGTCTGTTTTTTTCGGCCACACAATAATTCAAAGAGTAAACTATATCTATGCTCACTCTAAAATAAATGTCCTATTTTAATCACATCAATTTTTTTTTAAAATTTAGTCACTATAAAATAAAATAATTGTGCAAATCAATCACTATTATTAAAAGTAATTGTATATGACATTTTTTTGTTGACTTTTGACTAGAGTTTATAAAGAGATCTCTAAATTTTAGTTAAAAGTCAATAAAAAAAAATGCCACACGTCAATCATTTAATGGGCTAATGTGTCATGTCAGTAATTTGTTAAAAAGAAAATGAAAATTTTAACTACATTAACTAATTTAGACAAATATTTTATTTAGAGTGATCAAATTAAGAAAAAAAATTAAAATAATTAAAATAGGATAGACCCTATTTTAGAGTGATAATGGAGGTAGGTTACCCTAATTCAAAATACATTAATTATTTTTTTGTGGTTTTTTTATGATTAACTTAAAAATAAAATTTTAATATGTAAGAAAACTAAAACCAACTTTATATAATAGTATATGTAGTCCTAGTAAACTTTGACTGACTCTCATGCACCAAAATCAACAACAAACCTGCTTTCATTGGAGTCTAACTGGGTATCCAAAAAGAAGCTTAGTGATACAAACGTGAAGTGTGCTGCTCAAAAAAGCCCAGACACATTGGTAGCTACTACAAACTTTGGTCCTGCAAGTTTTGTACCTCCAAGAACAGCGTGAAACTACATAAATGCTCAGGTGGTGTGATCGTGGGAGAAATATTCACTTGGCTCCACCTCCCCGAGAAAATCAGTTGATATTCCATGCGGACAGTTAGAAGCCATATGTAGCATTTCCCACGTTAGGATTCCCAGGCCTTTTCTTTATTACTCTTTTCTCTCTCTTAACAACAAGATTCTGATGGTTTGTCCTCAGTCCCTCCCTCACAATCTCAATTATGCTTATAACTATTGCTGAACCAGGGCCGTGGCATTCGTCAGGGTTAAAGTGACTCCAAAAACGAAGAGCAACGCCACGCCACAGAGATAAAAGAACTAGCAGCATGCATCTATGACTACGGGGATGAATATATACTCTAATTTTTCTTCTTCTATTTTTTTCACCTTTTTTTTTTTCTATCAAAGGACACCCATATAAAGTTATAGATATTATGCTTATACTATTTTGTAGGAAATCCTATTAAGGATAATTTTTTTTTGCCAAATTTTTTTTTCAAAGTTGTTGAAATTGGAGTAGTTGAATTAGCTATCGATTTAGAGCAAGATAAAAAGTCCATTGACCAATAAATTGATTTGATTGGTTCAATTGTGAATTAGTTCTAAAAATATTATGATTTTTCATTTCACCTCAAATTAATAATTTTGTTTCAATGTTTTATCTCAACTTGATATTGTTTAACGTAGTTAATGCACAGTAAAAAAAAAAAAACTTATTTTTAGGTTTCGCCTTGATAATAAAAGACATGTTAAATTTGTAACTTGGCGGATATAAATTAATCTCAAGTTTAAGGTAATATAAACTTCTCCGAGTTTATTAAAAAAATCATGTTTAAGGAAACCAAGACGAGTGAATTAAGGCATAGATTGAGAAAGAAAGATATATGCTTCAAGAAACTCCAAACACATGAGTTTCTTGTATGATTTCTTGTAGTTGAGTGTAAACAAATAATGCACCATCTTGTAGTTGCTAAATAGAGATAAAATGCATGCATATCTGCCAAAAAAGAAGCCATAAATTCGTTTATTTTTTTAATGAACTTAAAGAGAGGGTTTTATCGTTTCCACCTTTTTCTCACCAAAACTTTCTTGATCTGTGTTTTAAATATGAATAAGGTTGGTAGGTATCCCCCATTAAGTCTCTAAACAAAGAAGCAAAGTGAAACCAAGTCAATACAGAATTAGGTAATCTACGAAATATTTGAAAAAAATGCTACAAATGATTCCATAAATGGTTATTTGGGTTAGGGTATGCTTTTACAAGTTTCTATTCACAAAAATAATGGTCATGGGAGTCACTGACTTTCCATGTGATAATCATCAATCAGCTATTGGGGACCAACACCATTCCCATTGAATACACGGTGCTAGCATTAATTTTGTAGAACACTGCAAGTAACAACAACCCAACTACTTAATAAAAAAATATTCTTGTTTTTTTAATGCAAAAATGGTGTGATTCCCAGTTAATTTTTTATTTCAGTTAGAACTTAGGACCTTATGTTAAGAGCTTGAATTGTTAATCAATGGACATGGTGATGAATGAGTGCATACATTGGAAAGGGGAAAACATTTGCTTCAACTATAGAACACCCTCCAAGCTCACTAGTTTTGGAATCTGTTACAGTTTAAAGAAGCTTGTAATAGTAGCTTTCCTAGCACTAGAAAAGAGGTCATTAGAGAATTCAATGCATGTGGAATGAGAAATATTTATAAAATTCATTACATGGGGATTTTACCAAATCCAGCCAGATATTAGAGATATATATCATTTGCTTTTGACTTTGTTGAAGCAAACAAAAGTGGGAAATTGAAAGTCATAGCAATCATCTTTTCACACCCACAGATCATTTTGAAAATTCAGTCACCAATACTAATTTCTTATTTGACAATGGTGATAATGAAACCGAGGCATTTTGGAATTATTACAAAACATAAAACAGAAGGGGGGAAAACCCCACTATGTCCGAACTGTAGTAATGGCAGAAAAAACATGATATTCTGAGGGCCCATGGACCTAAAAGGCCTATCAAAATGGGTGATGGACTCAGCCCCAATTTACAAAGCTACAAAATATTGTTTCTTTCATTTATTTTTAATTATATATTTTTGCTGTTCTTCTCCTACCATTTTTCTGGTTTTTCATCTATCATCAGCAGCTGCATGCCAAACCTCTGCAACTTCCAAACTACCCTTCAAAATGTCCTTTGTTGGCTCCCTTTTTTCACTGCTTTCCCCATCATCTTTTGTCATCTCTCTTTTCCTTCACTTTCTCTTGTTCCTTACATCAAAGCAAAGACAAAGTCTTCAGCTTTCACCTTTTTCTTGAACCCTTGAAAAAACCTGAATTTTCCCAAAAGGATCCTGCTTTGATGCTAAATACTGCATGTTTAGGTGTAACGGAAAGTGCCCATTTGCCTTTTCTTCTTGATGATTCTCTTAGTTCAGTCAGTCAAAGCCATATGTCGGCCCTTTTTGGTTCTTTCAAGCTTGGACTTTAGTTTTCTCCGGTTTCTCTCTGATCTACTTGCAGATCTTCAAGGCTTAGCTTTTTCTGAGTTCTGGTCAGTTTTTTCTATTTCCCCTCTCTCCTTTGGTACAATTTTTTGAAAAATTCAGCTGGAGATTCATGGTGGCATCTTTGGGGGTTAGTATCAGTTATTTGTAGCTTTAATTGAATGCAAAAAGCTTCTCTATTGTTCATTTTGAAGGTGGCCAAGTCAGCTGGGTATTTTCTATTCAACCATTCCTTATTTGAGGAATCTGTTGCCTGGTATTTGTAGTTTCTGATCTTTTGGATTAATAGATAGTCAAACATTTAGTATCTGTGAATTTTAGTCTGTTTTGTGAGATACCTAGCTCTTATTCTTCTTACCTAGTCATTCCTCTCTCTCTCTCTCTCTCTCTCTCTTTTTTTTTTTTCTTTTGCTTTGCTTAGAGGGATCCTTTTAAAAGAGTAAGCTTGATTGCCATATTCAAGCTGTTTCTGTACGATTGTATGGTGATTGCCTCTTTGGCAGCTAATTTACCTTTGTTAGAATCCTTTTTCCAATTTTTTTTTTTTTCATCTTTAGCTATGTGAATAGGTAGTTAAGCAGATTCTGTATCATAAATCTCCTCTTGGTGCTTTATGTCAAAATGTCTGGAAATGGCCATTGTTTTGTCGAGTGGAAGGAGGAATTTGTTTCACAGGAGCGTGGTAATCGTGTTGTTCACTATTTCTTGAAGGATTCCGCTGGGGAATCCATCCGTGCTGTTATTGGTACTGAGAGGAGTGTTAGGCACATGTTTTATATTGTTGCTGAGGAGTTTGTGAAGGTATATGGTGCTGAGCATTCAATTCATGCTGGTTTCAAGTGGAGGTCAAGAAGAGAGGTTGTGGATTGGCTTACATCTATGCTCTCAAAGCAGCATCTTGAGGGAGATCGATCTAGTATGTATTTAACCTTTTGGACTTTATATTATGTTATTTTCTTGGCATTAAATTATTTTATTTTCAGTTATTTTTTAATGGTCTACTTGTTCCTACCACTTATGGTTGAAGCAATAAACCGGGCGAAGTCATTAACCTTTAGAACCCATGCCTCCTTGGAAAGAGAACACTACACTGAATATCTCTTGAAATTATATTTTTTATATCTTCAATGACAGAGTCTCCGAAACATGACACACTGCTAGCTTTGCGATCTCCCGATTGTGCAATGATTGAGATTAGTGCTCGGAAGGCCCTACAGGATGATATGGTATTTCATCGTGATTTTCTACTAGTTCAGTTCCTTTTTCTTTCTTTGATTTTCCCTGACACCAACTTCTGTATTACAGAGCCATTTTTCAAGAAATTTGAATGGACAAAGTTCAGATATTGTGTGGTCAGGCTCTGCATGGACATGTGGTAAACACCTCAAACATTTCCCAGCATTTTGCCGCAGTGGGACCACAATAGCGGTAAGCATCGACACGTAAAGAAAAGAAAGGTGGCAAGGGTTTGGGATGTTGGATTTCTATAAATGTAATGAAATGCATAGATCTGCTTGCCTAAACTTGAATCACATGCCAATGCAGTCTTTTTTTCTTAAATTTAATTGGTAGAATGAGAAAAGAAAATCGGTGCAATTAAAACAAGTTGCTAATCTCGAAGTGCTTCGATATAGTTAGTTGCATATGGCCATAATTATTTATATGATGCTAGCTCATCCTTATCCTGATGAAGGGAGCATGGACTTTTCGGCCTTCGTGGGTTTCGGCCTTCGTGGGTTTTAACAATATCATTAATTCATTTCTCTTTGAGACCAGGCATTATGCATTGGTTGCGAATTTTTTTCTGTTCTTTTATTGACTGATTTTTACTTTTCAATCTGATGCTTAGGTTCAATCTTTTGTCTTTGTCATGGCTAAAGGAGAGAATCACTATCTTGCTTACTTGGAGGATATGTACGAGGACAAACGTGGGCAGAAGAAGGTCAAAGTGAGGTGGTTTCACCATACTAAAGAGGTTAAGGGTGTCATTCCTGTAAGGAATCCTCATCCAAAAGAAGTTTTCATCACTCCTTATTCGCAGGTCATTAGTGCAGAGTGTGTTGATGGTCTTGCAAGTGTCTTAACTCGTGAGCACTATGAGAAATGCTCAGCTGTTTTCCCTGATGCTTTATTAGCTAGAGTGCATGTATGCTCTAGACAGTTCAGAAGTAATAAAGTGAAGCCATTTGATTTGAGTAAATTGCGTGGCTATTTTGATCAACCGATTCTCTCTTGTTTGAGTTCTACTTTGTCCTCTGAACCTGAATCCATGAGCCATGGCCTAAATGAAGAAGAGGAAGAACAAAGCGCTGGTGCAAATGTAAAGCTGGGAAATAAGAGGACCAGAACTAATAACAGGACTTCTAGTAACCACTTGGTGACTTATGAAACTTCATACAAGAAAATAAAATATGCTTTGTCTGGAAAGAGATTGCCCTCCCTCAAGCATGCTGAGAGTCAATATTGTTATGGATCACTTTTCAAGGTTGATGAAAAGATAGAGTTGCTGTGCCAGGATAGTGGAATCCGAGGTTGCTGGTTCAGATGTACGGTCTTACAAGTATCAAGAAAACAGATGAAGGTCCAATATGATGATGTGCAGGATGAAGATGGATATGGTAACCTTGAGGTATGTTTTAGGCATTTTAAAAACTTGTACTGGTTTGTGGTTTCTCACCTCATCTCTTAACCATATGGTCGGGGATTCGATCCCTACTCATGGGAATGGAGCACATTTCATGGTCAGCCGTTTACGTCTTTGGAGAGCACCCGCGGCGAGAGGATTAGTCACTGTTGCCGACAGTGGATACACTAGTTATGACCAAAAAAAAAAAACTTGTATTGGTTTGTCTTCCCCATCATTTGATCTCCACAAATAATATAGAATGTAAAGAACAAATTTCCATAGGAGTTTCGTCAGAAAACATTGGTGATTCCAGTTCATAGTTTGACCGGCTTTATCACTTTGCAGAGCTGCAGACTGAATCTCTGTTTAGATATTCTAGGTTTTAAAACGGGTTCAATTTTAATAAATCTCGTTTTCTTTTCTCATAAGTGTGTTTGTTCTTCTCTTTGAAATGAAAGCCAATGCCTTCTCCATGTGTAGGAATGGGTCCCAATTTTCAAGCTTGCTATGCCTGACAAACTTGGCATGAGGTACTCAGGCCGCCAAACAGTACGACCAGCTCCTCCTAGCTCCAAAAAAGAACTTGCTGTGGAGCTTGGGGTTGCTGTTGATGCATGGTGGAGTGATGGTTGGTGGGAAGGGGTTGTAACTGGGGTTAACAGCAGTGGTGATGATAATTTTCAAGTTTACTTTCCTGGTATGTTTATTTTGAACTGAATATGTGGCATTTCCTCGTTGTTTATTGTGATCCAATTGGTGTGTCCTCTTTTACCACTTAAATGGTTGTTCTTTTGGTGTTAGGTGAAAATTTATCAATGAACATACACAAGAAAGGTCTAAGAATTTCCAGAGATTGGGATGGGGACCACTGGATTGATATTGATGCAAGACCGGATATTCTCTCCTTGATATCTGATGTCATTAGCCCAGAGATGGACACGAAAGTTTCCATGTCCACTACTATTGTCATGGATGCCAAGCATGATGGGGGTACAATGCCAGTTGAAGCTGTTGCTGCCAAAATTATTGCTGAAGGGGAGAAACCTGAGTTAGCTTTTCAGGACTGTTTTGATAACCTCGTAGAAGACGCTGATTGTAAGGAGCCTGCATCATCAAAAGATGAAAAGGATGGGGATGCAAGTGATTGTAAGAAGCCTCCACCATCAGAAAATGGAAAAAATGATGATGCTGATGATGCCAGTACCATCCATGATAAACTAAATGGTATGGATGGTAATTATGAAATCAACAATAATGATGATGACAAGGAAGGCAAAATAGAGGTGGAAGATGGCAAGGAGCAGAACTCTAAAAATACGGAACTCATGGAAGCAGCAACCTAGAATGCTTCTGGCGCAACAGATTCTTTTGTAATGGGGATGTTGGTACTAATGTTAACTAACATGATTTCGGTTGAAGTTCAGACCTGTAAATAGTGATGCAGTCATAGTGCAAAAGTTGATGCCGTTTGTGCTTGACGTGGTAACCTTGGTCGGTGTACAGAAACAAGGTTAGTATTCTGTCGTTTTTGTTGTAGTAATTGTTTTGTATCAGAGATAGGATTTGAATTTGAAGATCTTTGGTTAGGGCATCCTCTAAAATGGAGTTAGTTCTTCCTCAGAGTCTTAGTCATGGGACTTTGCTCGACGCTTGTAACACCAGTTCTGTGTTCTCTTATAATGAGAATTATCATATTTTCTCTATATTGTTCTTGCTTACTGGTAAAGCCAATAAGCACCATTGTTTTCCATTTAATATTTATGGTAAAGTAATTTAACCCTTGAAGAAAGGGCATCTAGTAAAGAAATATAAACAGTTTGATTTCATTGGGGACATTAAGGAAAGACATATTAACACATTTTTCCCCATTGAAATGTGCTATACATACATTTCAAAGAAAATACTACTATGTTCTTTAAATGAGAAAAATGTAGAAGTTTGGTGAGGTATATGGGAGAGACGGCTTGGCCTAATGAATATTGAGAAAGAATTATAGTCTCAGCCATTGTGGTCCATCTATAAATTTCATGTCCAGAAATGGTTTTGCTTCCTCAAAGCTTAATTTCTTCGACCATGGCACCCGGCCGGTTGTATTTGCTCCTGTTCCGTGGCACTGGAATTCCCCAAATACTACGGTCCTTCATATGAAAAAAAAATTGAAAGTATTTATATCAGATTTCTGCATTCAACTTAGGAAGGCAATTTATCAAACCTTTTTTTCTAGGAATGGAGATTATACTTTTGCCTCAAGGGGTCATTCCAGTCGGTCCATCCAGCAGGATTTATGATATTGTCAAAATAACAGTTAGAATAGATGGCTCTTGAATAGTTTCCCCAAGCTCTTCCCAAGTAAATTCTACCAGTTCCATTGATTTTGCAATTTACAAATGAAAACCCTGTATCATCATCTGGTGAATCCCTGCGGTGAGCTGCAATTGCACCAGACCTTACAGCAGTGGACTCAATCACACAATCCTGTTTCAAAGAATCTTTGATATCATTGTTATCAATGGAAACTGCCAATCTCAAAAGAAAAACCAACATTTTACCTGATAGAGTGATCTGGATTTACCGAAGATGAAGTCAACACTGCCTTGAATGTGGCACTGGTAGAAGTAATGTGATCCAATTTCATCCAAGAGTGTGTCCTGAGTCCCAACAACCTTGACCTTGTAGAACATTGCCTTGTCACCTGAAATCCTAAGGGCCACAGCTTGCATCCCAGGTTCTCCAGGAGTTTGAACTACTGTATTCTGCAGTGAAGCATTGATTCAGTTTTTACTTGTTCACTAGCTTTGAAAGAATAAAAAAGAGAAGGTTATTACCTCAAATGTGATATCAGTTGCACAAAAGTAATCGGATTCAATGGTTACAGATGCTGATCTATATGTTCCCAGGTTAATTCCATTGCTATCTTTATCAGATGCTTTGTCGTTCCAAGAAATTATGGTGTTGGACATTTGACCTGCATTCCCAACAAAGGATATATATGGCTTGTATTTTGGCACTGTTACTTTCTCCCTGCAAAAAATGTGTCAATTCCATGGATTATACATATTTATCAAATTAAAAGCATGATTAAAGTTTGTCAGCTACCACTCTCATCTATCAGATTGAAGACAACCACTATGTTCTTTAATTGATTCCAATGTCCCATACTTGACATGCAACAACAAAGTGCGGCTGTAAATTATACATACAAACCTGTAAATTCCTGGAAGAATATAAATCTTAACTCTTCGAGTATTATTTTCAGGAATCATATCTATTGCTCCTTGAACAGTGACAGAATCTGCTCCACCATTCTTATTCACTACAATAACTCGGCTTCGATTATGATTAACTCTTGAGTCACTCAACCTTGTTTGATGTTCATCCACTTTTATGTCATCCCAACTGATGAAATTCTTCACATGCACTTCACTAGTCAGTGAAAAACAGACTCGAAAACCGCATAGAAAAACAACCACAACCGAAACCAAGGACCAGTTGTATTCCATAACTTAGATTCTGTCAAAGCTTTGGCATAAAAAAAACCAGAAACCAAGATAATCCCATGTTTCGTTGGCTATCTAGAATTTATATTGTCGTTGGAATTCTAGTAGTTACAGTATGTGAAGTTGAAAGAGTGTGAAAGAGGTGAGAATAATAAATAAAAGGAGCGTAAAGGAGTGTGCATTAGAGTCATTTTGCATAACTCAAAAAAGTAACAGTAGCAAGAAAGTTAAAGCTTGCAAGAATCATTGAAGAACTGAAATTAAATGAAGTTTGATCATAATAGATTAACCAAGTACAAAGAGAGGGGAAGAGTTTAAAGCTGTAAAGAATGGAAGAACCCAATTCAGAAAAAAAGAAGAAGGAAGTTCATGAGAGTTTTGTGCATGGCCAAAACGGAAAAAGAAAGGAGGAAGTTAAAAAGAGTCTTTAAAATGTGTTAATTGGGAGCTTCTTTAGAACATGGAGAAAGTGGTTTCTTTGATGAGTAGTTAAAAAGATATTGTGGAGCAAAACAGCAGTTTATGCATCTTTTAGCTGAAAACTGAAAAAGAAAACACTCTTGAATTTTTCAATGGGATTATATATTAAAACCAGCCTCTTTTGATGAGGGTTCTTTTAAAACTCATATTGCTTTTCTTTGGCAAGTTGGATCAAAATGTAGCACCACATACTAATGGTAATTCACCACTTTTTTTGAGACCATAATTTAGGGATAAAGAAAAAAAAATCAAATTTACAAGATGTCTTTTTTCAAATATAATTTTATGATATAGTTTACTAGGTATCTTTTTTCCAGTAATTTCGAATATATATACATTATAAGCATAACTGAGTTCAACACCCTTTTAAAACAATGGTTGAGACTCCCTTATTTACATTATGGGATAAAGGTTAGAACTGTTGTATTGTCATATTTTCTTATAAATGTAACAAAAAACTCATATTTATAGAGTTAGAAAGAATGGCAACATCACAATGGCATGCAACAAAGAAACCATTCCTAGATCTTTACATGACAACATCTTAAGCCAAAATTGAAACTTTTGGAGACAAACAATTTTATAGGATTAGATAAAAGGTTTTTGTCCTCGTGCTTGGATGGATTGGAAGCCATGGCAAGTGTTATTAAACTACATGTAATTAAGCTCCATATTCTATTATATTTTTTCCTTCAATACTTCTGTACTAAAATGGATTATAGAGGTTATTGTATTAAGAGTTAAATTGTAATTTGTTTTTTTAATTTATTTATTAAAAAATAGGTAAATTAATTTATGTACATTAGATCAAAGATCAAACTAATCATTTTGTTTAAAATTTCTTTCATTGAAACGGATGAGAGAAAACTCTTATGTCCGATTTTGAGAAGATCACGTGAGCCCTATTCTAATTTTTCTTTTGCTAAGCCCATCGCTGAAAAACCTACTTTCTTGTGGTTATGAGGTTCATTGGAATATAAAATTTAATCCTAGAAATACAGTATCCCATTTTTTTTTACTACCCAAGGTTTCGATACATTTCGAAGTCACAAAATTTCTACTGAAGCAGGTGCTATTCGAGAACAATTAGCTGATCTAGATTTGTAAGTTCTTATTGATTATTTGGTGGTAGAATGAAAAAAATTAGAAGAAAAAGGCCTCACAGGTAATGAATGGAAAGATCGAAAAATTAGAAGAAGAAAAGATTTTTAAAATTAATTCATACACGTCAAAATAAAGTATATATGGTGTATCACATATAGTTGTCCAGTTATTTTGTTAATTAAATGAGTTTTTAATAATAAAAACTAATGAAATTTAAATAAAAAAAACCAATTTACCTTATAAAATAATATATAATAATTAATTTACCCACAAAATACCTATCTCAATTAGGTATTAAAAAAACCCCTCATTTATGAACATCATAGACAGAACTATTCAAATCAGGTCTATTTTGGGCTTTCCCTTAGGCCCAGCAACATCTTATCAAAAACAGAAGAACTGAAAGGTGAAAAGCTTTTGGTTTTGGATAACACACAGGGACTAGTGTTGACACTGGGAATTTGCAATGGCGATTTCATCAATCTCTTCTACTCTAATTCCTTCTTTACCAATCCAAAATGCTTCTTCACCCAAAGTAAAGTTCACTTTTCTTTCTCATTCTCCACCACTATCTTTCAACCACTTGAAGCTTTGCAATAACTCCCAACTTTCACAATCACCCACCAAGCTTTTTGCTTTCCCTGAAGCTTTGGAAGACACGCCTGAGGTTTGGAAATTTTGCTTCTTTTTTCTTGTTTTGTTCCTTTAAGGAGATTTTAATGAAAAAGATTGTCTTTTGGCTTGATGGGGGTGAGTTCTTTTAACTGCAATTGGATAATCCTTTGTTTCTTTCCTAAGAAACGTGAGAGGGAAAAAAAAGGAACTTTCGCCATTTCTTGTTCGTATGAGCCTATTTTATTACTGTTATAGTTAAATTTGAAACCCCTGAACGCCAAAAAGATTGAGCTTAGTTCGAAAATTAAATTCCTTTTTATTTGTTTGAATTTAGGTTTCTTTGTCTTGCAGGTAGGAGTCTCTGAGGTACCCAGTTCTTCCTATGTTGCAGAAGCAGACAAGGTATCTTTCTAGGTGTTTTTGAGTTTGTGAAACTATTTCAAAGCTTCAATATTATATTTGGCACTGAAGTTGAAATTAGTTATGGAGTTTAACCTTGTTTATCATCACTTAACTCTCTCCAATGCTTATTTGGAGACATAGGGAACATTATAGAAACTATTGATACAAGGAAGTGCATTATCTATTTTCTGATAGGATTCCATGGATGCTAGTACTAGGAAGGTTAAATGACAAATTTGAAGCTTATTTTTTCCTTCTTCCAGTTTTATAGCATACTATGGCTATATGAGAGTTAGATAATAGGCTTACACTTTTTATCAGTAACTTCGTTGTCAACTTATTTTTTACATATGTCAAATGGTTTCTTTTATTGCTCACAAAACCACAGCAGGCACAATATGTTTTTATTGCTCTCCTCCCTTTGCACATCGTGATTGGTCAAGTATACCATCGATTAGATCTGAGTTAATCTTAGCCTGATTGGCGTCTACTTTTCCCTCAGAATGTCTGCTTAGAAACATTTTCATTGTCAGAACGGTACGAGGGGGAACCTCTTCTATGTTGAAATTTATTGTCTGTATGATGTCAAGATCATGAAATTCTTCTTTGGAAGAATAATTAGCTGTAATTACATGGGACTGGCTGTTATCTGTGCGGTTTATCTAGGGGGATTTCAAATGGCATACAAGAAATCCAAATTACTGGAGATCAGTATCTTGTTTTCTGTTGGTTCTATTGGAAAATGGAGATTGATATTCACATTTGTTGTCACAGGCAGCACCTAAGCAAAAGATTAGGATTAAACTCAGGTCATACTGGGTCCCCTTGATTGAGGACTCTTGCAAGCAGATAATAGATGCTGCACGGACTACGAATGCCAAGACCATGGGTCCGGTGCCGTTACCGACCAAGAAGAGGATCTATTGTGTTCTTAAATCCCCACACGTGCATAAGGATGCTAGGTTCCACTTTGAGATCCGGACTCACCAGCGCCTTATCGATATTCTCTACCCAACTGCACAAACAATTGATTCTTTGATGCAGCTTGACCTTCCTGCTGGGGTGGATGTGGAAGTCAAGCTCTGAAGAAGCCACAGTGTGTGTAACTTTAGTTAGATTTTGTACAAGTTGCTAAAGATGTCGTTTTATTAACATCCATTTGATTTCTTTCCCTGTTTCATCATTGTTGGTAAAAAAATTAAACCAGTTTCTGCAACTTCTTTCATGTTTCTAAATAACTTTGGTAACTGAGAATAGAGACTACCAAAATGGGCATATTTGGTAAGTCGATAAAACACCAGGAAGACGACATTCTTCCCAAAGGATTTTTGTAATCTTTGAATGAAGTCCATTGGAATTTCAGTTCACTCAACTTGTGGAATTGGTAAGGATATATTTGTTTTATTGACAAATGGAGCCTTATTGAATTCATATCTTCACATCTTTCTTTAACCCTTTCCCATCGGCCATAGCAGAATTGTTCTTAACCATGTGTATTAAATGCACCAAACAACCTCTTGAATCCAAGAATGTTGAATACGAGACAATAAAGTCATTAGTGATAGTTGAGCTGGCATTGATACTAGCAGCAACTTGCAGAGACAATTCATCAGCTATTGCATTGGAAGAACCACTTGTGAATACCAGTTCATAATCAAACCCTACCATCTTGATTATCCACATTGTTGGAAACGAGTTGGTTATCCACAAGGCTAGTTAAAAATATAAATCATCAATAATTTTGTATTTAAATGTGTCACGTCCAAATTTGTAAGCTATTTAGATTTGCACTGTTTTTACGTAATTTGTAAGCTATTTGCACTGTTTTCGTAAAACAATCTTATGGCAGGTTGTAGAACTCCACTTTGAGTACCTGAAGGACGCTTGATTTAAATCTAATAAGTTGATTTCCGAAATTCACATCGAAGAGAGTTTTGTGAAATTCTGCTAGATTTATTGGTTTTCACAAGAAACTTGTAATTTTCACTTTCATTCCTTTTGTGTTCTCTATTATTCTTCAACCCTTGAATATGCATGATGTGCGGGCCGTTGGAAATAGAAAAACGATTTAGTTGGCGCAGCCAAAGTGCAATTTTTTTTTTTTCAAAAAGACATTACATTTGTCTTGTTTACAAATATTTGAAATAAAATATTTGAGTCATAACTTTTGCTTATATGTTGGATGTATGTTGGCTCATCTTTGAAGACCGATCACTTGGAGCAACAAATCTTTGAACATTGGATCAAAAAAGTTAGATATCTTGATTTAAGGAGATTAGATCGACTGCTTTAAAGACTTATCTTAGATATTATTAAAATAACCTAGACTTATATTTATTATGTTGTTTTCATTGTTGCTTTGGTGGGAAGATTGATTGCGATTGATCCTGATGTTAACAAGATCAAAATGCTTTATGTTCGAGACTTGCATATGGTATTAGGTTTTAGGAGTTTAGTAAGTAATCTATTTATTAGGAATTCATTATTATGAGTGTAATTTGTAAGTAAACAAGTGAGTCACTTAGTTTACAAATTAAGTTTCAAAGAAAAATTTAGTGGAGAGAGTCTTAATTTTAGATGTAAAAGTGAGGTTGCTATGCCAATGTGTGATAGGAATTAAAACATTTTTTTGTACGAGGTTAAAAATAGTGAATTATCCCTTTGAATAAGGCCTCGCAAATGTAATGAAAATGAATTGCATAAACAATTCTATTGTGTTCATTGTTGTTTACAGTTACACTAGTAGTTATAACTGCTTCAATAAATGCTCCTCTATTCTTGCAACTATCGACTTTCTTTCAATTTATTGTCAAAGCCTTACACTTGACATAAAAATGGTATTCCTGGGTCGATTTTTGCTTGAAATTAAAGGTTTTTCTGTTCCTTGTGGCCCAATATTGGATAGCTCCAACTACGCCTCTTGAAGGCTAAGATAAAGGCATTTATCAAACTAATGGAGAAAAATCATGATGTGCTGTAATCATTGGCTAGGAGTCCCTGTAGTTGAAACATTTGAAGTGAAAGTACGTAAGATAGAATTGAACACAGAGGAGAAGCTGGCGAATGCTAATTCAAAGACATTGAATGGGATATTTTGTAGAGTGGATGGCCAGGAATTCAAAAGAATATCCAAGTGCACAACTGCTAAGGAGCCTCGGATATTCTTGAGATTGCTCATGAAAGAAAAAAACATAGTAAAATAATCTAAGATGTAAATGCTGATCACTAAGTTCAAAACTCTTAAAACATAGAAGAATGAAACCATTGAAGAGTTTTATGCAAAGCTAGGAGATTTGTCCAATCAAGTAATGAAACCATTGAAGAGTTTTATGCAAAGCTAGGAGATTTGTCCAATCAAGTTTTTTCTCTTGCCAAAGAGTACTCCAATTCCAAACTTGTGAGGAAAGTGCTCAGATCTCTACCTCAGAGATTAGTAATCAATGTCAATACCATTAAGGAGGCAAGAAACAATG
This sequence comes from Gossypium longicalyx, assembly GCA_025698465.1. Taxonomy (NCBI): domain Eukaryota; kingdom Viridiplantae; phylum Streptophyta; class Magnoliopsida; order Malvales; family Malvaceae; genus Gossypium; species Gossypium longicalyx. The sequence continues at coordinate 86,891,826 of CM046995.1, forward strand.
ACAATATCAGAATCAATGATGTCATTGGGTCATTGAAGACTTTTGAGATGAATCTAGATGAGTTGAGAAGCAAGTCCAAAGGTGAGAAAAGTATAGCTTTCAAGTGACAACACCATTCCAATTGAAGCTACCACTGCTATCGAAGAGTTACAAGAGCAAATGGTGCTACTTACTCGGAACTTCAATAAAGTCTTCAAGAAGTTGTCAAGAAAGAGCAAAAAGTTTGATGCAGCCAAAAACAAGAGAAAAGGAGTGGTAATTAGTGAAGAATCTAACAAGGAGAAAAAGAAAAGAATTCAATGCCATTAATGTCATGGATTTAGCCACATAAAAGTTGAATGTGCCAATACCCTAAAAATCTGTGTAACCTGGAGTGATAGAGATTCTTCAAGTAGCTCAGATCTAGATGAGGAGCTCGTGAGCAATAACGTGACGTTTGCTTCTAAAGTCAGTAATCTTGATGCTACTGATTCTGAGATTGATGGTGATTTAGATGGTGAATCAAATGCCGATTTTCTATAAACCTACAAGACTATGTTGCAAAAATGAGAGTAGGGTATGAGGTTAACGCCAAACAAAATCACTATGCAAACATTTGAATACCTAGTTTTTATTAGAATTAAAGGAGGATGCAATAAAGTTATTATGGTAGCCATTTTTTTACTTTTCTTCTCTTACTTTGGGGGTGATTGCTTGGATTATTTCGGTCTTTCAATTAACTATTGCATTGCCATGAAAGATACTCGTCTATTTTTGTTCTTTAATTATGTATTCATTCTTTTTTTTTTATTGATTTGAATTTTCAAATGAATTAACTTTCTAAGTGATGCATCGTAAAACTAATTAAAATTTTGACAAAGGCGAGTGCACTTCTCAATTAATAGCATAGTTACAGTAAGCACAAGTATTGTTACCACAAAGACTAAAAGTACTAGTAATTATTGTCATTCTATTATTTAACCGATAAATTCGAGTGATTGATTAAAAATTAAAAATTACTAAATTAATTGCTAATGAACACGACAAAGAACAAAACAAGCAAATAAACGATTAACAACCAAGAAGTGAAACAATACTCAGGAAATAATTCACCAGAGCAACTGATTCTAGGTTGATTAATTGAAATTTCTTTTTAATTAAAACCCTTATTATCACATTAACTCGATTAATGAATTCCCCTATTAGATTTGACTTTAATCCAGTAGATTTATGTCATCTTATTTCTAGGATTGCATGCAACTCTACTCAATTGAGCCAGATCTACTCTTAAACAGGGTCTATTCTTCCTCTGATATAAGTACATCAAATATGGATCAATAATCTAGAAATATTAAACCAAGAATTAAGCACACATAATTGAGAATTAGATTTAAGTATTTATTGCGTAAAATAAAAATCAAACGACAGAATCAATCATGGGGTTCATCTCCCTAGGTATTTAGAAAATTAGTTCATAGTTGAAAATCAAAACATCCTAGAGGCAGTATAACCTAAAGAAATAAAGAAAATCATGATAATCTTCTAAGAAATCAACTGGGAATCTTCAATTTTTATGGAAATCTACTTTAGAATTGGCTTCAATGGTGCTTTTTGAGTTGTTTTCTTGAGTATTATATAACGGCTCTCTCATATCTTCTTATGTTTGTCATATAGATCTTAAAATACCAAAAAAAGAAACCTAATAAAAATTACATTTTCCTACTATTCGGTGTGTAAATCTGTGCAAGCAACACGGTCTACCACATGGCCGTGTGGTATCTCGTGTGGGTCACACAATTGTGTGGCCAGGTCGTGTGGAATGAGTCAGCCCGTATGACTCCTATAACTTGCTCTGATTTTTTAGTTTTCACTCATTTTTTTGCTCATTTTGCTCCCAAATGTTCTATTAAGCATAAAAACATAAAATTCACTATTAACATCAAATAAACACCCAAAAGCGCATTAAGAATGAAATTAAAACATGTTACTTTTAGCACTTATCACTAAGTAATTGAAATAAGCTAATGATTAGTTTAAAACTTGATAGAATTAAGTAATCAATTAGTTATTAATAGTTAATCTAGATAGGTTAATGAAAATACTAGAAGATAGTGCAACGAGATATTAGCTATTTGAAAGACCTAGCTAACTATAACCTAGCTAAGATATACATCAATTGTTAGGGAAACCTATAAGATGTAAATAAAGTTAGGTAGTGGGGGGTGAATGAGAGTGATGGCTAATGGTTTAGTTAATGCTTATAAGCTATTTACGAATTTAGGTATTCTTTAGATGCCTGTAAGTTATACACCAACTCAGGTACTTAAGCCTTGATGTCCATCTAGATTAGGACTCTTAAAAGTGAGTATTAGCTTAGATAGATTATTTGTTGCCCTTAAATGAAGATTTTCCTAATCACTACATCTTGATCTTAAAATTATGATTCTTTAGTCATATATGTTTTCATGTTCTTTAGTGTAGTTAAATTAGATTAGTTTAATCTTTAAAATTACTTACTTTAATATTTTAGTACATAAGAGTAGATTAATATTAATTGTTTAGGTTAATTAGTTGAGTGTAGTTAGCTTGATTGTTGTTTTCAATCATCAAAATACTTCTTTCTACATAGTTATTTCATTCTATATATTTTTTACTTGGCAACGGTCTTGTATACTTGTAAGTTACATTAATTGGTGAAAGGCTAAGACTTTTGAAGTTTGTCACCATTGTCATTCTACACCAATTCTCAAATTCATGGATGCTTGAGGAGTAGGCTCCAAATAAAAAAAAAAAAAAAAAAAAAAAAAACTTTGAACATAGGATAAACCAAAACTACTTTTAAGGGAATTTTGAAATCTACTTCTCTCAAATTGGTCGCACCTTTAATTCACTAGGTCTTCAATTATAACTGCTTAGATAATTAGCAATTATAATCTCTTCCTAATCTAGAATCAAGAATTTATTTATGACTAATGAAAAGTTGCACAAATAGATCTTCCTAAATTGAGTATGCATTGTGGCCAACCAATGTATGTATTAATTATAGAAGAATAATATGCAATAGTTTAATTTTCATCCAGATTTTGAAAGTAAAAAACAGAATAGAATAGTCCATATTTCATAAAAACAACTATAGACGACGGTTGAGCTAACTTGCCTAGGCCAAATATGACCTTGCTTGTTGGACAAGTAATCGGCTAGTACCTTTGGGTTATCCTCTCTTGAATTAGGTCAAAAGCAGTAAAGCACAACCCCAATCACTAATTACGACCTCATATTAATTTTAGGGGTAAATTATATAGATAGTCACCTAACTTTTATAGCTTTTCATTTTAAGTACTCAAAATAAAAATTTTGCATTTTAGGCACTAAACTTTAGATCTGTTTTCATTTTGGTCACTATGTGTATAAGAGGTAACGGAAATCCATGCTGGCATTTTAACTTTTTTTTTTTTTTTTTTTGCACCTAGTATTTGTGTAATTAATACATAATTTTCATAATTTCCACCCAATTTAGGAATGTCCAAGTAAGCATTTTTTTTAAACCCAAAACAAAACAGAAACCACGTAAGATTTAGTAAATAGTTTCATTTATTTGTTAAGAACCCTAAATTTTCTGAATAGAAAACTCACAACTTTCTAAGCTAAGGAATTGACCCCAATACCCACAAGAAACTATCAAAAGACCAGTAGTTCAACAAGTGAAGAAGAGAAACAATAGCAAATGAAACAATAACAAGCAGAATCCGAAATAGGGGTGAGCGCTCGATCGAATCGAGTGAAAAAATTTCGAGTTAATTGAGTTCGAGTTCTATTTCATCATCGTAATTCAATTTGATTTTTTTTTAAATGAGTGAAAAGAAATTTGAGTCGAATCGAATCAAGTGAAATTGTTCGAGTTAAATTAAAAAAATTTAACATGTCAAATAAAAATATTGTTACAGTATAACTAATTCCATGTTAAAGCACATAAAATTGAAACCATATATATTTGAAATTTTTTTAAAGCAAAATAATTAAAAGATAAGATATTTAGTATGATAAATTTGAATCATTAATTAGGTCCAAAATTATTATTTTAGAAAAAAATTAAAATTTTAACTTTTTTGTATATATTTTAGAATTTTTATAATTTTTTAAATATAAATTTTGAAATTTTTATAAATATTTTTAATTTTAAAAATTATTTTGATTTATTTTTGTAATTTTTATTCAGAGAGACCAATTTGCATATTTTTAAAATTAAGAACGACCAAAAGTATATTTACGTCAATCTGTTATTCAAATTATTCAAAATATTCAAATTGTAAAATTTAAGTCGACTTAAACTCGAAACTCGAATCGAATAATTTAATTCAATTAACTTAAAAATTAATTTTATTTTTTCGAATCGAATTGAATTTTATTCATTTCTAATATGAAGAACGCAAAGACAATATGAGCCTGCAGTGATACCCAACTCCATCTCCCAAAACCCAGGGTAAATTCAGTTTTTGTACCAAAAAAGTACAGCTTCGACCAATACGCTAGGCTTGGCACAGTGTCTTCAAGCAATGAAGAGGGGGGGGGGGGTATAGGTATCGAGGTTATACAAGGCATCAAGGCCCTTGGTCAGAATATGTCAGCCATGGTGAAAAAGGGATTGGGCTGCTTTCAGATTTAGAGTGCGCTCTTGTTTACCAGCAAACAAGTTTAATGAACAATGAAGTGAAAACTATCTACGAAAGGCACTGATTTTTCAGCAAAGCATCAAACAAATCAACAATTAACTTGTTTCAATTCACGATTTATGGTTCGATTGAAAACATTTACCAAATCCTACCCATTTCAATTTTGTTTTGGGTTTAAAACAAATGCCTATTTGGAAATTCTTAAATTGGGAGGAAATTATAAAAAAAAATATTTATTAATTACGCAAATCTTAGGTGGAAAAAAAATGAGTTGGATTGCCAGCTTGGATTTTCGTTATCCCTTATACCCATAGTGACCAAAATGAATAAATCCAAAATTTGGTGCCTAGAATGTAAATTTTTTTATTTTAGGTGCCTAAAATAAAAACTTATGAAAGTTAAGTGAATATTTGTATAGTTTATCCATTCTAATAGTTAAATATGTTACACAACTAAATTCTATTTCCATTAGAACTAAATAAATTTTACAATATTAAAATTTATGTGTAAACTTATTTTATTATGGAATGTTTTAATTATGAATTAAATTAACTGTGATGACCTTTTAGTTTAACTTTTACTTTAAACTCAAATAATTAATTTATTCATCCAATTAAATAACAATTCAAAAAATTTAAATTAACTTTCATCATCTCCTACATTTTCATACGTTTAATAATTCATATAATATATTTTCTCTAATTCATTGATTCATTGTTTAACATGTATTATGAATAAAATTACACTAAGCTAATGAATCGACTCATTAGACATATATAATATGGGTTAAAATAACATGAAATTAAATTCTAACACTCTTTATTAATTACATTGTTATTTAATCATGAAGTAAAATCAGTAAAAGTATCATAATTGAACTCCCAATAATATACCATCACGAAAGTTATATTTGAAAGCCTTAGTCCAATGACTTTGTCGTATCTATTATCTTTTAAGGCTATATCCGTTCACCTAATTTGATCCATTTTATTTTAATGTTCCATTATATTTTTAATAATGAAAATGATCATTAGATATATCAATAATGATAAAATCATTTATCTCAAATAAATGACCTAATATTGTGCTCTATTTTCATAACCCATATAATACCTTTGAGAGGATATTTATTAACTCTTTATTTAATTTACTGTTAGAATGTTTAGTAAAGTAGTTTGAGTTTTTAGCAAATAAATAAAAATTGGGGATCTTCATTTTAACTGAGAGAAGGCAAGAAAAGGAGTAGTGTTTTCTTTTTTGGATGCTAAGTTTGCCACCGGTTTAAGCCTTAAATAAATGTTTTTTCTTCAGTTTGGGTATAAAAGGCCGATTCAGTTTGTCTTTTATCGATTCATCTGGTTGGTGATTCAACCGTAGCTCAAACAAATTTCTGAAATAGCTTGTTCTTACTCCAACTTAGAATACCAACCGATTCTCGGTCTGATCAGTTGGACTGATCTTTTCAGTCTAGTTAAAAAAATAATAAAAACTTTAAAATAACTTGTAAAATTAAGTAAATGTGTGAAAAATAAATCTATTTACAGATGAAATTTTATTGCTTCAACAACAATATTGACATCATTTACTCTGAAATTCAATATTTTAAACTAATTTTCTCATCAAAACTCAATATTAAATTTCAAACTATATATAATATTTGAATTTATATATACAAATTCTACAATTTCATAATCTTAAACTTTAATATGTTAGTTGTTGTTTTAAATGCATTTATATAATGGATTAGATAAAAACATTGGAAAATCATTATTTCTTGTTTTTGTTTTTCATTTTTGAAATGCAAAGAATATTTTTCTTTTGAAGTTGATTAGTTTTTAGTTGTTTGAAGTTGTAGAGTATTATCGAATTTACTTTTAGGGGCTTTATAGGAAAAATCTATCAAATTATTAATATTTTTAGGAGCATGTTCTTATTCCTAAGATAGTTCTATCTTTTAAATTTCTAGTTAGTTCTTCTATTTATCATCTTTAATTCTTTCTTTTTTGTTTAACTTTACTTTTAATTTATTCTATTTCTTTTTATATTTCAATCACTTTTATTCATCCATTTTTTTTATTAATACATCACTTAATCATTTTCTTTTCTTACTTTTTTAATTAGATTAATTTTTATTTTTATTCTTGTTTATTATCTTACATATTGGGATTCCACACCAACTTCCCCCCAACCAAAAAAAAAAAAAAAACAAAAAGAAGTCTGCGCATCCTTTGCCAATCTGACTAGCCATTAGCCACAAACGGTGTACGGATTTGTTGCATCATAGGTGAAATTTCAAATTTGCAAGCATCATATGCAAAAAGCATATTGAATTTTGCCACCTTAATTCATTGAATCCTGGTCCATTCATTAATAAAAACCACATTTATTTCGTCCAAAAAAAAAAAAAAAACGTTTGTATGGACAATATCTTCTTTAATTTTTAAAATTATTCGTAATAATTGAGAATTATCTGAATTAAAATCAATCATTACTTTCATGAAAACTTAAATTTAAATGTGTTCTATAAATGGTTAACATTTAATCACCAAATCAATTAAAAAAATTTTGTTCTCTCCATAAATATCTCCATAAATATCAACGTTATCACCATTCAAAGTAAGCATAAATACTATATGAAAAAACAAGCATAAATAAAAAGTGGTTGTGTCAAAGATTATCCCTTTTCTCATATAAAATATATAATGTAAAGTAAAACTTTTCAGTAAAATACTAAAAATCTTATCATATATAAAAATAACGCATTTAGAATATAATAATGTAAGTTCGTATAATAAATAATAAAAAATATGATTTAAAATTAATTAATAATAACATATTAAATATGTTCGATATCAAAATAATAATTAAAAATTATTTTAATTCAAATGGTAAATAAAAAAGTTATATACATGATGTACTTGATTTAAATATTTAAAAAATCCTAATAAATAATATAGATATTAGGTTAGAGCGTAATCATTATATTATTATTATCATTAATTTGAAGTGAAAATTGAATTACTCCATATTATTCTCTTTCCTTTAAAAAAAAAAAATATCTCTTTCCCTTTCCTTAATTTTCACAATTAAAATAAAATTGATTTTATCCCATTTTTATTCTAAGCTAATAATTTTGGTTCACTATTTATAACGTGAAGAGGCAACTAGACATGACCCTTTCGATAACTCTAGCAATAGGCACTATAAGTAGAAAGCCTTTGGTTGGTTGCTATCAACAAAGCATCTAGGCTGCTGTTTGATAAGCAATTTGATACGCATGGAGGGTCCTACCATTTATTATTTTCAACTTCATTGTGACCATCCAACATTAATTTAATTTCACCCTTGGATGTTTTATATATAAATTATTATAAATATAAAGGTGTGATTGTGAATCATGCTATTTGTATTTTTTTTTAAAATTTCTAGTTTCTGACTTTTTATTATAGACTGAAAAACAAATAATTATCTATTTATATATAATTTCTACCGGGGTAGAAATTAGGGGTTAGTAGGTGTTTCGATCCCCTAAAATGAAAAATTTTTTATTTAAATTTTTAAAAAATTTTAAATTAGAAAAGATAAAATTATATTTTGACCCCCTAAAAAAATATAAAAATTTAATTTAATCTTTTAAAATTATAAAAATATATGCAATTAAAAATAGTGAACATACATTTTTATTATCGTAACAATTACAATTTAGTTTTACCTCTAAATTTTTTTAATTTAACTCTAATTACTACCTATAGTTATTATATTTTTATAAATAAGAATAATTATAAAAAAATTGCACTTTAAATTTCAATTATTAAGATTTGATGGTTGATTGTAACAATTAAAGTGTGATGTATGTTAATATATATATATATATATATATAAAACATAATTATTGTCATCTCATGATTAAGTGCAAGACGAATAAGTAAATAAAAGTCATCCAACAATCAAGTAGAACTCAAAAATCCAAACGGTGGGTGATTAAATCTAAAACTATGGGTGATTAAAAGATTCTTTTAATAATTATTTGCGTATTTAATAGAAGAAGAATTTTATGGAAAATTATGTTATGTCATTTATTATTTTTATACTATTCATTCATGTTTACTCTCTTAACAAATTGAAAAAAAAAATCATATATTTATAATTGTTATAATAGCAACTATATCAATTAATTTAAGACTCAATTTTATATGAAAGAAAATGAAATCATTTGTATGTAAATAAAAATTGAATGTTTTGAAGAATTTATAATTGATGAAGTTTGTTTAGGTCTTTTCCAAATATTAAAAGGTTGATAGATTTGTAAAACAAAATGAACATTTAAGGACTCCCTATAATACTTAAATATAAAGAGATGGAAGTGGCTAAGGAGGGATTTTTTAGAGGGGTAGTAAGGTGAAGGAGAAGATACCTTTAGATCAACCTATTTGGACATTTCACATTCTTTTGTTGTCTTTGAGGTTGTTGTTTTCATGAGAGTGTATAGGGATCAAGATATCCTTTACATGTGGTTGGCTAGGGCATTTGTCTTTGGTTCAACAAGACTCTGGTTCTAGTTATTTTGTTGATCTAATCACTTGACTTTTATTAGGTATTGCTATTGGGAATTGATAACTATTTTCCATTCATTTGTTTGGCACCAATTAAACATTTATGGAGTTTGGGCCTTCAAGATTGTTGGTTCCTTTAAGTATGAGATCTACTTTTCTAGATTAGTATAATAATACGTCCCCCTTAGGTTTAAGGCATGTTATAAAGTGATCTAGTAAATACTTGTGAGAAGGTGGCCACTAAATGTTGTTCTAGTTGTCAAATTGTTTAAAGAGAGTGGCTTATTAAAACATTATATTTAATTACACCCCTGAGGGTTTTGACAATAATGATTTTCGATTGTATTAATTGAGCCAGTGCCATACATTAAGATGTCGGGCTGAATTGGTTGACTTGATTGTATCCCTCAAGGGGTTTAGCTCTATCGATTAAGTGAGAGCAAGTTTGTGAAAGTCAATGTGTTTAATTTGATTACATCCTTTAAGGGATTTGGCTCTACTAATTAAGTGGGAGAAACTATGTGAAGATCAAAATGTTTGACTTGATTGCATCTTTTAAGAGATTTGGCTCTACCAATTGAGTGAGAGCAAGTCTGTGGAAATCAAATTGTTGACTTGATTGCATCCCCTGAGGGATTTGGCTTTATCAATTAAGTGAGTGCAAATTTGTGGAACTTAAAATGCTTGTTTTCATTGCATCTCCTGAAGGATTTGGCCTTACTCATAAATTGGGAGAAAATATGTACAAGTTAAAAATTTTAATTTGATTAATTGTACCCTTCAAAGGATTTCGATTTATCGATTAAGTGAAAGAAAATATTTGAGTGTCAAAATATTTTACTTGATTGCATCCTTTAGGGATTTGGGTTTAATATTATTTATTGTTTAAAGGTGAAGGTTTTCTTTAGATGGGAAAATGTGTAGTGATTGCGGCTAACGAATTGTCATGGCATATGAAGCCTTTTGAAATAATGCATCATATAAATGTAATGATGGTTGAAGTAGGTTCCTAAGGCATGTGATGATCTAGTGGAGACATATGGTTTGTAGCTAGTGGCTTGTTTTTAATAAAAAGAGGTTTGGCACAAGTGACTTTTGTACGATTTTGAACTCTCTTTGAAAAGTTCTATCACTTGATGGCCTAGTTCGATTTCACTACATGTCCCATTGTTTTAATGTCCTCTATATATGTGTGTGATTTGCCGTAATTTGATATGTCAAATTAGGCTCCCTAATACGCTTAAAGAGCTTGTTTTCGAGCAATTTATATGTTTTTACTTAGTTTCAATTTCTTGCACAAATAAGTGATTAGTTTGTATTTTATGCTATTTTGAGACTCGAGATGACCAATTGGCAATTGGGGCATCTAACAATGTTGGTGGATGATGTAGGGAGCCCATGGTGGTCCAAATGGAGTGAAAACATCATCGAAAAGGGAGGTATCATGATATCGAAGCCTGGAAGTTGTAATACCCCTGATAGTGTTGAAACAAGGAAGCTAAAGCCACCTATAGTGGCATCGCGATACACAAGACTTTTAAAAACCCCCATTTCAAGACTGAGCTGATATCGGATACTCAAGTATCGCGATATCATTATCGAGGGAGACAAAAAATGACCATAGGGGCAATCCTTATCCAACATGTCCCCCAACCACAATTAGATATTTAGGGGCAATTTGGTAAACATTTTTGTACGTGAACTCTGTTGAAATAGGCCAAATTGGTTGAAACAAAATATACACTTTTGACTTTTAGGTTTTTAGGATTATGCTATTCATCTCTTAAGGTTTAGTTTTCTTCTCCATAGTCTAGGGTTTCATTTCTTGCTTATTTTTCTAGTGTTTCTTAGTTTCCTGTAGTTAGTTAAGTTAGTTACTATTATGGCTAGGATCTATTTGCTTATTTAATCCTTCAAACTCTTTTTTAGTTACAATCTAATCCATTAATCGAATGCCATTTTGTTTATTACATTTTCTCTGTTAAAAATCACTTCTTTAGTGCTATTGTTTACTTTTTTTATTGTCATTCTTGTTGTATCCAAACTTTTGCAAGGAATCTTGGATTTTTATTTATTTTATTAGGGTTTAAGTTAATGTCATTTTCATTTGATTCCTTGCTGATTATGGGTTTCACTATGAGTATGAGTAGTTAAATATTTAAGGGTTAGTTGATGGACATGTTGGGTAATTGGTTTTTAGATTTGGGGACTAAATTACAAAATTAGACTAAATCAAATAGACTTAAAAACTTAATATTGACATCCCTAAGGGAAAATCAAGATAAGTGAGACAGAGATGAGATTTTATTAGGCACTAATTTGATGAGTCCCGAGTTAGTTGGTGAGGTCGAAAGATAAAATGGACACGTGACTCTCCTCCAGAAACTTTTTTTGTAGTGGCTTACAGCTTTACTTGAAAATATAATAAAATAAATTCAATATGGACAAGATCCAGTTACCCTAACAAAGCCCTTAATTACTTTACTGACATTGTAACTAGCATAACAACTCAATGAACTGGTGTACAATACCTTTGGCGATAACCCTCTTTTTACCAGGGTCACAACACTCTTACCAAACTCTTCTTCTTTACGACTTTAATACATTCTGAGAACAATCCTTACATAATATTCTAATATTTACTATGCACTCGACCTATACACCAAGACAACATTTGGGCGGATAGGCTATGCCCCATAGATTACTCTTAGTTACTCGCCAAAATTTAGAACCTGCCAAAACTGGGTGTCACAAATATAGTTAGAAAAAAAACCATTAAGCAGAAAAATAACCTAATATTACTCATGAAATGCATCTCAATATAGCAACACTTCCTCGCTTTTAGTCGACACTCTAGAAAACTCTAGTCTAACTTATTGAAACATGAAATCTAACCTTAGAATCATTTTTAAGACCTTCTAATTACTCAAGACTTACTAGCAACACTAACTCTTACACAAACTTTCTCTAAAGTTCTACAAGCTCTCAATAATAGAATCTCAGGAAAACCTTAACAAAACTTTATTCTAACTTAAGTCTCAACTATTCCACTCCATTCTAAACTTATTTCTAACAAGATTCAAGCTAAAAAAAAAGAAAAGAGATGAATGGATCAAATTTTTCTCTCACTAACTTGAAAAGTGCTCAAAATAAAATAAAAAATCAAGATAAAATGGTTTAAAATCATAATTTAAGGTTAGAAAACACTTTGCCTTACTAGAAATATCAAAATGTAGCAAAGAAAAAAAAACACTCAACTCATCTACTCTTCCAAAACCTCCAATGTGACTAATGTCGAAACCTTCTGTTTAAATGCGAAGGGTATTTTGAAAACGGGAGTCGCCACCAACCTTTTAAAGTGTGATTGGATCACCTTATAAAACATTTTGGTCTACGAAATTATGAGAAAACGGGCTCGGGAGTCGGTTACGTACGAGGAAGGGTTAGCACCCTCGTAACGCCCAAAATTGGTACCAAATTGAATAGTTTTGTCTTAATGTCAAAAGCTTGAAAAAATTTAGCAATAAGATCTATTTTAAAATCGTAACAATTTGAGTTGAAAATCGAAATTCTTTCGTCCCAAAAGAATGCGAACATCACATCCAGCGTGATTAGACGTGATATTCTTAAACTTTCGTAACTAAAAATCATCTCGTAATTTGCAAAGTCTATTAAAAAGGATACTTTAGATATTTAGACAAACGGGAAATTGCAACCCATCATATTAGGGCACTATTTCTCGAATTCCTAAATACAAAAGACATTGCCTTGTTTTTAAGATTCCTTTGGATTAAATGAAATATAATTTTTTTTAAAAATGTTGATGCATTTAACCTATTACAAAAGATCAATATTGGATTAATTAAACTACACTTTAACATTTCATACAAATATAATGTGGAAAATGGTAAATATGACATAAATCACACAATATACTTTAACATTTCATGCATATATAATCACAAATAACATGAATATACACATTATCATTTCATGCAAAAATACAAAATAGCAAAATAATGAATATATCAATACATATATAATAATATTTCATGCGAATATATTCTTAAAATAACAACATAAAATGATTAATTTTCATGCAAATATATAACAATAAATAAATAACATAAAAATAACAAATAATTTATGAGATGAAATTAGCATGTTAAAACAATACCTAATAAATACAAAAAGGATAAAAATGATAAAAAAAATAAATAAAAAATGAAATATATTAAGCAATATATAAGTAATAAAAGAAAATTCTTTAAAAAATAAAAATATAGTAGCTTGATATATTTATAAAAAAATGAAATAATATGTTAAATTGGATCAAAATTTTATAGTAATTTTTAAATATAGACATTAAATATATAATAAAAATATATGTGTAAGTTTGTAATAATTTACAAATTCAATTCTTATATGCTAATAAATGATAAATAATGAAATAATATATAATAAAAGGAAGATAATATAGGGAATAATAATATATGATATGTAATAAAATATATAAATAAAATATAATGAAATATAAATAATGTGATAAAATATCATATAATGATAATACATATACTATTATTTAATAATAATTAAAAAAACTTAAAATTTTACACAATTAATGAATAATAAAATAATACATAATTTATAATAGAATGAAAATGCAAGGAATAATATATATAGTAAAATATGTAATATATACTAAAATTTTATAAATAAAATGTATAATAATATAAATAATATAATGAATAATATATAAATAAAAAATAATATATACTATTTTATATAACTAATATTTATAAAAAAATATATATATATATATAAGGTATTTAATAAATAAATTATGCAAAAATATTTAAAAGGATTAAAATGAAATAAAACTAAAGTTTTAGGGCTAATTTTAAAATAAAAAAAATTTAAGCCTAATTGGAACGCACCCAAGACTACAAGGGACTCACTGGGCAATTTGCCCTAATCCCAAAACGGCGTCGTTCTTCAGAATAGACTTTAATAGCCATGAGGACTAGATTGAATTAATCTTAAAAGATTTGGGTCAATTTAAAATAAAAATAAAATGGAATTGTAAGTTTAAAAAACTGCATAGGGATCAATCGAGTAATTTTCCCTTTAAGAGAAAACACGCGAATCTCATCCGGGTCTCCGGTCAACACGCGGATCCTGGGCTTAAACGGTGCCGTTTTAATGCTTATTGAATTAAGCAAAATGACGTCGTTTTTGTAATGCTACATATGTCAAATTTTAGCCCAAAATTTCATTTCTAACCTAATTTTTTAAAAAAAACCAAAGAACCCTCTAGCAGAGGGTTGAGAACCAGCCCTCGGAGCTCTGCCAAGCCGCCGTCCAGGGACTTACACGCGCCTACGCGCCACCGTCAACACCGCCTCTTACGGCGGCCGGAAACTGGAAAACTCTGTTCTATCAACTGTTTTCGTCTATTTTATTGCAAAATGTCTGTGTATCACTGAGTTCTTTTTTGAATTTGTGTATATCTAAAAAACCGTACTTTACATCCTTTTGATTCGGGCTTTTATAGCCATTGAAAAAGAAAAGAAAAAAATATATTACAATCTTTGATTTTATTTCTTGCCATATTTGTATTGGTCTCTGATGTTTCTTCTTTCCTTTTTTGCAGGTACCAGCGAAGAATCCGGCGGTGAATGCGCTGGCGTTGATTCGTGCGCCGATTACGACGCGATATGGCGCCGGAGTCACGATGTCAATGGAGGCGTCGATGAAGGTCACTGGAACAACGAAAAAAGGGTGTGACGATTGGCATGCCTGCGGCGCGAATTCTGGAACCTTCTCTAGCGTGTGCGGCGCCTTGGGTTTCAGAAACCCTAAGTCTTCCGTCCTCTATTAGTTTGGGCCTCTTGGGCCGTGTCTATTTGTGGGTTGGGTGTAACTGGGCATAGGGTCTTAGGTTAAATGGGTCTTGTATCATCAGGCCTTTAGGCCATTTTGTAAACTGGACATTACAACATGGATATTTATTTATTTATTTTACAAACTTTGTTTATTTCATTGCACGGCCCGAGTGAATTTGGGCTGTTACAGCTAACAAGAGAAGTAAGAAAATGTTGAAATTTGATCTAGAAATCTTATTAAAATGAATGGTTTTGATGGAAATCAACTTCCCAAATTTAAAATCTCGAAAGATACTCAAATATTGATTAAATTTTAAGGGAAAAGTTAGACAGAATTTTTTTGCAAGTTTGGAGAAAATCATCATGACAAATCACTCCCTTTAGTCGTTCCCTCTCTTGCAAATTCAAAAATAAGAATTTTGCTATTACGGACTTGAGATATTTACACTGGAAAGACCTTTAATATGCTAAACCATATTTTCTAATATTAATAGATTGACGCCACTAGTTTTGCTAACCTTACAATTTAGTCCATAAACCTAATTAATTGCTAAGCTCTTTAAATTAACCTCTTAATATTCTTAGTATTACCTAATTAGTAACTAAGGACACCCTAATCCACTATCATACCCATTCCCAAAAATCTCTCGGTTTAACTGCCTGAAATGACTTGATTTAAGAAATCCAACCCAAAACTTATTTTTTGACATTATTAAACATTAGATTGCTACACGCGAACTGGCTTATATACAAATTTTCTCTAGTCTCCTTGATGAGAGCTAAGTTGATTAGTAGATTGCCATTGTTGGTCTGAATAGCAATGTGCTTAGTCATTAAGGTATTGATCTTTATTTCTACCGGTATGACTAATTTTGTGTCATAAACTAGGTTAAGTGGCATATATCCCGAAGCCTACATTGTAGTTTTTTTGTAAGGACTAGAGGATGCCTAAAACTTCTTCAACTGATACTTCTTTAGCCTCATCAAGCCTTTTTCTCTAATGGTGTGAAGATATTTTTGTTGATTGTTTTAGTTTGAATGCTTGTTTTGAGGATGTGTTATAGAAGCATGTATTAGAGCTAACATGAATCTTTTGTAAAACCCTTTAATTGTAGAGGCTGAAAATTGAACGCATTATCAATGATGAGTGCATGAGGCTTACCAAATTTGCATAGTATGTACTTCAATAGGAAACTTGTTACGATTTGTGCCTTTAGTTTAGTGGTTTTGTCATGACTACTTGTAAATTTTCAAATTGATTAACAAAATAAAAGTACCACATTTTTATTTAATATTATTTTTATGATTTTTCTTAATGGTTTTTGTATGAAAAGAAAAAATGTACGAGTAAATATTAGCTCATTAATTACGTAAGACTTAGCTAATATTAAATAGCATTATATGGTCAGGTTATAATGCAAGAAGACAACGTATGTTAATAGGTAATCTAAATTACCTATGGTCCATAGAATCATATTGAGCAAATGATTCATGTTAAGATAATTATGTCATCTATAAGTCCAATTAGGGAGATGACTTATCTTGGCTATTGGAGTTGGATTGACTTCTAGAAATAGAGATATAGATGCAATTATCTAGACTAACAATACATTGGATTAGACCCAGATTAAATTTATCCTAAATTTGTTTAAAGATTATTAACTTGTGGCGTTCATGACATGATTTATTTAAATCTTAAATAAATGAATGTATAGAACTCATATACTTTAATATATTAGGTTGAATAACATATAATTAAATGGAGCTAGGATAGCGAGCTAATGAGTTGTGGCACACAAGGGAAATTATCCATTGGAGTTGCTAGCCATGGGGTGGTAGAAGTCCTAGTTGGACTTGAATTCTTTTAACTAATTATTTTATTACATCAAATATCAGTGCATATGGATGCCAAAAATTATATACAATAAAATACAAGAGAAAGCTCTGATGAAATTTAGTCAGAAGAGATGAAAAATGTTGGCTAAGAAGTTTTTAAAGTAGTAGAAGGTGAAGGATAAGATACCTTTGGATTTACCTACTTAATATTTTATATCAAGGTTTTCTTGCAATATTTGAGGTTATGCTTTTTATGAGAGTATGCGAGGATTGAGATATCCCTTGCATGTAATTGATTAAAGCATGTGTTGTTGGTTTGACAAGATAATACCTTTAGTCTTTTTACTGATCCTTTTACTTGACTTTCATCAAGTGCTTCTTTTGGGAATCGATAACTATTTGTTGTTTATTTGGTAGGAGTGATACTTGGTTTCTAGACTAGTATAACATGGATAAGTTGATCGCTATTGGAAGCCATTGCTTTTCTTTTTTATTTTTTCAAGTCATTGCTATTGTTCTCGCTGGTAAAGGTTGTTGGTTAAGGGTTTTACTCGATTTCTCAACAATTAACTTTGATTTTGATCGATAGGATTGTTGGTAAGAATGTCTTTTTTAAAATGCATTTTAATAAAATTATTTGGCATATGAATATGTCAATGTGTTTGTTATATAAGACAATAAATTGCCACAAAATAATTATGTGTCATCTTTTATAATGGAGCTAATGGAACATTTTACGTTTTGAGCTTAATTTTAATAAATCGAAAATAAAACGATCATATTTTAGCAAATAATAATAGAGAAATCAAATTTTACAAAAAAAAAAAAAAGGAAAATTACAGGATGATGTGTAAAATTTGATAAAAAAATAATAAATAAAAGTCATTAACTCGATTGATATGAACATTGTTGTAAATAAAAAAAATATGAATTCGAGTCCGCTGAAACACATCATCCTTAGAAGTGTCTATAAATAATTCTAAATATTATGCTCACAAAGAATAAATATAATCAAAATCTATGATTATAATATTAAAAGAAAAATCATGATAATATAAAATCCAATCCGTGGGTAATCAACTGTGAAACTATGGGTGATCGAAAGAGAATCTGAAAATCGATATTCAATGAATCCAAAATTGATACCTATAAGTTTTATTAATTATTATTATAAGTCGTATTAAATTGATGAAAAAAAATATTAGATATTGTAGTACGGCCGGACCAGTCCAGAACATGAAGATGAAGAAATTTGGGTGTTGTTCAAGCACGCGTCGGCCTTCACTTCACTTCAAACTTGCAAAATTCAAATGGAAATTTCTTGGAATGAGTTTTGATAAGTTTGCATGTAATATAAAATATTACAAAAGATTATAATAGTTTGTATAATTAGATAATACTTTGTGTAATTTATTTTGTTCAAAACATTACGATTAATTTGTTTAATTAAACAAAAAATTATATGTTTTAATCATTTTTAAAATTAGTTAATGTTATTTATATAATAGAATAATATTAAATATTAATTTATGTAATTAAATAAGATTTTACGTAGCTCGTACAAAAATTAATTCTAACTCTTAACACGTAATCAGTTAAAGGTGATAGGATATATTTTATTTCTTAAGAAAGATGCATGGAAGTCACCGTGACTAGGGGACAGCACAAAACCAAATGTCCTTCTTGTCCTTTCTTAAGGAGACGCGTCATCGCCCACGTCAGATAAATTTAATTTAAACTTTTAAATAATACTAGAAATCCTATTATAGTATAGATATGAGAGTGAAAATTAGTCTGGCCGAAGTCCTGTTCGAAAACTGAAAGAGTTTGAGTAAAAATATATGTCTGAAAAATATGTTTAGGTAAAAAAATACCCGTTTAGAAGATGATTCAGGCCTCGAGTAAGGCTTTTTTGAACCAACTTGGTTCGAATATAAAACAAAAAGAAGTACTTATTTTTATTGTTTTCTTACTTTTTTTTACTGTTTTGTTGCTATTTTCCTGTTATTTTTTCTACTATTTTGCTGCAATTTGACTATTATGTTGCAACTATTTTGTTGTTATTATTTTGGATATTGTATAACTCTTGTTTTATTGTTAATTTTGTTACTATGTTACAGGCATTTACTTGTTAAGTTGCACCTATATTAGTGTTATTTAAGTATACATATTTTTTAATTTATTTTTAATTTGTTGGGAAAATTTTATTTTAATATTTTTAGTATTTTTTATGTATTATATTTTTGAAAAAAATAATATAAAAAATTAATACGAGTTGACCGGACCGAGCCTGAGTTTTAGCATTTTTATCTGGGCTGAGCTTGGGCAAAATTTTAGGCCCATTTTTTGGGTCAAGGTGGGCCCAAACCTAGCAAA
This sequence comes from Gossypium longicalyx, assembly GCA_025698465.1. NCBI lineage: Eukaryota > Viridiplantae > Streptophyta > Magnoliopsida > Malvales > Malvaceae > Gossypium > Gossypium longicalyx. Next base: position 86,911,125 of record CM046995.1, read on the forward strand.
CGGGTCTAAAATTTTGGTTGGGCCCGACCCAACCCATGGACACCTTTAGTGTAAACTACAAATTTAGAATATAAATGAGTGTTTAAATATAATATCCAACAAATAACGAAATGTATAATCTGAAACTAATTAATTATAATAATACATAAAATATTAAAAAATAAAGCTTTAGTTGAGTGCTGGTAAATTTAAAGTTTTACTAATCCAATTAGTGTATGTTCCAATCCTACAATATGCATATTTTTATTGGTTTTTGTTAAAATAAAAAGATTAAAATACTCTCGAATAATATAACTTATTTTAATTACATAAGGATATTTTCATAATTTTCCTAGCCGAGTTAGCGCTCGATTGACTAATGACTCCAACTTTATTAAAAGCTTAAATAATAGTATAGATGTCATCATAAAAATTATTGATATATTCTCAATAAATTTTTAAATTGAGAAAATATTGTGAAATTAATTTATTAATTCTATATAAAATTTCATTTACAAATTATATTTTATTGATACACTGCCAGTGGAGTTTTTAGACTCTACAAATAAAGATAAAAGATTGACAACTGTTTTATGATTACTTATGAAATAAAAAAGTACATTGACGATGTACCAAATATTAACCCTTATATTATTTCATTTCAAATAAAAAATTGAAATTTAAAGCTTGCGTTATCAAACATTAAAGATGGAAAAATTCAATTTGCATCATGAATTTGAAAACAATTCCTTCTTAATAGAGAAGGTTTTTTTTTTCTTTTTTAACAATGAAGGCCTAATAAATTTTTTCATCAACAACCATGCATCATCAAAATACAATTACAAATAAACACTTCAAGTACAAGGTGTTTAGGGCCAATCTCATCAATTTTTGAAATTTAATAAGGTATGTATTAATTAAAAATAAGCACATAATTGTAATCTTTGATATTATCTAATACCGTTATTCTAAACCTTAAAATAGATCTTCTAAATGGACAATTATAGATATTGTGCTCGCTTATGTTTATGTAAGCAAACATAAGATGGAACCTTCATGTCACTAAATAAAAGAGTCAACAACATCTTTTCATACTACACATATTCTATATTAAAATGTTAGATGAGATATCTTCGAGTCTTGAGGTAATGTGAAAATCCTTTAAGTCGTTGACTAACTTGAAATCAACAAGGAAAAATGTATCTATCAAACATGATGATATCAAATTAGTAACAACTTGATCCTAAGGACATCTATTCAATGGTTTCATGTCAATACAAAATGTTCAAATGATGATTGGGCATCCTCATGTTTGGATGAAGCTGGAATCCAATATTAATGGCTAAGTTGACATTTAAAAATTTGAAAATTATCAAGCCTACAAATGTCAACTTAGTAACCCATTTTCCTAAACCCATCGTTATTCATTTTAAAATAATTTAATGTGTAGAAATGGTTTAAAGGGTATGTAAAACCCTTTGGTTTTTCAAGGTTGGTATGTATATTTAAACCCTTAACTCTAAACCTTAATTCAATCCTTAACCTTTAAACCCTAAGCATTAATATGTAAACTACAAATTTAAATATTAGAGAAATGGGTTAGGGTTTAAGGTTTGGATATGGATGTTTGATGTGAGAGAAGGATGTGACATGGATTATATTTGTAGATTATTCAAACCATGAACTCGATAAGAATCAATCATGATCGTAGCAAATAAAGTTGGCAACTATAGGTCACAACTTTAATTTTTGAACTGAACTTGACACTTGTGGGTAGTGAGTTTAGTGAGTCACTTGTCAAATGCCTTGAAAGCCTAAACGAGATTCCTAAACAATAACTTATTGTATTAAACTTGACATCTATGGGTGTCAAGTTCAAAAAAGTTGCATGTTAGGTCTTCCTTTTGTAGAAATCCTTGATGGGTTACTTTTTGAGAAGATAACTAATTATATAGACCTCGATATTGATGGATGTCGAGTTTAGTCTTACAATGTAACATCTTCAACCCAACCAGATTCGTCGGGTCCGAATCTCAGATGTTATTATACACAATACGTAACCAAATATCAAACAGTTGACAAACATTCCTTACTTAAAACATTTTACTTATTAATTTAATTGAGAAAATTGAGAGATGAGAACAAGGGACAATATTAAAAAATTTTAATCCAAACTTGTTACAAGTCATTACAATATAAAGTTTGTAAAAGATAGACTCTTAGGGCGTAACCCTAAACTACACCACTTTCTCCACTATATGCATAATATTCCACTTCGCCACTATCTTAACATACTCCTGGCGCATTCTCTTACCATATACTTGAAACAGCAACAAATATTGTAAGTTCAAAATAACTTAGTGAGCTTTATCACAAAAATACCTTCGCGGATAGTTTATAAGATTGGAAGAACATCAATGCACCAGGTACCCTTCTGAACCACTTACTTCCATTTCGAGCGGATACTATCATAGTTTCGACATACACTTCCACGCCAACTATCATACTTTAACATACTAATTCTTTCTTAACTGTCTAACTGAAGATACTTCTAGACATCTTATAAACCATAGGTACTTCTCAAAATAATATAACTTTAAAGCCCAATTCATACATATCATCTCTTCACACAAAAACTTACTCCAGAATAGTTGTTTACAAATATTAATCATTGACAGATACATATACATTTGGCGAATACTTGCGCACATCTAAATACCATCAAACTACTAATAAAATCATACCTTGGTTTGATACCATTCAAACTCTCACTGATAATGTACTACACAGATCATTTGGATAAATTCCACAACACTTTATTTCGGAACCCCAAATACTCAGGATAACAATAATTCAGAGTCTATATGATTTCAAAAAAAGCCATTATACAACTCAAATATAGCAGATCCCAAATAACTTAGATTCAACCATTACCTAACTCAGATGAACTTGAATTGACAATTTCTTATGTCTTTCATAACCATGAATACGCCTACTTTTAAAACTAATAGATTACCATGACAGATACGCTTTTTAACATACAAATACACACTTATTTTCAGAAATTCCTTTATCTAATTCAACCAAATTAACCTTATACATTTCATAAACTTATTATAGAATTATCTATCATAGAACAATCAAAATTTACCAAGAACTTACCAGAAAGGGCGAATAAGTATATCTTATCAAATAGACTTAACAAAGTGCGCCATAAGATATACACAAAAATATACCATAAATGCATCATATAGATTTATATGTTTACTGTCTCGACGAACTTTCACAGAAAGTGCCACGGGTGTCTCATAGACTTATCAAAATTTCATGTATCGTGATCTGTCAATTCAATTTACACATTATCGAAAGCTACACCATGAACATACATACAGATATGTCTTTCCATGGGTCTCAGCCACATGGACTTATACACATTCATCTATCATGATCTGCCAATCCAGTCTTTAACTTACTAGAGGCTACACCATTATGCCGTGGGTCTTAACTTTATGGTCTTACACTTAATTTCATATCGTGATTTGCCAATTTAGTTAGCAATATAACTCTCGTGCTTCATAAAAGAACACTTGCTCAACATTTACTTACCCAAATTTATTCGCTTTCCAGACTGAACTCATACTTTCTGTTTATCAAACTTTACCTGTATTCTTACCCTTTAACATTTTTTTTCAACAGAACTTTATACATATCATCGTAACCCATATCTCATCTTTACTATACTTATACACTTACCGAGTTTCTTAGATACCATCATCCTTTATATATATGTTTCTACTTGAACAATTTACATAAGAGAGTCAAGATAGAGACTCACTTGATACTAACCAACTCTAGTTCTAAGCTCCAAACTTAGACATCCTTCTTGAACTAGCAAAAAAAAAAAAAAACTTCTTACAGAACATAGGACCACTATTAAAACTTATTTATATACAAATTACTATTTTCTTAATCACTGATAACCCCATGCAAAACCTTATACTTACAACTTATTGTTCAAATACCACATACAGACTTGCTCATTCAAAACTTGACATGCAAAGTTGTAATATTTATTAAACCAAGAATCCTTAACTTCCAGCTTGAGAGGAAAAGATACCATTGGATTTAAAGAAAAAGAATTAGAAAGTAGCATTGAAAGAAGAAAAATAACCCGTTTTAGAACCTTTCACACACACACACACACACACACACACACACACACACACACACACACACACACACACACACACACACACACACACACACACACACACACACACACACATATATATATGACCCATCCTACTTAGTGGAACTTAACAAGTTTCATAACTTTAGAATTTATCCTTCTTAATGGCCTATAGTTTCTGAGAGAAACATAAATGAGAATCCTGTATTATAGATATCAAACTAGTTTATCCAGTTGGTTCCAAACCAGATTACTTTACAACCTAACTATCACAGTACTTCAAACAAACAAGGCGTACTGTATCTTTGGTGTTAACCCATATTGTAATAACCTTTTCACTTGACCAAATATTTCTCTTTAAATAACATAATAATCTAAAATAAAAATCTACATTTACTCACACGACAATTACTATATGCCCACGCTTATGCGCCAAAAGAAACATATAGGCGGATTACACTTCGCCAAACAAATTATTTTGCCACTGTAAGCCAAAATCTTAGATCCGCCAAACTTGAGGTGTGACATACTAGGCCACCACTCATGGTTTGCGAGTTTATCCATAAGTGTATCTTTTAAATATCCTACACATGCTTATTCATTATAGATTCATTACAAATGCTAGTGTTTACAGTGTAGGGAAATGGGTTAAGGGTTATTAGTACTTTGAAATTATTGCCGAGTGAAAAAAAATTACTAACTACAATGTACCATTACTTTACACCTTTAATCACTTTAAGGTTTAGAGAAATAGGATAAGGTTTTTGTACAAACCAATAATTTATGGTGGGTTTATTCTACCATGGGAGCAATTTCACAAAAGTTGCTCACTTTCAAGAAAAATAATACCTAGTCGCTTAGCTAAATAGGCAACATATTATAGCTTTTGGTGGGCTTTTATGATTGTTGGGATCAACAAATATCAGTAAGCAATCAAATGTTGAGATTAAGGAAATGGGTTAAGGTTTCCATGCACCTATGCTCCAGCATTTTTAAGCAAGGTGGTATGAACAATACAAGAACCATACATAGGCATTTATATTAGTCGCTTGAATCAATTATTGGGAATGGATCTTATCAAGTTGGATGCTTGATATTCATATCATAATAAATCCATTTTGTGCCTTAATGGTTCTCTAGCGTTTTACTAAAATTGAAAGCAAATGAATCAAAATGAATTATGGGAACTAAATTCAAGTAAATCCATAACATAAATACATAAAATCATTTAGTTTAAGTAATACAACAGAATAACAAAAAAATCATTACGTGTATGATCAATGCATTTGGTCTCCATCTATTATTTAGGCAAATCCGGGATTGATCTCTATTTTTGCAAAGTCGGATCCTTCGTCAGGTTCATCAGATATGAAAGCCAAGGCGTCTTCAGTAGGAACATCTTTGCCTCGACCTCGACATTGAGCTCCACATTTGCCTCGACCATAACCATTTCCCCTAGCTTCAACAGCTTCATTGATAGGAACACTTATGCCATGATGCAGTCATAAATTTCTCCCTCTTATGTCTTGGCCTCCTTCGGAAGGTTGGGCTTTTGCTTTCATGTTTTTCCTCCGATGTTGCGGAATTGGACGTTGAATCCAATATATAAAAGCTTGTCTTGACATATATACATGGTTTATCGTAGGTTGCAAATTGTTCCGTGTAAATCTTGGATATAGAAAAATTACCATTTTTTTATCAATGCAACTTGTAGCCTGTGTTTAAGACAATTGGTCAATTGCTCGACATGTCAAATAAATCTAATGACTCAATTACAATCCCTTCTCGAATGCAAATCTATGAAGATGATAGTCATCTATATTGTATAGAAATTTTTTAGATCGCCCTAAATTATCTTAATACTCAATCGGATTGATGACACTCAAGAAAACATAAAAGCAAATAAAAGATAGAATAGCAAAAATGGATATTATTATTGTATCAAAAGGTATTAGAAAAAAGCTCTTCAAATTTAAATATGAAAGTTGATACCATTCAAAAATTAGACATTTAAATTATTTATCATTACTAAAGAAAAGAAAAAATTATAACAAGTAAAGGTAGGACCACGATTTGACACCAGAGGTGGATCAGGACAATGCTACACCACATTTGGATCAAGTGGATTCCATCCTCATCTTTTTCATATTCAATTTGTAGTGGATTTAAAAAAAAAAATGTATATTTTACAAGTAAATTTGAAGATTGATACTTGATTTATTTGTATAAAAGTTAGTTTTATTTTTTAAATATACGTGTCAATGTATTGAGGGCTTATAAATTTCACTATAAAAATAGGTAATTTATCTAATTGTTAATTGGGTAAAACAAGAAATTTTTTTAAGAGTCGAAATTAAATTGTAATATTTATTATAGTAAAAATATAATTTCATCATTTTTATAGTTTATATCTTTATAATTTTTAAGGAATGAAAGTAGCATTTTATTTTTATTAATTTAAAATTTTAAAAATTTTAAAAAATGTAATTTTTTATTTTAGGTAGATTCGGAGGAACCCTAATTTCGGTTTTGGTTGCTAATTAGCTTGGTTAATACTATTGAAAAATATTATAAGTAATATTATTTTACATTTGACTAATTTTAGAAAAGGATTTAGCTTAAAAAATTTCAACTCAAAGCAATGAAAATATCACCAATTCTAGTATAAATCATATATAAATATTTTTTTTAGATAAAAGAAGCAAAATTGTAGTTTGATCACTCTTATCAAATAATGTGCAGCAAAGGCCAAAATTCCCGGCGCAACCACACGAATATTTTATAGTATATATTTTTCTCTTAGCCTCTTTCTCTTCTATAAATAATTTTCAGACCAAAACCAAATTTCTGAGGAAATCCCAGTTTCCATGAAAATTCTTGGGACATCTCGACCTTTGCCTCTCCCTTTATATAACAATTCTCCTCCTCTCTCTCATCCACACTTTTCTCCTTCAATTTTCCCATCAACCCATTATTCTCACAAGTTTTCGCAATTCATGGCTGCTTGCATTGACATCTCAAGAACAACAGACTCTTCCCAACTTTCCCAACGTCCAAACATTTCTCAACCTGATGAAGTTCTTTACAAGTATGGAAGTTTCTGCAGATCCACTTTCCCAAATAATGTTTCGAGCGTACCCTTGAATAAAAACCACACAAAAACCATCCCTACAAGAAAATCTGTTGATTTTTCTTTAGAAGAAAAAGAAGAGGTTGGTGCTTTATGGCTGAAAATGAAAGAAGAAGCAAGGTTAGATGCTGAGCAAGAACCCATCTTATCCAATTATTATTACAGCTCAATCTTTTCTCATAATTCATTTGAAAGTGCTTTAGCCAATCATTTGTCTATCAAATTAGGCAATCCAAGTCTTCCTAGCAGTACTTTATTTGATATTATCATGGCCGTGCTTGTGGAAGATCAAGGAATCATGATAGCTGTTAAGGAAGATTTGAAAGCTGCTAAAGAAAGAGACCCTGCATGTATAAGTTATGTACATTGCTTTTTGAATTTTAAAGGGTTCCTAGCATGTCAATCACATAGGTTAGCCCATAATTTATGGTGTCAAGGGAGGAAAGTTTTGGCCTTGCTGATACAAAATAGGGTGTCTCAGGTTTTTGATGTGGATATTCATCCTGGAGCCAAGATTGGGAGTGGGATATTGTTTGATCATGCTACTGGAGTTATTGTTGGAGAGACAGCAGTGATTGGAAACAATGTGTCAATTTTACATAATGTAACATTAGGAGGAACTGGTAAGGCTTCTGGTGATAGACATCCAAAGATTGGAGATGGGGTTCTGATTGGTGCCGGTACTTGTATTTTAGGGAATATTAAGATTGGTGATGGAGCTAAGATAGGTGCTGGTTCGGTGGTGTTAAAGGACGTGCCTCCAAGGACTACTGCGGTGGGGAATCCGGCTAGATTGGTAGGAGGGAGGGAGAACCCTATAAAGCTTGACAAGATTCCAAGTTTTACCATGGATCATACTTCACACATTGCTGAGTGGTCTGATTATGTCATTTAGAGGGACTACTAATTTTACTTTCCTAAGTTTTGGAATTTTAGCCTCTTTGGTTTGGACTTTGCAGCCTTTTATTTGTGTTATATGGGCGAATGCATAGAAGTTATGATCCAAATGATGCTACACTTTTTTGTATTGGCCGTTTGTAATATGTTATTGTATTGGCCGCTTTGTTGTAAGTACAATATAACATGTGCTTTTGTGGGAATTATGATTTCCATTATTGCCAGAATGCATTGCAGTAGTACTTTTTCATATTTATGATCCATGTTTTTTTAACAGGTATGGATTCAGAGTCTTGCTATTTCCTTTTTCAGGGAACATGAGAGCTCTGTTTTGTTTTAATAGCTGAGTAACCAATAAAGTTTAGTTTTAAATATAGTATTGATATTTAAAAAGAATGGTTAGTGTTGTATCCTTTTGGATCAGAGCCTTAACTAGTTTCCAATGAGTCGATTGAACATACTTTAGTTCAAGTTTTCAGTTGACACAAGTCCTGCACGAGTCACGGAAAAAACTATTTTATATAGAAGTTTTAGGAAAGTATGACCAGAAAATGAGGTACTTAGAGAGTGACATTGATACACAGTGCAGAGGCAGGGTAGGATTAGAAGAAGGATGATACAAGTTATGATGGCATATCTTTATTTCCATTTATTCTGTTGGTACTGAGTGGCAAATGCGTAGATGTTATGATCCAAATGATGCTACACTTTGTAGCATAAGCCAAAGAGGTTCCTTTATTGTTCAGAATAGAAAAAGGTTCTATTTTGTCATTATCTACTGCTGTAAGGATTGTACTAGAATAGTGCTTAATTCTGAGCTGTTGAGTTTTTACTATTCGATTGTTTATAGATGGGATTTTATGTTCAATGCCTCACTTGGAAAATCTCTACTCGAAAATGAGTTTCTCCTTCATTTTAGAGGTTGAGTATTGTCCTATATGGTTGTTTGTGCGTGATGTATTTTTCTCTCTTTTATTTATTTATTTTTTAATACCTATCTCCAATCTCATTGAAAGAAAACTGTATTGTCCCCAAGATTAGATTCTAGTGTTCTTTAGGGTAGTTTTCTTAGCATAAAAGAGTTCAAGTATCTAGGCTGATAGAGATTCTGTTTATCATTATAAATCTCTGCTACAAATATTTAAATCAAGTTCCATTAACTAAGGCACGTGAAGATGTTGATAGGATTCTACATGGCTATGCCTGTTTACTCCATTGATGTTTTTCGGTAAGATATTCCAATATTATAGCCATAAAAGAAGTTAAAATTTTCCATGTGCTGGTCAGAAAGGTTAAGTTTATTAAATACATCCATACAGAAATGTCAACTTTGACAGGCAAGCAGCAGGTATCAAGACCTGCAAAACCTGCATAAATTAAGAAGAAATGAAAATTTTTCAGCAATACCTGCACAGTTTTCCCTTTAGTCTTGTGTAGTTTTACAATGGATAATTGCTCCCACTGTCCTTCACCTTCCTTGTGTTCATTTTCATGGTGTCCAAGATATGGATGAGATCCAAAATAAAGGACTCACCCAAAAATCTACCCCCTGCACCATAGAAGCTACCTTTTATAGGGCACTTTCACTTTTTAATTTTCTCTCATCATCGCTTGACAGAATTAGCCAAAAGACATGGTTCCTTGATGCACCTAAACTTCGTGAATTATCACATATTGTTCTTTCTTCTCCAGAGGCTGCTAGAGAAGTGATGAAAACACATGACATCAATTTTGCTAACAGGCCCTTTCTCCTAGATGCTGAAATCATAATATACCATTTTTCAGATATTGCTTTTGCATCATATGGAGGCTATTGGAGGCAGCTTCGAAAGGTTTGCACATTGGAGCTGTTAAGTACGAAATGTGTACAATCATTCCGATCAGAGGAAAGCAGGTATCAAGTTTAATTAGATCCAACTATTCTAATACTGGACTGGAAATCAACAGTGGAGAATTGTTTTGCAGCTTATCATATAGCATCACTTTAAGGATGGCTTTTTCCTGAAGATGCAAGCAACACGAAGCATTCATTTCAATTCTGAGGAAACTTGTGGAAGCTGCAGCTGGTTTTAGTATTGCTGATCTGTTTCCTTCCATCAAATTGCTTCATGTGATCAGTGGAATGAGAGCCAAACTTGAGAGGTTTCACCATGATTTAGATGTGATGCTTGAAAGCATCATTGAATAACATAAAGATAGAAATGCGCATCCTGTTGAGTTTTTCACACAGGAAGAAAAACAGATCTAATTCACCCGGGTAAAATATGAACAACTTGTTGAATTTGGAGCAACAAAGTAATATTCCCGGATAAAATATGAAAAAAGTTTTTGATTCAAGAAAAGAATAGACAGAAGCAAAAGGAATGAGAAATTGAGAGAACAAGAAGATGATCATTATTTTTCATTGATACATCAAATATATGATATACATAGAAAGCTTACAACAATATTTTTAACTTGTTGTAGTGAACAAACATTAAATTCATCCTAATGATAACCTAGGACCTGTCTAAAAATGGAAAGTACTTGACCAACTTTATCCAGTCAAAAAGTTTACACAAAATCACATACAGTCATCATCTGTTACAACAAAACGTATTTTATCCTGGATAATATCACGTATTTGTTTCTTTTTTCTTTGTATTTTATCCGGGTAACATACATACAGCTGTTTGTTGCCACCTTTAACACTCCTCCTTGGCTACAAAATAGCAGACTCCAATTTGCTTCTTTAAATACTCGAACCTGGTGGCAGCTAACGGCTTGGTCAAAATGTCTGCCAATTGATCTTGTGAGCTGCAATGAACAAGGCTAATTTCTCCTGTCTGCTCAACTTCTCTAACAAAATGAAATTTGATTTTAAAATGCTTAGTCTTGCAATGAAAGACTTGATTTTTAGCAATAGCCACTGCTGATTGATTGTCAACCTTAATTTCAGTAGGCTCAAGTTGCTCTTCATTTAGATCATATAGCAACTTCTTAAGCCAAATGGCTTGATTTACTGCTGCTGCTGCTGCAATGTACTCAACTTCGGCTGTAGATTGGGCAACTGTTTGTTGCTTCTTTGAACTCCAGCTAAATGCTCCTGAGCCAAGTGTGAAGAAGTAACCCGAGGTGCTTCTCATGTCATCTGCAGAACCTGCCCAGTCACTGTCTGAATATCCCACAAGTCTAAGCTCATTTCCCTTCTTGAACATGACACCAAGCCTCAAGGTTCCCTTAATGTATCTAAGTACCCTTTTTGCTGCCTTGAAATGAGATATGTCACAACAGTGCATGAATCTAGACAACAAGCTAACAACATGCATAAGGTCAGGTCTAGTTACTGTCAAGTAGAGCAAACAGCCAACTAAGCTTCTGTACTCCTTCTCATCAACTCTCTCTTGATTTCCAAAACTGGTCAGCTTCTCTCCTTGAGCCATTGGTGTGCTCACTGATTTGCAATTTGACATACATAACTTGTCTAGGATCTTCAGGGCAAAAGCATACTGGCTAATGAAGATTCCTCGATTATACTGGTTCACTTCTATGCCAAGGAAGTATGTCATGGCTCCCAAGTCAGTCATATCAAACATTTCCTTCATTTGAGTCTTGAAGTTATTGATCAGATCAGTTCTGCTTCCAGTCACTAGCAGATCATCTACATAGACTGGAACAATTAACAAAGTTTCATCTTCAGTCTTCTTTACATAGAGTGTTGGTTCACTCAGACTTTTCTCGAACCCAAGTCTGCACAAGTAAGTATCAACTCGATCATACCAGGCTCTCTAGGTGCTGTTTGAGGCCAAGATAAGGCTTTCTTCAGCCTATAGACTTTGTTCTCTTCTCTTGGAACTTTAAACCCTTCTGGTTGCTCTATGTAAATTTCTTCTTTCAGAAAACCATTCAAAAAAGCTGACTTGACATCCAATTGGGGAATCTTCCACTATTTCTGTGCAGCCAAGGCAAAAAGAAGCCTGATTGTGTCAAGCCTAGCTACTGGAGCAAATGTCTCCATGAAGTTAGTGCCATACTCTTGACTATAGCCCTTTACCACCAATCTTGCTTTATGTTTGTTTAAAGAGCCATCAGAGTTAAATTTGGCTCTAAAAACCCACTTGACACCTACGACTTTCTTCTGATTTGGCCTATCAACCAAGTCCCAAGTTTCATTCTTTCTGATCATCTCAAGTTCAGCTTCCATTGCCTTCTTCCAGTTTCTGTCCCTTGCAATTTCTTCATAGCTTGAAGGCTCAACTATGGCTACATTAAACCTATGATAGATGTCAGCAATGGTTCTGGTTCCTCTTACAGGAGGATCATCAATGTTTGCACTTTCTGGTTCATTTTAAACTGGCTCTAAACTGATGTCAAGTTGTTGTTCATCAATCTGACTTGCATCTGAACCTTCCCAATTCCAAAACTTTTTCTCATCAAATTTGATGTCCCTGGTCACTACAATCTTCTTTGTTGAGGGATCAAACACTCTATATCCCTTTTTGGTACTGCTGTAGGCAACAAATATGCCAAGGGCAGACCTTCTTTCTAGTTTAGTTCTTCTTTTAGCTTGAATGAGTGCATAGCATATGCATCCAAACACCTTTAGATGGGAAACTGATGGTTTAAGCCCATACCATGCCTCAAAGGGTGTTTTGTCTTTTACTGCTGTTGTTGGAAGCTTATTCAACAGGTAAACTGAGGTGTTGACTGCTTCTGCCCAAAATCTGCTTGGAAGTTTGCTTTGAAACAGCAGACATCTGGCCATATTCATCACTGTCCTGTTTTGTCTTTCACAAACTCCATTTTGCTGTGGAGTATAGACTGTGGTCAGCTGATGATGGATCCCTGCATGCTCACAAAGCTTTTGAAATCTTTCAGATAAGTATTCAGCCCCATTGTCGGTTCTTAATGCCTTGATTTTACAGCCTGCCATGCGGTCCTCCACTAATGCTTTAAACTTGCTAAAGGCTTCAAATACCTCAGACTTTTGTTTCAAGAAGTAAACCCATCAAAGTCTGGTAAGGTCATCAATGAACAACACAAAATATTTGCTGTTATTCAAAGAAGGTGACTTCATTGGTCCACAAATATCAGAGTGCACTAATTCAAGCCTTTCTCGAGCTCTCCAAGCTTGGTTCACTGGAAATGGCAATCTGGTTTGCTTACCAAACTAACAAACATCACAAACACTGTCACTTTCTTCCACTTTAGACATATCCTCCACCAAGTTCTGTTTTTGAAACAGGTCAAGTGATCTAAAGTTAACATGGCCTAATCTTCTGTGCCATAGGCCAGTATTATCAGACAAGTTTACATAAGCTTTGTTTTTAAGCTTATTAACATCAAGCATGAAACATTTATCTAACATGCTTACTGTAATCAATTCTTGACCATGACAGTCCTTTATAACACATGAATCATTTTTGAAAACTAGAGAATACCCTTTTTCAACCAACTGACCAATACTCAGCAGATTCTGATCAATATTAGGCACAAAGAGCACATCTGAAATGATTTTGTTACCTGAACAAGTGCTGACAAGAACACTGCCTCTGCCTTTGGCTTCAATTAGCTCACCATTGCCAATTTTGATTTTTGAGACATAGCTTCTGTCTAGATCCTTGAACAGACTCTCATCACCTGCCATGTGGTGTGAGCAGCCACTGTCCACCAACCAATTGGTTCTGACTTTGTTTGAAGATGCAAAGCAGGAAGCTGTGAACACATGCTCCTCCTGAGCTTGAAGGTCTTCAGTAGCTTGAGCTTGAATCTGCAGCTGTGCTGGTGCCTTTAGTTTGTTTTTACAAACTTTCTCAGCATGGCCAAACTGTTTGCAGCTCCTGCTTTGGATGTCTGGCCTAAACCAGCAAAACCTTTTAGAGTGAGTGGTCTTCTTACAATGGACACAAGGTGGAAACTTTCTCTTGCCTGAATCTCTCCTTGGTTTATCCCTCTTGTCAAGCCAAGGCTTCTTACCTTTCTGACTTGTGCTGGAATTTTCTTTGGCCTTTGCTTGGAAGGCTCATTCATGATGGTCTTCTTGCCTATTGGCCCTTCTCTGCTCCAAAGCATAAAGAGAGTTCACTAACTCAGACAAGGAGATGGTTGTCAAGTCCCTTGAGTCCTCAAGTGAAGAGATTTTAGACTCAAATCTCTTATAGAGTAGGGTAATAACTTTTTCAACCACCCTGCTATCTCTGAAACCCTCACCAAGCAGCCTTATGCTGTTAACAGTGGCCATAATCCTGTCTGAGTATTGTTTAATGCTCTCAGACTCCTTCATCTTCAAGTTTTCAAAGTCTCTCCTTAAGTTAATCACTTGTTGCTGTCTAGTTTTATTTGACCCCATGAACTCCTCCTTCAACCTTTCCCATGCTTCCTTAGGTGTGCTGCAGGCCATGATTCGAGTGAAGATTACATCTGTCACTCCATTTTGCAAGCAAGCCAAAGCTTTGTGCTTCTTGGTGCTTTCCTCAGTATGCTGCCTCATTTGAGCAATCGTGGGATTGGCTCTCAATGGAAGTGGTTCGATGTCATTCTTAACTACACTCCACAAGTCTTGAGCTTGAAGATAAGTCTTCATCTTGACTACCCAAATGTGGTAGTTCGCTCCAGCAAACACAGGTGGTGGTGGTGGTGTAAAGCTCATCTTTGCAGCAAACAAATAGACCAACAACAAAAAAAAAACTTCTGCTTCTTTTCTCTCAAACACAACCAAGGTCCTCAAAGACATAGGCTCTTGATACCATTTGTTGAGTTTTTCACACAGGAAGAAAAACAGATCTAATTCACCCGGGTAAAATATGAACAACTTGTTGAATTTGGAGCAACAAAGTAATATTCCCTGATAAAGTATGAAGAAAGTTTTTGATTCAAGAAAAGAACAGACAGAAGCAAAAGGAATGAGAAATTGAGAGAACAAGAAGATGAGCAGTATTTTTCATTGATACATCAAATATATGATATACATAGAAAGCTTACAACAATATTTTTAACTTATTGTAGTGAACAAACATTAAATTCATCCTAATGATAACCTAGGACCGGTCTAAAATTGGAAAGTACTTGACCAACTTTATCCAGTTAAAAAGTTTCTGTCAAATCACATACAAGTCGTCTGTTACAACAAAACGTACTTCATCCGGATAACATACGTACATTTGCTGTTTGCTGTATTTTATCCGGGTAACATACATACAGCTGTTTGTTGCCACCTTTAACACTCCTCCTTGGCTACAAAACAGCAGACTCCAATTTGCTTCTTTAAATACTCGAACATGGTGGCAGCTAACGGCTTGGTCAAAATGTCTGCCAATTGATCTTGTGAGCTGCAATGAACAAGGCTAACTTCTCCTGTCTGCTCAGCTTCTCTAACAAAATGAAATTTGATTTTAAAATGCTTAGTCTTGCCATGAAAGACTGGATTTTTAGCAATAGCCACTGCTGATTGATTTTCAGCCTTAATTTCAGTAGGCTCAAGTTGCTCTTCATTTAGATCATATAGCAACTTCCTAAACCAAATGGCTTGATTTACTGCTGCTACTACTGCAATGTACTCAGCTTCAGCTGTAGATTGGGAAACTGTTTGTTGCTTCTTTGAACTCCAGCTAAATACTCTTGAGCCAAGTGTGAAGAAGTAACCCGAGGTGCTTCTCATGTCATCTGCAGAACCTGCCCAGTCATTGTCTAAATATCACACAAGTCTAAGCTCATTTTCCTTCTTGAACATGACACCAAGCCTCAAGGTTCCCTTAATGTATCTAAGTACCTTTTTTGCTGCCTTGAAATGAGATATGTCACAACAATGCATGAATCTAGACAACAAGCTAACAGCATGCATAAGGTCAAGGTCTAGTTGCTGTCAAGTAGAGCAAACAGCCAACTAAGCTTCTGTATTCCTTCTCATCAACTCTCTCTTGATTTCCGAAACTGGTCAGCTTCTCTCCTTGGGCCATTGGTGTGCTCACTGATTTGCAATTTGACATGTAGAACTTGTCTAGGATCTTCAGGGTAAAAGCATACTGGCTAATGAAGATTCCTCGATCATACTAGTTCACTTCCATGCCAAGGAAGTATGTCATGGCTCCCAAGTCAGTCATATCAAACATTTCCTTCATTTGAGTCTTGAAGTTATTGATCGAGATCGATTCGCTTCAAATCACTAGCAGATCATCTACATAGACTGAAACAATTAAAAAAGTTTTATCTTCAGTCTTCTTTACATAGAGTGTCACTCAGACTTTTCTCGAATCCAAATGTGCACAAGTAAGTATCAACTCGATCATACCAGGCTCTAGGTGCCTGTTTCATACTGTACAAGGCTTTCTTCAGCCTATAGACTTTGTTCTCTTCTCCTGGAACTTTAAACCCTTCTGGTTGCTCATTGTAAATTTCCTCCTTCAGAAAACCATTCAAAAAAGCTGACTTGACATCTAATTGGTGAATCTTCCATCAAGCTTCACATGCCCAAGGCAAAAAGAAGCCTGATTGTGTCAAGCCCAGCTACTGGAGCAAATGTCTCCATGAAGTTAGTGCCATACTCTTGACTATAGCCCTTTACCACCAATCTTGCTTTATGTTTATTTAAAAAGCCATCAGAGTTGAATTTGGCTCTAAAAACCCACTTTACACCTATGACTTTCTTCTGATTTGGCCTATCAACCAAGTCCCAAGTTTCATTCTTTCTGATCATCTCAAGTTCAGCTTCAATTGCCTTCTTCCAGTTTCTGTCCCTTGCAGCTTCTTCATAGCTTGAAGGCTCAACCATGGCTACATTAAACCTATGATAGATGTCAGCAATGGTTCTGGTTCCTCTTACAGGAGGATCATCAATGTTTGCACTTTCTGGTTCATTTTCAACTGGCTCTAAACTGATGTCAAGTTGTTCTTCATCAATCTGACTTGCATCTGAACCTTCCCAATTCTAAAACTTTTTCTCATCAAATTTGATGTCCCTGGTCACTACAATCTTCTTTGTTGAGGGATCAAACACTCTATATCCCTTTTTGGTATTGCTGTAGCCAATAAATATGCCAGGGGCAGACCTTCTTTCTAGTTTAGTTCTTCTTTCAGCTTGAATGAGTGCATAGCACATGCATCCAAACACCTTTAGATGGGAAACTGATGGTTTAAGCCCATACCATGCCTCAAAGGGTGTTTTGTCTTTTACTGCTGTTGTTGGAAGCTTATTCAACAGGTAAACTGAGGTGTTGACTGCTTCTGCCCAAAATCTTCTTGGAAGTTTGCTTTGAAACAGCAGACATCTGGCCATATTCATCACTGTCCTGTTTTTTCTTCCACAAACTCCATTTTGCTGTGGAGTATAGACTGCGGTCAGCTGATGATGGATCCCTGCATGCTCACAAAGCTTTTGAAATCTTTCAGATAAGTATTCAGCCCCATTGTCAGTTCTTAATGCCTTGATTTTACAGCCTGTCTGGTCCTCCACTAATGCTTTAAACTTGCTAAAGGCTTCAAATACCTCAGACTTTTGTTTCAAGAAGTAAACCCATCAAATTCTGGTAAGGTCATCAATGAACAACACAAAATATTTGCTGTTATTCAAAGAAGGTGACTTCATTGGTCCACAAATATCAGAGTGCACTAATTCAAGCCTTTCTCGAGCTCTCCAAGCTTGGTTCACTGGAAATGGCAATCTGGTTTGCTTACCAAACTAACAAACATCACAAACACTGTCACTTGCTTCCACTTTAGACATATCCTCCACCAAGTTTTGTTTTTGAAACAGGTCAAGTGATCTGAAGTTAACATGGCCTAATCTTCTGTTCCATAGGCCAGTATTATCAGACAAGTTTACATAAGCTTTGTTTTTAAGCTTATTAACATCAAGCATGAAACATTTATCTAACATGCTTACTGTAATCAATTCTTGACCATGACAGTCCTTTATAACACATGAATCATTTTTGAAAACTAGAGAATACCCTTTTTCAACCAACTGACCAACACTCAGCAGATTCTGATCAATATTAGGCACAAAGAGCACATCTGAAATGATTTTGTTACCTAAACAAGTGCTGACAAGAACACTGCCTCTGCCTTTGGCTTCAATTAGCTCACCATTGCCAATTCTGATTTTTGAGACATAGCTTCTATCTAGATCCTTGAACAGACTCTCATCACCTGCCATATGGTGTGAGCAGCCACTATCCACCAACAAATTGGTTCTGACTTTGCTTGAAGATGCAAAGCAGGAAGCTGTGAACACATGCTCCTCCTGAGCTTGAATGTCTTCAGTAGCTTGAGCTTGAATCTGCTGCTGTGCTGGTGCCTTTGGTTTGTTTTTACAAACTTTCTCAGCATGGCCAAACTGTTTGTAGCTCCTGCATTGGATGTATGGGCTAAACCAGCAAAACCTTTCAGAGTGAGTGGTCTTTTTACAATAGACACATGGTGGAAACTTTCTCTTGCCTGAATCTCTCCTTGGTTTATCCTTCTTGTCAAGCCAATACTTCTTACCTTTCTGACTTGTGCTAGAATTTTCTTTGGCCTTTGCTTGGAAGGCTCCTTCAGGATGGTCTTCCTGCCTATTGGCCCTTCTCTGCTCCAAAGCATAAAGAGAGTTCACTAACTCAGACAGGGAGATAGTTGTCAAGTCCCTTGAGTCCTCAAGTGAAGAGATTTTAGAGTCAAATCTTTCAGGGAGTGTAGTAATAACTTTTTCAACCACCCTGCTATCACTGAAATCTTCACCAAGCGACCTTATCTTTATGTCATTAATAAAGGCCATAATCTGCTCATCGAGTATTGTTTAATGCTCTCAAACTCCTTCATCTTCAAGTTTTCAAAGTCTCTCCTTAAGTTAATCACTTGTTACTGTCTAGTTTTATCTGACCCCATGAACTCCTCCTTCAACCTTTCCCATGCTTCCTTAGGTGTGCTGCAGGCCATGATTCGAGTGAAGATTACATCTGTCACTCCATTTTGCAAGCAGGCCAAAGCTTTGTGCTTCTTGGTGCTCTCCTCAGCATGCTGCCTCATTTGAGCAATCGTGGGGTTGGCCCTCATTGGAGGTGGTTCGATGTCTTTCTCAACTACACTCCACAAGTCTTGAGCTTGAAGATAACTCTTCATCTTGACTACCTAAATGTGGTAGTTCTCTCCAGCAAACACAGGTGGTGGTGGTGGTATAAAGCTCATCTTTGCAGCAAACAAATAGACCAACAACAAAAAAAAAACTTCTGCTTCTTTTCTCTGAAACACAACCAAGGTCCTCAAAGACTTAGGCTCTTGATACCATTTGTTAAGTTTTTCACACAGGAAGAAAAACAGATCTAATTCACCTGGGTAAAATATGAACAACTTGTTAAATTTGGAGCAACAAAGTAATATTCCCGGATAAAGTATGAAAAAAGTTTTTGATTCAAGAAAAGAAACAGATGAAGCAAAAGGAATGAGAAATTGAGAGAACAAGAAGATGATCGATATTTTCATTGATACATCAAATATATGATATACATAGAAAGCTTACAACAATATTTTTAACTTATTGTAGTGAACAAACATTAAATTCATCCTAATGATAACCTAGGACTGTCTAAAAATCGGAAAGTACTTGACCAACTTTATCCAATCAAAAAGTTTCACAAATCACATGCGAGTCGTCATACAACAAAATGTACTTCATCCGGATAACATACGTACATTTTCTGTTTGCTATATTTCATCCGGGTAACATACATACAGCTATTTGTTGCCACCTTTAACACATCCGAAGAAAAGTGATGTTGAAATAGATGATCAAGTTAGTGTTCTTTTGAATCTTCAGGGTTATGGAGGCCTTGAATTTCCCTTAACAACTGACAACGTCAGAGCTGTTATCATGTTTAGTAATTTGATGTCCCATATCTTTCATGTTTTTATGTGTTTATATGGTCCTATAAATTTAACATGCTCAAAGATCAGATAACTTCAAGCTTCAGATTGATACCTTTGGGAAGGAACATTTATTTAGTGTTCAAATATATGAGACCTTGCTTTCTTTAGTTGCTTGAAAACTGTAAAAAAATGTTTTGTATTGCAAGTAGAACTTTTCAGGACATTCTCATTGGTGGAACTAAGACATCTCCAACTATAGCTGAATGGGTGATGTAGGAAATGATGAAAAATCCTAGAATCCTTGAAAAAGAACAAGCCGAGGTGAGGCAAGCCTATGATACAACAGGGGATGTCAGTGAATTAGACCTTCATGAATTGACGTACTTGAAGCTAGTTATAAAGGAAACTCTAAGATTAAACCCTCCTCTACCTTTGCTACTTCCAGGAGAAAGTATGGAGAGATGTGAAATTAATGGATATGAGATACTAGCCAAGACCAAATTGGTTTTTAATGCATGAGCCATTGGAAGAGATTCCAACTACTGGAATGAAGCCGAGAGGTTCAATCCAGAGAGATTCATCAATATATATATATATATATATATTGAAAGCAAATTCATCAGTAGTTCAGTTGACTACAAAGGGGCTAACTTCGAATTTATTTCCTTTGGTGCTGGAAGGAGAATGTGTCTTGGCGTCTCATATGGTATGGCTATTCTCGAGACTCCCTAATGGAATGGAAAATGAGGATCTAGACATGACTGAGGCTTTTGGTGCTTCTGTTAGAAGAAAAAGTGATATGTACTTGATTCCCATTCCTTACCACTCGCTATGTGTTCAGTAGTTAGAAATATATACATAAATATCATGGATGATCTCTTTGTAAAACCAGTGTGAAGATTGTGAAATCCCATTTCACATGGTTGCTGTTGCTTTCTATTCCCAATATTTGGGTTCAAAATTCTATTATATTCTGTTGAAGTTAGTTCCCATGCAACACATGCAGCCCATGCAGATTAATGCACATACTTTACCCGAGTAAAGTATATGCAACTGAAGATGTTTATGCTACTGTTTCTTCAGTTTTATTTTGTTACTTTTAGCTAATGTTTTGTTGCTTAGTTTGATTTGAACTAAGATGGTAACATGTTTGATGTAGTTAGGTGCTGATAGATTGATAAATCAACTTTGTTTAAGTGTACAAGTTTAGTTTTGTAAGTTCCAATGTAATTAGTGGTATTAGGTATGCATTAGGTGATGTAATTGATTTATTTTGACCAGCCAAATGACTGGTATATGTAATGGCTTTAAGCCAATGTTTCAAAAAAATAAAATTATCAGATTTCCTTCCATATTCTCCATTCTTTCTTTGCCTTCTAAAAATTACAAGTTCTATTCTCCATTCTTGACAGTAGCTAAAAGCTTGAACTTCAAGCATTTTTTCCTTCATATTTTACCCGGGTATAATAAGTTGCTGCTGGTGCTCTGTTTGAAATTCTTACTTTACCCGGTTAAAGTGTGTTGAAACTCTAACAATTGGTATCTAGAGCTCTTATTTTAGTGGACCTGTTATAGTTGGATCACATACTGATGGCTTCATCAAGCTTCTCACCAGCTGCACCTCCAGTTTTCAATGGAGAAGGATATCACATTTGGCTAATCAAGATGAGAACCTACCTCCAAGCATTTGATCTATGGGAGGTAGTTAACTCAGATGTTGAACCAGAACCATTGAGAGCAAATCCAACAGTGGCTCAAATGAAGCAGTACTCTGAAGAAAAAAGCAAAAAGCACAAGGCCATGTCATGCATTCAGAACTGTGTTTCTGATGTTATTTTCACCAGAATCATGGCTTGTGAGACTCCAAAGCAGGCCTGGGACAAGCTTAAGGAGGAGTTCTAAGGTACTGAGAGGACAAGGCAGCAGCAGCTCTTGAACTTAAGAAGGGATTTTGAAAACTTGAGGATGAAGGAAGAAGAAACTATCAAGAAGTATTCTGACAGAATCATGGCTGTAGTTAACAGCATAAGGCTCCTTGGTGAGCAATTTGATGAGGCAAGGATTGTGGAGAAAGTGCTCTCTACCTTACTAGAGAGGTACGAAGCAAAAATATCCTCCTTAGAGGATTCAAGGGATCTGACCAGTATCTCTTTAACAGAGCTGATCAATACTCTGTATGCACAAGAGCAAATGAGGGCTAGCAGATCGGAGGAGCACCAGAAGGGTGCTTTCCAAGCTAAAACCAAAGCAGCCCCGAGCACCTCAGCCTATAAAGGCAAAAAGAACTGGAGAAGCGAGTGCCTAAGCTCGATCTTGCAAGAGGAGAAGATCGACTCAGAGATTTTGTAAAAGACTCGGTCATCAAGAGGCGGATCTTTGTGTGTCAACACTGCAAGAAGAAGAGGTCATGTTGAAAGAGTCTCATAAAGAAAAAGGCAAACTGGTAAAACCAACCTCAACACAAGAATGAAGAAGCTCGGGTGGTCGAGGACAGTGGTGACCATGAAGAACAAGTCTTTCTTTGTTTCATGCTCACCGGCCGTAAGAAAGGTACAAAAAAATTTGGTTCTTTGGACGATGGTTGCACCAACCACATGTCACCAGATGAAACAATTTTCAAAACCTTGGATAGAAGCTGCAAAACCAGGGTGAAAATTGGTAATGGTCAGCTCATCAAGGCTGAAGGCAAGGGAGATGTGCAAATATGCACTGCCACAGGTGGCAAAATTATCAAAGATGTGCTGCTGGTACCTAAAATTGACAGGAACCTACTTAGCATTACTCAGCTGCTAGAAAAAGGGTACTCTGTTGTGTTTAAAGGCCAGGAGTGCCAAATCACTGATCAAAATGGATCGACCCTCATGACAGTCACCATGAGTGACAAATGCTTTGAAGTCAACTGGTCAAGTGACACACTCAACTCATGTTGCTTCAACTGATGACACCAAGCTTTGGCATCAAAGACTTGGTCATGCCAACTTCAAATCCATGGCTCGGATGGTTAGCAAGGAAATGGTTGAAAACTTCACCAAGACAGTTCACATTGAAGATGTTTGTGAGGTTTGTCAGATGGGAAAGCAAGCAAGGCTTCTATTTCCTGCAAACACCACCTGGAGAGCATCAAGCAAGCTGGAATTGGTGCACACCGATGTTTGTGGCCCCATGAGGACTGAATCACTAAGTGGCAACAGGTACTTTATTCTCTTTATTGATGACTGTACCAGATATTGCTGGATTTATTTTTTGAAGCATAAATCAGAGGTTGTTCAAGTGTTTAAGAAGTTTAAAGCTGAAGTGGAAACAGAAACAGGCTGCAAAATAAAGACCATAAGGTCAGATAATGGAACTGAATACACTTCAGCTCAATTCCAAGCCTTGTGCAAAGATGCTGGCATCAAACACCAACTAACCAATGTTTATACACCCCAGTAAAATGGGGTTAGTGAAAGGAAGAACAGGAGCTTGATGGATATGGCCAGATGCTTGTTGTTTGAAAAAAATCTACCCAAGACAATGTGGGTTTGTCAAGTTTAACACCATTGCTTCTACATTCAGAATAGGCTTCCAACTAAAGCACTTGCTCACAAGACACCTTTTGAAGCCTGGTTCGGGTTCAAGCCATCATTGGATCATATAAAAGTCTTTGGTTGCCTATGTTACAGCTAAGTACCAGCTGTAAAGAGGGAAAAGTTGTCCAAAAGAGCTGCTCCTGGTATTTTAACCGGGTATAGTATGGTCAAAAAGGGTTATAGGATCCTAGATCCTTTAACCAACAAAATCCAAGTGAGCAGAGATGTTGTGTTTGATGAGAAGGCTTGTTGGAATTGGGAAAGAAATGAACCTGAAGCCATTCCTGAAGAACTTATAATAGATCAGTTTGAAGCTGATCAAAATGATCCTGAAATGGATGTTGATGACATGCTAGTTAGAGGCATTAGACCTTTGGCTGAAATTTATGAAAGAGCACAAGTTGCCATAGTGGAGCCATGCAGTTTTGAAGAAGCTGAAGCTGATAAAGGCTGGAAACAGGCAATGATTGACGAAATTGCTATGATTGAGAAGAACCAGACATGGGAATTGGTTCCTAGACCAGCCAAGAGGAAGGTTATTGGAGTAAAATGGGTCTATCGAGCCAAGAAAAATGCTAATGGGAGTTTAAACAAACTCAAGGCCAGGCTTGTAGTCAAAGGATTCAGCCAAAAATATGTCCTGAACTATCTAGAAACATTTGCACCAGTGGCCAAGCTAGACACCATAAGGTTACTAGTTGCCTTGGCAGCTCAGAAGCAGTGGAAAATCTACCAGCTTGATGTGAAGTCCGCATTTCTCAATGGCTTCCTTGAAAAAGAGATCTACATTGATCAGCCACAAGGATTTGTTGTGCCTGGCAAAGAACAAATGGTGTACAGGCTTAAGAAGGCATTATATGGCCTGAAATAGGCTCCCAGAGCCTGGTGTGCTCGAATTGACAGCTACTTGGTCAGTTTGGGATTTAACAGAAGTGTTAATGAGCCAACACTATATGTCAAGAAGAATGAAGCTGAAATACAGCTTATTATATCCCTCTATGTCGATGACCTTTTGGTGACTGGAGGAGATCAAAATATGTTGACTGAATTCAAAGCCAAAATGATGGACATGTTTGAAATGTCTGACTTGGGGCTAATGACATACTTTTTGGGAATGGAGGTGTGCCAAATAGAAGGAAAAATCTTCTTGGGACAGAGAACATTTGCCTTGAAGGTTTTGTCCAAGTTCTCGATGGAGAATTGTAAGCCAACAAGCACTCCTATTGCTGTTGGAATGAAGCTGTCAAGCTAAGGAGATCATGAACCAGTCAATGAGTCTACTTACAGGAGCCTAGTTGGCTGCTTGTTATATTTGACAACAACTAGGCTAGATATCTTATTTGCTGTGAGTATGTTATCAAGGTTTAGGCATTGCTGTAATGTCCAGCACTTTCAAGCAGCAAAGAGAGTGCTAAGGTACATCAAAGGCACTCTTGACTATGGTGTGTTATTCAACAAAGCTGAAACCTTGAAGTTGAAAGGCTATCTTGATAGTGGTGAACTGGGCTGGTTCAAGTGATGATATGAAAAGCACCTCTGGATATGCTTTTACCCTTGGCTCAACCATGTTTTGTTGGAGCTCAAGGAAACAATCTATGGTGGCTCAATCAACAGCCAGGTTTGAATATGCTGCACCGCAAATGTTTGAAATCAAGCCATATGGTGAGAAAAATTCTAGCTGATCTTAACCTACATCAAAGGGAGGCAACAGAGATCTTTTGTGACAACAAGTCTGCTGTTGCAATTGCAAAGAATCCTGTCTTCTATGGTAGAACGAAGCACTTCAGCATCAAGTTACATGTGATAAGGGAGATGGAACAAGCTCGAGAGGTGGAGCTGATTCATTGCAATTCAGAGGAGCAAGTTGCTGACATTTTTACAAAGGCCCTTGGTGTGTCAAGGTTTATAAAACTGAGAAAGCAGCTAGGTGTTACGAGCATGGAAACTAAGGAGGAGTGTTGAAGTTAGTTCCCATGCAACACATGTAGCTCATACAGATTAATGCACATATTTTACCCGAGTAAAGTATGTGCAACTAAAGATGTTTATGCTACTGTTTCTTCAGTTTTATTTTGTTACTTTTAGCTAATGTTTTGTTGCTTAGTTTGATTTGAACTAAGATGGTAACATGTTTGATGTAGTTAGGTGCTGATAGATTGATAAATCAACTTTGTTTAAGTGTACAAGTTTAGTTTTGTAAGTTCCAATGTAATAAGTGGTATTAGGTATGCATTAGGTGATGTAATTGATTTATTTTGACCAGCCAAATGACTGGTATATGTAATGGCTTTAAGCTAATGTTTCAAAAAAAATGAAATTATCAGATTTCTTTCCATATTCTCCATTCTTTCTTTGCCTTCTAAAAATTACAATTTCTGTTCTCCATTCTTGACAGTAGCTAAAAGCTTGAACTTCAAGTATTTTTTCCTTCATATTTTACCCGGGTATAATAAGTTACTGCTGGTGCTCTGTTTGAAATTCTTACTTTACCCGGTTAAAGTGTGTTGAAACTTCAACATATTCCCAATACTATAGCAACAAAATTGTTCAATTTTGTCATGTTCTGGTGATGAAGGATAAGTTTGTTTAAAGCACCCATACCGGGAGTCAGTTTTGACAGGCAAGCATGTTTCAAGATCAGAAACCTGCATAAACTAAAAATAAACGAAATTTTCTCAGCAATACATGAACAGTTTATCCTTTAGTCTTGCATATGTTTACCATGGATAAGTTGCTCCCTTTGTCCTTCACCTTCCTTGTGTTCATTTTCATGGTTCTTAAGTTATGGATGAGATCCAAAATAAAGGAGACACCCAAAAATCTACCTCCTTCACCATGGAAACTACCTATTATAGGGCACTTGCATCTTTTGATCTTTGCTCTTCCCCATCGACGCTTGACGGAATTAGCCAAAAGACATGGTTCCGTGATGCAGCTACAACTTGGTGAATTATCACACATTGTTGTTTCTTCTCCAGAGGCTGCTAAAGAAGTGATGAAAACACATGATATCAATTTTGCTAACAGGCCTTTTCTCCTTGCTGCAGAAATCATTTTGTATAATTCTTCAGATATTGCTTTTGCACCATATGGAGGCTATTGGAGGCAACTTCGAAAGGTTTGAACATTGGAGCTGTTAAGTACAAAACGTGTACAATCATTCCGATCAGTCAGAGAAGAGAGTGTATCAAGTTTAATTAGATCCATCTATTCTAATACAGGACTGGAAATCAACCTTGGAGAAATGTTATGCAACTTATCATATAACATCACTTTAAGGACTACTTTCGCTGGAAGATGCAACCAACACGAAGTATTCATTTCATTTGTGAAGAAATTTATGGAATCATTAGCTGGTTTTAGTATTGCTGATCTGTTTCCTTCCATCAAATTGCTTCATGTGATCAGTGGGATGAGAGCCAAACTTGAGAGGTTTCATCATGATCTAGACTCGATGCTTGAAAGCATCATTGAAGAACATAGAGCTAGCAATGCAAATCTGGAAAACAGTGATGATGAAACAGATGATCTACTTGATGTTCTTTTGAATCTCCAGGATCACGGAGGCATTGAATTTCCCTTAACAACTGACAACATCAAAGCTGTTATCCTGGTTAGTAGTTTGATGTCTCATGTCTTGCTTGTTTATATACATGTTTGTATACTCCTATAAATTTAACTTGCTTAAAGATCAAATAACTCAAGTTCTAATTCCTTGCCCAACATATATGAGACCTCACTTTCTTCAATTACTCAAACAAACATGTTTTGTACTTCAACTAAGTTGAACTGCTTTTCAGGACATGCTCATGGCTGGAACTGAGACATCTTCAACTACAGTAGAATGGGCAATGTCGGAAATGATGAAAAATCCTAAAATACTAGAAAAAGCACAAGCTGAGGTGAGGCAAGTCTATGATAGAACAGGGGATGTCAATGAATCATACCTTCATGAATTAAAGTACTTGAAGTTGGTTATCAAAGAAACTCTAAGATTACACCCTCCTGTACCCATGCTACTTCAAAGAAAAAATACTGAGAGATGTGAAATTAATGGATATGAGATACCAGCCAAGACCAAAGTGATTGTCAATGCATGGGCCATTGGAAGAGATTCCAACTACTGGAATGAAGCCGAAAGGTTCAATCCAGAGAGATTCATCAATTGTTCAGTTGACTATAAAGGGGCTAACTTCGAATTTATTCCCTTTGGTGCTGGAAGGAGGATGTGTCCTGGAATGTCATATGGTATGGCTGTCGTTGAGCTTTCCCTTGACAACTACTGTACCATTTTGATTGGAAACTCCTTAATGGAATGAAAACTGAGGATCTAGACATGACTGATACCTTCGGTGTTACTGTTAGAAGAAGACGAGATCTGTACCTGATTCCCACTCCTTACTACCCAGCACCATCCATTCAGTAGTTTGAATACAAAGAGACCTTTTTTTAAAAGTCAGTGAGAAGACTGTCGAATCACATTTCACTTGGCAGCAGTTGTTTCCTATTCTTAATTTGTGTTTAAATAATGTTCACTTTAATTGTACCCTGTGATTACTCCATGTTAAAAAGATTAGTCAAGTCTAATGTTATTTAGCTGACAGGGAACTCCATTGTTTGAGTTGAAACATTCTCTTGGTCCTCTTCATTAGTATGGAAATTGTTAACTATGGCTTAGGCAAATGATGTCAGTTGAGAGAACCAAGATGCCTGGAATTTATATTTAGCACAACACCCCTCAAAATTCCAAATATTGAGGAGAAGTGTTTTTCTTCAACTTCTTATAAATACAATATGGAAATCCTAATTACACTGTTTGAGGCAAACAACATTACAGTATCAACAATAAACAAGCTCTTATTTGTTCTTTATGGAAAATGAATTGTAAAAGTAGCTTTCTGTGTTTTGGCTAAAATATGGATATGAAAAGCCAGAAAAGAAAAATCTGCAATAATTTTAAGGGAAAAGAATGTATAGCAGCACCAAGTGTGAGGTTGGGGGAGTATGCAAGTGTAGAAAAGCTAGTACCTTCCAACAGGCATTTGTGAAAAGTAGTCAAAGACATGAGACATTCTATCATGATGTGCCAGTGACATCAATAAGATCATTTCCCAATCACATGTTTTCTGATCTAGATCTATGCACTGACAGATAATGTTTTCTGATCTAGATCTATGCACTGACAGATAATGTTTTTCTTGAAAATAGCCTAAATCGAAACTAATTTGGTCTCAAAGAGTTTTAGCTTCTAATTTGGCTTAAACAACACAAATGACCTAATTAAAAAGTATTTGAAAAGTGGATGGAAATGGAACTTCAGTGACAAACGCCATAGTTCTCTTCAGTATTCTAAATTCATGGAGCACCAATTCTTCTCCTCTCCTATACTCTTTACATTCATTATCTTTGTTTTGATGTTGGTGAAACTAGGGAAGAGATTCAGAGCCAACAATTTGACTCCAAATCTACCACCACGGCCATGGAAATTGCCTATCATAGGAAGCTTGCACCACCTTGCTGCTGTCCCTCTACCACATAAAACATTAAGAAACACGGCCAAGAGATTGTTGGTGTAGTTTTTGTTACAAAGAGACACACACACACAAAATAGGATGGAGAGTTTGTATTAACTATAGGAAGTTGCATGATACCACAAGGAAAGATCATTTTCCTCTACCATTCATATATCAAATGTTGGAGATATTATCTGGTCACATGTATTATTACTTTCTAGATGGACTTTCTGGCTACTTCCAAATCCCGATAGCTCCTGAGGACCAAGAAAAAATGATATTTACATGTCCATATGGTATGTTTGCATATCGAAGAATGCCTTTTAGATTGTGTAATGCTCTTGCTATTTTTCAGTGTTGCATGCTAGTAATCTTTGATAAACTTGTAGAAGACATTATTAAGGTATTTATGGACGACTTCTCAGTATTTGATAATTCTTTCCACCTTTGTCTTAAAAATTTAGAATGAGTTTTAATGAGATGTGAAGAAACAAACCGTGTGCTTAATTAGGAAAAATGTCACATCATGGTTCGAGAAGAGATTGTGTTGGGCCATAAAATTTCTAGTAAAGAGATTAAGGTTGGTAGAGAGAAAATTGAAACTATCGAAAAACTACCTCCCCCTAGTTCAGTTAAGGCTATTCGAAGCTTTTTAAGATATGCTGGATTTTATAGAAGGTTTATCAAAGATTTCTTTAAAATAACTAAGCCTTTAACTAATTTGCTAGAAAAAGATGTGACATTCAATTTTAATCAGAAATGTTTATAAGCATTTAATAATCTTAAGAAAAAATTAATTAGTGCCCCAATTGTAGTTGCACCTGATTGGAATTTACCCTTTGAACTGATGTGTGATGCGAGTGATTTTGCATTTGGTGCAATTCTTGGACAGCGAAGAGACAAGCATTTCCAACCAATCTATTATGCTAGCAAGACTTTGACAGATGCATAAGAAAATTACACTACTATAGAAAAGGAATTGCTAGCTGTGGTTTTTGCATTCGATAAATTTAGACTATATTTAATATTGTCTAAAGTTGTTGTTTACATTGACCATTCTACTATTCGCTATCTTCTAACTAAATCAGATGCAAAACCTCAACTTATAAGGTGGATTTTATTATTGCAGGAGTTCAATTTGGAAATCCAAGATAAGAAGGGAGTTGAAAATCTTACAGTAGATCACCTTTCACGACTAGAGAATCCCCATCTTAAGGAGCTTAATGAGAATGAGATAAATGACTTGTTTCTTGAGGAACAACTCATGGTTATAACCGATTCTGACGTTCCTTGGTTTGCGGATATCGTGAATTACCTGGCCGCTAACATCCTACCAATAGGGTTGACACATCACCAAAAGAAGCGATTCTTTGCCGATGTGAAAAAAAATTTTTGGGAGGACCCTTTTCTTTTTCATGTATGTACAGATCAAGTAATTTAAAGGTTTGTTACAAAACCAGAAGTGAATAATATATTAGAAAACTGCCACTCAGGATTGACAAGAGGACATTACAGTGGAATTAAGACAACACATAAAACGTTTGAATTAGGTTTTTATTGGCCCACACTATTCAAGGATGCTAACAGGTATGTTGTTTCTTGTGATAGATGCCAAAGAACAGGTAATATCTCTAAACGTGATGAAATGTCTCAAACTTATATGCTTTCATGTGAAATTTTTGACGTATGGGGTATTGATTTCATGGGTCCATTCCTTAGCTCTTTTGGTAATAAATACATTCTAATAGCAGTTGATTATATGTCAAAATTGGTAGAAGCTCTAGCTTTACCTACTAATGATGCTAGAGTGGTAGTTCGATTTCTTAAGAAGCTCTTTTCTCGATTTGGAATACCTAAAGAAATTATTAGTGATAGGGTACACATTTTTGTAGTGCTCAATTTGATAAGGTCCTTAAGAAGTATAGGGTGCATCATAGAACAACTACCCTTATCACCCTCAAACTAGTGGCCAAGTTGAAGTTGTGAATCGAGAACTCAAACGCATCCTGGAAAAAAACTATGGAGTCAAATAGGAAAGATTGGGCGATAAAAGTAGATGATACTTTATGGGCTTATAGGACTGCATATAAGACACCTATAGGAACATCTCCTTACAGACTTGTATATGGAAAGAGCTGTCATTTACCACTTGAACTCGAACATAAAGCATTTTGGGCAATAAAATTTCTAAACTATGACCTTAAACTTGCAGGTGAGAAAAGATTGATGTAGCTAAACGAGTTAGACGAGTGGCGAGCTAATGCTTACGAGAACTCCAGACTATATAAAGAAGTAACAAAGCGACGCCATGACGCTCGTTTGAAGCAGCCTAAACAATTCATAGTTGGGGATCATGTCCTTTTATACAATTCAAAGCTCAAACTATTTCTTGGGAAATTGAAATCAAGATGGTTAGGTCCATTTGTGGTACAAACCGTTTTCTCGTACGGTACGATAAATGTAACACATCCGGCATATGACACGTTTAAGGTAAATGAAAATCGACTCAAATTTTCTAGTGGTGACGATTTTAGAAATGATAGAGAGGAGCTTTCACTCCACGAACCATTGTGACTATGCAAATACAACGTAAGTCGAGCTTAAACTCTATTTAAGCACTTCTCGGGAGGCAACCCGAATGTTTAACTTTTGCTAATGCTTTTAATCTCATTGCATGCTAATTTAAAATCTTAAAAAAGAAAGTGTTTTTGACCCATACGGTCTGGACACAGAGGAATGTGGAACACACAGCCTGGACACATGGGCGTGTCGCAGGCCGTGTGTGAAATGGGGTAATCGACAGTGAGTTACACGGCCTGGCGACATGGCCATGTGACCTACACGGCCTGGCCACACGAGCGTGTGGGATCTCACATGGGCGTGGAAGAAGCGAAGGAAAACACACACGGCCTGAAGGTACGATCGTGTGGCACACACGATCTGGACACATTGACGTGTCCTAGGCCGTGTGAAACTTGAAGCTAATTTTTTCAATTTTAAATCAAGTCAGAGAGTTACACGGGTAAGGCATACGATCGTGTGTGAGACGCGGCCGGACCACACAGGCGTGTGGGAGTCCACATGAGTGTGAGAGAAGTAAAGGAGATCACACACGGCCTAAACACATGGTCGCATGTGCCATACGGGCGTGTCCAAGGCCGTGTGAAAACTGGGTTAATTTTTAATTGCACACGGGTTGAAAATACTCCACACGGCCCTGTGACACGGCTGTGTTGCCCAAACCCTAGATTTCCTTTCTCAATTTATCTTTTTCTTTTCCCCAACCAAGCCACCCCCTTTTATTTTATTTATTTATTATTTTACTAATCATTTTATTTTATTTATTTATTATTCTTATACTTAGATTTTAAATTTATTTTATTTTTAGTATTTTTTTACTATTATTATTACAATTACCTTTAAGTTTATTAGTATCATTGAGTTTATTATTATTATTGTTATTGTTATTATTATTATTATTATTTATTTATTTTTCTTTCTTTTTAATTTTGTTTTAGTTTTTTTTATTTTCTTAAACTTATTTTAATTATTATCTTTTGAAATATATTTTTATGGTTGTTTCTATTTGAGTTATAACCCTTTAATCTTCTCTATTATTTGTGTTTATTTTCTTTTTAGTTTGCTCTAAATCATGCACTACATTTAGATTTGACTACAATTCCGCTTTTCACTATTCTGGGGATTTCATTCAATATTCAGGGCAATTTCAGTTTTCTCAATCTCTTATGATATTCTGTTTATATTGTGATTATATCTATTTGTACATTGAGGACAATGTGCATCTTAAGTTTGGGGAGGTTATTTATATAATTATTAGAAAATCCCTAAAATTATGTTTTTTGTTTAAGTAAATTTCTCATACTTCTATTAGAATGAATTTTTATTGATTTGTGATTTTTATTGATGTGTTTCAGATTAAATTCATAGATATTTGTGCATGATAAGTTTATTTTTAAAATTAAAAATTTTAGGTTGTTTCCCTGAATGGAGGTATTATCTTGAAGTTTTAAATTTATAAGTTTGACATCAAAAACTATAGTTTTTTGTGAGATTTTGAGCCTTTAGAGCATACATTTTTCTTACTAATTTTATTATTTGTTATGAGTGTGTCAATTTGATTTGTTATTCTAGAACTTGCTTCGATTATCATGTCGATACCACACATTTGATTTGATATACTAAGATGACAAAGGCACTTAGGTTTTAACCCACTTATCCCATAAAAACCTACCTTTTTAATTAACCCTTAGTGAACCCCATTGAGCCTAACACTCCATTTCTTAATTTACCCATTAATTTTAACCCATAACTCATTTTTTTGTTCATTGCGAATTTTTCTCGTTTTATTGATTCCCTTTTTGTTGAGATTTTATTTGGTTAGTTGCCTAACTGTGCTCTTTTGTTTGATTTGCTAAATTATTTCTTATTGTTAAAAAAATAAAAAAAAAAGAAAAAGAAAATAAAAAAATAGTGATTATTATTTAGTTCTATGATTGAGTTTAAACAGTTAAATTAATATTTTGAGAAGAAGCTCGTTTTCTTATTCTTGAATAGTTATTAATTCATTCACTTGCTTTTAATTCAACATTTGTTTATCTTTCTTGTAATGACCCAATAGTTATAGGAATCGGAAAGTGTATTTTTGGGTCTCCGTTTTCGTAAAATAGATTCATAAATATTTATCATGTTTTGAAGTGGATGAATGATTGGCTTTTGAGTTGCTTGTCGTCTAAGTTTGCAGGGTTGGTAAACTTGATGTTAAAGGTTCAGATTGAGTCCACACGACTAGACACACGGGCGTGTGACTGGACCGTGTTAGACACACAGCTAGCACATGGGCATGTGCTCCGGCAGTGTGAAAACTGCACCTAATTTTTGAAAAGTAAATTGACCACACGGCTTAGCACACGAGCGTTTGACTTGGCCGTGTGAGGTAAGCCAGTTAGTTACACGGGATAGGACACGATTTAAAGCACGGACATGTCATAGGGTCACACGGGCGTGTCCCTTGGCCACAGGGGCGTGTTTGCCCTGCACCTAGGAAAAAATTAAAATTTCGCGAAAAATTCTCAAAGAACCCGAATTAGTCCCATTTTATTTCTAATACATATTTAAGGTCTCGAGGGCCCATAAAAGGGACAATATGATTACTCTATGAAGCGTATGTTTATTGACTTGTTTAATGTTCGTATTTGATCTGAAAAGTCTGGTAATGCTTCGTAACCCTGTTCTGGCGACAAATAAGGGTTAGGGTGTTACATTTATAGTTTTGTAATTTATCAATTCGGTCTCGAATTTAACCAACTTTTTTAGCCTTTCTCCACACCCTTAACCTAAGCCCTATTACTACCTCTTAAAGATCTTTTAATTTGTGCATCATATCATTTTATAATGGTGAAGATTTGATTTTCATGTAATCCTATGGTAATGACTTTTATTGTTTGATTATTGAGTGCTTACTCTTGAACCTTAAACACTTCGAGTGATTTGAGTGAACCTTTACTCAGGATGTTGATTCTTGTCGATTTTGAAATAAAAGTAATTACTTAGATAAAGGGGAAATACCTATGTTTTCATGCTTTAAAAATGTTCGACTTGGATTGTTTGAATTTTTAGTGCTCTTTTTGTTGAATTATCAATGTATGGTTATTTGTGAATTATGTCAAAACATTATTGATGAGAATTATAAGTTGAGAAAGATTAATTTTAATTGTGAGTTGAGGATTTTGCTTGAGGACAAGCAAAAGCTTAAGTGTGGGGATATTTGATAAGCCGTTGTAGACACTCAATTTTGCTCGGGCCCAGAAATAATCCAAAAACAAAAATAATAAACCCCCCAAAAAAACGAAGTCCAAGTTTAGTCCAGAATTACAAATATAATTTGGCCCGATCAGAATGGCCCATTACTTGAAAAGATTTAAGGTCCATCTACAAGCTTGACTCATATGGAAATATAATCTTCAATGATATGCAATCTTAGATATGATATGCAATCTTAGATATGATACAATCTTAGATATGATTGCAATCTTAGATATGATTTGTAATATTAGAGATTTAATTTGTAGATACCTTTTAATCTTAACTGTTGATGTAATTGATCTGTACCGTTGGATTTGAGGGGGTTCAACTATAAATAGAGGCCTTTTCCTTCATTGTAAACACACTGGAGTTTTGGGAAACAATAAAATTTTTGAGAGCTTTCACTCAAATTTCTCTCCCTCTTATGTTCTTATTTTCTACGGTTTGTTCTTATTTTATTCTTTGTTCATCTTCGTTTTTCAACCCTTTTTATTTTGATTTAATCCATGTTTCCTTGATTTTTTTATATATTTTAATTTTTTAATAATTTTAGTATCATATCAAACTATTTCATTTTTTAATAATTTTTTTATTACTCTTAGTAAATTATTTTTTAAATTTTACTCAAATCATTATTTTAAAAAAATATATTTCATTTAATTGTCATATTTTATCCAAAAGTTTTTCTAAATTGAGGCAATGTTTTTCGTATTTAGGAATTCGGGAAATAGTGCCCTAACATGCTGGGTTGCGATTTCCCGTTTGTCTAAATGTCTAAAGTATCCTTCTAAATAGATTTTGTAAATCACGAGATGATTTCAGTTATGAGAGTTTAAGAATATCGTGTTCTATCATGCTGGATGTGATGTTTGTATTCTTTCGGAGCTAAGGAATCTCGATTTTTCAACTTAAATAATTTCGGTTTTAAAAAGGGGATCCTATTTTTAAATCCTTTCAATTTTTTGACATTAAGACAGAAAACTATTCAATTTGGTACCAATTTTGGGCGTTGCGAGGGGTACTAATCCTTCCTCGTACGTAACCGACTCCCAAATCTGTTTTCTTAATTTTCGTAGACCAAAACATTTTACAAGGTGATCCAATCACACCTAAAAAAGGTTGGTGGCGACTCCCGTTTTCGTTTTTCAAAAGTCGGTCCCTATTTTTCGAAAAATCTTTTAAAAAATGATTTCGACAGCTTGGCGACTCCACTAGGGACCGTAAGAGAGTCAAGCCAAAAAAAATAATAAACCCCAAAAAAAAAGTCCAAGTTCAGTCCAGAATTACAAATATAATTTGGCCCGATCGGAATGTCTCATTACTTGAAAAGATTTAAGGTCCATCTACAAGCTTGACTCATATGGAAATATAATCTTCAATGATATACAATCTTAGATATGATTGCAATCTTAGATATGATATGCAATCTTAGATATGATACAATCTTAGATATGATATGCAATCTTAGATATGATACAATCTTAGATATGATTGCAATCTTAGATATGATATGCAATCTTAGATATGATACAATCTTAGATATGATTGCAATCTTAGATATGATTTGCAATCTTAGAAGATATGATTTTGTAATATTAGAGATTTAATTTGTAGATTCCTTTTAATCTTAACTGTTGATGTAATTGATCTGTACCGTTGGATTTGAGGGGGTTCAACTATAAATAGAGGCCTCTCCCTTCATTGTAAACATACTGGAGTTTTGGGAAACAATAAAATTTTTGAGAGCTTTCACTCAAATTTCTCTCCCTCTTACGTTCTTATTTTCTACGGTTTGTTCTTATTTTATTCTTTGTTCATCTTCGTTTGTCAACCCTTTTTATTTTGATTTAATCCATGTTTCCTTGATTTTTTTATATATTTTAATTTTTTTTAATAATTTTAGTATCATATCAAACTATTTCATTTTTTAATAATTTTTTATTACTCTTAGTAAATTATTTTTTAAATTTTACTCAAATCATTATTTTAAAAAAATATATTTCATTTAATTGCCATATTTTATCCAAAATTTTTTCTAAAATGAGGCAATATTTTTCGTATTTAAGAATTCGAGAAATAGTGCCCTAACATGCTGGGTTGCGATTTCCCGTTTGTCTAAATGTCTAAAGTATCCTTCTAAATAGATTTTGTAAATCACGAGATGATTTCAGTTATGAGAGTTTAAGAATATCGTGTTCTATCATGCTGGATGTGATGTTTGTATTCTTTCGGAGCTAAGGAATCTCGATTTTTCAACTTAAATAATTTTGGTTTTAAAAAAGGGATCCTATTTTTAAATCCTTTCAAATTTTTGACATTAAGACAGAAAACTATTCAATTTGGTACCAATTTTGGGCGTTGCGAGGGTGCTAATCCTTCCTTGTACGTAACCGACTCCCAAACCTGTTTTCTTAATTTTCATAGACCAAAACGTTTTATTAGGTGATCTAATCACACCTAAAAAAGGTTGGTGGCGACTCCCATTTTCGTTTTTCAAAAGTCGATCCCCGTTTTTCGAACAATCTTTTAAAAAATGGTTTCGACAGCCATAAAAGTAACATATTTTTAATCCCATGCTTGATGCGTTTTTGGATGATTTATTATGTAAATTAGTGAATTCAATGCTCCTAATCCTTTAAATTCATGTTTCTATCTTAGGTGAGCATAGGGGAGTGAAATGAGCGAAAAATAAGCCAAAATCAGACAAAAGAAGCTGTTTTCAGGATCCACACGACCTGGGCACATGCCCATGTGAGCCACACGAGTTGGGCACATGCCCATATGCCAGCCCGTGTCGATTCGCAACCTGCTTCCCAGATACGCGGAAAAACCCAAATTTTATGCTTTCTGAGCATTTTAAAGTCTATAAATACCAATTAGAAGAAGACTTAAGGGGACACGAAGAGAAGATCAAAGAAAAGACATGAAGAACGCCATCAGAATCAACTTAGAAGCAGAGCTCCCTCAAGATCAAAGATCTCTATTTAATTTATTTTGATATTTTATTGAGTTTATTTATGTCTTGTGAGATGTTTTCATTCAAGATTATGAACTAAATCCCTAGATACCTAGGGAGGATAAAACCTATGATGAATCTTATTATTTAATTTCTGTTTTTACACGATAAATACTTGATCTTGTTCTCAATTATGTATGCTTATTTCGTGTATTAATATTTTGGGGATATTAATTCATTTTTAATGTGCTTATTTCAATAGAGCAAAAGTCCTTGTTTAAGAGTAGATCTAGCATAATTGAGTGGAGTTACTTGCAATCCTAGAAATAAGACGACATAAATCTGCTGGATTAGAGTCAAATGTAAAAGGGGAATCCATAGATCGAGTTAATGCGACAATATCGGTTTTAATTAGAAAGAGATTTCAATTAATCAACTTAGAGTCAATTGTTCTTACTCTTGAAAGATATATTAACATAATTTAGGGATTTCTACGGATCAAGACATAAGTGAATAAATCGTTTAATTCATATTCATAATAATAGGTGAAGTTTAGATGGATTCTTTCGTGGGTATTGTCTATCTTACTGGTTATCTTTGATTATTTTCCTATTTCATTCTCTGTTGCGTTCTTAGATAAATTAGATTAGTAATTTTAGATTAAAAACAATCACTCCAATTTGTAAGCTAAATAATAGAAAAACGGTAATTGCTAGTACTTTTAGTCCTCGTGGATACGATATTCCCTACTCACGATAACTATACTATTGTTCGATAGTTGTGCTTGCCTTAGTCGTATTTATAGTTAGTTTAGTGATCATAAAGAGTTTTCCCATCTATAGCCTTAGTTTCCAACCTGTTCAACAAGTACACATATGTTGATACAACTTCTGCCCAGAACAAATTTGGAAGATGTTTTTCAAACAACATACATCTTGACATCTTCAAAACAGTTTTATTTCTCCTTTCACAAACTCCAATCTGTTGAGAAGTGTAGGGAATAGTGAGCTAATGATGAATCCTAGAGTCTTTGCAAAAATCATTGAACTCTTTGGACACATACTCCCCACCATTATTTGTTCTTAAGACCTTTAACTTACAATCACACCTATTTTCATCGAGTTTCTTGAAATCTTTAAATGTTGACAATACATTCATCTTGGAATTTAAGATATACAACCAACACATCCTTGTCAAATCATCTATAAACAATACAATATATTTGCTACCATTCAAAGAAAATGCTTGCATTGGACTATACAAATCAGAGTGAACTAACTCTAATTTCATAGTTTCTCTCTTCACACCATCATGAGAAAATGACAACATATGTGACTTCCAAAGTTGACAACTGTCACATTTATCATCACACACATTCAGTTTAGGCATATCTGTTGCAAAACCATTTGATTGCATATATTTCAAGGTTCTAAGATTAAAATTCCCTATCATTTTATGCCAAAGAGGACTGGCATCATCCTTAGCAAAGCACACACATTTACGATCAACATCAAGCTTCAAATAAAAACTATTGTTTTTCATTTTTAGATCAGTAAACTTAGAACCACAAACATAAAATATGTTACATAAATTACCTTTAAACTAAACACTAAAACCATTTTTAATCATTTGAGGAATGCTCAAAAGACATTAGTCTAAATTGGGAATAAAAAGAAGATTATAGATTACCATTTTACCTTGTAGAGTATTCACAAAAATTGAACCTATTCCTTGAACCTGAACCGTAACACCGTTTCCCAGCTTCACATTTGTCTTAAAGGACTTACCAAGTGAGTTAAAGTATGCAGCCACAGGTGTCATATGACTGGTTTAACAATATAAGAAACCATAAACAGATGCTCACCTTGCTCTTGGTTCTCTTCAGTTGCATTTGCTTGCTGTTGATCTTGATTTTTTACTTACTTCTCCTTGGCCCAACAAAACTTTTTAGTATATCCAGAATTTTGGAAAAAAAATATACTAAAATTTGGACTTTTCTATTCCCTTGAATTGACAAACCTTTTTAGCATGATT
Organism: Gossypium longicalyx; assembly: GCA_025698465.1. Classification (NCBI taxonomy): domain Eukaryota; kingdom Viridiplantae; phylum Streptophyta; class Magnoliopsida; order Malvales; family Malvaceae; genus Gossypium; species Gossypium longicalyx. The sequence goes on from CM046995.1 coordinate 86,951,032, forward strand.
TGTCTTCTTACAAATAGAACATGGTGGAAACTTTCTATTCTGGCCACTGGTGGAAGAAACAACAACTTTTCCCTTACTTGAGCTTTCAAATTTCTTCATGGGCTAGCATAGATGTAACAACCCAATTTTTAGTGGTGATGGAACAGTGGTTTCAGGACCAAAAATTTCTGTTGTGTTGACTCATAAATATTATTTATAGAATATTTATGGAGTCATTAGATTTGTTTTAAAAAATTTGGTTAAGAAACTTTAACGTTTAGATAGTTAATTAAAGAAAAATGACTAAATTGTAAAAGATGCAAAACTTAGTAACTATTGCATTTAGATGATTTAATAGCTTAACTTGGAAGGGCCAATAAGGCAATTAAACCTTATTTCTTGATAGTGGACAGTTTTGGAGTGAATTTTAAAGAAAAATTAAAGTAAATTAAGTATAATGACAATTTTGTAATTAAAACAAAATCAAAACAAAATTAAGTAAAGAAATAAGTCTTTCTTCTTCATTTTGCTTCCTCCATAGCCGAAAACATAAAAAAAAAACCTAGGTTGGAGAATCGACCAAACTTATTGCCTTGCATGTGAGTGATTTTTATACCCGTTTCTTGTAGTTTTTATGTTTTTGATATCGTTGCAACTAGGTCCAACTAGCTCGTACCTTTGTTTTTGAATTTGTTAAAAATTTTAGAAGTTTCCATTGATGAATCTTGAATGTTGTTGATGACAACTATGTATTTGAAGCTTTGATCGTGGTATTTGGTGGTTTTGTGAAGTGATTTTTGTTAGATTTTGATTTAAAGATTAAATTATGAAAATGTCAAAATTACAAGGTTTGATAGTGACTTTGATGTTTAATAGGGACTTTTTAAGGGCCTAGAGTATTAGCCTGTAATGTTGAGTTGAGAAAAATGGCTAATTTGATGATTTTTGGGTTAAGGGACTAAATTGTAAAAGTTACGAAAGTTAGGGGTAATTGTGTAAATTTGAAAAATAAAAGGGTATAAAATGTAAAGTAAATTGGAAGGTGAAATACAAGCTAATAATTGAGAAATTTTACATTTTAGATCAAAGTCGTGTTGATATATGTGAAAAAGGAAAAATCATGAATTAGTCCCTAAACATCTGCAACTACTACAATTCAATCCAAGTAAGTTTGTATGGCTTATAACTTAACGTCTATATGAAGTGTTTGATGATATAGTATGAAATAATAGATATATTTGGTTATAGAAAATGTAAAGTTATTTGAGAAATGTTATTGAATTTCAATACTTGGATCAATTGGACGTTGGATTGAGTACAATTGAATGTTGGCATGATATGTGAGGGATTGAAATGGAGATTGATGTGGCATGATATATAAAATTTTCCCGAGTAGGCCGACGTTCAACATTTGTTGTGAACTTTCGTGTTATACTCCCTGTTTCGGCGTGTTCAACATTTTTTGACGTGTTGGACTAGCTCTTCAAAGCAATTGGCATGTTTCGGTTGGAATATCTATGTTCTCATATTCATAAGTCGTTCATCAAATTGTAAACCTCTGTATCATAACTTGTTTAGTGATTTTGATAGCTATGACATGCATTTGAGCTTTGAATGGAATTATGCAATTCACCGGGTTGAGATTTTGGATGACATTGAGCACATATAGTTGAGTTATTATTAAATGATTTATTGTATTTAACTTGATTAGATTTATCATTTTTGTACGTTGAACTTACTAAGCTTCAATGGTATTACTTGTGTTATTTTTGGTCCTTATAGGTACTTTAAAGGTTGGACGGTTGGATCTGCACTCAAGTCACACTATCCATCTGTCTTCGGTAATTTTTGAAAATTTTGGCCAAAGTTTATAATGGCATGTATAGGGTGATTTGTAATGATATTTTGATGAATGTGTTGTTGATATTTTGGCATGTTTAAACTTTGGAAGTCATGTTGATTTGGTACCATTTGGTGCCTTGACAAATTATACCACTTTGGTCACCTTGTTATGCATGTTTATAAGGTCCTTTATGGTATGTTTTAAATGGATTTAGATTGGTCAGTATGTTGTATGTTTTGGTAAATGTTGAACCAGGCTAGGATGCTTGAAATGTGGTAATTTTTGACATGTTTAAATTGGTGATGTTTGTATGCATTTGAGGTGCGTTTGAATGGCATATTGGTTAGTTGAATTAGGATCTTGAAATCATATATTGATTGTGTTTTGGTGATGTTTAGGTGCTTTTTAAATGTGTTTAAATGGGTTGAAAGGTCATGCATGAAATGGTCTTGGAAATAGCTTGATTTTAGGTAAATTTGGGTCCACACAACTTGGCGACACGACTGTGTGTCATCTGATGATTTCTTTAGGATGTAAGTCAGTGAGTTACACGACCTAACACATGGCCTGGCACACAGGCGTGTGAGGCAACTCAGAGAGTTACACGGCCCGCCACATGGTCGTGTGGCCCTACTTAAAGAGTTACATGGGCGAGGACACTGGTTGGGACACGACCGTCTGTCCCTAGTTTGAAAGTTACAAGGCCTAAGATACGAGCGTGTGTCTCAGCTGTGTGAGGCACATGGCCATGTGACCCCCTGTTTTGTAAATTTTGCATCTTATTCCTAAACTTCCCAAATTGTTTCAAATTGGTCCCAAATTGTTTCTAGGTTGTTTTTAGGGCCTCGAGGGCTCGATTTAGGGACAGTATGCATGTGTATGAATGGTTTATGATTTGATTATAATATTGAATGATATAATTTTCAAATGTTTTTGATTGTTTAGTAATACTTCGTAACCTAATCTGGCGACGGATATGGGTTAAGGGTGTTACAATAGAAACCCTTTCTTCTTGTGCTTTTAACATGGCAACAAGATCAACAATAGTTAGACTCGTCATGTCACAAGATTCCTCAATAGCTGAAATTTTGGCTTCAAATCTTTAAGGAACATTGATCAAGACTTTTTCAACCACCTTTTCATCAAGCAACTCTTCACCATAAAATCTGATTTGGTTTACAATAACCATCAACCTGGTTTAATAATCTTTAATTAGCTCATCCTCCTTCATTTACAGCATCATAAACTCTCTTTCTAAAGTTAAAAGTTTTGTTTTCTTCACTCTATCACCTCCCTTATAAGTTTCCTTGAGTTAATCCCAAACAACCTTTGGTGTTTCAAGATCCATAATGTTTGCAAAAATGTGATCTACTAACCCAGAGTGAATACATGATAAAGCTTTATCCTTTTGCAAGATTTCTTCATTATAAGCTTTGAGTTGAGCAATGGTGGGATTTTGTCTCAGTGCTGGTGGATATTCATTAGTTTCTACAACCTTCCACATGCCAAGAGATCTCAAATAAACTTTCTCTTGGCTGCACAAACATGATAATGATTTCTTGTAAAAATAGGAATGTATATTGAAAGAGCATTAGAGGAAGCCATTAAAATCACTCAAAAATTTCCGTAGAACCTCATAGCCCTCAAGAAGAAGCTCTTAATACCACCGTTGGTGTAGTTTTTGTTACAAAGAGAGGAAGAAAAGAAGGGAGAAGAAAAACAATTTTTTTTAGAATAATAGAGAAGGCTGTTTGTTTGTTAGATAACAAGTAGCAGTTAGCTGGTTTGTCAAGTCAGCTAGTCTGTTACACACACACATACACACACACGCGCGCGCGCGTGCGAGTTCTTTTAAAAAAAGTTTTACAACTGCCTAACACTAGAGTAAAAAAACATAAAGTAAAAGAAACTTACAACATAAAAACTAAACTTAAAACAACTAGTAATTACTACTAAAGGCAATCAACTGGCACACAAAACATATATATATCTGATTTCCAATATCAAACTCAAAATACATCAATAGATATATGGCTCCTTGATGCATCTTCAGCTTGCAGAACTTCCAAACATCGTAGTTTCTTGCCCACAAACTGCTGCAGAAGTGATGAGAACCCATGACATCATTTTCGCGAGTAGGTCTTTTCTACTTTCTTAAACTATTTTAGCTTATTTATAATGCAACAAACTTTGCATTGACTCCCTTTTATTTCTAACTTTTTAAATTAATAGTTCTAAATTAAATATTATAATTATTTTTAATTGTGAATTTAGTAATATGATGAAAAATAATAGGGTATTCTTTTTAATTCAAAAGTTTATCCAAAGTCCTGCTTGTGTATATATATTATAGATTATAGATAAAATATATAAAAATGAACTCAATCATGAAAATAAATCCCTCACCTCTCAACTAGAGGTATTCATGGGTTTTGTCAAATTTAATTATGATATTAATACACTTTATACTAGCTCAAACTCGATGTGACCCGAAATATGAGCTAAATTTGTTTACGGAGTTCGAAAACTTCTTACGTCTACGAGGCATTGCCCAAAGAGTAGCCTTTTATAAAATCAACAAGTACATTGTGTCTTTTAAGTTTAGTTCACTCACTAAATTGCAACCTCACATATATACTACAACTTAAATTGCTCTCACTCTAAGAATTTTCCTTAAAAGCTTAGATGTAAACTGAGTGATGAACTCATTTCAATTTACTTACAATTTTTGTGCGAAAAAGTATTGTTAAATGAGCAAAATAAAGTGCTCTATGTAGTTCTCATAACCTAAACAAGCCCTCTAGAATATGTTACCATAAAAAATGCTTGTTAAAGTATAATCAATATCCATATCTAATTCCACTAAATACCAATTTAAATTTTTTTAATAAAGTGTATATTTGACAAAAATCTAATCGTCAAACTCTTTAAAGATTAAATTTTTTTAAAAGAACTTTAATTATATTAAAAGATTAATTCAATCTTTAATTGACTTAATTCTTATAATTAAAGCCAGTACTAATAAGTAATTAAAAGTTTTCAAACATCAAATATCAATTAAATAAGGAAAATTATATTATCCAATCAACTTTTATTAAGTTACAATTGGAAACGTAATTGATAGCATAACCTACCGAGTTATATATTGTAAGGTCCCATTCTGCACGGCAGCGGTTGCTTTCATATTCCAAATAATTGAGTTCACAATTCTAATTTATGGGGTCTCACGTGTCAGTGCAGCAAGTCCTAGAGATAAGCTTTTCAAATGCTTCCTTATAATTGCAACACGTGTTAAGAAGGTGGATTAAATTTATATTTTATATTTTTATTTGATTAAATTTAATTTTTATATTTTTTATATTAGTAAATTTAGTCTTTACATTCATCAAAATTTAAAATTTTAATTAAACTGTACAAATTAAATCCATTTAGTTAATTTCAATTATTAGTTCTATAATATGTACATAGTAGTAGATTTAGTCTACTTATTTCAATTGTGTCATTTTAAGTCTTTATATTTTTTAAATTTTAAAAATTATCAAATTAATTTAATTTTAAATTGGCATAATATTAAATTTAGTTTTTAAATTTTTATTTTATTTTTTTAATTAAATTTAACCTTTAACCTTTTTTTTAAAAAAGAGAGTTAAATTTGAAATTAATCTTTTAAAAAGAGTAAAATTAATTTTTAGTAAAAATACGGACTAAAATGTTAAAATTTTAAACATTGCACTTAGCATAATAATTCACAAGTACTTCTATATTTCTTTTTAAATTTTTATGAGCTTTTTATACCTCTTTTTGAGTTTTTTTAATATTTTTATAATTTTTAAATTATTTGTTAACGTGACATATAATAAATTGTATTATGTCAATATTGGTTACTATGCCAACATCGCTAAAAAAAATATTTAGTCAGTATTTTCATTTTCTAGAAATGAGATTTGACTCTTTTCGAAATGTTAATGATTAAATTTAACTAATTAATGAATAAGACCAAATTAATAAAAGATGTAAATATTAAAGTTAAATTTAACATTATACCTTATTAATTTAATGATGACGTGTATCATCTAGTTAGCCGACAGGAAACTCTGCCGCTTGATTTTAAAGATCCTCTTTGTTCATCATAGAATATGGATTGGAATTCATCTCGTAAGAAATGGTTGTCTAACAGAAATCTAAAGGTGTTGCCTGAAATACCTTCGAATACCACAAGTCTTTTGATCAGCTCAATGTCTTTTTGGTGTCGCAATGTTGACATATCAGGTACTGAAAAATTGAGAGATTCAGTTATTGTTAGTATAACAATGCTTGAAGTTTGAGCTACATGCATGTTTTTCTACGAGTCTGCTTGAAATTTTAAGATGGTTTGCCTATAGATGGAATTTCATGTTCAATGCCCCACTTTGATTATCTCTAGTCCAAAATGAGTTTTTCTTTCATTTTAGAAGCCGAGTATTATCTATTTATCTTCAATGGTTGTTTCTATGTGATATGCCTTTTCTTTTTAAACCTATCTTCCATTTAATTGGAATACAACTGTATTTTCCCGGATATCAGTTTCAATTGTTCTTTTGGGTAGTTTGCTTAACATAAAAGAGTTAAAGTATCTTAGCTGGTGTACCATTATAAATCTCTGCTATAAATATTTAAACCAAGATGCATTAATGAAGACACGTGAAGATATTGATAAAAGAAAAGGATTCTCCATGGTTATGCCTCTTATACGATATTCCCAGATTCTAGCCATAAAAGAAATTAATTTTTCGCATGTGCTGGTAAGGAAGATTATGTTTATTTAAACCATCCATACAAAATGTCAGTTTTGACAGACAAGCAGGTATCAAGATTCTGCAAGAATAAATAACAGTTTTGTATAGTTCTTACCATGGATAACCAATTCAAGCTGCTCCCATTGTCCTTCACCTTCCTTGTCTTCATTTTCATGGTGTTGAAGCTATGGATGAGATCCAAAATAAAGGACTCGCCCAAGAATCTACCCCCTGCGCCATGGAAGCTACCTCTAATAGGCCACTTGCACCTTTTAATGTTCTCTCTGCCCCATCACCGCTTGACCTTATTAGCAAAAAGGCATGGTTCCCTGATGCACCTACAGCTTGGTGAATTATCGCACATTGTTGTTTCTTCTCCAGAGGCTGCTAAAGAAGTGATGAAAACACATGATATCAATTTTGCAACCAGGCCTTATCTCCTTGTAGCAGAAATCATAGGGTATAATTTTTCTGATATTGGTTTTGCACCATATGGAGACACTTGGAGGCAGCTTCGAAAAGTTTGCACATTGGAGCTGTTAAGTATGAAACGTGTACAATCATTCCGATCAATCAGAGAAGAGCAGGTATCAAGTTTAATTCGATCCATCTATTCTAATACAGGATTGGAAATCAACCTTGGAGAAATGTTATGCAATTCATCATATAACATCACTCTAAGGACTGCTTTCGCCGCAAGATCCAAACAACATGATGCATTCATTTCAATTGCGAGGAACCTGGTGGAAGCTGCGGGTGGTTTTAGTATTACTGATCTGTTTCCTTCCATCAAATTGCTTCCCATGATTAGTGGGATGAGAGCCAAACTTGAGAGGTGGCACCAGGATTTGGACGCGATGCTTGAAAGCATCATTGAAGAGCATAGAGCTAGGAATGCAAATACGAAAGACAGTGATGACGTAACAGATGATCTCGTTGATGTTCTCCTGAATCTCCAGGATCACGGAGGCCTTGAATTTCCCTTAAGAACTGAAAATATCAAAGCTGTTATCCTGGTTAGTAGATTCATATCTTGCGTGTTTATTTATGCGCATAAAGATGTTCTATGGTTTTAGCTAAGCAGAACTTCTTTTCAGGACATGCTCATTGCTGGAACTGAGACATCTTCAACTGCAGTAGAATGGGCGATGTCGGAAATGATAAAAAATCCTAGAATCCTTGAAAAAGCACAAGCCGAGGTGAGGCAAGTCTATGATAGAACAGGGGATGTCAACGAGTCAGACCTTCATGAATTGAAGTACTTGAAGTTAGTTATGAAGGAAACTCTAAGGTTACACCCTCCTGTACCTTTGCTACTTCCAAGAGAAAGTAGGGAGAGATGTGAAATTAATGGATATGAGATACCAGCCAAGACCAAAGTGATTGTTAATGCATGGGCCATTGGAAGAGATTCCAACTATTGGAATGAAGCCGAGAGGTTCTATCCAGAGAGATTCATCGATAGTTCAGTTGACTATAAGGGGATCAACTTCGAGTTTATTCCGTTTGGTGCTGGAAGGAGGATATGTCCTGGCATGTCATATGGTATGGCTGTGGTTGAGCTTTTCCTTGCACAATTACTTTATCATTTTGATTGGAAGCTCCATAATGATATGAAGAATGAGGATCTGGATATGACTGAGATCTTTGGTGCTACTGCTAGGAGAAAAAGAGATTTGCGCCTTATTCCTATTCCTTACCACCCACCATCTGTTCAATAGTTAGAATAATATCTTATGTAATATTTCTTAATATTTACCGATGTTATCATAATTTGAAATTAAATTGTTTAATAATATTTCTAATTTAAAAATAATTATATGTTATGAATATCTTATTAATTGAATGTCTATAAAAATCAAGATAAGTTTTGACTACTTCATTTATACTTCTTATACCTATAAATAAAGACTTTGGAGAAGCTCTATAAATATCTCGATTGATCAATAAAAATACGTTCACTTTTTGCTCTCACGTTCTCTTTGTTCTTTATTTTCTATTTTTTATTTTATAACACGTTATCAGCATGATTGATTTTTAATTGTCTTAGTTGTGGATTAAATCAGCGGCAACTTTGCGAACTATTAAGCCTCATCCATAATACCAAAATTCAGCCTTCGACCACTAAAATTACTCTTATTTTTCTGTTTTGTTGGCTCTTTTGCTTCTTCAAATGACTATTTTTTGCTCCTTTACCTCCTTGATTCTCCATTACTTGCTGCCTTTCACCGCTACTGTTTGCAACTCTTTGTAGGAAGTTTTTATCTATTTAATGTTTTATATCTAGATTAATTTTTAATTAAGTTAAACAACTTGAGATTATTTTAATTAAATTGTTTTACTTCTTATTAAAGTTGGTAAAAGAGTATTACTTCAAATGAATTATTTTAATTAGCTAGTTTTACTTCTTATTAAAGTTGGTAAAATAGTATTACTTGTTTTACTTCTTATTAAAGTTGGGAAAAGAGTATTAGTTCGAATGGAAGGTTTGAGTATACACTAAGAGCCTCAATACCAAGATGGACATTATAGTTTGTTGCTTTGGATGGTGAAAAAAGAAAATTGATCTCAGCGTGGATTTTGGATTTATAGAGCACAATTTAAATTGGTAAGGAACTTCAAATTTTTTTGAGGTATGATTATTATTTTATTTGCTTTAAGTCCGATCAAATTATTAAGTTATATTATTGAATATCGATGGGTGCATAAGGTTTACTAATAAAAAATTATAATGTATTATTTTTAAGTGATTGTTTAAATATGTAACACCCTAAATTTTAGGGTTAAAAAATTTTGGGTTTTGTGGTTAGGGTTAAGAGAGGGGTGTGCTATTATGTTTAGTCGCGCGTTTAAGTGTCAAAATGGGCCTGCTGGTATGGTGGTTGAGTGATTGTTAGTGAACAGTAAGGTTTTGGGTTTGAGTCTTTGTGTGGGTGTTTCGAGAAACATTTTATTACGTTTTGTTTTAAGTTAATAATTTCTACTTATTTTGTTTTATTTTATTTATTTTTATTGTTTTTGGACATTTCTTTCCCTCTCTTGGCTTTTCTTTTCTTTTTTTTTTCTTTATTTTTTTCTGTTGAACAGTTTTGCTTAGGGGTTCTATAGAACTTCGATTTCTTGGTTTTTGAGTCAGATTCTAGACATCTTAGATCGCAAAACAGGTGTGGTATTCGAATGTTATCTATTTTTATTTTGCGAATCATTGTTTCTACATTTCTTGAGTGTGTTTTAATCCGTTCATTATGGGTATTCAGTTGTTGAAAAGTATGGAGAATACTAGATATTCTGACATACTCTTGTTATTGTAAAGATTGGAGACTGTTTTGATGGCTAAAACAACGTTTCTGGCTTGTTCCGAAGTGGTTTCGTGACCACATGGGTGGCCACACCGGCGTGTTCTGGTTCACACGGTCGTGTGTGTTTAGGATTTAGGGTTTTTCGGCAGGTTTTGGTGCCACACGGCCGTGTGGTCGATTTTGGGGATTTTGTTATTTTTTCCACGATCGTATCCCTTTAGTACACAGGCATGTGTGATTGGGAATTAGGGATTCAATGATTTGGTGCCACACAGCCATGTGGCTAATTTGAGGATTTAGTGTAACAGGTCAATTTTAGGCCTAGTTGGAACAGTGGTTTCGGGACCACGAATCCGACGTAGAAAAACTTGTTTTTATTACATTTTTATGGTCTAAAATTTTATGGAATGATTTCGTGAAAATTTCGTTCAAAAATTTTGATGTTTGAGCACTCAATTTAGCAAAAAGGACTAAATTATAAAAAGTGCAAAAGTTGAGTTCTACATGCTAGAGGTGTCTAATTGTTATGAAATTTTAAATTGAAGATCCTTAAATAGTAATTAGGCCATTTTATAAGTTAGTGGACAAAAATGGACATGGATTAGGTGAAATTTCATGTTTTATAAAAAAGGCATTTTGGTAATTTATCAATTAAAGACAAAATAAGTAAAATAAAAGCAAAATTTAGTCCATCTTCTTCTTCTTGCTTGGATGAAACTTGAAGGGACAAGGCATAACTAGGGTTTTTCCACTTCCAAGCTCGATTGTAAGTTCATTCTAGCCCCCTTTTTAATGATTTTCATGTTTTTGAGATCCTTGTAACTTGATCTAATCTATTTCTACCACTAATTTAAGAAATAATCAAGGTATAAAATTTTACCCATGATGAATATTTATGTATTTTGATTCCTAATGATAGAAAATGTACGTTTGGTGAATGATAAACAACTTTTGCTAGGTGATTTTTGATGAAAATGTCGAAAGGACCAATTTGTAAAAAGGTTATAAAATATGTGTAAAAGTGTGATTAAATGAAAAAATTGGGATATTATAAGCATGAAAGAGGTTTGGATAGGCTTGGGAATCGAATAAATTGAATCCATTTCATTTTACGAGCTTAGGGACCAAAGTGTAAAAATGTCAAAGTTTAGGGGCAAAAATGTAATTTTTTCCATAATGTGATTTTTGGACTGAATTGAATAATGTGAATAAATAAGTTAAATTTGTCATTATAGATCAAGAAAAATGAGGTTCGGACCTAGATCGGGGGAAAAATAAAGTGTTTGATGATTAGGTCCCATTTCTACTATTTTTGCACCGAGGTAAGTTCGTATGTAAATAATGCATTGTTATATTTATGCTTTAATTGCTTTAATATCGTATGAATGGTGATTTACTCTTTGAAAGTAATCGACGAAGTTTGACAAGCTAGAAATCCCGGTTGAACCTCAGGAATAGATAGGATACAAATGTCATGGCATTAGAGTTATTTGAGATTACGTGTAAGACCATATCTGGGATATAGCATTGATATGAGACTTCATGTAAGACCATAGCTGGGCTATTGGCATCGATATGAGATCCCATATAAGACCATATCTAGGATATGGCATTGGTATGGTACTGTGTATGCGAGATTCCCGAGTATCCTTTAGTATTCCAAGCGGTTCAACGGAAAATTCAACGGGAATGTTAAAGTTATGAAAGGTTATGGTATGTTGTAAATTGGTACAGGTATGTACATAAAACTCATACGTAATGAGCTCGATATGAGGTGAACCCTTGGTAATGTTGCGATTGAGTAAGTTTGACTATGAGATTTATAATAACATTTATGTTAATTTACCTCATGTTAATTGTATGTTAAATGTGTGTTTATGATGCTTATTAGTTGCATAGGAACTTACTAAGATTTATAGCTTACTCCTCTTTCTTTTCCCTTGTCTTATAGTGTCATCAAGCTAGCTCGGGGATCGAAGACTATCGGAGATTCACTCAAACTATCAACTTATTATTTTAGGTACCATTGCATTCAACATTTTAAGTTATGGCATGTATAGGGACTTGGTTATTTTGTTATGTGTCATAATTGAATTGGCCTAATGTGTTGGCCTATATTGGTTGGTAATTCATCTTGTAAATGGCCATTTGAAATTGGCTAATATTGGTATAAGTATATGCATATGATGATGTTTTTTATGGATGTGGGAATTTGCATGATTTGAATTGATATGTGTGTAAAGTTTGTGTATGATAAATGTTAGTATGTGAATGAGGTGTTGATGTCTTGATTATGGCTGAATTGGTTGTATGTATATGCTTGGATTGATGCTATATGTTGTTGTGTAAGTATGTGCATGGAAGGGTGACAAAATGGCTTGGTAAATAGCCTTGTTTTTGTCCACATGGGTAGGCACACGGGCGTGTGTCTAGGCCGTGTGTGACACACGACTTTCTCCATGGGCGTGTGTTCCAGCTGTGTGTCCCCTGCACCTTAATTGTTGCAAAATAGAATGGTTAGAATTGAGCACACAGGCAGAGACAAGGGCTTGTGTCTCAGCCATGTGTATGACACGGCCTCAGGCACAAGCGTGTGCCTTGGGCGTGTGAAGTTTGCACCTATTATATGAAAAATTATGAAAATTAAATTGACTACACGGCCTAAGCACACGAGCGTATGCCTTGGCCATGTGACTTCAATTTACTCTTGGATGACAAACAGAGAGTTACACGGGTTAGGGACACGGGCGTGTGTGACCACACGGTCTGCCCACACTGGTGTGTGACCCTTGTTTAGTGAAAAAAATTTCTAAGTGCTGTAAAATTTTCTAAAGTTCTCAGTTTAGTCCCGAACTGCTTCCAATGCATGTTTTGGGCCTCGTAGGTTCGTTTTAAGGGCGATATGAATATATAAGAAAATTTTTAAATTTGGATGAAAATTTACGTCTCGTTTTTGTATGATTGCTTGTGTATAACTCTGGTAATGCCTCGTACCCTATTTGTAACACCTCAAACCCGGCCTAGACGTTATGGTCGAATCTGGAGGCGTCACATGAGAGTGCTTTTAGAAAACCTTAGCAAGTTTAAATTAGTTCTGTCTATTATCTTTACTTAAGTCGTGAAATCACTATTCAAGTTATTGCTTGAAAACTTCTCTTTATCGTGGAAGTTATGACATCATTCATTTATGCGAAAACCTTAAGTTGAGTTTCCAAAACATATTTGTGGTGTCGCCGTTTATAAATCAATGAAATTAACAATTTAAAATCCCAAAATTAAATACTAAATGAAAGCAAATAAAATAAAGTCTAACTCATAAAACCAACACATGCTTAGCAGTGGTCACCGTCGAGCCCTTTGTCACACCGATCCTCCTACTGCTGGGGATTACCTGACAGATAAATTAAACAAAAGGGTGAGTTTTTGCAAACTCAGTGTGTACATCCCCACAGAAAACATGCATACAAATAGGTAACAGAATACAGATAATTCAGCCTTAGCCATTTTCAGAATCAGTGTGGACCTTAGCCCACTCAGATACAAAATCAGAACAATCGGCCTTAGCCCATACAGACATCGCATGCATAACAAATCAGATTATCAGAGAACCATGCCCACCAACCCTGCACACCATCTCCGTCTAACCCAACACACTATGTGGGGATAGAATCGACCCACCCAGCCCTACACACCAAGTATAGGGATAAAATTAACCCATCCAACCCTATACACAAAATGGTACCAAAAAACGGCACATAACCTATACATGCAGCATAGCTGCCAGATAACAGGCTAACAGCCTTTCAGTCTTCCTACTCTTCACAACATTCCCAACCCAATGTGATGCAACATAAATAATATGGCATGCTTATATGCAGATATCAGATCATACCAACATCAAGTCAGAATAGATACACATGCATAAATTCACATGCTTTTGCATACAATCCAGTAAAAAATTAGAGTATGGGGTCTAAGTAACGCTTACTGACCCTACAGTTAGGTCACAGTCGACTTGGGCGACCCGTGCAACGTTACAGAACATTCCAACAAATTGGGCTTACACGCCTATGTGCCCTGCCCGTGTGGGCCCACATGGCCCAAATTGGCCTTGCCCGTGTGGATCACACGGCCTGGCTCAAGATCCCACACGCCTGTGTGGTTCACCCGTGTGGCCCACACGGCCCAATTGGTTAAGCCCGTGCCTCAGACATGGCCTCGCCAACCTCACACGGCCGTGTCTGTCGTGCTCGTATGGGGCACACATGGCCTACTTCGTCGACCACACGGCCGTGTTTCGCCACACGACCTCCACACGGCCAGTCCACACGTCCGTGACAGTAGCATTTTTGACTTTCATCGAAACGCAATTTCAGATCGATTGGGGTACACACCTAGTTTTGATTGAAGCCTAATGCAATCCTGAGCACTCCAGAACCTATTATTGTCAATCGTAAGCCAAATTTTATGCAATCCTGAGCACTCCAGAACCTATTATTGTCAATCGTAAGCCAAATTTTTAGTCTCTTGATTCGAATATTTTAGAATAGACAAATCCCGAAACGATAGATCTACTTACCTTCAACAACTAACGGAGATTACTTGCTGTATAGAACCCCAATTGGTGATCCGCAGAACCTTGATTGTGCCCTAACCAGCAAATTAAATCCCTCTTAAACGATCTCCAAAAGAGACCACACAATTTAACAAAACCATACTTACCGAACTGACGGAACCGCTAGCAGTACGCCAAGACTAATCGAAAGAAAGAACAACCGAAAAGAAGGGTAAAAGAAATAAAATTTCAGTAGCAAGGGGTTTTGAAAAAGGAGAAAATGACAGAGAGAGCAAAAAAGAAAAACAGGTTAGGTAAACATCTGATAAACCCTACCCCCTTTAGTGTTTTAGTCCAACTCAAACGTCCGCACGGCTTATCAGTAAAATAAAGCCACACTCACGGCTCGAACTCGGGATCTCAGGCATAATCTCTTGCCCCTTAACCACTAGACCAGCAGACCCATTCTTGTTAAGTTCCTACCAATAAATTCTTATAAGCCCAGTAACCAAAAGTCAAGCTTTATTCAAATAAAACCCAAAATTTAGCCCAAGTTAAGACTCGAACTTGGGACCTCCCAAACACACCCCCGAGCACATAACCTCTTAACCCACATATATTTTATGCCAAAATGATTCAAAACAAAAGTCTCGATATTTTCATGTTCAATAATCACAAAAACTGAAATTACAGAAATTTGAGGCGTTACAACTCTACCCCCTTTAGAGAAAATTCGTCATCGAATTTTTACCTAATCAGAAAAGGTGAGGATACTACTATCGCATCGAATCCTCTAGCTCCCAAGTAGCCTCCTCAGTGCTATGATTCTGCCACAACACTTTCACTAAAGGAATGGACTTCGTACGCAGAACCTTAACATCACGGTCTACAATCTGAATTGGCTCCTCATCGAACGTCAGATCTGGTCTAACCTCAATCTCCTCCACAGGCATAATATGCGTGGGATCAGACCGGTAACGTCTCAACATCGAGGTATGACACATATCGTAAATACGATCTAACTCCGGTGGCAGCTCTAACTGATACGCGACTGGCCTAACTCGCTTTAGAATTTGGTACGACCTAATAAACTAAAGACTCAACTTACCCCTGCGTCCGAACCTCAGAACCTTCTTCCATGGCGAAAATTTAAGAAAGACCAAGTCCCCCACGGAAAACTCAATGTCCTTTCTCTTTAAATCAGCATAAGACTTCTGTTTAACAGAAGCCGCTTTCAGACGCTCTCGAATCAACCAGACCTTATCCTCAGTCTTTAAAATCAACTCCAGATCCAGAACACGTAGCTCACCCAACTCAGTTTAGCATAAAGGAGTGTGACACTTACGACCATAAAGTGCCTCATACGGTGCCATCTGAATACTAGACTGATAGCTATTATTGTAAGCAAACTCTGCCAAAGGCAAGTACTCCTCCCAACTACCTCGAAAATCTATAACATAGCCGCTCAACATATCCTCCAGTATCTAAATCACCCTCTCCAATTGATCATCTGTCTGAGGATGAAAAGCAGTACTGAAGTCAAGTCGTGAACCTAAAGCCTCATGAAGCTTCTGCCAAAATCGAAAAGTAAACCGAAGATCCCTATTGGAGATAATCGACACTGGAACCCCATGCAGTCTTCCTATTTCTGAGATGTAAAGTTTAGCCAACTCAGAAAGAGAAAGTCTGCATCTAACAGAATGAAGTGTGCAGACTTGGTCAATCGATCCACGATGACCCAAACAAAATCCTTCTTAGTGGGTGTTATAGGAAACCCACTAACGAAATCCATCGTCACTCGCTCATATTTCCTCGTCGGTATCTTAATCGGCTGTAGCAACCCCGAAGCAACTGATGCTCAGCCTTAACCTGCTAACAAGTCAGACAGCAAGCAACGAAATTGGTCACCTCACGCTTCAACCCTAGCCACCAGTACAACTCTCGGAGATCTTTATACATCTTATTTCCACCAAGATGTATAGCATACAGACTACTATACGCTTCCCTCAAAATTGACAGCCTCAAATCCTCATCGTTAGGTATACAGATCCTACCTCAGAAGCACAATACCCATCATTATTCAGCCAAAATCTATAGTAGTCCTAGTCCCAACCTGACAAAATCGCATCTCGAGAGTCTTATCCTCTAACTGCTTAGCTCTAATATGCTCAATCCATGTCAACTTCACTTGTAGCTCTGCCAGAAGACTCCCATCGTCATAAAGACTTAGTCGAGCGAACAACGCTCTCAAATCAGCTACAACCCTACGGCTTAATGCATCAGCCACCACATTGGCCTTTCCAGGGTGATACTCTATACTGTAGTCATAATCCTTAAGCAGCTCGACCCATCGTCGCTGCCTAAGATTTAACTCCTTCTGAGTGATGAGATACCTGAGGCTCTTGTGATTAGTGTAGATGGTACACTTCTCACCATACAGATAGTGCCTCCAAATCTTTAATACAAAGGCAACTGTAGCCAACTCCAAATCATGCGTCGGATAATTAGCCGCGTGAGTCTTAAATTGTCGAGACGCATAGGCAACTACCTTACCGTCTTACAGTAAGACGCAACCCAAACCCACATGTGACGTATCACTGTAAACCACGAAGTCCTTACCAGGCTCAGGCTGTTTCAGAACTGGAGCCTGAGTCAAAATTGTCTTGAGCTTCTCAAAGCTCTCTTGCTGTGTGTTAGTCTAAACAAATGGAACTCCTTTACGCAGTAACTTGGTCAACGGCACTGTGATCAACGAGAACCTTTCTACGAAATAGCAGTAATATCCTACCAGTCCTAGAAAACTGCAGATCTCTGACACATTCTTCGACTGTTTCCAATCCAACACAGCCTCAATCTTACGAGGATCCACACGAATCCCCTCAGCAGAAACTACATGACCTAGAAATGTCACTTTCCAAAGCCAAAACTCACACTTGCTGAACTTCGCATACAACTATTTCTCACGAAGGATCCGCAGAACCACCCTGAGATGCTCATCATGCTCGTCCTTAGACTTAGAGTAAATCAAAATGTTGTTGATAAACACCACCATGAACTGGTCCAAGTAGGGCTGGAACACACGGTTCATCAAGTCCATGAACGCCGCTGGTGCATTTGTCAACCCAAAGGGCATAACTAGGAACTCGTAATGTCCATAACAAGTCTTAAATGTCGTCTTATGCACATCGGCCTCCTTGACCCTTAACTGATGATAACCTGATCGCAGATCGATCTTGAAGAACATAGAAGCCCTTCTGAACTGATCGAATAAATCATCTATCCTCGGAAGTGGGTATTTATTCTTCATTGTCAACTTATTCAACTGATAGTAATTGATACACACCCTCATCGTACCGTCCTTCTTCTTTACGAACAGAACAAGTGTTCCCCATAGAGACACACTGGGACGAATAAACCCACGATCCAATAGCTCCTAAATTTGAGCCTTCAGTTCTGCCAGCTCATTCGGTGCCATTCGATAAGGGGCGATAGACACCGGAGCTGTACCAGGAATCAACTTAATCCCAAATTCTACCTCACGACTCGGAGACAATCCTGGTAGTTCCTTTGGAAAAAAAAATCTAAAAAGTCCTTCAGAGCACAGATGTCCTTAACCGATAAGTCCACAAAATCAGAAACACTAATGTAGGCCAAAAACGCCTCACATCTTTTCCTCACCAACTTCTCTGCTACCAACGCAGATATCACATTACTTAGATAATTCCGTCGTTCTCCAATCACGACTATCTTATTATCCTCTTCGGTCCTTAGAACAACCCTCTTTTTAGCACAATCTAGACTTACACGATGCTTTACCAACCAGTCCATACCTAGAATTAAGTCAAACTCACCAAACAGAATTTCCATCAGATCAGCCAGAAATATCATCCCTTGGACTTCCAACGGAATGTCTCTGAATAGTTTATTAACCCTAATGGACTGCCTCAATGGACTCACCACTAAAATCTCACTAGAAGTGCTCTCATACGGTGTTCCCAAAGTCTCAGACACAGAACATGCAACATAGGAATGTGTAGAGCCTATGTCTATCAGTGCAATATAAGGTACATCAAGAATTAAAAATGTACCCGTGATGACGTCCGGAGCATCTCCATCCTCATGAAGACGTGCAGCATAGACAAGTACAGGTTGTCTCACCTCAATCGACCCAGCACCTCTGCCTGGTGCTCTCTGAGCTCGACTCGTACCGTTACCACCCCTAGCTTGACCTCGGCCTCTAGGTGGCTGCTGTACCCTTCTCTGCGGCTATGCAGTCTCAACAACCGGAGCTTGCATCTGATTACTCCTCAGTGGACAGTCTTTAACACGATGCTCAGTCGAACCACACCTTAAACAAGCTCTAGTAGCCCTCCAACACTCGCCTGGATGATGTCTATTATTGAGCTGACATATCGTTACCCCATCAAGAAGCTCTAACGGGCCCATCAGTCTTGGCCTTTTTCTTAGGCCTCATCTCAGTATTCGAGGCTCAAAATCCCTTTTAGCTTTCCCCTTTTCATAGTTTTGGCGCTAAGAGCGTTTCACCTCCTCAGCAATCCTGGCCTTCTCGACTAAGGCTGAGAAATCCCGCTCCCTCTGTAGAGCTATCAAAACTTGCAGACTGTCTCGTAGACCATTCTCAAATCGTACACAATGCTCATACTCTGTTGCCACTATGCCCCTCGCATAACAGCTCAGTCTCAGAAATTTGACCTCATACTTGGCCACTAAACGGTCACCCTGAGTGAGATTTAAGAACTTAAGTCGCCTAGCATCAATATGGCTGGCTTCCACGTACTTACTCTAATAAGTGGTCTTAAACAGATCCCAAGTCAGTCGATCAAGCTGAGTGCCCTCCTTAACAGTCAGCCACCACTGATACGCCTCATCTCGCAGCAACGACACGGCCCCCTTAAGCTTCTGCTCATCAAAAAAGTCCAGATCGTCCATGATACGCTCTATGGCCTCCATCCAGTACTCGGCCACACTCGGAGCAACTCTAGCGATGCCCCTAAACATCTCAACCCCATTTGACCGGAGTCGTTCCATAACACACCCACGACCTCCAGATCTAGCATTAGCTCCAGCGACCCTCTCTAGAATTTACAGCATGGCCTGGGACAGTGCATCGTCCCTAATTGCATGATCTTGAGACTCAGCACCAGTCTCAGTAACAGGTGACACTGACGTCTCGCTAGTGTCCATATTAGAGATTGTATCAGATACGAAAGACTCAGCTCGAATCCCTCTACGGCCTCTACCTCGGCCTCTAGTACCCTGTCCACGAGTTTCACGTGTGCTCATCGTAACTATTAAATTAATCTATATTTAGAAATTTTATGCACACCAATTTACAGTTTCGATAATTATTAGCAGATATTTTATGCAATATAGTAGTAGAGTTTCAGAGTCAGTTATTGCGAGAAGTAGTCTCACTACAGTTTCAGTCCACACTACCTATAGTGTTTCAGTAAAGTACTACCAATAGTGGTCTCATAACACACACAGTATTTCAGACAGATTCAGAAAACATTTCAGGATGAACATGCTTTCAGACAGTACATATCAAAATTTTAGAGAACTTACGGGATCAGTGCTGAAGGCTCGGTGTACCACATACTTGTTATCAAAATTATTCTAAATTATTTTACAAAAAACCAAATTTTTATTTATTTATTATTTTTTTGAAATCCAAATCCACAGTCGAGTTTTGCAACCTAGCTCTGATACCATTAAATGTAACACCCCAAACTCGGCTTAGACGTTATGGCCGAATCTGGCGGCGTCACATGAGAGTGCTTTTAGAAAACGTTAGCAAGCTTAAATTTGTTTTGTCTATTATCTTTACTTAAGTCATGAAATCACTATTCAAGTTATTGCTTGAAAACTTCTCTTTATCGCGGAAGTTATGACATCATTCATTTATGCGAAAACCTTAAGTTAAGTGTCCAAAACATATTTGTGGTGTCGCCGTTTATAAATCAACAAAATTAACAATTTAAAATCCCAAAATTAAATACCAAATGAAAGAAAATAAAATAGAGTGTAACTCATAAAACCAACACATGCTTAGCGGTGGTCACCGTCGAGCCCTTTGTCACACCGATCCTCCTACTGTTGGGGATTACTTGACAGATAAATTAAACAAAGGGGTGAGTTTTTGTAAACTCAGTGTGTACATCCCCACAGACAACATGCATACAAATAGGTAATAGAATACAGATAGTTTGACCTTAGCCATTTTCAGAATCAGTGTGGACCTTAGCCCACTCAGATACAGAATCAGAACAATTGGCCTTAGCCCATACAGACATCGCATGCATAACAAATCAGATTATCAGAGAACCATGCCCACCAACCCTACACACCATCTCCGTCCAACCCAACACACTATGTGGGGATAAAATCAACCCACCCAGCCCTACACACCAAGTATGGGGATAAAATCAACCCATCCAACCCTACACACCAAATGGTACCATAAAACAGAACATAACCGATACATGCAACATAACTACCAGATAACAGGCTAAAAGCCTTTCAGTCTTCCTACTCTTCACAACATCCCCAACACAATGCAATGCAACATAAATAATACGGTATGTTATATGCAGATATCAGATCATACCATTATCAAGTCAGAATAGATACACATGCATAAATTCACATGCTTTTGCATACAATCTAGTAACAAATCAGAGTATAGGGTCTAAGTAACGCTTACTGACCCTATAGTCAGGTCACAATCAACTTGGGCGACCCATGCAACCTTACAGAACATTTTCAACAAATTGGGCTCACACATCCATGTGCCCTATTCGTATGGGCCCACACGCCCGTGTGGTTCACTCGTATGGCCCACACGGCCTAATTGGTCAAGCCCATACCTCACACACGGCCTCGCACCCGTTTGGCATCGACAGTAGTGTTTTTAGCTTTTACCAAAATGCAATTTTAAATTGATTGGAGTACACACCTAGTTTTGATTGAAGCCTAACGCAATCCCGAGCACTCCAGAACCTATTATTGTCAATCGTAAGCCAAATTTTCAGTGTCTTGATTCGAATAGTTTAGAATAGGCAAATCCCGAAATGATAGATCTACTTACCTTCAACGACTAACGATGATTACTCGCTGTTTAGAACCCCAATTGGTGATCCACAGAACCTTGATTGTCCCATAACCATCAAATTAAATCCCTCTTAAACGATCTCCAAAGAAGACCATACAATTTGACAAAACCATACTTACTGAGCCGACGGAACCACTAGCATTATGCCAAGACTAATCGAAAGAAAGAACAACGGAGGAGAAGGGTAAAAGAAATAAAATTTCAGCAGTAAGGGGTTTGGAAAAAGGAGAAAATGACAGAGAGAGAAAAAAAGAAAAATAGGTTAGGCAAACTTCTGATAAACCCTACCCCCTTTAGTGTTTTTGTCCAACTCAAACATCCGCACGACTTATCAGTAAAATAAAGCCACACTCATGACTCGAACTCGGGATCTCAAGCATAATCCCTTGCTCCTTAACCACTAGACCAGCAGACCCATTCTTGTTATGTTCCTTCTAATAAATTCTTATAAGCCTATTAACCAAAAGTCAAGCTTTATTCAAATAAAACCCAAAATTTAGCCCAAGTTAAGACTCAAACTTAGGACATCCCAAACACACCCCCGAGTACATAACCTCTTAACCCACATATATTTTATGCCAAAATGATTCAAAATAAAAGTCTCGATATTTCCATGTTCAGCAATCACAAAAATCAAAATTACAGAAGTTTGGGGCGTTACACTATTCCGGTATTAGATACGGGTAAGGGGTGTTACATTTAGGGATCCCACACGAGTGTGTGTTTTGGACACACAACCGTGTCTGGTGGGCACATGGACGCGTGAGACCCTCACATAGCCATGTCTGCCCTGTATTTTATTTAGTACAAATGGACAGTGATTTACATGGCCTGTTCCCACGACCATGTCCTTGGTCCACACAGGCGTGTGCTTGAGTCACACGGGCGTGTGCCTCTCTTCACACGGGCATGTGCTTTAGCCACACGACTGTGTGCCCTTCTTCATACGGATGTTTGACCTCCCATAAGAGTTCCACACGGCTAGAGCACACGAGCATGTAGCCCTAAGTCACTTGTATTGATTTTGTGTACATTTTGATCTGGAATCGTGTTTGTATTTGTTTTGACTCTTAGTTGGGCTTCAGTGAGGGGAATAAGACTTTGCTACGGGTTTTTGTTCATGTGTAATTTGTGATTGATGTGTGTGAGATGTCTGATTCTAAACCCGGTTAACTGGGTGTGTGTGTGTGTGCATATCTGTTTTGTCTGACTGTCTGTTAAGGTGTCACTATTTTGTGAGATTATATGCATACGAACACTTGCATAAAGTAATGTTTTGGGTGGGATTACAAAGAGAAGGAAGACAATTTCTGATCTAATCTGGTAGTTTAAACTCCAACATATCTATACAGTAGGTTATCGCATTACACTGTACAACACATACGCCAGCTCTACTGCATATTAATATCGGAGTGGCTTGGTCCATATACATAGTGTGTAGGGTTGGATGGGCCCTCGAGGTCCCATGTGGTGTGTTTTGGTTGGATGAGCTTAAACAGCTCTTATAGGGTGTAATCAAGGGACGGAGAGGTGTGTTGGCCAGATGGGTGGGTTTCATTACTTGTCTGCATTTCATATGTATCTATTTGTGTGTTCTGGGTGCTAGACTATCTGACTGTAATCTGTCTATCTGTGTGTGATTTGGTGTGCTTGAGTGTTATGTTCTGTTGGGACATTAGTTCCAAGTTTACCTTTTAACTTAGTGAATATCTATAAATTTGTTGCGCTATTGAATTGAATTCCATGATTCTGTTTTTAGTCTCGATTCGAACTCACACTAAGCTCGAGTAGCTCACCCCTTTAGTGTTTCCCTTTCAGGTACTTTTCTGAATTCTGAAGTTGGACTCGATATGTGGAGGTTTCGGACAGTCTCAGTGAAAAATAAATTTCAGTTTGTATTTCCAGTTTCCATTTTGTTAGTCAATTTTAAACTGTAAGGTTTTGTAAACATGGTGGTACGAGTTCTGTTTTGGGTTTTATATCGTGAATCCTATTTTGTTCATAAATTAAACCTAGCTTAAACTTTTCTAATTGAAGACTAAATGGATAAATGTTTTTTGGTTCGTAAAGAGATAGATATGTTTGTAATGGAATTTAAGATACCTCGTGTTGTAAATTTTCCTACGATCACTTCGGTGATCAATATAACATCCAGAATTCGGTCTAAACTTCTAGACCGGGTTTAGAGTGTTACAAAATATATATTAATTGTCGACGCAAAATATAAGTTTTTGTGATATTGGTCCCCTTTAAAGAGATTTTTTTTTTTGTTATTAATGAATGATTGGATTATAACTTTTAGATTGAATTATAAAGTACAAATAATTTATTAGAGCATCATAAGATTCTATAACTTATATGTAATTTTTTCTTATGAAAGCATAGTTATTTTAGTACTTGTAATAGTGCTCTTGATAATAGCTAAGGTGACGATGATGGTGTTAAAGATCTTTAGGTATATTTTTCTATGATTTATTTATTATATCATGTTTATTATAATTGGAGACTAATCATGAAAAACATGAATAGATAGATTCTGATTCGAAATCTACATATGTTTAGAAGTTTGTCTTACTAGATTTGTTGCATTCCCCGAAGTGAATGCAAACATAAAGAAAGTAAAAGATATAATCATGGATCACTAAAAGTGGGAACATAGTAATAAATAAGAGAAAAATGATAGTTCTTAAGGTAACTCTTCAAAGGGTAAAGATAACTTATGTTATCAATGTGATATGAAAGATTATTGGCCACATATGTGGTGTATGCTAAAATATTTTGTTTCTGTTAATATTCTTTGAGGAATGATATGAGAATATGGTAATGAATTCTATCATTAAAGATAGAAAATATTTATCTTATTTGGTACTGAAACAAATAAATATTATTCCAATATTTTATAGTATAAAATTAGCTGAAACTTCAGAAGAGCTAATATATCAATAACTAAAAAGCAAAAAATCTGTGATGGTTAATGCATTAGTTTTAAAAGATATTCATTATAATAGATATCATATTGGGATTGTAAATGAAGAAAATATTATATTTCATATGAATCAAAAGATGACTGGGTTATTGATTTATATTTATTACTCTTGTTATCAATTGAATTGATTGTGACTATCTTTGTGATCTTTTGCCATCATTCCCGTTAAGGGGTTGAAAGCAAAATATTTGACTATGAAAGATATACTTATGAGCAATAGAATATGGTAATTTTATCTAAAGCTCGTTATGGTTGGATGCATTTGAAGTTGCATTTTTTTTAAAAAACTGCGAGTATAACTCTAAAGTATTCATAATAAGTTCTCAATTAAAATTACGTGAAAAATTATTACTGATGAGAACTTACAAGAGAGAAAACTTATATATGAAAATTCATTGGTTATGTATCTGTTGTACACTGGAAAATAAGATCCACTCTCAAAATTTTCTATTAATAGATTTTGATTGGATTCAAAGTCTACCACTGGAGTTTTATTTTCTTACTTCTTGATAAAATTGTCAAGACTCAACATAGAAAAAAAATGGTACATCTTTAAATATTAAATCAACTTGATATATGGTTTAAATATTTAAGATAATCTTCTTTTTAAGTTTTGATTACATGGGTTACATATTGTTTTTAGCATCTCATTTGTTCATGAAAATGAATATTAACTAATTTATTTATGTCGTTATAGTAGGTTTTATAATTAAATAATATATTTGGTTAAAATAGATCTAGAATGCAAATTTGTGTTAATAACAATAAACTTTATTCGAATTTGATTTAGTTCAAAGAATTATTAAAAGTAGTAGTTCATACGTTTTATATTATTCCATTTGTTAATTATTTAGAGAAATGACATGAACAATTGTAAATGAAAAGTTCTATAAGCTTGAATGGTTAGATTTTGAATTAAATTTCATGATGTTTATGATGATGATTATGAAAAAAATTGTTAGTTTTTCATTATGTCATATTTTTATGTTTGATATGTGACATTTATTGATATATTTAATATATGTTTGTTTCTATACATGGCCTAGGTAGTTATTCTTGGTAGTTAATTGATTATGCAAAACTCTTGTTAAAAGGATTTTAAAAATATTTTGAATCAAACTTAGGACTTCTCGCATCCGAAGCAAGAATCATACCACTAAACCAAATGTCTTGCATTTGAAGATTTTGAGATTATTCTTGAAGTGAATATTACATATAATTATTTGGAAATTATATTTATTGACAAAGTGACATTATAGACTTCACATTGATTTAGACATTTCCAGTAGTAAATGTCACAATAGTACTTATGTGTGGATATAAAGCAAAAAGAATGATAGTAAAAGTATCAATTTGTTACAGTTTAGTACAATTGAAACGCATATTAAAGTAAACCAGAAGTTTATTGATACAAATACATTTACTACATGGCATGACCAATTAGATAATCCTAGATCATATATGATGCGAAAATTAATTGAGAATTCATATGGACATTCATTAAAGAGCCAGAAGATTTTTTAATTTAAAGAATTCTCATTTGTTGCTTGTTCTCAATGAAAATTGATTGTTAGAAACTCATTAGTTAAAGTTGAGATTTAATGTCTTGCTTTTCTAAAATGAATATGGATTCATCCATCCACCATATGGATGATTTTGATATTATATGATTTTGGTAAATGCATTTATAAAATAATCACATATGTGTTACCAACTTGCTACATGTTGTTTGTAAGATTGCTTGTTTAAATAATTAATTTCAAATCATGCAATTAGGAAAATTCATCTTGCTAATACTGATTAGTTTATATCTCAGTCTTTTATTGATTGAGTTTGAAAAACTTTTGTAAAAAATTGTTATTTATGCGCATATTGGTTTAGAGAAATTATTGATTGAACACCTCTGATTAATGTTTAAACCATCCTCTTTCAATATGGGATTATGTTGATTTATGTGTTGTACACATCAAGCCAATAAGTTATAAATACTCCCCATTACAATTGATTTTTGATCAAGATCTAAATATTTCCTATCTTTGAATTTTTGTATGTGCGTATATGTTCCAATTGCTCCACCACAACGCATAAAGATGAGTGAATCCTCAAACAAAGTTGGGAATATATATTAATTACAAGTCCCTTTGTATTATTAGATGTTTTGAATGTATTGGAGATTCAATTATGACATTATTTGTGATTACTATTTTGATTCGATAGTTTTCCCGACATTAGGGAGAGAGAAATAAAATAACTTGTAATGAGTTAGGGGAGTGTAATTTAAACTAGAAGTTCAACAATGATAACTCATTACAAGTTAATTGTCAGATGTATTTACAAACTTAATGAGAAGAATCAAATGTATATACTATATAATATTTTGAACCAAATTCCCAGTAGGACAATAAGTTAGAAAAAATAATAGATTGATCGGTTCCAAAGATTAAAAATTCTTCTAGATGGTTATATAGTGGAGTCGAAAGAGACCCAATACATAACTAATAACTAAAACTCTAGAAGAGATTCAGGTACCTGAAATTGAAGATTAAAATAGTAAAAATAAGAGAACTCGATAAGTTATGTCAATTCGAGAAAATGTGAAACCGGTAATAAAAGTGGTCGACAATGGTTTTGTATGCAATATTATTATTGAAATAAAGAAATAAAAGGAGGATCTTGAATAAATCTATTGAAAAATATAGATATGGAGTATATTGGTCAAATAGAAAGACACAACTCAAGTACAATTAAATTTGTGGAGTTTTTGAACTAGTAATCCAAATATCTAAAGATATAAAGCCAGTAAGGGTGCAAATGAAGTAGCTTTCCAAAAGCCGGATAAAAACATGAAGTTTTTTGCTAAGTTCTAGAATTGATTATGAAAAGATATAATATTCTTTTGTGGTAGATGTAATAATCTTTAGATATATTATTAAACTAACAATTCATAAAAGATTTAACTTTTGTCTAATGGTTGTTGGTACAACCTTTTTTGAATCACTATATAGTAAAGATACCTACTCGTAATTTTAAACAAGCAAAGAGATCGGTTAGTTGTTGTAATTTTAAAGTTGAATTGATACGATAAAATCAAGGTGTAACATAAATAAATTTATTAAGTTATTATAGTTTTATGAAAAAATTGAGACTAAAAATATTTAAGGAAGAGAACTTGTAAAGATAAAATTCTATAACAAGGGCAATATAATAAAATTTGTTTTTAGATAATATTATATTTAGTCAATTAAACACATGAATCTTATATTCTAGCTAAAATGAACTAAATAATATAATATTACATTTCATTTGTAATATTATTACGAGACATATAAAAAACTCGGTGAACTAAACTCACCCTAAACGTTAATTAATTCGTTAAGCTCTTAGTAGTCCACATACTTTCTCCAATACTTATATTTCATTTTCAGAAGAACAAACGTGATGCAAATGATTTATATATGTCTCGTTTAATTATTAGTGTCATAATATGAGGAAAACACTTATTTATTACATATGTATTATAATAGTTAGGCATAAAATAAAGAATAGCTGGTACAAATTTAAATTTGAAATTAGAAATATGAGTAAAAACTCTTGTAAAAAATAAGATCTCTTCGAAACAAGCAAAATTTTTTCCCTTCTCTTTACTAAAAATAAGTTATGAGAGTGACAAAGTATTACCAATTAAAATTATATTTTCGTAACTCATACTTAAACATAAACAACAAATAATACTCCAACCAAACGTAATATTAGTGTTATCCTAAATGATTCTAGCCTTATTCATTTCTTCCACAAGTATCCTAATGCCGTCGCGTACCTGTAAGGTCTGAGCTTTACAACTTGAGACTCATATTTTATATGGATTTGACGATCTTGAACTTTAAGTGGTGGAAACCCCTGTGAAAGTTAAAAAACAATGTGATATTTCAGCACCAAGTATGAAAGGTCACTAGATAACTTAAGTGAATGAATATCCAACTCTTCTGTAGTTTGGATTTTAGTCATTAATAGTGTACAAGCTTGCAAAGAATAGTCCAGATTTTCCTAAATTACTTACATGTAAGAACAAAAACTGCACTTGCAACCCTTTCAATTGATATTTATTTTTACCTAGAGAAAATTTCATGGTGAGCTCATTGAAACCCCAAAGAACAGGGTCGAACTTTTTAAACCATTATACTCTCAAAACCAAGTCACACTCCGTTAATGGTAAAACCAAAAAATAAGTAGAAAGACCTTGTGACATCCAAGAAACCCCCTTACAAAAGTCTTGTGCATACATATGAGCTCACTCTATTATCCATTGACACTTGCACTCTTCTGTTATACCGCTATTTGAGTTAAGATACATGGTGAGCTAGAAAGGTACCCAAATAGTAAGCCTACCACAAGCTAACTAGGAGGTCACCTACAGGTTGTCTCTTACGGGATGACCCTTCGAACATGTATAAATAATAAGCTGACATGACATTATAAATATGATAATATGTTTGACACATCAAATTTTTGAAATAGCAGAAATCTACTTAATGAATTTAATAATCACTATTTCATGAGGATTGAAATTTTAAATTTTGAAAAGTTTAGGGACTAAAAATGACCAAATAAAAGTACATAAATTAAATCTTGGGGTTAATAGTAGAATTTAACCTAAAAAGATGAGTTAAGTTTATGTATAGTTACTAAATCATATTACCATACATCATTAAAAATGAAATCAAATTAATTTAATTTTAAATAGGCATAATCTTCAATTTAGCTTTTAAGTTTTTATTTTTATTTTTTAAACTAAAGTTGACCTTTAACCTTAAAAAAATAGAGTTAAATTTGACTATCAACCTTTTAAAAAGTGTAAAATTATTTTTTTAGTAAAATTACAGACTAAAATGTTAAAATTTTAAACATTGCACCTCGCATAATAATTCACATGTACTTCCATGTTTTTTTTTTTAAAATTTTTATGAACTTTTTATACATCCTTTTGATTTTTTTTGAATATTTTTATAAATTTTAAATTATTTGTTAACGTGACATATAAAAAATTGTGTTATGTCAGTATGAACAATACGTGTGTTGCCTTATTGGTTGCCATGCCAACTGGACGCGCTTTCCTTCAACGGTAAAAAACCAACGACTTTTTGAATGTTGGCACTGTAATGGTAAAAAAATTAAAAGGGGCCAATGGTCACTTTTTTTTAACCTATAAATACCCAAATTTCATTTCTTTCATTCCCGTCATTCTTTCAACTCTCTCAAACTCTTTCAACTCTCTCAATCTTTTTGTTCTAAATTTATCGATATTCTTATTTAAAAATATTATTATTTTTAATTAAATTGTATTTTATTCGTTTGGATTGATTTCTCATGAATGACCATCTCTCTAATTCCTTTCGACGACAAACATATTTCTGCCTCACAAAAGTAGTAATAGTAAGACAAAATTTTAAATTTCGTTATTTCAATTATGTTAAATTTAATTAAATTTTTTATAATTTGAAATAAATTTTTTATGTTATAAATAGGCGGATGATTGTATTTTAGAGGGGTTCATACATAATATAGGAAGCCTCCGAACCCTCAAATTTGTGGCTACTTGCAAGAGGTAGGATTCTTACATACATCTCACATGCTCGGGGGTTGCAAACTCGGTCCTATACTAATCAGCGTGTTGGTGGAAAGATGGAGGCCCGAAACACACACTTTTCACCTTCCATGCGGCCAGTGTACAATCATACTCGAGGACATAGTGTTACAATTCGGTCTGTCAGTGGTTGGGCCAATCATCACATGATCAATGATCGTTCCTGGTAAATTTGACCTTTGCAAAGAAATGTTGGGGAAGGTCCTGGACAAGTTTGATGGTGGTTGGATATTGATCAACTGGTTGGAGGATAATTTCGAAGAGTTTCTTGAAGACCCAACGAAGGAGGTCATAGAACAATATGCCCAAACATTCAACGTAAGATTAATTGGGGGCATTTTAGTGCCCGATAAATGTCGAAATTTGGTGCATGTAAGGTGGCTACTACATCTAGTGGACTTCAATCAATGAGGAAAACTAAGTTGGATATCTGTCGTCTTGTCCATGTTATACCGGGAGCTGTGTTGGGCCACAATACCAAATGTGATGTTGATCGGTGTTTGCCTACTCCTATTGAAGTCGTTGGCCTGGTGGCGACTACCATTTCTATGTCCTAAAGTGATCGACCCATACGTGTTCCTGTTGGTGATGAGATAAACATCATTTATTAATAAATACGTAGTTTGTATAGTAAATATTTTTATTTATTATATGTTTCGACTAACATATCACCTATACAGGTGGAACCATTGGCTGAGTTATGTGGGATTGTCCTAGGAGCTTAAAGATTTTAGGCTGTTGTTAGATCAACACTCCGAAGCTGAGGTTAATTACTTATTCTTTCGAACCTATATCAATTATGCAATGATTAGTAAAAAAAACTGTATGTAACGATAATTGGAATTCTGATTTTCAGTTTGAATGGATGTTGTATGCCGACATCGATATCATATCTTACATCCCACCAATAGTGTTTGCTAATCGGGAGATATAGGACATGAAGGTATCGTTGATAGTGTATGCGACGGTAGAAATGTATGAATCAAATCGGGTGTTGCAACAATTCAGGTGGAGCAATGGATTTCGCCAACCACCACGAGACATAAAGGAGCTACATAAGGTGGACATTCGAGGGAAGAACAACAAGGATTGGGTAGAGAAGCACATGGAGCACATAAAGGCTTGGAATCGTATGATGGAATCCTTACCCATCCACGAACCATTTTACTCAGCAGAAATGGAGATAGATATCGATTACATGACATGGTTCAGAGTCACCGAGAAGTTGTATCTGCTATCGCAAGAGGCGAGGAGTAGAAAAATTCGGTTGAATAGGTAATGATGACTGCCACAGTAGCAACGTAACAGGGGACGCTATTTTACGATGGGTTTGTCACCAGATCCAACAGAAGAAATGCCACCTATGTTTACACAATATCATGACCAGTTCACTTCACTTATTCCTCTTTATTTCACTAGCCCTATGTTTTTTATCACACTACACACCACCGCTGCACGTGGCTGGTTCTTTTATTCCCATAGGTACATATTTTAGAGTAATGACGTCCCCTATATTCTTCACCCCCATGCTGACCCAAATGTCTGGCTAGATGTCGATGCATGCATCACCACCAACTACGACACTGATACAGACACCCATGCAGCAGTCAATGCCAATTTTGATGCTAGTGACAATGCCGCCGTGCCAAGAGTTTAGGGCACCTTATGGTTACACGTTGATAGTGACACAAACACTGCTTGAGTCACTGTTTTATCGGGATTGCTCATCGACGCAACCATCGACCGTGGGAGTGGAGGATACACAATGGGAGGCTAGGACGACACAATAGTCAACCACAGAGGACGATGATGACACTGGCGTAGATGGAGAAGAAGCTCAGGGGCCATTGCTAGGTGCGGGTGGAGGTGATGACGACACTGACAAGGAAGTCTATAGGCCTGAACCTTTGGTCCCCCATAGAAATCCTCCATACGGTCGTTGTCCACTACCTTGTGGCACACATTTTCAACTACGCGATTGATGTATTTTTTTCTAAATAATGCGATGTAAATATATATTAAATAAATAAATAAACTGAGGTTTTTCATTCAAACATCACATTTGTCTTCATTATTATCTAACGTGAATTATGCATAAGTTAACAAGAAATAACAAATTTGGAACACTTGAATAATGGAAACATTTTAATGAATATATTATTTGGAAGAAAATAATGCTATCGACGTTGAGGCCCTAATATACCCTTGTATAGAGAACATGTTGCCTTCGTATGCCCTGGGTTTCTACAGTACCAATATAATCTCTATTGACTATCCCTCCGAATATCCATATTGTTCCTTATCTAGGAGGAATTTGGGTAACCTTTGGGGATGCCACGTAGGTCCTTGTTCGACCCCAACTTGTAGGATGCACTGAACACCAGCAGCCACATACTCTCATATGGGACATGTGGGAATTCAGGACTCTACACTATAAATGCGTTCTAATCAGTAGATGTCATTAATGTAAGGTGCGTACTCAATTCGTACATTTCCACATGTCGTAATTGCATGTGCACATGAGAATCAAAGTGCTTAGAATCTCTTATAATTGCAAGTCCCTGTTATTAGTTTCACACGATATGATGCCCATGACATGTTGTGGTCGGGCCTAACATATTTCGTGACTCAAAAATTGAGGTTTCGACGTGAGTGGGGTACATGTTCTGTGACTTGAAACCATCATCGACCGATAGGTTGATTTTCATCATGTAGGGGAAAAAGTTTATATGCCCTGAATTGTGAATCTGGATTCAGAGTATTGTTCGATGCGTCATCGTTAGACCCGTAAGGTTCCAGCTTCATTGGAACTAGCTCTGATTCAAAAAATAGTACCACTTCTGAACCATCTTAACTGTGCTATCGGATTGGCTCGGGGTTTGACTTTGCCTCATCAATTGTATCTACTACCCCTTCTTCCTCACCTATACGTTCTTTGTGGGCTGCATCTTCTTTCTCATCTATGCATTCATTGTCACCATCGAGTAGGGGGTTGCATGTACCCTTGCTTGTCCCAATCAAAATAAGTAGGTCACCGGTTCTCCTATAACCCATGTGCCAGTCAAAAAATGCACCAGTTTGATGTCTGATGTATGTCAATGATCCCCTTGTATATCTTCTTCCACCCGATAACATCAACCTAGTGCCGAAGTTGAAATCCAACACAGTGATTGAAAATTAAGCCCGAGTGTCCAAATTTGGGTTATGCTTATTGGCCACCGAAGTTTAGATCCATGTCGAAGATCAATGAGTATCTACCCATAGGTGTTTCAAGAACATTGTAGTAGCCGCTTTGTAATGGGTCGGTGAACCCACTGCATAATCGTGTAGTAGAACTTTCTACTTCAACTTCGATTCCCTTATTCGCCACAACGATGGTCAAAGATGGGCCAAATCCATCAGCCTCGGTGTAAACTAAAAAACATATAGGATTTTTCCTATGTAATTTATCACCTTTTTACTTAAATTCATTATAAAAACTAAGTAATTGTTTAATAAATTAATGAAATATGTGAAAATATGAAATTAGGACATAGAAATTATTAAATGTGATTTTATACTTTATTATATAGTTTTCATGCATAAAATGGTTTATTTTATATTTATTTGAACATATTATATTTTTAAGACATAAAATGGGTCATGCATGATTAAATTAAATAATAAAATATAAAATTATATTTAATAAATCATTTTAAATATTTCATTAATAATTTGGGTTGTAATTAATTATTTATATTGGATAAATTTTATTCTTTGGTCCTTTAACTTATTGATTTATTTTGGATAGGTTTGATAGCTTTGTTGGATTACAAAAACAGTCCAAATTGAAGACCAAGTCAACCCAAATTCGGCAACAGATGGTTGTCCACTTAAACCAATTTTTGGTTTAACTACACAAGGTCCTTGCATTGTTGAAGAAATTAGATATTTGCCCGAAGATTTACATTTGGCTAAGTCTCAGTTCTGAGTTATTATGGCATTTAAATTGCTTAAAAATCAAGAAAAATTCAGCTCAAATTCCACTAATTGTGGCCGACCACTCATGGAAGAAGTTTGAAGAGACTAAACCCAGCTATTTTTAGCAAACTACCCACCTCTCTTCACCTATAAATAAGACCCCTTCATTTCCTCATTCATCATCCCTCATCCCTCATCATTCTCTTCTCTTTCAATTCTCTTTAGCATTTTCCATTCCTCACACCTAGAATTATCTCTTCATAGAGATTTTAGCAATTAAATCCTCTTAAAGAGCCCTTGGTCGGCCACCTTGGAGAGCCATTAGTAAAGGAGCAAAGTGAAGAAGCGAAGGAGCCTTGTCAGTCAGAGTCTTGGGTGACAGCCACTTTGATTTGGGTTTAATCGTTCTTTTGTTTAATTTAATCTAAAGATGTTTGCTATGTGTTCATTGTTCTTGTTTACAAAAATGTTAGCTTAATTTTATTTAAGCTAGGATGATTACTTTGATTAAATAATATTTATTTGATTCATGCTTATAATGTTTGTGCCTCAATCGATCATGTTTTCAATTAAAATCAAGTCTGTATTTCGTTCATACGTGATTGAAATGCACCTGAATTAGCTGAGCGATCCTAACCAGACAACGGCTAGTGGAAACATAATTGAAATGTGCATGCTCAATTTAGATCCTAACCCGATTAAATTGCAGGTTGCATAACAACTCTGACCAAGCTCTGTCATCTACATAGTTTTTAGATTTGTGTGATTAAACTGTTTCAAACCTAACACGTCCCTGTTACCTTACACGAATGCTAAGAAACCCTTAGTAAATAAGGATTAGTAAAATGAGTATTTACTAAGTAAAGGATTTCGAAAGGACCTAAAGTGGTTTCCAAATTCAGGAAAGATCGAGTTGCCATGGAATGTTATTCGAAATGTTATTAAGCATGTTGATAATAAATTGAGTTTAGTTAAAGTAATCGTCCTAGTTTATTTATGTTATAATTGTTGCAAATTGTGTTTAATTTTCCTAAAATCTATTTCGTTCATATAGTTTGCATACTTAGGATAATTTGTATTAGGGATCATTGCATTTAGTTAAATATATTTTAATCATGACTTCTTGTGTTTTTATTTACCAAATTGTTAGTATAATTTTAGAATTAATTGATTTAACACAAATACAATCCCTATGGAGATGATAACTCAATACTTACTTATTACTTGATAACGACTGTGTACACTTGCACAAGCCTACGCGTTACAAGTTTTTGGGGCCGTTGCTGGGGATTGTTAACTGTTGCCATAGTCATTTTTTTATTATGAAATTATTTACTTCCAATTTGGTTTATTTCTAACATTACTAACTTATTCTTTTTAATTTTGTGATTTTCTTTTCAGGTGTTTATGAGCATAGATCAAATTATCGATTTACTCCTTGTAGACCCTGAAATTAAGCTAACTTTCAGACAAAGAAGACGTTAACGAACAGTTCAAAGACAAGTTGAGATGGACCTTGGAAATCAGAATCAAGACCAAGGTAATGAAGCCGATCATGCACGAAATCCCATTCTCATTGTTGATGATAGGGATCGATGCATTAGGCAATATGTTGTGCCATTTTACAATTAGTTAAATCCAGGAATTAGAAGACTAGACATTGAGGAAACTCAATCTGAATTGAAATCAGTGATGTTCCAAATGCTCGAAATAGTGGGCCAATTCAGTGGTATGCCCACAGAAGATCCATATCTCCACCTTCGATTGTTTATGGAGGTGAGTGATTCATTTAAGATAGCCAGTGTGACTGAAGATACACTGAAGCTAAAGTTGTTTCCGTACTCGTTACGAGATCGAGCACGAGCATGGCTCAATTCATTGCCACCAAGTTCCATGTCTACATGGAAAGAATTAGTAGAGAGATTTTAGGTTAAGTATTTCTCGCCTAGCAAAAACACTAAGTTGAGGAACAAGATCACAACTTTCCCACAATTGGATGACGAGTCTCTATTTGAGGCTTAGGAGCAATTCAAGGAGTTACTGCGTAAGTGTCCTCATCATGGGATTCCTCATTGTATCCAGTTGGAAACATTCTATAAT
The DNA here is from genome assembly GCA_025698465.1 of Gossypium longicalyx. NCBI lineage: Eukaryota > Viridiplantae > Streptophyta > Magnoliopsida > Malvales > Malvaceae > Gossypium > Gossypium longicalyx. The sequence goes on from CM046995.1 coordinate 86,987,302, forward strand.
GGTCTCAATGCACAAACAAGATTGATGGTAGATGCTTCTACGAATGGTGCAATTTTGTCTAAGTCTTATAATGAGGCTTATGAGATCATTGAGAGGAAGCGAGTAATAACTATCAATGGCCAACAAATCGAACAACTTCAGGAAGACGTGTAGGCAGAGTTCATGAAGTTGATGCCCTCACTTCGTTATCAGCTCAGGTGTCGTTTATTTCCTCTATGTGAAAACAGTTTACTGCTAATAGTGCTAATAATTTTGCAGCTCAGCCACCAAGTCCGTTTGAAGTAGTTTTCTATGTATACTGTAGGGAAGGTCTTTCTTTTGAGAATTGTCCATCAAATCCCAAATCAGTGTACTATGTGAGGTTCCAATATCAAAATAGGAGTGGACAAGGACCTCAGTCCAACTTCTACAATCTTTCATGGAGTAATTATCCTAATTTTTCTTGGAGTAACCAAGGAAATGGACCGAACAACAACTTCTTGTAGCATAGACCTAACCAATCTCAAGGGTTTAATTAGCAAGCTTCAAAACCATCTCAAGCTGAGGCATCAAACAATTTTGAGAACTTGTTGAAAGCATACATGGTAAAGAATGACGTTTTGATCCAAAGCCAAGCAGCAACATTGAAAAATTTGGAAAACCAAATGGGTCAATTAGCTACGGAGCTTCGTAATAGACCGCAAGGAACCTTGCCGAGCAATGGTGAGAATCCAAGAAATTTAGGTACAGAACATATTAGGGCAATGGCATTGCAAAGTGGTAAAATTTTGGAACGCCGATTGATTGATGTCGAAGATAAGCCCGTTGAGAATAATCAACCAGCTGTTGAAATTCTTATACCAAAAGAGTCAGAATCTGCAAAGACTGACAAGGTAAATCCTAACTTAGTGAATTCAGATACTTTAACATCTTATTTGGATGTAGATTTACCTACTCAAAAGAGTTATCCGATTCAATCAAAAGTTCCATCACTTCCATATCCATAAAGATTGCAGCAACAAAAGCAGAAACAAAAGGTGCAATTCAAGAATTTTTTAGATGTTCTGAAGCAATTACACATCAATATTCTGTTAGTGGAGGCTTTAGAACAAATGCCGAGTTCTGTAAAGTTTATGAAGGATATACTGTCCAAGAAGAAACGACTGAGTGAGTATGAGACTGTTGCCTTAACGAAGGAATATAGTGCGTTCCTGTAGAACAAACTACCACTGAAATCGAAAGACCCAGGAAGCTTTACTATACCTTGTAACATGGGTGAATCTTACTGTGGTAAAGCTTTATGTGATTTAGGAGTGAGTATCAACTTGATGCCTAATTCTATTTTCAAGATGTTAGGGATAGGTGAAGTAAGACCTACAACTGTGACACTTCAGCTAGCGGATCGATCTTTAGCATATCCCGAGAGAAAGATCGAGGATATTTTGGTAAGAGTCAATAAATTTATTTTTCCTGCTGATTTCATTGTTTTAGATTTTGAAGCAAATAAGGAATTGTCGATCATCCTTGGGAGACCTTTCTTAGCCACAAGAAGAACGTTAATTGATGTGCAGAAAGGTGAACTCACCATGCGAGTTCAAGATGATCAGGTAACCTTTAACATTCTTAAAGTGATGAAATTTTTCGATCCGACAGAAGAGTGTTCAGTTACAGAAAGCAATTTTGAAGAAGATCCATTGGAGAAAGCCTTAGATCTTGACCCTTTAGAGGATGAAAAAGGTGAAGAAAACATGGCTTTAATGAAAGCCAATCCGAGAAATTTTATTCAATCCACACTGTTTGAACCGTTAGAGTTAGAAGTCAGAGAATTTGTGCAACCCAAGTTGTCAATTGAAGAACCACCTAAAATTGAACTAAAGATACTTCCTTTCTACTTGAAATACGTTTATTTAGGTGATTATTCCACTTTGCCTGTGATTATTTCAGCAGAACTGACGAAAGATCAAAAGGAGCAACTAATTGTTGTTCTAAATAAATTTAAGAAAGCAATCGGTTGGACTATAGCTGATATTCGAGGTATAAGTCCTTCTTTTTGCATGCATAAAATTATTTTAGAAGAAGGTGAAAGAGCTCGAATTGATGGGAAAAAGAGGCTCAACCCTATTATGAAAGAAGTTGTCAGAAAGAAAGTGATCAAATGGTTAGATGTAGGAATCGTCTATCTTATTTCAGATAGATCGTGGGTAAGTCTGGTGCAGTGTGTACTGAAGAAAGGTGAAATCATGATTGTTGAAAATGAACATAACGAGTTGATTCCAACGAGAACTGTTACTGGTTCGAGAATCTATATTGATTACATAAAATTGAATAAAGCCACTCGGAAAGACCATTTTCTGTTGCCTTTTATTGATCAGATGTTAGATCGACTGGCAGGTAATAAATTCTATTATTTTTTAGATGGCTATTCAAGATATAACCAAATAGTTGTAGCTCTGGGGGACCAACATAAAACAACCTTTACATGTCCATACGGTACGTTTGCTTTTAGATGAATCCCTTTCAATGATGCAATGCACCTGCAATATTTCAACGATGCATGATGACAATATTCACTGATATGGTTGAAAATTTTGTTGAGGTTTTCATGGATTATTTTTCTGTTTTTGGTAACACTTATGATATTTGTTTGAGTAATTTGGCTAAAGTACTAAAGAAATGTGAAGAGACGAATCTTGTCCTTAACTGGGAAAAATACCATTTTATGGTTAAGGAAGAGATTGCCTTAGGGCATAAAATCTCAAAGAGAGGAATTGAAGTCAATAAAGCAAAGGTGGACATAATTGGAAGATTTCTGGCCCCAATTAATGTGAAAGGAGTCAAACACTTTTTAGGCCATGCCAGTTTTTACCAAAGGTTTATCAAAGATTTCTCAAAAATTTCTAAACCGTTGTGTTTGTTGTTAGAGAAAGATACAATGTTTGATTTCAACAAAGCATGTTTGGAGGCTTTTGAAGATCTGAAAAAATGGTTAATCTCAAACCCAATAATCATTACACCTAATTGGAGCTCACCTTTTGAATTGATGTGCGATGCAAGTGATTATGCCGTTAGAGCTGTGATGGGTCAAAAAAAAAACAAAGTGTTTAACCCTATTTACTATGCAAGTAGAACTTTGATGGGAGCCCAACACAATTATACGGTAACTGAAAAGGAACTCTTTGCTATAGTTTTTGCTATTGAAAAATTCCACTCATATCTTATAGGTACCAAAGTTACAGTATTTATTGACCATGCAGTCGTTAAATACTTGGTCATGAAGAAAGATACGAAACCGAGGCTAATTTGTTGGATACTGTTGCTCCAAGAATTTAACCTTGAGATCCAATACAGAAAATATGTTGGAAATCAAATAGCTGATCATCTGTCGAGATTGGAACAAGACGAGGTAACTCGATCATGTGTGCCTATCAACGAGAATTTCCCAGATGAACACTTATTTGAGGTAAATAAAATTCATGAAACACCTTGGTTTGCTGATTTTGCCAATTATCTTACATGAGGAATAATTCCTCGAGAAATGACATACCAACAAAGGAAAAAATTCCTTCATGATAGTTGATATTATTTTTGGGAGGATCCATTTTTGTTTAAATAGTGTGTAGATAATATAATCCGAAAGTGTGTAGCTGAAAGTGAGATTGCTGAGATCTTGCATCATTTCCATTCATCTCCAAGTGGGGGATACTTTGATTGTTCATGGACTGCAGGAAAGATTTTGCAAGCAGGTTTCTTTTGGCCTACACTATTTAAAGATACTTATACTTATGTGAAGAACTGTGATAAATGCCAAAGGACCAGAAATATATCAAGGAGGAATGAGATGCCCTTAACAAACACTTTGGAGATTGAATTATTCGATGTATGGGGCATTGACTTCTTAGGCCCGTTTCCTTCTTCGTATAGGAACAAATACATCTTAGTTGCTATGGATTATGTATCTAAGTGGGTTGAAGCTGAAGCATACCCTACAAATGATGCTAAGGTAGTCATGCGATTCCTATATAAGCATGTGTTTGCACGATTTGGGACACCAAGAGCTATTATTAGTGATGAAGGTTCTCACATTATGAACAAATGACTTATGTGGTTGCTTGAGAAATATGATGTGAAGCACAAGATTGCTACTGCTTATCACCCCCAGTCTAATGAGCAAGTTGAAAGAGTGAACCATGAAATTTAAGGTATTTTTGAAAGGGCAGTACGTCCTAGTAGAAAAGATTGGTCTCGAAGGCTCGATGATGCATTATGGGCCTATTGAACAACATTTAAGACACCATTAGAAATGAATCCTTATCGGTTAGTCTTTGGAAAGGCATGTCATTTGCCATTAGAGTTAGAGAATAGAGCTCACTGGGCTTTGAAGCAGTTAAATTTTGATCTTAAGCAAGCCGGTGAGAGAAGGATGCTACAACTTGATAAGTTGGAAAAGCTGAGGTTATTTTCCTATGAGAATGCCAAAATGTGTAAAGAATGATCAAAGAGATGGCATGATAGTCATATATTACCTCGCGAGTTTAAAGAAGGTCAGAAGGTTTTGTTGTTTAATTCAAGGTTGAAGTTATTTCTTGGGAAGCTCAAATCTCGATGGAAAGGACCCTATACCATCTACCAAGTTTATCCTTATGGAGCTATTGAATTATACGAAAATTATGGAGGTACATTTAAAGTTAATGGTCAATGTCTCAAACACTATTGGGATGGTAAAGTTGAGCTAGTTGAATCCTCGTTCAAATTAACAGACCCTTGATTTTTCATGAACCCATTTTGTAAATATATAAATCATTAGAACTTATTTTCTTAACTTATTACATTTAATTAATTCTATCTAAGGAGATTAGAACTTAAGCGGGACCGCTTTGACCTCTCCAACCTTTCCTGAGAATTAATTTAATGTAATTTGTTAAGAAGAAATTTTCTAATTAAGATTTAAATTTTTTTTCAAGTTTCATTTGTTCTGTTTAAATTTTAAAGTTTTATGTTAATAAAGGGGCGGTCAAATTTGGCCCAAGTACTAATCAGTTTTTTTTCTTGAGTAAGTTTATAAATACAGTCTGAGTTTGAGGCCCAAGATAGCAAAAAGGAGGGAAAAATCCACACTTTGCCTCCATTCCCATTACTTGCCGCCCAAGTAACCCTAATGTAGCTAAATTTTTGCTACATGTTGCCCTAATTCTTCCTTATATAAACCCCTCTCCATTCTACTAATTTTCATATCCCTTAAAGCAATTTTCTTAACCCCTAAAAAAATGCCTAAAACTCTTTTTTTTTGCCATCAACCTCAAATCCTAAAAGAAACCCTAGTTTTTTTTTTCCCTTTTTAACAAAACCATTTACTGTCGCCGCAAGAAGATTGCCAAAGTGTCGTTGTTGCTGCCGTACACCGTCGTTGCCATCATTGCTGTCACACGCCGTCGTTGTTGCTATACCATCCTTGTCGTCAAAATATTTTCGTCATAGCAAGTCCTTACCCACTTTGCCGATTTCTTTTTCCCCCTTGTGCAGAAACTTTGTCCAATTCTCAAGAAAAGATATCATGTCTACAAAAGAATTAGATCTTCAAAGACTACTCCTGAAAACTCAATTTTGATCAATAAAGAAGTGAAAGAGAGATTTGATTCAATCTTCAAGCATCAACCTATGATGTAGGAGAAAGGTTTTAACTTGAAGAGTCATGATTTGATGGTTGATCCTATACCGATTAGAAAGAAACTCAAAGCTCTCAAGAAGGAATAATTTTGTGATGCTCGTTCACTTCCCGATGATAAGCTAGTTCGAGAAATCTATACTAGTTTGACTACGCAAGATGATACTGAGGTCATCGTTTGAAAGAAAAAGGTACCTCTTACTTCTAAGTCCATCAATGATTTGTTTAACTTACCTAATGTTGAAGAAGATGAGTACTACTGTAAACTGAAAAATATATAGGATTTTTCTTATGTAATTTATCACATTTTTACCTAAATTCATTGTTAAAACTAAGTAATTGTTTAATAAATTAATAAAATATGTGAAAATATGAAATTAAGACATAGAAATTATTAAAATGTGATTTTATTCTTTATTATATAGTTTTCATGCATAAAAGGCTTATTTTATACTTATTTGAACATATTATATTTTTAAGACATAAAATGGGTCATGCATGATTAAATTAAATAATAAAATATAAAATTATATTCAATAAATCATTTTAAATAATTCATTAATAATTTGGGTTGTAATTATTTAAATCGGATAAATTTTATTCTTTGGTCCTTTAACTTATTGATTTATTTTGGACAGGTCTGATAGCTTTGTTGGATTACAAAAAACCATCCAAATTGAAGACCAAGTTAACCCAAATTCGGCTGCACATAGTTGTCCATTTAAACCACTTTTTGGTTTAATTACACAAGGTCCTTGCATTGTTGAAGAAATTAGAGATTTGCCCGAAGATTTACATTTAATCGAGTCTCAGTTCTGAGTTATTATGGCATTTAAATTGCTTAAAAATCAAGAAAAAATCAGCTCAAATTCCACTAATTGTGACCGACCACTCATGAAAGAAGTGTGAAGAGACTAAACCCAACTACTTTTAGCAAACTACCCACATCTCTTCACCTATAAATAAGACCTCTTTATTCCCTTATTCATCATCCCTCATCCATCATCATTCTCTCTTCTCTCTCAATTCTCTTAGCATTTTCCATTTCCCGCACGTAGCATCATCTCTTCATAAGAATTTTAGCAATTAAATCCTCTTAAAGAGCCCTTGGTCGGCCACCTTGGAGAGCAATCAGCAAATGAGCAAAGTGAAGAACTGAAGGAGCCTCGTCAGTCAGAGTCTTGGGTGACAACCACTTTGATTTGGGTTTAATCTTTCTTTTCTTTAATTTAATTTGAAAATGTTTGCTATGTGTTCTTTCTTCTTATTTACAAAAATGTTAGCTTAATTTTATTTAAGCTAGGATGATTGCTTTGATTAAATAATATTTATTTGATTCATTTTGATAATGTTTGTACCTCAATCGATCATATTTTTCATTAAAATCAAGTCTGTATTTCGTTTATACGTGATTGCAATGCACCTGAATTAGCTAAACGACCCTAACCAGACGACGGCTAGTGGACACATAATTGAAATGTGCATGCTCAATTTAGATCCTAACCTGATTAAATTGCAAGTTGCATAACAACTCTAACCAAGCTTTGTTATCTGTATAGTTTTTAGATTTGTGTGATTAAACTATTTCAAAACTAACACGTCCCTGTTACCTCACACGAATGCTAAGAAACCCTTAGTAAATAAGGATTAGTAAAATGCGTATTTACTAAGTAAAAGATTCCGAAAGGACCTAAAGTGGTTTCCAAACTCATAAAAGATCGAGTTGCCATGGAATGTTTTTCTGAATGTTATTAAACATGTTGATAATAAATTGAATTTAATTAAAGTAATTGTCCTAGTTTATTTATGTTATAGTTGTTGCAAATTGTGTTTAATTTTGCTAAAATCTATTCCATTCATATAGTTTACATACTTAGGATAATTTGCATTAGGGATCATTGCATTTAGTCTAATATATTTTAATCATCACTTCTCAGCCATATTATGTTTTTATTTACCAAGTCGTTAGTATAATTTTACAATTTTGTGATATAACACAAATACAATCCCTTCGGAGACGATAACTCGATACTTACTTATTACTTGATAACGACTGTATACAGTTGTACAAACCTATGTGTTACAAGTTTTTGGCACCGTTGCCGGGGATTGTTAACTGTTGCCATAGTCATTTTTTTGTGAAATTATTTACTTCCGGTTTGGTTTATTTCTAACATTACTAATTTATTCTTTTTAAATTTTGTGATTTTCTTCTCAGGTGTTTATGAGCGTAGATCGAATTATCAATTTACTCTCTGTAGACCTTGAAATTGAGTGAACTTTTAGACAAAGAAGACGTGAACGAACAGCTTAAAGACAAGTTGAGATGGAACTTGAAAATTAGAATCAAGACCAAGGTAATGAAGCTGATCATGTATGAAATCCCATCCTCTTTACCGATGATAGGGATCGATGCATTAGACAATATGCTGTGCCACTTTTTAGTAAGTTAAATCCAAGAATTAGAAGGCCAGATATTTAGGCAACCCAATTTGAATTGAAACGAATTATGTTTCAAATGCTCCAAACGGTGGGCCAATTTAGTGGTATGCCCACGGAAGATCTACATTTCCACCTTCGATTGTTTATGGAGGTGAGTGATTCATTCAAGATAGCCGATGTGGCTGAAGACGCATTAAGGTTGAAGTTGTTTTTGTACTCGTTATGAGATTGAGCATAAGCATGGCTCAATTCATTACCACCAAGTTCCATATCTACATGGCAAGAATTAGTAGAGAGATTTTTGGCTAAGTATTACCTGCCTAGCAAAAATTCTAAGTTGAGGAACGAGATTACCACTTTCCAACAATTGGATGATGAGTCTTTGTATGAGGCTTGGGAGCGATTCAATGAGTTACTTCGTAAGTGTCCTCATCATGGGATTCCTCATTGTATCCAGTTGGAGACATTCTATAAAGGTCTCAATGCACAAACAAGATTGATGATAGATGCTTCTACGAATGGTGCAATTTTGTCTAAGTCTTATAATGAGGCTTATGAGATCATTGAGAGGAAGCGAGTAATAACTATCAATGGCCAACAAATCGAACAACTTCAGGAAGACGTGTAGGCAGAGTTCATGAAGTTGACGCCCTCACTTCGTTATTAGCTCAGGTGTCGTTTATTTCCTCTATGTGAAAACAGTTTACCGCTAATAGTGCTAATAATTTTGTAGCTCAGCCACCAAGTCCGTTTGAAGTAGTTTACTATGTGTACTCTGAGGAAGATCATTCTATTGAGAATTTTCCATCATATCTGAGTCAGTGTACTATGTGGGGAACCAACACCAAAATGGAAGTGGACAAGGAGCCTAGTCTAACTTCTACAATCCTTCATGGTGTAATCATCCTAACTTTTCTTAGAGAAACCAAGGAAAAGGACCGAATAACAACTTATTGCGGCATAGACCCAACCAATCTCAAGGGTTTAATCAGCAATCTCCAAAACCACCTCAAGCTAAGGCATCAAATAATTAAGAGAACTTGTTGAAAGTGTACATGGCAAAGAATGACGCTTTGATCCAAAGCCAAGCAGCAACATTGAAAAATTTGGAAAACCAAATGGATCAGTTAACTACGGAGCCTCGTAATAGACTGCAAGGAACCTTACCAAGTGATACTGAAAATCTGAGAAATTTGGCTAAAGAACATACTAAGGCAGTGGCATTGCGAAGTGGTAAAATTTTGGAACCCCGGTTGATTGATGTCGAAGATAAGCTCGTTGAGAAGAATCAACCAGCTATTAAAATTCTTACACCAAAAGAGTCTGAATCTGCCAAAACTGACAAGTTAAATCCTAACTTAGTGAATTCAGATACTTTAACATCTTATTTGAATGCAGATTTATCTACTCAGAAAAGTTATCTGATTCAACCGATTCAACCGAAAGTTCCATCACCTCCATATCCACAAAGATTGCAGCAACAAAAGTAGAAACGGGAGGTGCAATTCAAGAAATTTTTGGATGTTCTAAAGCAGTTACACATCAATATTCCGTTGGTGGAGAATTTAGAATGAATGCCAAATTATGAGAAGTTTATGAAGGATATACTATCCAAGAAGAAATGACTGAATGAGTATGAGACTGTTTCTTTGACAAAGGAGTGCAGTGCGTTCCTGTAGAACAAACTACTATCGAAATCGAAAGACCCATGAAGCTTTACTCTACCTTGCAACATTGGTGAATCTTACTGTGGTAAAGCTTTGTGTGATTTAGGAGTGAGTATCAATTTAATGCCTAAGTCTATTTTGTAGATGCTAGGGATAGGTGAAGTAAGACCTACAACTATAGCGCTTCAGCTAGCGAATCGATCTTTAGTATATCCCGAAGGAAAGATCGAGGATGTTTTGGTAAGAGTTGATAAATTTATTTTTTCGGCTGATTTGATTGTCTTAGATTTTGAAGCAGATAAGGAAATGTTGATCATCCTTGGAAGACCTTTCTTAGCCATGGGAAGAACGTTAATTGATGTGCAGAAAGGTGAACTTACCATGTGAGTTCAAGACAATTAGGTAACCTTTAACATTCTTAGAGTGATGAAATTTCTCGATCTGGTAGAATAGTGTTCAGTTATGGAAGAGATAGAAACCTTGGTTTCTATGGAAATTAATTTTGAAGAAGATCCATTGGATAAAGTTTTAGATCTTGACCCTTTGGAGGATGAAGAAGATGAAGAAAACATGGCTTAGCTGGAAGCCAATCCGAGAAATTTTATTCAATCTACACATTTTGAACTATTGGAGTTAGAAGTTAGAGAATTTGTGCAACCCAAGTTATCAATTGAAGAACCTCTTAAGCTCAAACTAAAGGTACTTCCTTTCCATTTGAAATACATGTATTGAGGTGACTGTTCCAATTTACGAGTGATTATTTTAGCAAAACTGACGAAAGATCACGAGGAGCAACTAATTGTTGTTTTAAAGAAATTTAAGAAAGCATTTAGTTGGACCATAGCTAATATTCGAGGTATATGCCCTTCTTTTTGCATGCATAAAATATTTTGGAAGAATGTGAAAGAGCTTGAATTGATAGGCAAAGGAGGCTCAATCCTATTATGAAGTAGTTGAAGAAGTTGAACTTTGATCTTAAGCAAGCCGGTGAGAGAAGGATGTTACGACTTGATGAGTTGGAAGAGCTAAGGTTGTTTTCCTATGAGAATGCCAAAATGAGTAAAGGAAGATCAAAGAGATGGCATGATAGTCATAAACAACCTCGCGAGTTTAAAGAAGGTCAGAAGGTTTTATTGTTTAATTCAAGGTTGAAGTAATTTCCTGGGAAGCTTAAATCCCGATGGAAAGGACCTTATACCATCTACTGAGTTTACTCTTATAGAGCTATTGAATCATACAACAATTACGGAGGTACGTTTAAAGTTAATGGTCAATGTCTCAAACACTACTGGGATGGTGAAGTTGAGCGAGTTGAATCCTAGTTCAATTAATAGACCCTTGACTTTTCATGAACTCGTTTTGTAAATAAATAATTAATTAGAACTTATTTTCTTAACTTATTACATTTAATTAATTCTGTCTAAGGAGATTGGAACTTAAGCGGCACCGCTGTGACCCCTCCAACCTTTCCAGGGAATTAATTTAATGTAATTTGTTAAGAAATTTTCTAATTAAGATTTAAAATTTTTAAGTTTAATTTGTTTTGTTTAAATTTTAAATTTTTATGTTAATAAAGGGGGTCAAATTTAGCCCAAGTACTAATCAGTTTTTTTCTTGAGTAAGTTTATAAATACAGTCTGAGTTTGAGGCCCAAGACAGCAAAAAGAGGGTAAAATCCATACTCTGCCGCCACTCCCATTACTTGCCACCCAAGTAACCCTAATGTAGCTAAATTTTCGCTACATGTTGCCCTAATTCTTCCCTATATAAACTCCTCTTCATTCTACTATTTTTCATATCCCTCAAAGTAATTGGCTTAACCCTAAAAATCCCTAAATCTCTCTCTTATGTCGCTAGCCTCAAATCTTAAAAGAAACCCCAGTCTCTCTTTCTTTTTTACTGAAACCATCTACTGCCACTGCAAAAAGATTGTCGAAGCATAGCCGTTGCTATCGCAGGCCGTCGTTGTTGCTGCACTATTCTTGCTGTCTCAAGATTTTTTCCATAGCAATTTTTTACGACTTTGCTGATTTCTTTTTTCCCTTTGTGCAAAAACTTTTCCAATTTTCAAGAAAAGATACCATGTCTCGTAAAAGAACTAGATCTTCAAAGACTACTCCTAAAAACTCAATTTTGATCGATGAAGAAGTGATATAGAGATTTGATTCAATCTTCAAGCATCAACCTATGATGCTGGAAAAAGGTTTTGACTTGAAGAGTAATGATTTTATGGTTGTTCCTATACCAATTAGGAAGAAAACCAGTGCTCTCAAGTGGGAATGATTTTGTAATGCTTGTTCACTTCCCGATGATGAACTAGTTCAAGAATTCTATGCTAGTTTGACTATGCAAGATGCTACTGAGGTCATCGTTCGAAAGAAAAAAGGTACCTCTTACTTCTAAGTCCATCAATGATTTGTTTAACTTACCTGATGTTGAAGAAGATGAGTACTACCCTATGATGAACAATATCAATTGGAATTTTCTTCAACAAGTGCTTGATGTTGTGACAAATCCAAGATCCCAATGGATTATAAGAAAGTATGGGAGCCATTCTTGCCGAAGGGAATACCTAAAACCAGTAGCAAAGGTATGGTTTTATTTCGTTTGCTACAGTTTTATGCCTATCTCACATAGTTCCATCATCTCGATGGAACGGATGCTATTGTTATATGCAATTTTGATAGAAAAATTCATTAATGTGGGGAAAAATATTCTCAAAGAGATTCATGATTGTTCTAAAAAGAAGACAGGAACTACTTATTTCCCATCATTAATCACTTCACTTTGCTTAAGGGCCCATGTTAAAACACAAGCAAATCTGAAGGGGCAATATGTTCAAAGGTGCATTACAAATCATGATCTTGAAAGGTTAATAAAGAAGGTACATGAGCTGAATCAAGGTGAGCAGGAAGAGCCAACTCACCCAGATACTGAGGAGTCAACAAATGAAATTGAACTGAAGCTAATTTAGTTAGACACACTGAAGAAGAAGAATTTGACAAGGAACCGAACAGTCCTAAACCAGTTGAAGGATCTGCAACCCCTGAACCAAGGGTTGAGCCAGAAGAAGAACCAGTCAAGCTAAGTGTTGAACCTGAATCTACAACTCCTATTTCGACTTCTGTAAGTGCTTCAAAGAAATCGGAGTTGTCAATTTTGATGGATATGTGCAAGTTCATGCACAATCAACAACAAACTTATTGGAAATATACAAAAATTAGAGATGAATCAATTTGAAATACTTTTAAGAATATCTATAATACTTTTGTTCCTGAGTTCCCAGATGTTATCTTTGAGACATGGACAGAAGGTACTAACTATGCAAGTGGAGATGGAGCTAAAAAAGACAAGGGGAATGAGTTAGAAAAATAAAATGGGGGATTCTTGTCTTGTTATTTATTTAATTATTTTTAGGTCTTTAGGAATTTTTTTCTTTCATAATTAGTATTTCATTTCTGCAGAATAAAATACAGCAAGCATGAATAAACTTAACACTTTTTTAGAAACAAAAAGACTAAGTGATATGGTAATGGGAATGAACATGTCTAGGATTGGGTTATTAGGAAAAACTTGGTATTTAAGCAGTCTTAGTGACTTATCTCTTTTTCTTTACAACCTTACCTGGTGTTCAGTTTTCATTCATTACTTTGTTCTTACAATGAGGACATTGCTTCTTTTTAAAGGGGGGTAAGACAAATAAATTGCTCAAATTTTTAAAATTTTCAAGTATGTTTCAATCATTTCTTTCATAAGTATGTTTTAATAAATGAATGTTTAAAGACATTTTTTGTTAATAAGATAGTCTGTATGCAAGTATGGATGATGATTTTATCTGAGTGAAAGTATGTTATCATGAAGAATGGAATGCTTGTATGATCTTAGCCTTAGTTATATTTGCATGAAAACTTAGTTTCTCTTGAGATTAGACATGCATGAAGGTTTATATCTTTAGAATTGACTTAGTAACTTTCTTGAGGCGAAATCCTAGGAGACATAAAAATCTAAAATGATATAGGCACTATTTCTTTGGATCGTTTGAGCTTTTTCAAGACAAACCTAAGATATTAGACCCTTGAAACTGTAATTTTGAGCTTAAAGGCCTGTTTATTGCAATGAACCTACACTATAAGTGTAACATCCCGAAATAGGGCTTAGTCGGAAAAGTGGTTTCAGAACCATGAATCTGAGGTCAAGAACTTATTTTAATATTATTTTATGTTTTATAGCATGATTATATAAGTGCATGAAAATTTTGGTGAATTAATTTTGGCGTTTGAGTGCTTAATCACGAAAAAGGACTAAATCGCATAAAGGGAAAAAGTTTTGTTTTAATAGTTGAAGGTGTCAAATTGCTAGAGAACTCTAATTGGGGGTCTTTAAAGTGAAATTAGGCCATTAGATAAGTGATGGCCGGCCATAGGGGGAGCAAAAGAGTTGAAAAGTCAAAATTTGGTATGGTTGGTATTTGATCACATAAGCAAACACTAATAAAATAAAACAAAAGTAGCCACCCTTCTTCTCCATCTTTCTTCACCGAAAATACCAGAAAAAATAAGGGTTTGGAAGCTTGAAATTTCAGCTAACTCTTCACCCTCACAAGTAAGTGATTCAGATGCTTATTTTGATAATTTTTGTACTTTTGGAAGTGATTCAGATGCTTATTTTTGATAATTTTTGTACTTTTGGAACCCTTATAGCTTAATCTAGCTAATGAGGGGACTATTTTGAAAAATGGTTGAGAGTCTAGGGTTTTACCATGAGAATATTCATGTTGTTTTCTGCATTTTTATGGAAGAAAATGAATCTTAGTTGTGAAATAAACAACTTTTGTGAAAGGTATTAGCATGAAAACACCTAAAAGTATCATTTTATACAGTTTGTAAAATAGAGAGTAAATGCGTGTAATAATTGAATTCTTGAGTTTTTATAGTTATGAAAATGGTTCGGCTAGGCTTAAAGAGTAATAAAATTGAATAAAAATCATTTTACGAGCCTAGAGGCAAAAGCATAATTTTGGCAAAGTTTAGGGGCAAAATTGTAAATTTTCCAAAATATGGTTTTTGGGTCAATTTGAATAATATGAGTCCTAAATAGGCCATATTTGAAATGATAGATCAAGGAAATCGAGATTCAGGCTTAAATCGAGAAAATAAAAGGTTATGGACTAATAGTAAAATTATCGTTTTCGTATTCGAGGTAAATCTGTGTGATTTAATAAGCATGTTATTAATGTTATTATTTTTATACTTGAAAATCTCCTTGTTATTATTGTATTGAATTATGTGTTTGTGCTATGGTGTATGAGAAAATATTATACCCTATGAAATAATCGAAAGCTTAATATGTCAATTTCACTTTGTGTATTTATGAAATATTGGAAATTGATGAAATATGATATCTTGTTGAGATGAGTAAATTATAGAATGATGAAATGAACTGAAAGTTCTTATGGTGACGAACCTTGTGAATTGTATGATCAATTCTTCGAACGAGCTTGGCTACGATGTGACCCTTGAGAAATCCCGGTTGGACCATTGGAAATACCTAAGATACAGGAATCGAGACACTGCTATTGTGTGAGCCAGTGTAAGACATGTCTGGGACATGTATCGGCATTGAGACAAGAGCTAATGTAAGACATGCCTGGGACATGCATCGGCCTCAAGATGTAAGCCAGTGTAAGACATGTCTGGGACATGCATCGGCTACGAGATGTGCTAGTGTAAGACATGTCTGGGACATGCATCGGCACGGATATGTGAAAGCCAGTGTAAGACCATATCTGGGATAGGGCATCGGCATCGATATGTGTAAGATTTCTCGGTTATCCTCTGGTATTCCAAGTGGTTCAACGGATAGTACAAAGCTTGTGATGAAAGCGAGAAGGTAAATATATGAGCATGCTGAAAAGGTACAAGTATGTATTCGAAGCTTAAATGCTATTGCGAACATGAAACAATGCACCTTTGGTAAGGATACAAATAAGTAAGTTATGCCTATAAAAATGAAATTGAGGTGACCTTGTGATTACGGTTTTATGTTTATGATGTACATATATGTATTATTACCATGATGGTTGAAATATGATTGATGATTATGTGTGTGACTTTGAGGCCACATTAAATGGAGACATGAAATGTATATTCCTTTACTTGGTGGCCTAATGAACATGAAATGAGAAATGGATTGGCATAAATGCTCATTTAAAAATGATCATAAAAGAGTGAAATATAGTAATAAAATAGTTTCAAACAGTAGTAGTAATCTGACTTTAAAAATACACCAAAAATAGAAGAAAGTGATTTAGAAACTGAATAAAATATTTAATTGAAGCTTATTGAGTCTAGTTACACATAAAAGAAACGGTGTAAGTAAAAGAATTTCATATTATGAGATATTTGAAATTGTGTGAGACATAGTCAGAACAATTTCGAAATCCCCTATTATGATTTTGGAAATCATAAAAAATTGTAAAAAAATAATTATGGGTTATAATTTATATTCCTAGATTCCTTAATGAGTCTATTTTTAGTAGAAATAAATGGGAACATCAGTCAAGTTCCATGTGAGGAGATAACTAAATTTTTAGTAAAGACTAGTCGAAGCTGTCAGGCAGCGAATCAGGGGTGACTTTACAGAATAAAATGTACTAATTGGATTAACAAAAAATTCTTAAATTTTTTTTATAAGAATATATATGAGTCTAGTTTCAGGAAAAATTAGTGGATCTTAAGTTGGAGTTCCGTAGCTCTAGGTATAAATAATTTAGTGACTATGACTCGAGAAAATAGCTTGACTGGAACATGAGTGAGAATGCAAATAGTGTTGTATTACCATGAGAAGCAAGTTGATAAATTGCTTATTATTTTCATACGGTATTAATAAGCTATAAAGCTTACTCCCTTCCCTTCCTTTCCTTTAGTGCTTTCAGGTTAGCTCGGGGTTGGAGATCGTTGGAGGCAACATCACACTATCAAGTCGCTACCTTTGGAATAATGAAGCATATATTAGAAATTTCAAGTGAGTGGCATGTATAGGGATCTTGTTGATTGACATGTATTATTTTGCTTTGGCCAAATGTGTTGGCTTATATTGAGTTATATGTATATGGCCATGAGATGTGGCTCATATTGACTATGGCTTGTAAGCCTAGCTATTCATGTCATGTCTAATGTTTATAATATGATTATGTTTGTTTGTCATGCATGGTTAGTAATATGACATGTGTGTTGGATGTATGCTCTATGACCAATTGAGGTGGTCATAGCCATATAGTAATTGCACTTTATAAACACAACGTGATAATGATTGAACATGAGTGCTTGATGAATAAGTTGGTAACCATAGAATAATGATAAAAGTGGTCATCAAAATGACAAGTCTTATGAATGTGAAATAAGGAGTCTAGACTTGGTATTGCATGAGTAGATGCATTATCTGTAAGAGGACATGTTAATGTTAAGGATACGTCTTAATAAAGAGTGTTTAATCACTAAAATGATGCCATGATTTGTGATTTTGATGTGCATAAGGTTGTAAAAGATTATGGGCAACATGAAGGCTTGGAAAATAGCTTAAGTGTTGGCCGCATGGGCTGAGACACGGCCGTGTGTCTCAACCATGTGAGGGGCACGTCCTGGAGACATGGGCGTGTAGCCCGGCCATGTAGTTCGATGTGCATGCTGACGTCATAAACATAGAGTTACACGGCTTAACGACACAGGCATGCCAAAGGCATACGGGCGTGTCCCTATGTTTCACACGGGCGTGTGACCCTGTTTCATGGGAAAATATTCTAAGTTTTCCTGAAACTTCTTAAAGTTCTCGATTTAGTCCCGAATCGATTCCGATGAATTGTTTGGGCTTCGTAGACCCAAATAAGGGATGGCATGCATGTGTTCAAAAGGTTTTGAATTAAAAGAGATTTTATGGCCCGATTTTTGCATGAATGTGTATGTTTAAGTCCGGTAATGTCTCGTACCCTATTTCAGCGTCGGACATGGGTAAGGGGTGTTACAATAAGCCACATTACCATCTTTTAAAGTTATCCTAATTTTGTGAACCCATCTTAACTAAAGTTGTCTTGGTAATCAACATTTGAAGAAATTTTAAAAAAAAATTTATGTGCTTATGCTTATAAAAAAACGAAGGAAGAGCGAAGAAAAGTTTGCTCAGTCTCCAAAAAGGAAAAATGTATGAGCTTGAGTTCAAAATAAGTTTGGGGGTGTTCCAAAGGTTCACTTAAATAAAAAGGCTGTATTTTGAAAAATCCAAGATAAAGTTAAAGGTTAAGATTTTGAAACTGAAATGTTTCATCTCTTAAAATCCATACCTTTAACTGAGCCCCATTACAACCTTATGGATATGTGCAAGTTCATGCACAATCAACAACAAACTTACTGGAAATATGCAAAAATTAGAGATGACTCAATTTGAAATACTTTTAAGAATATCTCTAAAGATATAAACCTTCATGTATGCCTAACATAAAAGTCTCTAATTGAGTCATCTCTAATTTTTGCATATTTCCAGTAAGTTTGTTGTTGATTGTGCATGAACTTGCACATATCCATCAAAATTGACAACTCCAATTTCTTTGAAGCACTTGTAGAAGTCATCATAGGAGATTTAGATTCAGGTTCAACACTTAGCTTGACTGGTTCTTCTTCTAGCTAAACCTTTGGTTCAAGGGTTGCAGATCCTTCAACTGGTTTAGGACTGTTCGGTTCCTTGTCAAATTCTTCTTCTTCAATGTCTCTAACTGAATTAGCTTCAGTTTCAATTTCATTTGTTGACTCCTCGGTATCTGGCTTAGTTGGCTCTTCTTGCTCACCTTGATTCAACTCATGCACCTTCTCTACTAACCTTTCAAGCACATCTGTTCCATCAAGATGGTGGAACTATGTGAGATAGGCATAAAACTGTAGCGAACGAAATAAAACCATACCTTTGCTACTTGTTTTAGGTATTTCCTTTGGCAAGAATGGCTCCCATATTATCTTATAATCCATTGGGATCCTGGATTTGGCACAAAATCAAGCACTTGTTGAAGAAAATCCCAATTGATATTGTTCATCATAGGGTAGTCGTAACGCGTAGGTTTGTGCAAGTGTACACAGTCGTTATCAAGTAATAAGTAAGTATCGAGTTATCGTCTCCACAAGGATTGTATTTGTGTTAAATCACTTAATTGTAAAATTATACTAACAACTTGGTAAATAAAAACACAATATGGTTGAGAAGTGATGATTAAAATATATTAAACTAAATGCAATGATCCCTAATGCAAATTATCCTAAGTATGCAAACTATATGAATGGAATAGATTTTAGCAAAATTAAACAAAATTTGCAACAATTATGACATAAATAAACTAGGACAATTACTTTAATTAAACATAATTTATTATCAACATGCTTAATAACATTCAGAAAAACATTCCATGACAACTCGATCTTTCATGAGTTTGGAAACCAATTTAGGTCCTTTTGGAATCCTTTACTTAGTAAATACGCATTTTAATGATCCTTATTTACTAAAGGTTTCTTATCATCCGTGTGAGGTAACAGGGATGTGCTAGTTTTGAAATAGTTTAATCACACAAATCTAAAAACTATGCAGATAACAGAGCTTGGTTAGAGTTGTTATGCAACCTGTAATAAAATCAGTTTCGGATCTAAATTGAGCATGCACATTTCAATTATGTGTCCACTAGCCGCCGTCTAGTTAGGATCACTTAGCTAATTCAGGTGCATTTCAATCACGTATGAATGAAATACATACTTGATTTTAATTGAAAACATGATCGATTGAGGCACAAACATTATAAGCATGAATCAAATAAATATTATTTAATCAATCCAATCAACCTAGCTTAAATAAAATTAAGCTAACATTGTTGTAAACAAGAGCAAAGAACACATAGCAAACATTTTTAGATTAAATTAAAGTAAAGAAAGAATAAACCCAAATCAAAGTGGCTGTCACCTAAGACTCTGACTAACGAGGCTCCTTCGGTTCTTCACTTTGCTCCTTTATTGATGGCTCTCCTAGGTGCCCGACCAAAGGCTCTTTAAGAGAATTTAATTGCTAAAATCTCTATGAAGAGATGATGCTAGGCATGGGAAATGGAAAACGCTAAGAGAATTGAGAGATAAGAGAGAATGATGATGGATGAGGAATGATGAATAAGGGAATGAAGGGGTCTTATTTATAGGTGAAGAGAGGTGGGTAGTTTGCTAAAAAAAGTTGGGTTTAGTCTCTTCACACTTCTTCCATGAGTGGTCAGCCACAATTAGTGGAATTTAAGCTGATTTTTGCTTTACTTTTAAGCAATTCAAATGCCATAATAACTCAGGACTGAGACTTGGTCAAATGTAAATCTTAGGGAAAATCTCTAATTTCTTAAACAATGCAAGGGCCGTGTGTAATTAAACCAAAAAGTGATTTAAATGGACAGCCATGTGTAGCCAAATTTGGGCTGAGTTGGTCTTCAATTTGGACGATTTTTGTAATCCAACAAAGCTATCAGACCTGTCCAAAATAAATCAATAAGTTAAAGGACCAAATAATAAAATTTATCCAATTTAAATAATTAATTACAACCCAAATTATTAATGAAATATTTAAAATGATTTATTAAATATAATTTTATATTTTATTATTTAATTTAATTATGCATGACCCATTTTTTGTCATGTTGATAATAAATTGTGTTTAATTAAAGTAATTGTCCTAGTTTATTTATGTTATAATTGTTGCAAATTGTGTTTAATTTTGCTAAAATCTATTTCATTCATATAGTTTGCATACTTAGGATAATTTACATTAGGGATCATTGCATTTAGTTTAATATATTTTAATCATCACTTCTCAACCATATTGTGTTTTTATTTACCAAGTTGTTAGTATAATTTTACAATTGAGTGATTTAACACAAATACAATCCCTGTGGAGACGATAACTGAATACTTACTTATTACTTGATAACGACTGTATACACTTGCACAAATCTACGCGTTACACTCGGCGAACTTGACATATAACTCCATTACAACATTTTTGTTTGAACAGTGCGATGATATCACCATCTCGAGATGGACCTCGCTAGCCACGTTGAATAGCTCATACCTATAGGGGTCAATAAAGGCAAGAAATCTACATTGCAACTTCAAAATTGTTCCCCGGGTCGATCCCCTGACTTTTCTCCTAATTTTGGCCCATAGCTCACGCAATTGGATGGTAGGATTGAACGCCAATTCCAAAAACCTCACTCCTACAAACACCTCCCCGGCTTTGTACTATAGATTTGATTATCGTAGCAAATAATGGATTTCATTCGTTAGCTCATTTTAATATCGGTCAAGAATTGAATTAACAAAAACAAAAAAATATGTAGAGGAATGTTCAAAGAAGTACACACAACTCTCACAATACAACTATTCGATGTTTGATATTAATTTTCTACGTATCTAAGTTATGAAAATTACGTCTCTTTTATAGGAAAATAATATAGGGAGAAAGGGAATATGTGTTTCAAAATTCATTTATGAATGCATGCATTCGTTGAATTTTGTATGATGCAAGTGCACTGGGGTGTTCAAAACGTGTTCAGAAGTCATATAATTTCATCCCACCCATGCTCCCCTAGTATTCTACACCTCATAAAGTGCTCCTCAGGTATTCTGCAAAGTTACTTTAACATTCAGTAGGAAAGCAACAGGAAAGCTCCCCCGGTTGGGTATGCTTTCTCTAACATTTTTCTTCTACCAAACATTAAAAGTGTCTGCCACTTTGTACTTTTTGTCACTTTAACCATGTTTTGAATATATTCGTCAACTCGTGTAGTGCGTTGATGTTCATGAAACTAACTAAAAATTTGACTAAGGCAAACGCACCTATCGAACAGTAGTATAGTTATGGTGAGACTGGAAATATTGTATCTACGAGGACTAAAAGTACTAGTAATTACTGTCTTTTTATTATCTAGCCTAATAGTTAAGAGAACGTTTTATCTAAAACTAATTATCTAATTAACTAAGATTATGACAGAGAGTAAAGTTGGAAAATACTTTTGGAAAACCGATGGAGAAGACAATACCCAAGGAAGAATCCACCTAGACTTCACTTATTACCTTTGAATTAGACGATCTATTCACTTGACTTAATCCGTAGAAATCCCTGATTTATGTTAATATCTCTCGAGAGACTAAAAAAAACTGACTCTAGGTTGATTAATCGAAATCTCTTTCTAATTAAAACCCCTATTGTCGCATTAAATCGATCTATGGATTCCCTTATTAGATTTGACTCTAATCTGGCAGATTTATGTCGTCCTATCTTTAGGATTGCATGCAACTCCGCTTAATTATGAATGATCTACTCTTAAATAGGGACTTTTGCTCCACTAAATAAGCACATCAAAAACCTGAATTAATATCCTAGAATATTAAAGCAAGGGTTAAACTCATAATTAAGAATAAGAACAAGTATTTATCATACAAATCAAATAATAATAAGATCCGTCTTAGGTTTCATCTCCCTTAGGTATTTAGGGAGTTTAGTTCATAATAATGGAAAACATCTCAAAAATTGGAAAAACAACAAAACATAAGAAAACCCAAAGAACTTCTAAGAAATTGGATGGAAATCTTCAGTCTTGATGTAGATCCTGCTTCCGAGCTGATTCAGATGGCTATTCTTGAGTCTTTTTCTGCCTTCTACTCTGCGCGTCCCTTTAATCCTCTTCTAGGGTGTTTATATAGACTTTGGAATGCCCAAAATTAGCCTTTTCTGAGTAGAATTAGACTTGTGCTCGACATGGACACAGCCGTGTGCCACGCCCGTGTAAAGGTGCTCAGGCCGTGTGCAATTTTGACTTGGTTTAATATCGACACGACCATGACACACGGGCATGTGGTCGACCTGTGTGTCACACACTGGCATGTGGATCACCCATGTGGAAGTGCCTAGGCCATGTGAAACACTAAATCAGACCCAATTTGTCCGTTTTTGGCTCGTTTCTCGCTCTTTTTGCTATCCTAAGCTCTTCTGAGTATAAAACATGAAATTAAAGGATTAGGAGCATCAAATTCACTAAATCTTATGAAAAATCATCCATAAATATGCCAAGCATGGGGTAAAAATATGTATAAATTCTGGTTTATCAAATATCCCCACACTTAAGCATTTGCTTGTCCTCAAGCAAAATCCTCAACTCACAATTAAAATAAATCCTTCTCAACTTATAGTTCTCATCAATAACGTTTGAAATAATTCACAAGTAATCATACGTTAAGAGCTTAACTAGAAGAACATTAAAGTTTCAAACAATTCAAATTGAGCATTTCAATCATAAAATCATAGGTATCCCCCTTTATCTAAGTAATCACGTTTTAATTCCCAATTGACAAGGTTGGCATCCTCACTAATGATTCACTCAAATCACTCAAAGTGTTTAAGGTTCAATAATTAAGCACTCAATAGTCAAACATGAAAAGTTATTACCATAGGCTTACATGAAAATAAAATCTCCACCACTATAAATGATATGATACATAAATCAAAAGGTCTTTAACCGGGTTGTAATGGGGCTTGGGTTAAAGGTGTGGATAAAGGCTGAAAAAGAGGGTTAGAATCGAGATTAATTTAATAAATTACCAAACTTGGAAAGAATAAAGCTAATTACTAAATTACAAAAAAGTGCCAGAATTCGAACCATCCGAAATTAATGATGTGAGATTTTTCTCAATAAAATAACTTTAACTTATCCAAGCTCTTTAGAACAATATGTAACTGAATGAATATAAATATATGGTTTTTTTTAACAATTAGAATAAGAATAATAATGGAAAGTACATAATAAGAAAAAATTCAGGAACTAAAATGAACGAACATAGTTAGGTAACTAATCAAATCAAATCTAAATAAAAAGAAGTCAATGAATAGGCAAAAATTCTTAACAAATCAAAAAGGGTTAGTTTGTGGGTTGACATTAAGGGGAAAATCAAGAAACAATGGTTAAGGTTTAAAGGGGTTCACTAGGGGTCAATTATGTGGGTAGGCTTTTTATGGGGTAAATGGGTTAAAACCTAAGTGCCTTTATCATTTTAGTATATCAAATTAAAGGTGTGGTCTTGACATATATAATCGATGCAAGTTCTAGAATACCAAATTAATGTTGACACACTCATAAAAACAATCAGTGAGCAAGAAATATATATGCTCTAAAAGGCTCAAAATCTTACGAAAGTTAAGGCTATTTGATGTCAATCCTGTAAATTCAAAACTTCAAGATAATACCTCAATTCAGGGAAACAACCTAGCAATTTTAATTCTCAAAAGTCAACTTATCATGCTTGATTCTCTAATGTCTTAAAGTTTAAACACTCAATGCATAGTTACCTATGATTTAATTCAAAACATATTAATAAAAATCATAAATCAATCAGAATTCATTCTAATAATGATATGAGAAAATTATTTGAGAACCATATAAAAATTCAGGGATTTTCTAATAAATATCCTCTCCACACTTAAGATGTACATTGTTCTCAATGTACAAAGATAGATAATAGCAATATAAGCATAATATTAGAAGAGAGGGAGAGAAGCGAAACTGCCCTGAATATTTGGATGAAATCCTTGGAATAGCGAAAGCTAGAGTTGTAAATAAGGCTAATGAAAGGCATGATTCTGAGGTGCTAATAAGAAAATAGATACAATTGTGGAAGAGAATTAAGGGATTACTCGATAAAAACTATAAAGATAAATATAGTTCAAAATATAAAATATAAGTCTTCAAAAACAGATAAAAGACAAAATAAAATGAAAATGAAAATAATAATAATAAATAAAGGGACTCAAAGGTCCTCATCATCGGATGCCTCGTGGGTCGCCGGTGCCGAAGGTGAGATGTAAAGGTGGTGGCAAATCTGTCGAAGAGTGGCATCGATGCTGTTGAATCGCTCAAAACACTACTGCTCAAATCGAATGAGTCACTCAAATATATCTGTTAAAGTAGCAGCAGAAGGTCGGTGACTCGGAGGTGGTGGTAGGTATGGGTCCGCGTAAGGATGAGGGCTGGTGACAGTTAGCGGCTAGGGTTGGGACTTTAGGGGTTAGGAAGAAGGAGAAGACAAACCATGTTAGGGTTGGGGGGTTTAAAAGGGGACACATCGTGTGAGGCCCGTGTTGGGCCACACGGCCGTGTCATACGCCTGTGTGGATCGAGTTCAGCCCGTGTTTGTCACGAAAATTTAATGTCCATTTGTCACACAGCCTGGGGACATGCCCGTGTGTCCTGGCCGTATGGTTCACACGGCTGTATTCTTTTTTGTTTGTTTTTCCCACGCCTGTGTGGTATCCCACGTGCCCGTGTGTCCGAACATACGGCTGTGTGCCTTGCCCGTGTAACTCTCTGACTTGTTTGAAAACTGAAATTTTGGCTCCAGTTTTCACACGGCCCTAGGACACGCCCGTGTGTCCAAGCCGTATGGACCGAATTTATGGAATTGCAGTCCTATTTCCACACGGCCAAAGACACGCCCGTGTTTCTAGGCCGTGTGGGTTACTGTACCTGTATTAAAATGCGAAAAATGGCAAAAATAAACTAGTTAGTGGTGTTAGTGCTCAGGTTGCCTCCCAAGAAGCACTTATTTAGAGTCTAAGCTCGACTTACCTCATATTTACACGGTCATGGTGGTTCGAGGAGTTGAGACCCCTCTTTTTCACTATCAAGTCTATTGTCCACATACAGTCTAAGTCGAGTAATATTTACCCTGAAACTGTCGAATTTAGAATGATTTACCTCAACTGTGTCGTATGGGAAAACATTAAATACCGTAAACGGAGCCACTCCGTTTGTAGTGAGCTCTGAAGTAGTAATTCGAGGGTCCTTTTCATCTAACAATACCTTATCCCCGACTTTAAATTGCTTTGTTTCATCTCTACGCTCATCATGGCGTTGCTTTGATTCCTCGCGTACTTTTGGTTTCTCCTTGACATGTGTCTGCCATTCATCTAGTTCATCAATTTGTATTATTCATTTCTCATGACTCATTCTATTTTTGTCACATGGTCTAGAATGTAGCTCCATCACGTTCTTCCTAGGGGTTTCCTGAAAAGAAGTTTGAGCCGTAATGTTACTCGAGTTAACAGAACTTAAACAATCGTCTCGATTACTAGATATATTAGCAGAATCACGAGCTTGAAGTGTAATCGTGTCATCTCCTATACGGAGTATCAATTCACTTGTGCCAACATCTATGATAGTTCTAGTAGTTGCTAAAAAGGGCCTTCCTAAAATTAAAGGTATGTCACTATCCTCATCCATGTCTATAACAACGAAGTCAACTGGAAATATAAATTTATCAATTTTGACAAGCACGTCTTCAATAATACCCCTAGAAAATCTAATTGTTTTGTCTGCTAATTGAATGCTCGTCCTAGTTTGTTTGGGTTTCCCAAGACCGAGTTGTTTAAACATTTTATAAGGCATGACATTAATGCTCGCCCCTAGATCAGCCAAAGCGTTCTTAATATTTAGACTACCAATTAAACAAGGAAGAGTAAAACTCCCTGGATCTTTCAGTTTGTTGGGTAGCTTATTCTATAAAATGGCTGAGCAAACTGCGTTTAATTCCACGTGCGACGCCTCATCTAACTTTCATTTATTAGTCAAGAGTTTAAAAATTTCACTGCATTTGGCATCTGCAAAAGAGCTTCAATAAACGGTAAGTTAATATGCAAATTTTTTAATAATTTAAGAAATTTACCGAATTTTTCGTCCATGTGGTGTTTTCTTGTCGCCTTAGGGTATGGTACACAAGGTTTATACTCCTTGCTTACTGGTTTCTGTGTACCATTTATTATATCAACCTTACCTTTATCTTCCATATTGTCTTGCCTTAGTTTTGATTCAGCTTCAACTAACCCTTCATCATTGTGCACAGTAATGGCATGAAGTTGCTCCCTTGGGTTAGTTTCAGTGTTACTTGGTAGGCCACCTTGTGGTCATTTAGAGATCAACTTAGCAAGCTGTCCTATTTGAGTTTCAAGTCCTTGAATCGATGCTTGTTGATTCTTAAGCACTGTTTCGGTATTCTAAAAATGAGTTTTCGACACCGAGATAAATTTTGTAAGCATCTCTTCAAGGTTCGGTTTCTTGTCTTGTTGGTAAAGTGGTTGTTGAAAACCTAAAGGATGTTGTGGTCTTTAATTTCCTTGACTACCCCACGAGAAATTGGGATGGTTCCTCCAACCTATATTATAAGTGTTACTATACAGGTTATTTTGAGGTCTAGAATTATTACCCATATAGTGGACTTGTTCCTCTTCAGTGCTAGGGTTGAAGGATGGATAATTTGTGTTGTGTACTCCTCCTCCATTTGAATCACACCTCATCACTAGATGTACCTGAGTAGAACCATACAAACCATCAATCTTTTTATTTAAGAGTTCTACCTGGTTAGATAGTATAGTGACTAGTTCGAGGTTGAAAACACCGGCTACTTTTGTCAGCTTTGTTCTCATGACTTGCCACTGATAGTTATTCAGTGACATCTTTTTAATAAACTCGTAAGCCTCTTCAGGTGTTTTGTTGTTTAAAGTTCCACCGGTGGCTGCGTCGATCAATTGCCTTGTTGAGGGGTTCACACCGTTGTAGAAAATCTGAACCTACAGCCATAGAGGTAACCCATGGTGAGGGCACCTTCTTAATAAGTCCTTGTATCTCTCACATGCATCATAAAGAGTTTCTAGATCCATCTGCACAAAAGAAGAGATATCATTCCTTAATTTAGCCGTTTTAGCTAGTGGAAAATATTTAAGCAAAAATTTTTCGGTCATTTGTTCCCAAGTGGTGATTGACCCTCGTGGTAACGAGTTCAACCACTATTTAGCCTTATTCCTCAATGAAAATGGAAACAATCGAAGTCGAATGACATCGTCAGAAACACCATTGATCTTAAAAATATCGCAGAATTCCAGAAAAATTGCTAAATGAGTGTTGGGATCCTCATCCTGTAAACCATCAAACTGAACAAACTGTTGTATAATTTGAATCTTGTTAGGTTTCAGTTTAAAATTATTTGCAGCAACAGCAGGTCTAACTATACTCAATTCAGTTCCTGTTAAAGTAGGCTTAGCATAATCGTACATAGTACGAAGAGTAGGATTCTGATCTACTGGATTTGCAGTAACCACAGGAGGTAGCAGATTATTCTGATTTTCAGCCATCTCCTCGGTAGTATTAGTATCGTCCTCGTGCCCTTCCTCTATGTATTGTAGACTTCGCCTTATTTCTCTTCAGTTTCTACGAGCTGTACTCTCAATCTCACTATCAAAAAGTGAAGGTCCTGACAGGTTTCTTCTAGTCATAAACTAGAGACACCTGTCAGAAGCAAACAAAAGAAAGATTAGAAAAGAAAAATTAAACTAAAAACAAAAAGTAAATTGCAATAAAAGTAAAAATGGCTAAAGTAATAAAAATCAAGCGTTCCTAATATTTTAATCCCCAGCAACGGCGCGGAAAACTTGATGGTCGTGAAACTAACTAAAATTTGACTAAGGCAAGCGCACCTATCGAACAGTAGTATAATCATGGTGAGACCAGAAATATCATATCCACGAGGACTAAAAGTACTAGTAATTACTGTCTTTTTATTATCTAGCCTAATAATTAAGAGAACGTTTTATCTAAAACTAATTATCTAATTAACTAAGATTATGACAGAGAGTAAAGTTGGAAAATACTTTTGGAAAACCGATGGAGAAGACAATACCCAAGGAAGAATCCACCTAGACTTCACTTATTACCTTTGAATTAGACGATCTATTCACTTGACTTAATCCGTAGAAATCCCTGATTTATGTTAATATCTCTCTTGAAACTAAAAACAACTGACTCTAGGTTGATTAATCGAAATCTCTTTCTAATTAAAACCTCTATTGTCGCATTAAATCGATCTATAGATTCCCTTATTAGATTTGACTCTAATCCGGAAGATTTATGTCATCCTATCTCTAGGATTGCATGCAACTCTACTTAATTATGAATGAACTACTCTTAAACAGGGACTTTTGCTCCATTGAATAAGCACATCAAAAACCTGAATTAATATCCTAGAATATTAAAGCAAGGGTTAAACTCATAATTAAGAATAAGAACAAGTATTTATCATATAACTCAAATAATAATAAAATCCGTCTTAGGTTTCATCTCCCTAAGGTATTTAGGGATTTAGTTCATAATAATGGAAAACATCTCAAAAATTGGAAAACAACAAAACATAAAGAAACCCAAAGAACTTCTAGGAAATTGGATAGAAATCTTCAGTCTTGATGTAGATCTTGCTTCCGAGCTGATTCGGATGGCTGTCCTTGAGTCTTTTTCTGTCTTTTACTCTGTGTGTCCCTTTAATCCTCTTCTAAGGTGTTTATAGAGACTTTGGAATGCCCAAAATATCCCAAAATTAGCCTTTTCTGAGTAGAATTAGACTTGGGCTCGACATAGACACGGTCGTGTGCCACGCCCGTGTGAAGGTGCTCAGGCCATGTGCAATTCTGACTTGGTTTAATATCGACATGGCCATGATACATTGGCGTGTGGTCGATCCATGTATCACACACGGGCATGTGGATCACCCGTGTGGAAGTGCCTAGGCCGTGTGAAACACTGAATCAGGCCCAATTTGTCTGTTTTTGGCTCGTTTCTCGCTCTTTTTGCTATCCTAAGCTCTCCTGAGTATAAAACATTAAATTAAAGGATTCAGAGCATCAAATTCACTAAATCTTATGATAAATATTCCATAAATATGCCAAGCATGGGGTAAAAATATGTATAAATTATGGTTTATCACGCATTTTCAACGAAAGAAAATTTTTACAGAAATTTTTACTCTGTAAACCAACCCTTCCTTGTGCCTATAAAAGAGTCTCACATATTGAGCTTCATTGTCCCTCAAACATCTTCATCCCCCCTCTCCATCCGTCCTCTATAAAATATTTTCTTAATATTCAAGATATTATTAAGTCATCTGTTATTCGATATTGCTCCAAGATGTACACATTTCATATATCTTGCCGAGATGAAACTATTACTTCTAAAACCTATCCTAAGGAAGTTGGGTTCCAGGTGATTTTACTTTATACGTGGAGGTCTACGTAAAGGTCTCAATCGACGATTGTCATATGGTCATGGATTAGGGTATAACGGAAGAGCTAGCTAACAATCGCTACACGACACGAACTCAATCTTGTCGAATACCCAAAAATGATTCCCTATAAATACCATACAGAAGTCTGACGGCATAATTATACGAAAAAACTCAGGGGCTTCCTGTGATAATCAACGTATTTTTTCTCTATTTTCAAGCAACTGGTATATTTAACATTCCTTCTTATTTGAAGGCCAACACCATTGTAGACGTAAGAAGACTCTTAGGCGGGGAGTGACTGTTGTGGTGCAGTAAAGGTGATGCTCCTTTTGGGGAGACGACGGTCGTCATTATTAAACAACCCATTAATAACTACAACTACTGCCGCGCGAACCTGAGTTTAACCTCTACTGTGCCAAAACATCCGCTCTCCACCTAAGAGCCTTCTTGTGTCCAATTCGGTGTCAGCTTTCAGATAAGAATGAAAACTTAAAGATACAGATTGCTTGGAAATAGAAAAAGATTATGTTGATTAAATTGAAAGTCCCCAAAGTTTTTCCGTATGATTATGGTCTCAATCTTATGTATGATATACATAGGGCATCATTTGCAAGTATCCAAAAACCTTGAACTCTTAATCACATAATGATTGACACTTGGCCCCCCCAGTTATACTCGAACCCGTGACCACATCACGATCATCGACTAGGACCTCCACCTAGACTTCAACCTCTAATCGTATCAAGCATTATTACCTTGAAACCTGATTTCCCCATGATGGGTTTTTGAGGTGATGGTCCTATCCCGCCATGACATATGAAAAGTATGTGTTCTGAGACGCGTTATCACATTTCTGACCCTCAAATCTACCAATGAACTTTCGCAATTTCAATTGAAAACCCTAAAGCCTTTCAAAATACCCTAAACAACCCTAAACCTATAATCCAAAACCCTTACCCTAAAAATGTTCTAAACCCTAACTTTAGGAGAGAGAAAGGGAAACGCAAAAACAACCTATTTTCCTAAATAAAAAAGGGTCTAAAGACCTAATTTAAAAAAAAGGGTCTTTTTGGTTAATTTAGCCAAAAAAATGAATAAGAACCAAATTGATAGAAGATGTAAATATTAAGGGTTAAATTTAACATTATACCTTATTAATTTAAAGATGATCTGTATCATCTAATTAGACGACAGGAAACTCTGCCGCTTGAGTTTAAACATCGTCTTTGTTATGGATTGGGATTCATACACGTTAGAAATGGTTGTCTACCAGAAATCTAAAGGTGTTGCCTGAAATACCTTCGAATACCACAAGTCTTTTGATCAGTTCAATGTATTTTTGGTGTCGCAATGTTGACATATCAGGTACTGAAAAATTGAGAGATTCAGTTAATGTTAGTAAAATAATGCTTGAAGTTTGAGCTACATGCATATTTTTCTACGAGTCTGCTTGAAATTTTAAGATGGTTTGCCTTGTATGCAGATTATATAGATGGAATTTCATGCTCAATGCCTCACTTCGATTATCTTTAGTCCAAAATGAGTTTTTCTTTCATTTTAGAAGTCGAGTGTTATCTATTTATCTTCAATGGTTGTTTCTATGTGATATATGCCTTTTCTTTTTAAACTTATCTTCCATTTAATTGGAATACAACTGTATTTTCCCGGATATCAGTTTCAATTGTTCTTTTGGGTAGTTTGCTTAACATAAAAGAGTTAAAGTATCTTAGCTGGTGTATCATTATAAATCTCTGCTATAAATATTTAAACCAAGTTGCATTAATGAAGACACGTGAAGATATGGATAAAAGAAAAGGATTCTCCCTGGTTATGCCTCTTATACGATATTCCGAGATTCTAGCCATAAAATTAGAAATTAATTTTTTGCATGTGCTGATAAGGAAGATTGTGTTTATTTAAACCATCCATACAAAATGTCAGTTTTGACAGACAAGCAGGTATCAAGATTCTGCAAGTGTATAAATAACGGCTTTCTATAGTTCTACCATGGATAACCAATTCAAGATGTTCCCATTGTGCTTCACCTTCCTTATCTTCATTTTCATGGTGTTGAAGCTATGGTAAAGATCCAAAATAAAGGACTCGCCGAAGAATCTACCCCCTGCACTATGGAAGCTACCTCTAATAGGCCACTTGCACCGTTTAATGTTCTCTCTCCCCCATCACCGCTTGGCCGAATTAGCCAAAAGGCATGGTTCCCTGATGCACCTACAGCTTGGTGAATTATCACACATTGTTGTTTCTTCTCCAGAGGCTGCTAAAGAAGTGATGAGAACACACTATATCAGTTTTGTTACCAGGCCTTATCTTCTTGGTGCAGAAATCATAGCGTATAATTTTTCTGGTATTGGTTTTGCACCATATGGAGACTATTGGAGGCAGCTTCGAAAAGTTTGCACATTGGAGCTGTTAAGTATGAAACGTGTACAATCATTCCGATCAATCAGAGAAGAGCAGGTATCAAGTTTAATTCGATCCATCTATTCAAATACAGGATTGGAAATCAACCTTGGAGAAATGTCATGCAACTCATCATATAACATCACTCTAAGGACTGCTTTCGCCGCAAGATGTAAGCAACATGCTGCATTCATTTCAATTGCGAGGAAACTGGAGGAAGCTGCGAGTGGTTTTAGTATTACTGATCTGTTTCCTTCCATCAAACTGCTTCCCATGATCAGTGGGATGAAAGCCAAACTTGAGAGGTGGCACCATGATTTGGACGCGATGCTTGAAACCATCATTCAAGAACATAGAGCTGGCAATGCAAATCCGAAGGACAGTGATGACGTAACAGATGATCTCGTTGATGTTCTTCTGAATCTCCAGGATCACGGGGTCCTTGAATTTCCCTTAAGAACTGACAATATCAAAGCTGTTATCCTGGTTAGTAGATTCATATCTTGCGTGTTTATTTATGTGCATAAAGATGTTCGGTGGTTTTAGCTGAGTAGAACTTCTTTTCAGGACGTGCTCATTGCTGGAACTGAGACATCTTCAACTGCAGTAGAATGGGCAATTTCGGAATTGACAAAAAATCCTAGAATCCTTGAAAAAGCACAAGCCGAGGTGAGGCAAGTCTATGATAGAACAGGGGATGTCAACGAATCAGACCTTCATGAACTGAAGTACTTGAAGTTAGTTATGAAGGAAACTCTAAGGTTACACCCTCCTCTACCTTTGCTACTTCCAAGAGAAAGTAGGGAGAGATGTGAAATTAATGGATATGAGATACCAGCCAAGACCAAAGTGATTGTTCATGCATCGGCCATTGGAAGAGATTCCAACTATTGGAATGAAGCTGAGAGGTTCTATCCAGAGAGATTCACCGATAGTTTAGTTGACTATAAGGGGACCAGCACTACAGCAAAATAAGGTTTTAGTGGCGTTTGAATGAAAAACGCCGCTAAATATCAAGCATCAGCGGTGCTTTTTAAAAAGCCGCTAAAGATCGAGTATTAGCGGCGCTTTTTTAAAAACGCCGCTATATGTACACCTTTAGCGGCGCTTTTTAGAAAATGCCGCTAATGCTTGATCTTTAGTGGCGTTTTTCAAAAAGCGCTGCAAAAGAATTTTGCAAAACGCGTCGTTATGTATTGAGGTTTTAGTACTTTAGCGGCACTTTTTAAAAACGCCGCTAAAAATCGAGTATTAGCGGCGCTTTTTTAAGAAACGCCGCTATAAGTACACCTTTAACGGCACTTTTATTTTAGTGGTTTTAGCGGCAAAATAATTTTGCAGAACACCATCGTTTTGTATTTTAGTGGTTTTAGCGGCGCTTTTTGAAAAACGCCACAAAAAATGAAAAAAATTAAAATACTATTATTTAAAATAATTTTAAAGATTTTTTGTATGTGACTAATTGTTTTTAATTTATATGTTAAATATTTTCTTATATAATTGTAAAAGAGATAGTATTAATTTTAAAATATTGAATTAATTATCATTATAGTTTAGGGTTTATGGTATATGGTTAAGGGATTAATGTTTATGAGTTACTATTTTAAGGTTTATGGATTATGGGTTTAGGAATTATGGTTTAAGGGTTGGGGTTTAAGGTTTAGGTATTAAGGGTTAATGGCTAGGGGTTCAGGGTTAAGGGTTTATGTTTTGGATTTATGGTTTAGGGTCTAGGGATTAAAAGTTTAGGGTTTAGATTAATTAGTGTTTTTTAATTTATATGATAAATATTTTCTTATATAATTATAAAAGAGATAGTATTAATTTTAAAATATTAAATTAATTATCATTATAGTTTAGGGTTTATGGTTTAGAGCATATCGTTTAGGGTTTAAAGTGTATGAGTTACTATTTTAAGGTTTATGGATTATGTGTTTAAGGATTATGGTTTATGGTTTAAGGGTTGGGGATTAAGGCTTACGGGTTAGGGGTTAAGTGTTAGGTTTTTAGGGTTTATAGATTATGTTTATGATTTAGGGCTTGGATTAATTAATGTTTTATAATTTATATATTAAATAATTTATTATATAATTGTAAAAGAGATAATTTTAATTTTAATATATTAAAATTATGATTATAGTTTAAATTATGTAAGAGATAATTTTTCCCTTTTCCCTAATCCGAATCCTTAAAATAATCACCCCTTTTTCTCCAATTCGAAATCCAAAATTCCCTGTAAATGTTTCTTTTTCTAACAATGATTTAGTGTGCAATTGTATACATGAACTTTAATTTGATCCAGTTCTTGTAAATTATTAACACAATTATTGATATGACATCATTTTATATTTATATATTGCATACATAAATATTTATATTTATCCAATATAAAAATATATTGATGTATTTATTTTTTAAAATATGATTAAATCAAAATTAAAGTTTCAACTATACATTTAAATCACAATTAGAATTTCACGTCTACAATTACACATTAAACCGAAATTCATATATAATTCTGAGACGTATCTCTATCAAAATTTAGGTGTATACATATAATTAAATGCCATTTATATAAAAATCTAAACAACTAACGCAGACCATACTTAAAAGAATAATGTTTGTATTGTTGTGTCATTTTATATTTTTTAATTCATCGATTTCATTTTATTTCTGTTAAAGTTTCCTTTTGTATTTTATATGATAATTTAAAATTTATAAAAATCTTCAAAAAAATTTAAAATTAAAAAATAAAAAAATAAAAAAACTTAAATATTTAATATTTAATATTCTAGTCCATATTTCAGTTAAAAAGTTCAATATTCAAAATTTAAAAAAAAAATTCCAAAAAATGATAATCTTAGCACAAAAATTTTGAAAAAAAATAGAAAAAAAATGTTAAAAATGAAATAAAATTAAAATTAAGCAATAGTGGCGTTTACAAAAAATTAAGATATAGTGGCGTTTTTAATAAAAACACCGTAAAAAAATTAAACTATAATGGCGTTTTTGTTGAAAATGTCGCAAAAAAAAAGGGAAAAGGGAAATCAAAATCCCGCCCACACCCAAAATATAACTTTTGGTTACTCGCTCTTACTCCCTCTTCTTCTCCCAAATCCCCCAAATAAAATTTAGCTACTCTTTTTCTCTCGATCTGAAAGAAAAAAAAAAGAAACTGAGAAAGGCACAAAGGGTTTTTGGAAGCAAAGCAGAGCGAAAGAACCCTTCACTGTTATTCACTCTGTTTTTGCCAATGAAGTTCCTGTTTCAATTCATTTCCGGTATAAATATCAGGTTTCCATTCTTTATCAGTTTTTATTATTTTCCAAGGGAATTTATTTAATTGTTTGTTCATGAAGTTAAAATTCGAGGGGGTTTTTTTTTCAACAAATAAATTTGTGTTTTTAGGGGAAATGAACCATTCCTAATAGCAACATATGATTTTGAAGGACCTTTGTTTCTTTCAATTCTCCATTTTGCCTGCTTAAGTAGAAAATTTTGCTAGAAATTTTTTCATGGTCGTTAACCAGATTTCAGCAAAAAATTTTAAGGTTTTCAAAGAAAAGAAGCTTTGGAGGCTTTATCGAAATGGACAGTGTATTAACTTAGTTTAGTTTTGTGTTTAGGTCGTTATGGGGGGACACCCTTGCACCATGCAGCAAAAAAAGGCCTTCTAAATACAGTCAAATTACTTCTTTCTCATGGAGGTTCATGTTTTATCGATTTACTATATATTACGGAAAACTAAGTTATTAGTCGTTGCATGATGAATATGTTTGATTTGAAATTTAGAGTAGTCTAATAAGCAACTTGTTCGAACTTTCAGCTGATCCATTGGTGATGAATGATGATTGTCAAACACCTCTAGATGTTGCTAGGGTGAAAGGAAATGTCAATGTTGTAAGGGCAATTGAGGTATAACTAGAATTTCACTTTCAATATTTATGATTTATGATCTACTCAGAACTTTTTACTTTTCTTGTAAAACTAAGTGCTTTCTTAAGTGAGGTTATTTTGCCTTTTGATGCTGTGCAGGATCATATATGTTTATTCTCTGGTTGGATGCGGGAGTTTTACGGGCCAGGATTTATTGAAATGTTTGTTCCTCAGTTACTTTCAAGAAAAGCGTGGGTATTATTGTTTAGTGTACCTTTTAATTTCAAATTTTCTTTCTCTTGCGTTTTTTTGGATCACCATAGGCCATAGAAGAATATGCCTAGATAGTTTTTATTCATATAAATCTCAAATAGAATTTATCTTTTCTAGCAATTTGTTCAGCATCATCATCTTATTAATGTGTTCCTTATAGTTGGGTGGTTGTTCTACCAACTGGTTCCCGAAATAATTCAAAACCTTTCAAGCTGGAGCTGGCCATATATTCTACTTTGCAGGTATCGCAAGTATAACTTATCTCCCTCTTTGGGTCTATAGCAATGCATGTCTAAGGAGGGTGCAAAAAGAGGAGAAATGAGTTATGCTCTTCAAGTTCCTCTAAATTAGACTTATGCCTTTGTGGTTGTATAATTAATCAATTATGTGGTTGTGGACACCAAGTTCTATTCGGTTTAAGTTGTTTAAACAACTTAAAATTATTGGAAACAAAATAGATATTTAGTATATTGGAAACAAAATAGATATTCCTGAACCCTGTTTTTTTCCCCTCATTAATTACTTCATGTGCAGAATGTTAAGACATTTAAAAATGTCAAAGGCTGTGATGATGCAAAACAAGAGCTTGAAGAAGTAGTGGAGTATCTCAAAAACCCATCAAAGTTCACCTGCCTAGGGGGGAAGTTGCCAAAAGTTTGTGCATGGTGTATGAAATTGGTTTCGCTTTTTATCTGCTTTTATCAATACTCCTTACGATGGAATATTTTGGAAATGAAGAGTAGGGATAAAAAATACTTATACCACTATTTTAAAATGGAGATATTGGAAATGGTGGCAATTGGGGAAGGAACAGTTGTTAATATTATTGTGAAGCTAAATAACATGGAGAATTTTTTTTTCTTTTGAGCGAATGAGAAATCATTTCAAAATTGTAAGAAAAAATGTAACTTAATTTGGTCTTATCCTAATGGTTGTCACTCCTGTACATCTAATTTCTAGAATTATGCATAAAATTCTACATAATTACGCGATCTACAGGAATATGCCTAAGTAATTAATTTGATATTAAATTAAATAATAAGCTAAAAAATAACAGTACAAATTCATAGAAGTTAAAATATTATTTGTCATATGTGAGTTTTATATTATTTAATTTTGTTACTTTAGTATTATTATATCAGAATAATTTATATAAGGCTCGATAAGTTCTAGTATCAAATTGATAAAAAAGAAAGAAAGAAATTTAAATATCAAATTCAAGTACTAGATTAAAAAAAGAAAAATTTAATTGTTAAATTAAAAAATGTTAGATTTAGATACTAAATTAAAAAAGATGAAATTCAAGTGCAGAACATTATAGCCTTAAATTTAGATTATTTTTATTAGATAAATAATAAAAAGATGGTTTTAAAAAATATGTGGTGGTGTGTTGCAAACGTAATAAACAATTCAGATTCTTTTTATTGTATTTAGATTTTGACTGGAACACCTGGAACTGGAAAAACCTTGCTAGCCAAGGTTAGTTGTTCCTTCTAATTCTCATTATGACTGCTTACATATGTCTAGGAGTTTTTGCAAGTTACATCTTAACCATCATACAAGTTCTCTAGCTATTAGTGGCTTCCTTTGAAGCATGTTTCATGTGCATATATCTGTATTAAGATAGGTTTGATTTGTTCAACCTTGAAGGCTATTGCGGGGGAAGCTGGGGTACCTTTCTTCTATAGAGCAGGATGAAAAACCACAAAAAATAAATTGATTGATTATATACATAAATTCCTTGATCACCATGTTTGCCAAAGGTAAAGTCATTGATTATATACATAAATTCCTCAAAAGATAAAAGAATACCAAAAATCTCAATATTCAACTTGCTTTTTTTTCTTTTTTCCTGTCATGAACAAACAAAAAATGTGATGAAGATGATTATATTCTCACCTACCAGGACAAAGAAGGAGATTGGCTGATTGCAGGCGATATTCCATGGCAGTAAGAATATTTTTCCTTCTTAATTTTCTTGGTTCCTTACTCTAGTTTTCTTATTAATAGCAACCTTTGCGAATAATAGTAATCATGGAAGGAGTACAAGAAAAAAAATATTTATTATTATTATTATTTTATTATTTAGAAAAAATATTTTTTTTTATCTCTGCTATCTTTCCAATGGGTTTAAGAACTTTATTTTATTACTCTTTGAATGTTGGTGTAAATTTGTTTCTAGTGCTAATATTTAAAAGAATCCTGCAGCTGTTTTTGCTACTCTAGGTGTTCTGGTTTCAATTTATTGGATGTTGATTAGTTTCTAGATTTGAAATCTGGGTATGTTCAGTTTTTAAGCTTAGATCAATTTTGGACCCTAGTATTTATGCTTTCTGTTTCTTATGTCAGCTGAGAAGCTTTCAATATTGACCTTGAAGGGTATCATTCCAAATTCCAATTTTGTGTTTTTGTTAAAAATGGAGATGAATGAGAATTTGCTACCTTTAATTTTACAGTTTGCTTGCATGAATGTTTAGCCTACATATTCTTCTGAAATTTTATTCTAAGCTGAATAAGAAGATGTAACAATTGTGTCTGGGAAAATAATAGAAAGTTGGTTATTTCAAGTGTGCTTTTGTTCTTAACACCAAATTTTGTTTCAAACTGAGTGATTATGTTGGGTAATAAAGACAAAGAGGGAAAAAATGAACTGATCTCTATGGAACTTTTCTTCTACTATACATAATGCAGTGATGATGGTTTACAATATAGTGACAACCTTTAACACAACCCTTCATTTGTGTTAATGACATTTGAGACAGAAATATAGTATAGGTTTGAATGAACTTGAGTCAATAGTTGACTAAAAGTATATAATC
This sequence comes from Gossypium longicalyx, assembly GCA_025698465.1. NCBI lineage: Eukaryota > Viridiplantae > Streptophyta > Magnoliopsida > Malvales > Malvaceae > Gossypium > Gossypium longicalyx. The sequence continues at coordinate 87,026,600 of CM046995.1, forward strand.
TCTTTATGAGTCTTCTGTTTTTCATGTCTGATCCTTCAAATATACAACTCTGTTGGAACTTGTTCTTGTTCATTTTTAAAGTCTCACGAAATGTAGGTTTCTATTGTGAAAATGTTGAAAACAGCTGTTTTGACATGTAAAATAACATTTAAGCTTATCTTGTGTGGAATCTTATAGTTCTATATATTCCTGGGAAATGGGGGAAATGTTTAGGTTTGATGGGGTGGAAAGGATGGTTAAAGTAGAGAAGAAATGCACTGCAATAATTGTTATTTTGTGCACTGCAATAATTACAAATTGCTTATGAAAAATAGGTTTTCATCCATTCTCTAGTTGGACATTTTTTTGCTTCTTTGTTGATGTAACGTGTCTGTGATTTCAGCTCATGAAGCCAAATATATAAACGTTTTTATTCTCTGTTTGGTTTTCTGTTTAGTTCTCTTTTAAAATGAATATAAACGTTGAAAGAATTGTCAATTTCTTTTAATTTTTTACTTGTGTATGTTCCTTGAGCAACAATTCAGACAAGGTTACAAATGGCAATAGAGGTTAGAGACAGTCTCGAGATAGCTCACACTGCGGAGGACTTCTCTAAGTTATATGCAGGCATTGCAATACTTTGGCTTCATCTAAGCTTGAACCATCCCTCTGTTGTATATTGTTTATTCTTCTTTTCTGATATTTTTCCTTTGATTAATGAGAGGTGATGATGATTTGGCATTCTTTTCTCACCAGGATGAATTTTGTTTTAGAAATAGTAATACTTTGTGAGTGTCTATGTGTTTTTTTATGTATTAAATTACATATTGAATCAATGTTTATGTATTAAATTTAAATTCATTAATTTTTTATATTTAGTTTTAAAGTTAAAATTTTAATAGAAATTTTAATTTAATTAATATTTTTTATTTATCCTTAAAGTATATAGTTTAAAGTTCAAATTTTAAAAATTAAACATGATATAATATTTATCATAGAAATAAATACTATTTAATTAAAATAACATTTTTAAAGGTCATGTTCTTTAGTGGCGTTTGTAGAAAAACGTCGCCAAAGGTCTATTTTAGAGTGGCATTTACAACAAAAGCGTCGCTAAAGGTCATGGTCTTTAGCGGCGTTTTCGGGAAAAGCGCCGCTAAAGGTCATGGTCTTTTGCGGCCTTTTTTGTAAAGCGCCGCTAAAAGTCATGGTCTTTGGCGGCGTTTTTTTAAATAAACGTCGCAGAATTTTACGGCGTTTGCTATAACGGCGTTTTTTGCGACGCTTGTGAAAACGCCGCTAAAGGAAAAAAACGCTGCTAAAAGTCTATTCTCCTATAGTGCAACTTCGAGTTTATTCCATTTGGTGTTGGAAGGAGGATATGTCCTGGCATTTTATATGGTATGGCTGTGGTTGAGCTTTCCCTTGCACAATTACTTTATCATTTTGATTGGAAGCTCCCTAATGGTTTGAAGAATGAGGATCTGGATATGACTGAGACCTTTGGTGCTACTTCTAGAAGAAAAAGAGATTTGCGCCTTATTCCTATTCCTTACCACCCACCATCATCTATTCAATAGTTAGAATAATATCTTATTGTTATAAAATAAAGAGAGATGGATAAGAAGTATAAAAGAAATAGAGTATCTATTTATATGCATAAGAAGTATAAAAGAAATAGACTCTCTATTTATAGGTATAAGAAGTATAAAAGAAATAGAGATTTAATTCTAATAACTATTAGAATTTAAAGTACACCAAAACTTTATCTTGATCATGATGGACACCCACTTAATTTGTTCGTTAAAACCTTATAAGGAAAAACCCTGTGGGAAAAAACCTAATAAAGGAAAAAGAGTACATGATCTATAATACGCATAATATGCTGCCTCATTAAAAACCTTACCAAGAAAACTCAATGGGACAAAACATTAGTTAAGGGAAAAAGATGGGTTTATATAGTCCTATAAATTTAACATGCTCAAACATCAAATTACTTCAAGCTTCAGGTTGATATCATTGGGAAGCAAGAGTTATTCAGTGTTCAAATATATGACTCCTTGTTTCTTTTAGTTGCTTGAAAACTGTAAAAAGATGTTTTGTACCGTAACTAAGTAGAACTTCATTTCAGGACATTCTCATGGGTGGAACTGAGACATCTTCAACTCTAGCAGAATGGGCAATGTCGGAAATGATGAAAAATCCTAGGATCCTTGGAAAAGCACAAGCCGAGGTGAGGGAACTCTATGATAAAACAGGGGATGTTAATGAGTCAAACCTTCATGAACTGAAGTACTTGAAGTTGGTTATAAAGGAAACTCTAAGATTACACCCACCTCTACCTTTGCTAATTCCAAGAGAAAATAGTGAGAGATGTGAGATTAATGGATATGAGATACCAGCCAAGACCAGAGTGATTATTAATGCATGGGCAATTGGAAGAGATTCCAACTACTGGAATGAAGCCGAGAGGTTCTATCCAGAGAGATTCATCGATGGTTCAGTTGACTATAAAGGGACTAACTTCGAGTTTATTCCATTTGGTGCTGGAAGGAGGATATGTCCTGGCATGTCATATGGTATGGCTGTTGTCGAGCTTTCCCTTGCAAAATTACTATCCCAATTTGATTGGAAACTCCCTAATGGAATGAAAAATGAGGATCTAGACATGACTGAGGCTTTTGGTGCTTCTGTTAGAAGAAAAAGCGAGCTCCATATTATTCCCATTCGGTATCACTTAGAAATGACAATGGAGTGAGGTGGGTCAATTTTACTAAACCTATTTACTTATTAAAAATTAATCGACTCTATTCGATATGGATCAGTATAAAATCTACCGAATGGTTCGAATTTTACTATCTTTATAATCATTTACTACTCTGTGTTAAATAGTTAAAATATATGTATTTCACGTGGCAATGAAAAGATTGTGAAATCACATTCCAAATTGGAGTTGTTGCTTCCTTTTCTTTTCTTTTTTTCAATTTGTGTTTGAATAATGTTCCCATTAATTTTTACCTTGAGGTAGGAGCATATTGAAAAGACAAGTGTGTTGTTATTTAGCTGACAGTGTACTTCGTTGTTTAAATTGAAATATTGGGTTGCTTCTCTTAGATTAGGTTGGCAACTCAATAATATAGTTTTGGGTAAACAACGACAATTGGGAGAATTGTGAAACTTTGTATTTAAGTTTAGTCACCTTGAAATTTTAAATTTTGGGAAGCGATTTTTTTTTTCTGAATAAACTAGGTTCATTTTTATTTTAACTATTCTAAATATTTTTTTTGTCAAGTTAGTCATTAATGTTAAAAGAATTAACCGAGCAAATCATTCTACTATTAAACTCATCTATTTCGCAGTTAACTTTTTTTAATTATTTCTTTCTTTATTCTTTCATTCTTTATTTTTTTTCCTTTCCATTCTCTCTCCTATCCTCATCTTCTTTATGCTTAACTTAACCCAAAGTCGAGAAATTTTTTAGTGAACTTCTTAATATAAATTTTCCATCAGCTTTCATAAATTCTTATAAGTTTCTAACAGCTACAATTACAAATACTATAAACTATTTACTTAAATTCCTAATAAAAACATAAATTTCTAACCAAATACTCAAAGTACATTGAAAACCTAATTTTGTAAAAATTCTTAAAATATTGTAAAAATTATTAATTAAAAATCATAAAATTATTTTTTTAGCATTATAAATTTTAAAATTTTTAATTAATAATAAAAAATTGGATTTCCAATAGGACTTTGAGTATTTGATTATAAAATTATGTTTTTCATTAAAAATTTGAATAAATAATTTGGTTTTGAGTGCAAAATCTATTGAATGGTTCGAATTTTGCCATTCCTATAATCACTTATCACCATGTGTTAAATAGTTAAAATATAAGTATTTCACATGGCAGTGAAAAGACTGTAAAATCACATTCCAAATTGGAGTTGTTGCTTTGTGTGTGTGTGTTTTTTTTTAATTCGTGTTTGAATAATGTTCCCTTTAATTAATTTTTACCTTGAGGTGGGAGCATATTGAAAAGACAAGTGTGTTGCTAAGAGTGTACTTGGCTGTTTAAATTGAAATATTGTTATTTCTCTTAGATGAGGTTCACAACTCTAATATAACTTTGAATGAATAACGACAGTTGGGAAAAGTCAGAAACTTTGTATTTACGTTTAGCCACCTCGAAATTCCAAATTTTGGGAAGTGATTTTTTTTTTTTTTTGGAATAAACTATATAGGGTCATATTTGTTTTGACTACTCTACGTATTTTTTATTTTGTAAAATTGGTCATTAATGCTAAAAGAATTAACCAAACAAATCATTCTATTATTAAACTCATCTATTTCACACTTATTTTTTTAATTGTTTATTTCTTTATTATTTTTTCTTTCCCATTCTCTCTCCTCTCCTCATGCTTAACTTAACCCATGGATGAGCTTCTTAATATAAATTTTTCATAAGCTCTCATAAAACACAAAATTTTAAATCAGTTATTCTTATAAGCTTCTAACAACTACAAAGACCATAAACTATTTCTTCAAATTCCTAATGAAAAACACAATTTTATAACTAAGTACTCAAAGTCCTACTAGAAACCTAATTTTGTAAAAATTCTTAAAATTTTGTAAAAAATTGTTAATTAAAAATCATAAAAATTATAAAATCATTTTTTTTGGCATTATAAATTTTACAAATTTTAATTAATAATTTTTTTACATTTTATTTTAAATTTTTATAAAGTTGAGTTTCCAATAGGACTTTGAGTATTTAGTTATAAAATTTTGTTTTTCTTTAAGAATTTGAGCAAATAGTTTGGTTTTGGTAGTTGCTAGAGAACGTTGTTATATATGAGATATATTGTGATTTAAGGGATACTTTGTCATGTATCATATATAGTTGATGGTTTTGGTTTGTTAGAGAATATTATTGGGAATCCAACTTTGTAAAAATTCTTAAAAAATTGTTAAATAAAAATTTTGAAATTTATAATGCAAAAAAAAAAAATATATATATATATATATATATAATTTTTATGATTTTTACAAATTTTCATTAACCATTTTTTGTTTACAATTTTTACATTGTTTTAAGAATTGAGTAATTGGTAATGGTGTTTTTTTCTCTAGAAATTTGAGTATTTGGTTTATTGAAATGTGGTACCACGTGGGCGAAAAGGCACCCTGCTAGATATGTTTTCACTAAAAACACATCCTGTAGAGTGTGCTTTTACTCGATAGATTTAAAAAAAAAATTCAAATTGTTGGATGCAAACAATTAAAAAATCAAGGCTGTTGAATTTTTTAACGGCCGGTTGGCCTAATGATTAAATAAATTTTAAATGAAAATATTTAATTTCAACAGTGAAAGAAAAAAAGAAAAATTTTCCCAAAGTCCCTAAAATCCCTTATGTGTATCCAAACCAAATTCAATGTTTTCTCATTCTATTCCATCAATACTAAATTTAATTTTCATTCTCAAAATTCATTTCCTCTCAATTTTCTATCTCAATTCCTAAATTGATTACAAAATAGTTTTCTATCTCTAAATCCATTTCGTGTCTTCATTCGATTTTCATCATCTCAAATATTTAAAGTAACATCATTTTTAAAGTGTTTAAAATTTTTAATAATAGAATTAAGTTGTTTGCATCTATCAATATAGGGTCGAAATATATTATTTTCATGTTAAGTAAATTGTTAACTTAGTGGTGTTTTAATAGTATTATAAAATTTTGTATGCGTTGTTAGAATTTTACATAAAAATTTTGGATGATTTTCTATGATGAAATGTTATTTGATTTTTATGTATCCCAGTGGCTCCCACAATGCTTGGCATATAGCAGAAGTGCAACCGTTGCTCAACAACTGTGGAAGATATTTTTCATTTGATAAAACCATATAGAGTATCACATGGGCATCAATACTTCCAGGTAGTTTTATTTATGGGTCAAGTTATTCGTCCAATTCTTATTTTGAGTTGGATTGGGCTTGAACAAACATAAAAAATATTAATATCATGTTTAGGTCCGGCTCAAATCTGACCCGATTCGACTCATGAATACTTCCACTTCTATGTCAAGAGTTAAAAAGTTAAATATTTTTAAGTTTTAAATTTAGATTTTGTGAATGAAAAAGATTTATGATAGAACTTATTTGGAGAGCGATTTTGTTCTCTTAACTTAAAAAATGAATAAACTAGTTTTAATATATTAGATCAGAGTGTACATTGACCATTATTGATCATTTTTGCTAAAAATTCCATTTTGTTATGAATATCTTATTAAGTGGATGTCCATCATGATCAAGATAAAGTTTTGGTATACTTTAAATTATAATAGTTATTAGAATTAGACCTCTACTTCTTTTATACTTCTTATGCCTATAAATAGAGACTCCAATGAAGCATTGTAATTATCCCTTTGATCAATAAATTACATTCTCTATTGCTTTCATATTTTATTTATTCTTTATTCTCTTCATATCTCTTTATTTTATAACTCATTTATATTTATTGTTAAAAATTGGCGTGGTTAATGGAATAACAAGAAAGTGGCATGTGGTGTCCTACTTGTACCTCATACTAATGTACATGAACCAAATTTTAACAATATAATTACATGGAATTTTTAATAGAATTACCAGATTAATCTTTGATCTAATATATAAGAATCAATTTACCCATTTTTTTAGTAAGAGGGCAAATCGCAATCTAAGTCTTAATAAAGAAGCATTCATGATACTTTTACCAACTTACCTTTCGTTTAAGAGATTAGCCTGATTTGAATTGAAACTCAATATGATTATAAGATATGGAAAGAATATCGCATTAAAGAAAAATATCATGAGGGTATATAAGAAGGATTCAATTGGGAATGTGGTTCAATTAGATAACAACATAATGTCCTCTATGGTAGATTTACGGTTGCCATCCCTAAAATAAAAGGAAAATGCCAACAAAGGTCATAATCAAGGCCCCATCCTTCTTTTGTCATCATCATTCAAAGCATATATTCTCAAATTCTTTGTATCAAATGACCTTTTATTATAACACCCCTAATTAATCTCTGTCGCCAGATTAGGATTACGGAGTATTACAGAATAATAAAAAACATATGAACATTTTATCAATCAGTATAATAATCATATCATAAACCTTTCATACTCATGCAAAATGTCCCTAAATCGAGCCCTCGAGGCTCTAAAAATAACCTAGAAACAATTTGGGACCAATTTGAAATAGTTTAGAAAGTTTAGAAAAAATATGCAAAGTTGCAAAACAGGGGTCACACGGCCATGTAACAATCGAACTAGGGACACACAGTCGTGTTCCAGCCCGTGTCCTCACTCGTATAACTCTCAGAGTAGGGTCATACGGTCGTGTCTCAGGCTCGTGTGCTAGGCCGTGTAACTCTCTAAGTTGCCCCACAAGCTCATGTGCCAGACTGTGTAACTCACTGACTTGCACCTTAAAGAACTCATCAGATGACATACGGTCGTGTCGTTAAGTCGTGTGTCTCACACGGCTGAGTCACACTCCCATGTCTCAAGCCGTGTGAACCCAAAATGAACCTTAAACAAAAAGTTTACCAATTCAAGTTTACTTGGACTCTAAGTAATCTATTTACCAACCAAAAGACCTATTCAAAGTGACTTTAAACAAGCTAAAAACATGCTAAATCAACCATCCTAAGTGCCTAACCAATGTATCTTCATTGATACCACAAGTATATACAATTTTACAACAAAAAGAACTATCATTCAAAGTATTTTAAATCACACCATCTAACATTCAACCAATATGCCAAACATAGGCACCTCAATCACAACATTCCAATCACACTTACCATAAACTTGCACATAAACATCATACCTTATTCACATATATCATATAGGTTGGTTATTTGTATTTAAGATCATATTTTAACATTTTACATATCAAAACAATAGTAATGACATACAAGCCTATTACATGTCATATAATTCAAAATGAACATTCCATAAACTACCGAAAATGAATGGATAGTGTGACTTGAATGCCAATCCGATCATCTAACCTTCAAAGTATCTATAAGAATAGAAAATAACACAAGTAAGCTCATTAAGCTTAGTAAGTCTGACATACTAAAATGATAAATCTTATCTAAGTAAGTATAACAATTCAAATAATAATACAACCATATGTGTTCCTTGTCATCCACAATCTCAACAGTGAATTGTAAAATTCAATTCAAAACTCAAATACATGACAAAACTATAAAAAATCACTAAACAAGGTAACTTACTAAGATTTAAAATTTGATGAACGACTTACGGATAAGATTCCATCGATATTCCAACAGAAACACACCAGATGCTCATAAGAGCCGGTCCACTTGATAACACACCAATGGCTTCGAAGAGTTAGTCCAGTTGAAGCACACTAAAATAGGGAGTATAACACGAGAGTTCGCAACAAATGCTGAACCTCGATCTACTCGAGAAACATATGTATCACTCCATAAAAATCTCCATTCCAATCCCCCATAACACACCATATCTCGATTATACTCTATTTTGCATTCAATCTGATCCTAGTATAGAATTTCGACAACTTTTCCTTAAATAACTTTACATCATTTATAATGAAATATATATCTATCATATCACATTATATCATAAAAATTTTCATATAGATGTTAAATTATAATCTGTACAAACTTACCTAGATTGAATTGTAGTAGCTGTAGAAATTTAAGGACTATTCTGTAATTTTTCCTTTTCTACGAGTATCAATTGAGTCTTGATCTAAAATGTAAAATTCCTCAATTATTAGCTTACATTTCACATTCCAATTCAATTTGCATTTTATACCTTTTTATTTTTAAAATTACACAATTACCCCTAACTTTTACAAAATTTGCAATTTAGTCCCTTAACCTGAAAATCATCAATTAATTATTTTTCTCAAGTAAACATTTTAGCTGAATATACTAGGCCCTTAAACAGTCCTTAAAAAACATCAAATTCACTATCAAACCCTGAAATTTTGACATTTTCATAATTTAATCCTAAAATTAAAATCTAACAAAAATCACTTCACAAATTCACCAAATAATAGAATCAAATCTTCAAATACATATTTATCATTAAAAAAAAATTCAAGATTCGTCAATGAAAACTTCTAAAATTTTTAACAGATTCAAGAACGAAGGTACATGCTAGCTGGACCTAATTGCAACAATATCAAAACATAAAAATTACAAGAAACAGGTAAAGAAATCACTCACATGCATGGCTTTATGTTTTGCCAAATTTTAAGCTCCAAAAATGGTGAATTTATCTTTGATTTTAGGTGGAAACATGAAAAAGATTAGAGCATTTTTTTTGTTTTATTAATCTTTAATCAATTTACTAAATTACAAATTTACCCTTAATTATAACCTTATAAATCAACAATTTAAAAGCCTATTATTGTCCATCAATAACTTTATGGATCAATTACTGCTTAAGTCCCTTTTCATTTAATAATTAGGCTATCAAATCAATAGAATTCAATTTTTACTATATTTTGCACATTTTCTATTTAGTCCCTTTTCCTTAATTAACTATCTAAACATTAAAATTTCTTAACCAAATTTAATACGACCCTAATGAATCTATAAATATCTAAAAATCATATTTACGAGTCGAAACGACAAAAATTTATGGTTTTGAAACTACTGTTCTGTCACTACTAAAATATGAATAATAAATGACTCAGAATTATCTGAAAATGTTCAGTAAACTTCGGTAATGCCTCGTACCTATTCCGGTAATGAATACGGGTAAGGGGTGTTACATTTAGTGGTATCAGAGCTATGGTTTAGTCGATTCTCGGACCAAACGTAGTATATGTGAAGTCTAAAAACACATGTCATTATAATATGTTATAGTATGATATCTCCCGACTCTGATGAGATTTGTTTTATTTATAAAATGAGATGCTTTCTAACCCAGGATAATTCTGATAATGCTAAAAACGATACTCATGTATATGAGTAAAAAGTTGATTAGAATGAATCGGAATTCATAAAGGTATGAATAAATAAATGCAATAATGAATATTATGTTATATGTATTATTAAAAGCAAATTATATTACTACATGAAATATTGTGCTGATGACTAAATTACAAAATATATAAATGTAATATATGAAGTACATGATAAGGATTATTAGAGAATTATGAATGAATAGTGAATTTTGAAATATATTACATGTATTGAAGATACAGAAGATATAAGTATATGAATTATTGGTACAAGGATTAAATTGTAAAGCATGTAAAAGTATTATGCAAAAGGTGTAAAAGTGATATGCATGTATGAAATAATTTGCCCAAGTAGACAAGATTAGAACTACTAGGATGTTAAGGGACTTTAGCATGCTCTCTGATTATTAGCACGCCAGTGCTCTCTGAATATTAGCACGTCAGTGCTCTCTGATTAGCACATTTGTGCTATCTGATATTCAGCACGTCAGTGCTCTCTGATTAGCACATTAGTGCTATCTGATATTTAGCACGTCAGTGCTCTTTGATTAGCACTTTAGTGCTCTCCGTTCTATTATTAGCACGTTAAGTGCTCTCTGTTCATTAGTGCATAATAATGCACCTCTGTATAAGTCCCGTATATCCGAAGTGTTCTATCTAGTCTATTGGGCTTCTGCTAAGTAAAAAGTAAATAATTTTCGTTACGAGGTAAATGATTATCTCTGAGTAAAAATGTTAGTTATGATAAAGCAGAACTCGTTAAAATACGGATAAATATTTTATAGTACTTGAGAATGATAAATGTTATATGAGTAAATACATGAAAATTTAATTATGAGGCTTTACGATCTATACCCTTTTACTAATACAGTTATATGCAATGAAATTCATGAGATTTATATTGATTAAGTTCAGAAGCGGAAAGTGAAAAGCTCAATGGTTGAACAATTGATAATGCAGTCGGAACTGAGAATGAGTTAATAAGTAAAGATGGGTACTGAATAGAGATATCGGATTTTTCTTAAACTAGTTGAGATATACAATATCACTGTTAAATAAAGAAGTTATTTATAGGAAAATCGATTTGTTCAAATATGGTATTTACAGAGAATGGTTAATCAAAAATTTCTTCCGAATTAGTTTCTTGAGTGAACTGAATGATGTGAAATTATTGATGACTATACTAGTCAATAGATTGGTGAATAAAATTGCAAAAATATTTGAATATAGCAGTTATAATTGGGTATATTATAGTAAAATTTTTGGGATTTTATATGGGTATCTTATATGTACTAATATTTTCAGAAACATAGGGAACTGTTCATGTTTGGATGCTAAAATCAATATATGGAAAGGTTGGATAAATATGCTAATAGAAAGAAATTATCGCAAGTCTGATTGATTCACAAGTGGTACTATTCTATCTTTCTTTGGTTTTCCAAGACAATATATGTGATAGAACACTTGATAATAAGATTCATATGATATTATTTTCTATTTCATTGGTAGAAGCTCAAAAGGCAAATGTGAAATATTTTATTGAAAATAAATTGTGAAATGAAAGGATAGAGAATTGATATAAATGATAAACTGGGTAAATATGTACAGAAAGAAACTATAGAACTATAGAAATAATGAAATTCATGATCAAAAGGAAACAAGGAAATTTCGAGGACGAAATTTATTTTAAAGGGGAGAGAAATGTAATACCCTGAAAATTTTTATAGTAAGATATTATCCTTGATATAGTAAAATAAGGAAATAAAGTGAAAAAAAAGGGAATTTTGAGTTATGTCAATATTGAGAAGTATATTATGATATATTAATTCAAGAAAGGACTAAATTGTAAAAGTGAGAAAAGTTTTGTTGCACAAGAATAAATACTTAAAATTTGAGGGGTTAAAGTGTAAATATGAAAAAGTTAAAGGACCAATAGTGTAAATATTTTAAGAGTGGAATGATCTAGAAACTAAAGAAAATGGATGGATTAGGACCAAATTGAATAGGTGAAGAACTATGAGGGACTAAATTGTAATTTTACCAAATTAAATGATGACTCAAGGATGAAATTTTAAACGATAATAAAGGGCAAAATTGTCAATTGGAAGAGAGAGAAATCTAGAAAGTAATGATGATGTTCATGATATTTTATGATTATTTAATTAGATATATACTATTTTAATAAGATATTTTATTATTTTATTATTAATTATTTAGTATAAAAGGAAGGAAAGATGAAGAATTTTCATCATCTTTCCATGCATGCAACCAATGTTAGAAGAGAAGGAAAAGAAAGAAATTTTCTTTTCTTTACAATTTGGTCCTTCCACTAAAAATTCACCATTTTCACCTAGAAATCAAAAGAATTTCCATAGCTACTAAGAGAGAGAAATGTTAAGGAGACCATGGGGAGTTAGAATATCAAGTTGGATTCAAGAATAGAAGCTGGAGGAGAGAGAAAATCAAGGTAAAGATTAGTATCAATAGAACAAGGTAAGTACATCAAGATTTCAATATGTTTTTAAGTTTGTTATTATTGACAAAGCATGGAAATAATGTTATAGTAGAGTTTTCTTACATAAGGTCCTATGTTATTGATATGTTAGTGAAGAGAAAATAAGAGAAAGTGATGAGAAATGGTGTAGAAAAAGAAAATAAGGGTGTTATAACATGGTAATTAATATCTTGTACCAAAACAGCTTTTGGACAAAGAAGAGAGTCTAACTTTGAAAAATCATCAAAAATTTTAGAAATCGAATTATAGGATGAATAAAGTATTAAATTAAAGCTTATTGAGTCTATTTTCTTATAGAATAAATTATGTAAGCAATGGAATTGTAAATCATGAGATATAATCAATGACAAGGTCAGAATGATTTCGGGTTCCCCTATTCTGACTTTTGAAAATCATCAAAAATTGGATAAAAATAATTATGGACTTAAATTTATATGTTTAGAATCTTTAATTAGTCTATTTTAAATAGAAATAAATGAGAACATCATTCGAATTCTGTACGAGGAGATAATTAATTTTTAGTGAAGAAGGGTCAGATCATCAGACAAGAGAAACAGGGTAAATTTAAAGAATAAACTGTACTTATTGGCTAAACCAAAAATTCTTAAAATTTTATGGTAAGAAGATATATGAGTCTAGTTTCATGAAAAATTAGGGAACTTAATTTGGAGTTCTATAGCTCCAGATATAAATAATTTAGTGACTATGAGACAGATGGACAGCTTGAATATTCATAAAAGTAAATAATAAAAATTATAGATAATATTACTTACAAGTGTGTTATATACATTAAGGATGTGGAGTGGAGAGGAGAAGGAGGAAAATATGTATGAATATCCATCTAACACGGCTAATTTGCATGTTTTAGGCTCAGGGACTAAATTGAATAAAAGTAAAATTTTATGGGTAATTTTGTAAAAATGTCAGAAATGACCAAATTGCATGAAATGGATTATTTTATTATTTAAATTACAAAATTGAATGAAATTATGAATTTAGTTCAAGATCGGAGAAAAACATGTTTTTAGGGATTAAATTGAAAAGTGTTGAAATTATGGAAAATTTTGATATTTTATAGAATTCATGGGCTGTTATTAATATGCATGAGAATAATAGCTGGAAATAAGGATTAAAATTGCAAGAATTTTATTTTCCTGACCCTAAAGATGAAATCGTCATTAAATAAAAGTTTAGGGGCAAAATGATAATTTTGCCTAGAGCATTAATTAAATACATTAGAATATGAAACGAATGAAAATGATGATCAAATTTATTTATAAAGATCTGGACGACTCAAATAAGAGATTTGATCGTGGAAAAGAAAAGATATCAGATTAATAAAATTATAAACACAAACAAGTAATTAGGTAAGTTCATGTAACTTGAATTATATTCTTAAATGCTTGAAATGCATGTTTTTTATATGAATATGATTTGAACGTTCATTATATGAAATTTTATGAAACATTGACATATTTGATAAAAGAGGAAGAAATCCTGGTTGAATGAAAGGAAAATTCGATGGATCTCTGAAAAATAATTGACGGTAAAAAGGATCAAGCCTGGACGGGTGATCCTATCTTGATATAGCCCTCCCGAAGAATATGTGGAAAAATGGATTTAGCCCGGACGGGTAATCCGAATTAGGTCTGAATTTAGCTTCGGGTATTAATCAGATCCAAACTCATTAGAGTAATTGTCGTTGCGGAGATTTAGCTTTGATCGTAATCCCGACAATACTCTATGAGTTTATATTACTGAGGATTTAGCTGGACCGTAATCCCACTCAGTAAGGATGAGGTTCGCGGGAGTGTGCTCTCTGATATGAAATGTGTAAGACCATGGTTGAAAGATACCATGGAAACTTGATATGAAATGTGTAAGACCATGGTTGAAAGATACCATGGCAACGTGATATGAAATGAATAAGACCATGGTTGAAAGATACCATGGCAGCGTGACATGAAATGAATAAGACCATGGTTGAAAGATACCATAGCAACATGACAGAAAATGAGTAAGACCATAGTTGAAAGACACTATGGCATCATGTCAAATATAAATAAGACCGTGGATGGGAGACGCGATGACATCTATTGAACAATTGATATTCAAGTAATATGTATCAGATGACGAATGGTTATATGAAATGGTTGTGTGAAATGTTTACAAGAACTGGTCATATGGAAATATATGTACAAAATAGTTGTATGAAATAACTATAAAGATAGATAAATGAAATAAGAATAAGTACATGGAATATAATTTATGTTAAGTTTGATATAAACTTTACCGGAATAAATATACATAAAATATAGGGAAAAGATGGAGCATGAAATATTGATATAATGAAACGATTGATATATATTTATGAAGAAACGATAAAGAGAATGATATGTTTCATGACATGTACATATATGATTATCTTTGATATTTTGATACAAGGAAATTATGTAAGTAAAGACAATTATTAAACTCAAGTGTGACATGTCGAGAAAATAAGTATATCAATATTGAATTTATATGAAATATGTGCAAGTATACTAACAATGATGTTGTTTGATGCTTAGACAAGTGTCAAGCTATTGATTGAATGGTAACATGTTTAATTATAAGGAGCATTGAAATGGTAAGTACTTAGATGAAAATAAAATTTAAGATTTTGCGAAATTTTTTTTATGATTTTGATTTAATTCCAATTGGTTTTTAATGTATGTTTGGGGCTTCGAGGTCCCAATAGAGAGACGTTATGATTATCTTTAAAATATGAACAATAAATGACTCAGAATTATCTGAAAATGTTCAGTAAACTTCGGTAATGCCTCGTACCTATTCCGATAATGAATACGGGTAAGGGGTGTTACAAAACTACTGTTCTGTCACCACTAAAAATCGGGTAGTCACATTTATTATTCCCATTTTTATTTCCTTTTTGTTGAGGGATGAAATTACTATGGGTGATGTGCATCGAAATCACAAAATATAAATTCCTATGACAAAAAAGAAGTAAATTGAAATATAGAGTAGTAGGGTCGAATCCACAGGGACTAGTTATCTAATTTCGCCTTTTCTCGTGACCAGAATTACTGTCGTGGTAATAGTCGTGCCCACAACTTGTGGGTTGCTGGAAAATAAAAAAGGGTTTTAGTTGATAAAGATAATAATATTAAAAGAAAATAAAAATATATGTATATAAAATAAAGTAAAAAAACGTGATCGCAAAATAAATTAAGCAAAATAAAATAAATTGGTAAATAAAATATTTTTAAAGCTTAGCCTTAGTCTCGGTATACTCTGAACTCGAACCGATCCTTGAAAAATGGTTTTTCCCTTCCAATCGGTAAGTTGGTTATAGCAATCGAGGACGCCTCAAACTGCCAACTCTTCCTCTCATAGTCAATTTCGGTACGACCTGCAAATCGACCTTTGTCAAATTTCTAACCACGTGGCATGTACTCGTAATTTAAGACTTTGACAACCTTGCAATTTGAAAAGCCCAACTCGAATTAATGGCCTCAACCGTGTGATTTGTTTAAATTCGATCACTATCTCCCTTGACGGAATCCAACTAGCTTTTTCTAATTGAATACGCCAATTTGTTCGCAGGATTTTGAATACAGCATGGCTGACTCAACTTCCCAACTGTACACCAAATGATTCCAACCCAACATGCTCTTTTTGAATTAAAATCGAATCAACTTTAAGGGACAAAATTGTACTATCCCATATACCAGAGAGATAGCAAATATCAAGATGCAAAGTATTTAGTGTGGGTTCATATCTCGTGATTATTTGTTGAAGCGATATCCGGATTAAAGCTAAAAAGAGGTATAGTTAAGCATGAAATAAATCATGTTAGATGGAGTATGGAAGTGGTGGAATTTGGAAAGGGGAAAGGCCTTGGAAGGTAATTAAACAAAATAATTGTTGAAAGTATAAGAAATTTGTAACAAAAGAATAGAGAGCACTAACGCAGAAAGGAATAAAAAAGTAAAGAATTGATTCATTCCAAAGCCAAGTGTAACACCCCATACCCGGCCTAGACATTATGGCCGAATCTGGCAACATTACATGGAATGAAGTTTGAAATCAAATTTATCAAGTTAAAACCGTTTCCATTTATTAACTTCTATTTATCCCTCGTCAATTTCAAAATTTCATTCTCGTAAATTCAATTCGTTTAAAGACATTTACTGTAGTAGAAGCTTTCAAAACCGTGATATTTAAAGAAAACCATTTGCATTTAGGGAAACATTATTTTAAATTAAACCAAGTTTTCATTGAATTTTGCAGTTTAAAAATCCATGAAAACAGTTAAAGCCCGAAATGAAAGCAATAGCCCAAAAGTCCCAACCTACAACAGAAATATCCCAAAAATAGGCAATTAAAACCATAAATTAAATTAAAGTAGTTTAATGAACTTGTGGTCACCATTAAGTCCTTCGCCCCACCGATCCATCTAAGTCTGGGGATTACCTGTACAGATAAAATAAAAAGGAGAGAGTTTATGTAAACTTAGTGTGTAATCCCCACAGATATCATGCATACAGTCAACGACAGTTATCAGTCACATACAGTCTGGGACGTAAGCCCATTACAGATTCAGATATAAATTAAGGCCTTAGCCTATCTCAGGTACAATATGCATTCAGTAACAGAAATTAGTATCCAACCCACTAGCCTATACACACCATCTCCGACCATCCCTACACACCATGTGGGTTTTAAAACACCCACCCAGCCCTACGCTCCAAGTCGTACCGAATGCAGCACATATCAGTAATATTGCAGCTGAGCTGTCAGATAATAGGCATGAAAGCCTTTCAGTACACTTCCTCCAATAATCAATCATCCCACCCAATGCAAATGCAACTAAACATGCTCAATGCTGACATACGGAGATACATGCTTACATGCTAAAATTTTGTCATCAGTTATACATACAGATCAGTAACATGCATAAATCTAACACACTCAATACACACATCATATATTTAGGTCACACAATTTAGGGTCTAAGTAGCGCTTACCGACCCTACAGCAGGTTCACAGTTGACCTGGGCAACCCATGCAACCCTAGGAAACAATTTAGCTAAATAGGCCCACATGTCTATGTGGTTTGCCCGTATGGGCCCACATGCCCAGATTGGGCTTGGTCCGTGTGGATCACATGGCTTAGCCCAGATTCCACACGCCCGTGTGGCCCACACAACCCAATTCGGTTTAACCCGTGTGGCCCACACGGCCACACCCCGGCCATCACACGATCACTTCTTGCGCACGGCCTGGCCTTCGTTGATCACACGCCCGTGTTATCACACACGACCTACCACACAGTCGTGTGGCATAAACAGTAAGGTTTTTGGCTTTTGTCGAAAACTCGTTTTCTAGTGTTTCGGGTACACATTTGTTACAGATTCGATGCAAAAACACTTCTGAGCCTTTCAGAACTTATATTCGGCATATAAGTGCTTAAAATTAGTCCTATAACACGATTTAAACCGGAAACTTTATATCGACAAAAGTCTAAAATAAGCATTCAGCGCTTACCCCAAACACTCCAAATAATTGACTATGATTCCACAAGAGTAGGGACACACCCCTCTCTAATCGCTGCTGCCCAAAACGTAAATTCAACATCAACAGAAAGAAACCACACAGCTCTAAACAGATTAAAATAAAAGGCAACTAATACAACGAAGTAATACTTACCAATGTACGAAAACCGCGAGTAAAGAATAGTAATCAGGAGCAAAAAGATGACGCCGATTGGAGAGAAAACAACAGAGAGGAAGAAAGGGAAGGAAACGAAAAAGCACGTTAGAATTTCCAAGAGAGACCAAAATTTCAAAAAGAAAAGAAACAAAATTGATTAAGAGATAATCAGGGAAATAACTATTATCACAATCCCTAAATTTCCTCCCACTATTCCACTACTCAGAATTCCATCACAACCGAAACTCTATCGCAAAGCCGAGCAAAAATAATGCCCCGCTCACGCAGGGATTCGAACACAAGACCTTCAGCAAACCAACACTCAACTTAACCACCAGACCAGCAGGCCCATATTGATATGAAATTACAAGTAATTAAATATGAGCCTGCTGAACTAGTCTAAAGCTTAATTCTAAAATAACCAAAATTTGCCAAAAGTAAAGCTTGAACTTGAGACCTTTCACACACACCCAAAACACTTAACCACTGAAGCAGATAGACAGTTGTGTCACTTTTTAACAGAAACAAAAATAAAAATTTTGGGGAGTTACACCAAGTTTGCCCAGGTATTTATACATAATTCTAGTGCTAAAATCTAGCTAGATTTTCCTTAAAAATTATCACTAGATAAGTCAAAATTTAAAAATCAAATTTTAAACTAAAGATCAAATTTAAACTAATTACAAATTTTAACAACATAAAAATTAATTTGAACTTTATCCAACCAATTTTAAGTTTTAAATTTTTATCCAGCCAATTTTAAACCTTTAATCTTTCAATCATCTTTGCTTTTTGTTCCAATTTAGGCCATTTTTGTAACAATTTGAATTCAACACACCAATATCATTCCTGATAAAAAAACTCAAATTTAATAGCATTTTATTCTATAATTAGCCAAAAATAAATACATTTAAAATACAAATTTATCTTTCTATCAAATTCCCCCTACTTAGTCGATACTTATCCTAAAGTATGATATCCACTAAAAATAATTCGTCAATCCTTTTCAAAATCAAAACTCCTTTTCCTAGTCAAGCATATCAAAACTCCTTTTCCTAGTCAAGCATACTCCAAAAAATTAGGTGAATCAAAAATAAACAAATGCTAAACTCAATCAATAAGCATTTTATAAAATCTCGAACAGTATGTCAAATTCAACTATTTCACTAAATTTAGGCTTAATCAAACATGCGAAACGATCATACCCAACATATACTTTTTTCTATATATTTTTTTTATTATTATTTTTTCAAATGTAGTCAAGTCTTTTGACATGAAGTGAGATGACAACTCAAGCACCTCACCCCAGTTACTCAACCCGACATGTTCTCTTTATTTAATTATTTATTTTTAACGAATTCGAGAAATAATCAAACCTTTTGATGCGAAACGAGATGAAAACCCAAACAACTCATCCCTGTTACTCAATTTCACATGTCCCTAATTGATTTATTTTTCCTTTCTCAAGGCAACTCAGCTAGCAAAATGTTACAAGTTTAGGCTCGCAGCCAAACCTTTTGACGCGAAATGAGATGACAATCTAAGCACCTCATCCCTGTTACTCAACTTAGTCACATTTTTTAATCTTCACTCTTAACCAAGCTATTAGCAAATTTATTTATTTATCTAAACGACTACTTTCACTATGCAAGTCCAAAAGAGCCAACAAATTTCATGAAATATTAACTATGGCATAGCATTTTCATTCATTGATCAAGCAAGTAATAGTTATTTATGATTCACCCATTTATTTAAATAAACTAAACATAAGAATTAGAGGTTTATTTCTGAAACAAATTAAGAAATTATTCTTAGCAAAACACATACAAAGAAGAAAGTATGGCATGATCTTATGAGCCCCCTACTTAGCCCACATTGCCCTCGATGTACAAATTAAAATAATAATAAATAGAAGGGTCAAGTGTAGTCCTTGTGTTAATTTGGCGAAGGGTGATTTGGGCGATTTGGGTTGGTTTTGGTCGGTTTGGTCCTGGGTGTATGTTTCAACAAATGACATCACTGAAATTTGACAAGGCGTGCCTACACTATAGAAGTCCAAATCTTATTTATTTTTGGATAAAAGAGGACAAACTCTATCATCGTTCCTAGAAAACAACATAATAAAATAGATTAAATAATAATCTTATTTCTTTTATTTTCAACATAAATTAAACTAAATTCAAAATTAAATAAATTGAAATAAATATGGGTTGCCTCCCAAAAAGTGCTTTTGTTTAATGTCGTTAGCTCGACGACCTGAGTATTATTCGTTTGGCTCCTCGAGAATTAATTCTTCTACTACGTGCACTTGAAAGTTCTCATCCTTTTCTCATTGTCCTTGAAGTATTTCCTGGATTCCTCAATTATTGGTAGATTGAGGCATTTTTGAGCTTTTCTGTTTGGGTTTGCCTTTTCCTCTATCAGAATCCTTCAATATACCGATAATGATTTGAGTTCCAATTCCGAAGCTTGCAAAATAGAAGGCAATAGTGTAGTTTTAGAATAAGACAATTCAAAATATTTACCTTGACTTCTAGGAACTTGTGGAGTGTCTAATAAAATAGCAGTTTCATGAATCAATTCTCTGAATGTCATTATCTCCTCCAATTTATCCATCATATTGAGGTCTAAACTCTTGCAAAGTACAGTTTGTAACTCATCCTCTTCATGATACTTTAAATGAAATTTTGTTAGTGGTTCAATAATATCAACACTAGAAATATTTGACATTGTGTTGGGTTTGCCCATCGCCTTATAAACATTAAATTTTACCACCTCACCATCGAATTCCATATTGAGGGTTCCACTTCGATCATCAATTTTTGTACGTGCGGTACTTATGAATGATATCTCGAGTAGATTATCAGAAGCATTTCTTAAGTGGTCGTCTTCCATATCGATGATTTAAAAGTCTATAGGAAAAATTAGTTCATTTACCTTAACGAGGACATCTTTTAACACCCCTTCTGGATATACGCATGATCTGTCTACCAATTGAATAATCACCCCTGTTTTTTTCAAAGGACCCGTGTTTAGCAATTTAAAAATAGATAAAGGTATTACATTAATAGATGCTCTTAAATCACACATGGCTTTATTTATGCTAATATTACCTATTTTGCAAGATATAGAAAACATACCTTGGTCTTTACACTTATGTGAGATTTTCCTTTGTAACACTGTAGAAACGTTTTCTCCCATATTCACCTATTTGTTTCTTGGAGCTTCTTTTTGCCGGTGCACAACTATTTCAAGAATTTTACATAGCATGGAACTTGTTTAATTGCATTAAGTAGAGGAATATTCATTTCTACCTTTCGAAATTTTTTCTCTCTCTTCCTGTTCCTTTTAAATTTGGACGAGCCTTCCAGGGAATGGGGCGGTACAATGAATGGTTTTTGTGGTGTCGACTCCATAGGAGCTGTTGGTTCGATTTTCTGTTCTTTCCATTTAGTGTCGTGATTCATCACATTATCACTGTCCATATATAAGGCATGTATAGCTAGACTCACATACATTACGTTAGTCCTAGAATCGACTAAACCGTAGCTCTGATACCAAACAAATGTAACACCCCTAACCCGTATCCGTAGCTGGAATAGGGTTAAAAGACATTACCGGACATATCAGAACATTTCACATTCAATTCACAAACAACATAGCATCATAGTCAAGCATCAACATAAAGTCTCTTTCTTAGGTCAACAAGACCTTAAACATGGTTTAGAAAAAAGTCGGGACTAAACCAAGCACATACAGAATTTTTCAAAACTTAAACATATTTTCAAAGTTACAGAGGTCACACACCCGTGTGAACAGGTAGTGTGCCTCACACGACATTAGACATGCCCGTGTGTCTAGGCCGTGGCAAAACAGGCCATACATACTGACTTATTCACACGGTCACAAGACATGCCCGTGTGCCTTGGCCGTGGTCAAAACTGACTTGGGTCACACGACTAACCATACACCCGTGTGCCTTGGCCGTGCTCGAGACTAACTTTAAATCGCGGGGTACACCAGGGGACACACAGCCGTGCAACATGACCATGTGTCACACACGGCCGAGACACACGCCCGTGTCTCTTCCCGTGTGGACAAAAATAGGCCATTTGAAAAGCCAATTTGCCACAGAATTTGGGTCATACCTATAAGCATAAAACCAAACACATTTGTACCATAATTTCAACCATTCTCAATCACAAAATATACATCTCCCATGCCATATAATTACCAACAAATTTTCATGCTTATCATCCACAACAAAAACATGCCAATTCATAAACACATCCAAGCCATATCACATGGCTAAATATTCATAACTCAAAAACATATCCAAATACTTTTAGCCTATACATGCCATACTTCAATATTCACATTTACAAAAGGTACCAAAATAGAGTTCGAGAGTGTGGTGATGATCCTCGATGATTCTCGAGCTCCCAGTAGCTTCAATATCTATAAAATAGATGAAAAACACACAAAGTAAGCTTTCAAAAACTCGGTAAGCCATATACAAATAAACTTATCACATATCACAATTATAAACAAATTGATTCGTATGAATCATGGCATAACACAATAGCAAGTTCATATTTCTCCTTTAGCTCAATTTTTCATAATCACTTACTCATAAGTACATCACATTTCCATATAACTTACATATCAAGAGATCATATTCATACTCACCTTTCATTGCCAAATTCCATATACAGTTCATATGTACCTGATTCAGATATACACTCACATAGTTATTCATTTCTCAGAATGCCCATTGAACCTTTCGGAATCAATAAGGATACTCGAATAACTCTAAATGCTCGTACAATGCCAACATCCCAGACGTGGTCTTACATGTAATCAAAGATCGATGCCACTGTCCTAGAGAGGGTCTTACACGAAATCATATACGATGCCAATGTCCTAGACATGGTCTTACACGTAAATCTCAAATCGAAGCCAACGTCCCAAACGTGGTCTTACATGATAACACATATCGAAATACTATGTCATGACATATGTATCCTAACTATTCCTATGGTTCGTACGAGACTTTTTGGACATCGTCACATTATCAAAACTTTCTCAGATTTCACATATTCATCTTCCATATTCATCCAAAACAATTCAATATCATATGAACATAAATAAATCAATTCAAACATGTCTATTTGTATAAAGACTTACCTCATACGGATTTGAGTGGACGAAATCGACTACTCGACGACTTTCGACTTTCCCCGATCTAATTCCGTTTTCTTTGGTTCTTGATCTATATAAATTCAAATTTAACTCTTTTATTCAAAAAAGTAATCAATTCAATCCATAAAAACTTATTTATGGAATTTTACAAATTAGCCCTCACATTTGCACATTTTGACACTTTAGTCCCTATTTCATAAAATCACAAAATATGCATAATTTCACTTTACATATGCTTGACCGAATTTTCCTCTAGCCCATATAAGCCCATACATTTAATTTATTTCACATTTTAGTCCCTCAAAAACTCATTTTCACAATTTAGCCCAAAATACTCAAATTTATCAAAAATTCAAAGACAAAACATATTAACCCAACACATCTTTTATTTTTCATCAACTAATATCATAAAGCTCACAATTTCATCAATAGCATATTTCAAAATCATAAACAAAATAAAAAATTTAGGCATGGGCTTGATAGAACACAAAGCAACGATCACAAAAACGTAGAAATTATCAAAAACCAAGCAAAACACATACCTCTATAAACAAAATGAATGTCGAACCCTAAGCTTGAATTTTCTTTCTTTTATCTTTGTATTTTTGGCAAACATGGATGATAATGGCTTAGTTTGATGTTTTGTTTTAATTAATAAACATTAATAAGCCATTTACTAATTTAGCCTTATTATTTTCATTATAATTCTATTATCTCATGTCTAATTTTGTCCATACATAATTCCAATGGTCCATTTACATCTTAAAGACCTCACATTTAAAAAGACACATCAATTTGGCAATTAATCAAATAAAAGGCCACTTTTACATTTTATGCGATTAGGTCATTTTTATCAAATCGACACATAAACGATCAAATTTTCATATGAAATTTTCACAGATATCAATTCACATATAATAAGTACGAAAAATAATATTAAAATATTTTTCTGACTTAGATCTGGGGTCTCAAAACTAATATTTTGACTAGGGTCTAAACCGAGCTGTTATAACTCTCCCCCTTTAGGGATTTTCGTCCCCTAAAATCTTATCGTTGAACAAATTCAGATATAGCTGTCTCATAACATCTTCGGGCTCCCACGTAGCCTCTTCAATACCGTGTCGATGCCACATTACTTTTACTAATGGAATTTTCTTATTTCATAGTTTTGTAACCTCACGAGCTAAGATACGGATCGGTTCCTCTTCATAAGTCATATCAGACTAAATTTCTTTCTTAGATGGGGAGATCATATGCAAGGGATCAGATCTGTATTGTTGAAGCATTGATACGTGAAACACATTGTGAATCTTTTCTAACTCAGGTGGCAATAAACATCTATATGCAACCGGTCTAATACGCTCTAATATCTCATACAGCCCGATGAACCTCGGATTCAATTTTCCTTTTCTGCCGAATCGGAGTACTTTCTTCCATGGAGATACTTTCAGAAACACTTTATCACTGACCTCAAATTCAATATCTTTTCGTTTCAAATCTGCGTATGTTTCTGACGATCGAAAGCTGTTTTCAGACTATCTCATATTAATTTTACTTTCTGTTTAGTTTCTTTAATCAAATCAATTCTGTATATCTTATTCTCACTGATCTCAAACCAATACAATGGTGTACTACATTTTCTACCGTATAAGGCTTCGTATGGTTCCATTTTAATGCTTGATTGAAAACTATTATTATAAGCGAATTCAATCAATGACAAATACTGTTCCCACGTACCTTCAAACTCAAGGATGTAACATCTCAACATATCCTCTAAAATCTAAATAATCTGCTCGGATTGACCATCCATCTGCAGGTGAAGAGTAGTACTAAAATGCAATTTCGTACCTAAAGCCTTTTGTAGTTTCTTCCAAAACCGCAAAGTGAGTCTTGGATCTCTATCAGACACAATAGATATTGCCTTTCGTGCAATCTCACAATATCAAAAATGTATAACTCAGCTAATTTATCAAGCGAGTAATCAGATCGTACTAGAATAAAATGAGCTGATTTCATCAATCTATCAACCACAACCCAGATTACATCTTTCTTTCTCGGAGATAGGGGCAAACCAAAAACAAAATCCATTGCTACTCTATCCCATTTCCACTTCGGAATCATAATCGGTTGTAACAAACTGGAAGGTACCTGATGTTCAGCTTTAACTTGCTGATAAATCAAACATTTTGAAACAAAATTAGAGATATCTCTTTTCATTCCAGACCACCAGTAATGTTGTTTCAAATCATTATACATTTTCGTACTACCCGGATGCAGATAAACGACTGCTATGAGCTTCTTTCAAAATCATCTGTATTAACTCTAGATTTCTTGGAACACAAATTCGATCTCGAAATCTCAAAAAATCATTATTGTCAATCTGATATTCAGATTTGGAATTCAAATCACACTGAGCTCGTTTTGCTAAAATCCCATTATCAATTTTCTGATCATCAGAAATCTACTATAAAACAACGATCTTGCTTTTAATTCAGCTAAAATCGAACCATCATCAAACAGAACTAAATGAGTATTCATCGCACGTAAAGAAAACAATGATTTTTGGCTCAATGCATCAGCAACAAGATTGGCCTTTCCCAGATGATAATCAATCACTAACTCGTAGTCTTTTAGCAATTCTAACTATCTTTTCTGTCATAGGTTCAAATCTTTCTGAGTCATCAGATATTTCAGGCTTTTATGATTTGAAAGCACGTGACATTTCTCACCAAACAGATAGTGACACCAGATCTTTAAGACAAATACAATCGCAGCTAACTCAAGGTCATATGTCAGATAATTCTTTTCATGCGGCTTCAAGTATCTTGAGGCATAGGCTACAACCTTGCCTTCCTGTATCAAAACACAACCTAGACCATTTAATGAAGCATCACTGTAAATCACGAATTCTTTACCCGATTTTGGTTGCACTAACACCAGAGCTTTAGTTAACAGAGCCTTCAACTGATCAAAACTTTTCTGACACTTTTTAGACCATTCAAATTTCACATCTTTCTGAAGCAATTTATTTAACAGAGTCGCAATCATAGAAAAACCTTTTACGAACTGTTGGTAATAACCAGTAAGTCCCAGAAAACTGCGAACTTCAGACACATTTCTCAGAGGCTTCCAATCTAATATAGCTAAAATTTTGCTCGGATCAACTTGGATACCTGATACTGATACAATATATCCCAGAAAACCAACTTCTCGTAACCAGAATTTACATTTACTGAATTTCGCATACAATTGCTTATCTCGTAAAGTCTATAGCACTATTCTTAGATGTTCTGCATGCTCAGATTCATCACACAAATATATCAAAAGGTCATCAATGAATACAAAAACAAATCGATCTAAATATGGTCTGAAAATTATGTTCATCAAATCCATAAAAATAGTAGGTGTATTCATTAATTCGAAAGGCATAACTAAAAACTCATAGTGACCATACCTCGTTCGAAAAGTAGTTTTTAGAATGTTTGAATCTTTTACTCGCAACTGATAATATCTTGATCTCAGATCTATCTTTGAAAACATGGTAGCTCCTTTTAACTGATCAAACAAATCATCAATTCGGGGCAGATGATATTTGTTCTTGATAGTCACTTTGTTCAATTGACGATAATCAATGCACATTCTCATCGTGCCGTCTTTCTTTTTCACAAACAGAACAGGAGCTCCCCAAGGTGAGAAATTCGGTCTTGCGAATCCTCTATCGATCAACTCTTGCAATTGAGATTTTAATTCTTTCAATTCTGTTGGAGAGATTCTATATGGAGCTATTGAAATTGGTGTAATTCCCAGTACTAACTCAATGCCAAATTCAACTTCTCAGATCGAAGGTAATCCCGGAAGTTCTTCAGGAAACATACCAGGGAATTCATAAACAATAGGCACTGATTCCACTTTCTTTTCTGTTACTTTCGAATCAATCACATAGGCAAAGTAGGCTTCACAACCCTTTCTCATAATATTCAGAGCTTTCATCGAAGATATCACAACCTGTAATCCATTCAAATCACTAGATTCAATTCAGACTATTTCATCATTCTTGCATCTCAAATCAATAGTTTTCTATTTGTAGTTCACAATAGCATTATGTAAAGTTAACCAATCCATACCCAGAATTATATCAAACTCATCAAAAGGTAACAACATCAGATCAACCGGAAAAAAATGTCTCGAAACATTAACAGACAGTTCTTGTAGACATTGTCAACTAAAATACTTTTACTTAGGGGGTTTGATACTTTAATAAAAAATTCAGTAGACTCTTCAGGCAAAGTCTTATTGGATACTAAATTCATGCATATATACGAATGCGTCAATCCTGGATCTATCAATGCAATCACAAAAGTATCGTAAAGAGTAAAAGTTCTAGTTATAACATCGGAAGACGAAACTTCCTCACGAGCCCAAATGGCGTAAGCTTTGGTAGGTGCTCTAGCCTCGGATCGAACAGCGGTATCTCTAGTCCCTCTTTGACTACCACTCACAATACTCGTATTTTTGAGAGGTCTACCTTGAGTTGAAGTGTTACTCGATCTCGAATTTTGCACATTCTCTTACTCAACAGACTCGGGACAATCACGGATAAAATGATCTAAAGATCCACACTTGAAACAAGCCCAATCATATAGTCTACAATTGTGGGGATGTCTTTTACCACAATGTTTACACTCGGGTCTCTCCGATCTGACATTTCCAACACTTGCAATAGAAGTAGCTGGAGTTTTAAAGCTCGAATGTGATCTTGCATGATCTCTACCCGAATGTCCTACATTAGTCTTTGAACGACTATAATTATCTCGAAATTTCTTTGACACTGATGGAAATGATTTACTTGTCGATCTTTTTCTCGCATCTCTAGCTTCTGAGTCGGCTTTTCTTTTCTCTTTTTCGAGCTCTTCAGCTTTACACGCTCGTTCAACAAGCACTACAAATTCTTTTATTTCCAAAATCTCGACTAATAAATGAATATCTTCACTCAACCCATCCTCAAATATTTTTCACATAATTGATTCAGTGGAGACATATTCTCGTGCATACTGACTCAATCTGAGAAATTCTCGCTCATATTCTGTAACAGACATACAAGCCTGTTTTAATTCTAGAAACTCTTTGCGCTTCTGATCTATAAATCTTTCACTTATGTATTTCTTTCTGAATATAGCTTGAAAGAAATCCCAGGTGACTCGTTCTCTCAGAACCACTGATATTAACGTCTTTCACCAATGATACGCCGTATCTCTCAGAAGTGAAACGAAATATTTAAAACATTCATCCGGAGTCAATGATATTTCATCGAACACTCGTATCGTATTCTCTAACCAGAAATCAGCTCTCTCAGCATCATCATTAGTAGAGCACGGAACCATTTGGCCCCATATTTTTTAATTTTATCAACATGTGGCTGATTTAGACAAATCGAATCTACCATTTGAGGAACTACGAGAACTTTCACGGGCAAAGGTTGAGGAGTAGCCGGGTTAGTTCTAACATATTGAATGAACCACTTATTCATCATTTGGAAGAAGGCTTGCTTAGCCTCTCCCTCGTGACTACTGGTAGCAGGTCTAAAATCAGATGACGCTGTCTCTTGAGCGGAGCAGGCACATTGCTTTCGACATGGTCAGCTACAACTTGCTCGGGATCCATATGCTATATAAAAACACATTTTCCTTGTCAGGATTCATCACATTATCACAGTTCGTATATATAGCATGTATAGCTAGACTCACATACGCTACGTTAGTCCTAGAATCGACTAAATCGTAGCTCTGATACCAACTAAATATAACACCCTAACCCATATTCGTCACTAGAATAGGGTTAAAAGGCATTACCAGACATATTAGAACATTTCGCATTCAATTCACAAACAACATAGCATCATAGTTAAGCATAAACATAAAGTCACTTTCTTAGGTCAACGAGACCTTAAACATGCTTTAGAAAGAAGTCGAGACTAAACCAAGCACATACACAATTTTTCAAAACTTAAACATATTTTCAAAGTTACAGAGGTCACACACCCATATGAACAAGTCGTGTGCCTTACACGACATTAGACACGCCCATGTGTCTAGGCCGTGGCAAAATAGGCCATACATACTGACTTATTCACACGGCCATAATACATGCCCGTGTGCCTTGGCCGTGGTCAAAACTGACTTGGGTCACACGGCTAACCACATGCCCGTGTGCCTTGGCCGTGCTCGAGACTGACTTTAAATTGTAGGGTACCCTAGGGGACACACGGCCGTGCAACATGACCGTGTGTCACACACGGCTGGGACACACGCCCGTGTCTCTGCCTGTGTGGACAAAAGTAGCCCATTTGAAAAGCCAATATGCCACCCAATTTGGGTCATACCTACAAGCATAAAACCAAACACATTTGTACCATAATTTCAACCATTCTCAATCACAAAATATACATCTTTCATGCCATATAATTACCAACAAATTTTCATGCTTATCATCCACAACAAAACATGTCAATTCATAAACACATCCAAAACCAAAACATATCACATGGCTAAATATACATAACTCAAAAACATATCCAAATACTTCTAGCCTATACATGACATACTTTAATATTCACATTTACAAAAGGTACCAAAATAGAGTTCGAGAGTGTGGTGATGATCCTCGATGATCCCAGAGCTCCTAGTAGCTTCGATATCTTTAAAACAGATGAAAAACACACAAAGTAAGCTTTCAAAAGCTTAGTAAGCCATATACAAATAAACTTATCACAGATCACAATTATAAACAAATTGACTTGTATGAATTATAGCATAACACACTAGCAAGTTCATATTTCTCCTTTAGCTCAATTGTTTATAATCACTTACTCATAAGTTCATCACATTTCCATATAACTTACATATCAAGAGATCATATTCATACTCACCTTTCATTGCCAAATTCCATATACAGTTCATACGTACCTGATTCGGATATACACTCACATAGTTATTCATTTCTCGGAATGCCCATTGAACCATTCAGAATCAATAAGGATACTCGGATAACTCTAAATGCTTGTACAATGCCAACATCCCAGACGTGGTCTTACATGTAATCAAATCTCGATTCCATTGTCCTAGACAAGGTCTTACATAAAATCATATACGATGCTGATGTCCTAAACATGGTCTTACACGTAAATCTCAAATCGAAGCCAACATCCCAGACGTGGTCTTACACGATAACACATATGGGAATCCTATGTTATGATATATGTATCCTAACTATTCCTATGGTTCGTACGAGACCTTTTGGACATCGTCACATTATCGAAACTTTATCAGATTTCACATATTTATCTTCCATATTCATCCAAAACAATTCAATATCATATAAGCATAAATAAATCAATTCAAACATGTCTATTTGTATATAGACTTACCTCGTACAGATTTGACTGGACAAAATTGACTACTCAATGACTTTCGACTTTCCCCGATTTAATTTCGTTTTCTTTGGTTCTTGATCTATATAAATTCAAATTTAACTCTTTTATTCAAAAAATTAATCAATTCAATCCATAAATACATATTTAGGTAATTTTACAAATTAGCCCTCACATTTGCACATTTTGACACTTTAGTCCCTATTTAATAAAATCACAAAATATGCATAATTTCACTTTACATATGCTTGACCAAATTTTCCTCTAGCTCATATAAGCCTTTATATTTCATTTATTTCACATTTAGTCCCTCAAAAACTCTTTTTCACAATTTAGCCCAAAATACTCAAATTCATCAAAAATTCAAAGACAAAACATATTAACCCAACACATATCTTTCATTTTCCATCAACTAACATCATAAAGCTCACAATTTCATCAATGGAATATTTCAAAATCACCATCAAAATTATAAATTTAGGCATGGGCTTGATAGAACACAAAGCAACAATCACAAAAACGTAGAAATTATCGAAAACCAAACAAAACACATACCTCAGTCAAACAAAATGAGTGTCGAACCCTAAGCTTGAATTTTCTTACTTTTATCTTTGTATTTTTGGCAAACATGGATGGTAATGGCTTAGTTTGATGTTTTGTTTTAATTAATAAACATTAATAAGCCATTTACTAATTTAGCCTTATTATTTTCATTATAATTCCACTATCTCATGTCTAATTTTGTCCATGCATAATTCCAATGGTCCATTTACATCTTAAGGACCTCATATTTAAAAATACACATCAATTTGGAACTTAATCAAATAGAAGGCCACTTTTACATTTTCTGCGATTAGGTCATTTTTATCAAATCGACACATAAACGATCAAATTTTCATACGAAATTTTCACAGATATCAATTCACATATAATAAGTATGGAAAATAATATTAAAATATTTTTCTAACTCAGATTTGTGGTCTTGAAACCACTATTCTGACTAGGGCCTAAACCAGGTTGTTACAAACCTCTCTACTATGGTTTCAAGAGATGACTTTGGAGGTTGATATTGCTGAGGTAGAGGTGACCTTGTTTGATACGACTGATTATATTGAGGGTTCGATCCATAGCTCAGGTTTGGGTGATCCCTCTACCTTGCATTGTACGTGCTTGAATATAGATCATAATGCTTTTGAGGTGGCCCTGGGAAGTTTCCAACGACGTTTACTTGTGCAGTTGTGTCCTCAAGTAAAATCGGGCATGAGTCAGTAAGATGATTAAGCTTAGCATAAATCTCGTACAACCAAGCTGTGTTTGTTTTTCTTACAAGCATATTTTTAACCACATTAGTAAATTCATCAATCTTATCTACTAAGGAAGGAGTACTTAGCTCATGAACCCTTTTCGTAGGTTCCATAGGTGGTTGATACTGTTGAGAATTTGTAGCCATAGTCGAAATTAATTCCCTAGCTCTTTGAGGAGTCATATTCACAAGCGCTCCTCCACTAGTGGCATCAATCATTTTCATTTCCATTGGGAGTAACCCCTCATAAAAATATTGTAAGAGCGTTCGGATAGGCCATGTTGTGGGCAACTTGCGCACAACTTCTTATATCGCTTCCAATATTCATAGAGTGACTCTGCTTCATTTTGTTGTATTCCAACTATACTCCTCATTAATTCAGCTACTCGAGCTGCTGGGAAAAACTTGTCAAGAAATAATCGAGACATATCAGTTCAAGTATTAACAGATCCTGGAATTAAATAAAATAGCCATTCTCTAGTAGAGTCAGCTAATGAAAAGGGAAAAGCTTGGAGTTTAATTTGATCCTTGGTTACTCCCTCTGGTTTTATGCTTAAACAAACCATATGAAATTCCTTCAAATGAGTGTGGGGGTTCTCGTTTTTCAAATCGCGGAAAGTGGGAAATAAATAAATTAAGTTTGATTTCAACTCAAATGGCGTTTCTTCCGCTGGATAAGTTATGCATAGCAATTGTTGTTCATCTGGTGCCGCTACGAGTTGGTGTATAGTTTTATCTGCCATTTCGTCTAATTCGTCAAATGAGAAAATATCTTCGGTATAAGATCCTACTTTGAAGTCGGGATGTGGTCGTTTACCACGTTGAATAGCTTCTATTCGCAATGTTTGAGTCAACTTCTCTATTTCTGGCTCAAATTCTATGGTCCCCGGTTCTGACCCAGTCATAAAGAAAACAAACAAAAATTAGAAAATTTTTTCAGTCCCCGACAACGGCGCCAAAATTTGATGGCCGTCGAAAACACCAAATATTAATTCCTATGACAAAATAACAATAAATTGAAATATAAAACAGTAAGGTCGAATCCATAGGGACTGGTTATCTAATTTCACATTTTCTCGTGACCAGAATTATTGTCGTGGTAACAGTTGTGCGTTGCAATGTTGGAAAATAAAAAGGGGTTTTAGTTGATAAAGATAATATTAAAAGAAAAGAAAAATACATGTATAAAAAATAAAGCAAAAAAAAAAACGTGGCTGCAAAATAAATTAAGCGAAATAAAATAAATTGGTAAATAAAATATTTTTAAAGCTTAGCCTTAGCCTTAGTATACTCCGAACTCGAATCAATCCTTAACAAATGGTTGTTCCCTTCTAACTGATAAGTTGGTTATAGCAATCCAGGACGCCTCAAACCGCCAACTCTTCCTCTCGTAGTCAATTCTGGTATGACATGCAAATCGACCCTTGTCATATTTCTAACCACGTGACATGTACCCGTAATTTAAGACTTCGACAGCCTTGCGATCTAAAAAGCTCAGCTTGAATTAACGGTCTCAACCATGTGAGTCGTTTAAATTCGATCACTATCTTCCTTAATAGAATCCAACTAGCTTTTTCCAATTGAACACGCCAATTTGTTCATGGGATTTTGAATAAAACACGGCCGACTCAACTTCCCAATTGTATGCTAAACGATTCCAACCCAACCCGCGCTTTTTGAATTGAAATCAAATCAACTTGAAGGGATGAATTTGTACTATCCCATATACTGAAGAGATATCGAATACCGAGTCGCAAAGTATTTAGTGTGGGTTCATATCTCATGATTATTTGTCGAAGCGGTAACCAGATTAAGGCTAAAAAGAGGTTTAGTTAAGCATGAAATAAATCATGCTAGATGGAGTATGGAAGTGATGGAATTTGGAAAGGGGAAGGGCCTTGGAAAGTAATTAAACAAAAAAAAATGTTGAAAGTAAAAGAAATTGAAACAGCAGAATAGAGAGTACTGACGTAGAAAGGAATAAAAAAAAAAAGTAAAGAATTGATTCATTCCAAAGCCAAGTCTGCCCAAGTATTTATACATAATTGTAGTGCTAAAATCTAGCTAGATTTTCCTTAAAAATTATCACTAAATAAATCAAAATTTAAAAATCAAATTTTAAACTAAAGATCAAATTTAAACTAATTACAAATTTTAACAATATCAAAAATAATTTGATCTTTATCCAACCAATTTCAAGTTTTAAATTTTTATCTAGTCAACTTTATACCTTCAATCTTTCAATCTATCCCTCCTTTTTGCTTTTTATTCCAATTTAGCTCCTTTTTATAAGAATTTGATTTCAACATACTAATTTCATCCCTGATAAGAAAAACCCAAAATAAATATATTAAAAATACAAATTTTTGCTGTTATCAATGGGGGTTTCAAACAAAAGGTTAAAGCAAATTAGCTTTTATATGTTTGAGACTTTTTTTCTTATGAATGATTAATGGGTTTTTTAATAAAAGAATTCAGTTTGGTTCGGATAATCGTAATTTTTTTAATGTATATTCCAAAAATCATTCAAATACCATATTTCAAATTAAAATTGTCATTTTTAAAGGTCAAAGTACATTTTTAACTATACTAACTTTAAAATTTTATAAATTGTAAAGGGCCAAAAATCAAAATTTCCCATTTTAGGCCCCCGGCGTAGCTCCGTCATTGCTATTTATCGAATATTGGTTATGCTCTGGTGACAAAAGACGAGATTTTCAAGCCATCAGTTTTGACTGGCACATATTTCAATATCAGAAACCTGTATAAATTAAGAAATGAGATTTTCTCTGCAAAAGGACAGTTTACCCTTAAGTCTTGCATAGGTTTACCATGGATAAGTTGCTCCCCTTTTCCTTCACCTTCCTTGTGTTCATTTTCATGGTGTTTAAACTATGGATGAGATCAAAAATAAAGGAGACACCCAAAAATCCACCTCCTGCACCATGGAAACTACCTATTATAGGGCACTTGCATCTTTTAATGTTTGCTCTTCCCCATCAGCGCTTGACGGAATTAGCCAAAAGACATGGTTCCCTCATGCACCTACAACTTGGTGAATTATCACACGTTATTGTTTCTTCTCCAGAGGCTGCTAAAGAAGTGATGAAATCACATGATATCAATTTTGCTAACAGGCCCTTTCTCCTTGGTGCAGAAATCGTATTATACAATCTTTCAGATATTGGTTTTGCACCATATGGAAGCCACTGGAGGCAGCTTCGAAAAGTTTGCACATTGGAGCTGTTAAGTACGAAACGTGTACAATCATTCCGATCAATCAGAGAAGAGGAGGTATCAAGTTTAATTACATCCGTCTTTTGTAATACAGGATCGGAAATCAACCTTGGAGAAATGTTATGCAACTTATCATATAACATCACTTTAAGGACTGCTTTGGCCGGAAGATGCAAGTTGCAACACGAAACATTGATTCCAATTCTCAAAGAATTTGTCGATGCTTTAGGTGGTTTCAGTATTACCGATCTGTTTCCTTCCGTCAAATTGCTTCCCATGATCAGTGGGATGAGAGCCAAACTTGAGAAGTTTCACCATGATTTGGACGTGATGCTTGAAAGCATCATTGAAGAACACAGAGCTAGCAATGCAAATCTGGGAAACAGTGATGATGAAACGGATGATCTACTTGATGTTCTTCTGAATCTCCAGGATCACGGAGGCCTTGAATTTCCCTTAACGACTGACAACATCAAAGCTGTTATACTAGTTAGTAGTTTTATATCTCATGTCTTGCTTGTTTATATTTGTTCCCATACAGTCCCATACAGTCCCATACCTTTGCATGCCCAAAAATCAAATAACATCAAGCTTGAGGATGATATCATCGCAAAGGAACCTTTATTTAGTATTCAAATATATGAGTCTTTGCTTTCTTCAGTTGCTTGAAAGCAGTACGAACATGTTTTGTACTTTAACCAAGTTGAACTGCTTTTCAGGACATGTTCATTGGTGGGACTGAGACATCTTCAACTGTAGTAGAATGGCAATGTCGGAAATAATGAAAAATCCTAGAATCCTTGAAAAAGCGCAAGCTGAGGTGAGGCAAGTCTATGATAGAACAGGGGATGTCAACGAATCAGACCTTAATGAATTGAAGTACTTGAAGTTGGTTATAAAGGAAACTCTAAGATTACACCCTCCTCTACCTTTGCTTATTCCTAGAGAAAATAGAGAGCGATGTGAGATTAATGGATATGAGATACCAGCCAAGACCAAAGTGATTGTTAATGCATGGGCAATTGGAAGAGATTCCAACTACTGGAGTGAAGCCGAGAGGTTCATTCCAGAGAGATTCATCAATAGTTCAGTTGACTATAAAGGGGCTAACTTCGAATTTATTCCCTTTGGTGCTGGAAGGAGGATATGTCCTGGCATGTCATATGGTATGGTTGTTGTCGAGCTTTCCCTTGCAAAATTACTATCTCATTTTGATTGGAAACTCCCTAATGGAATGAAAAATGAGGATCTAGACATGACTGAGGCTTTTGGTGCTTCTGTTAGAAGAAAAAGCAAGCTCTACCTTATTCCCACTCCGTATTACTTAGGAATGACAGTGGAGCGGGACGGGGGTCAATATTACTAAACCCATCCACGTTTCAAAAATAAATCTACTCCATTCGAAGCGGATCAATAAAAAATCCATCATATGGTTCAGATTTTGCCATCCCTATAATCACCTACCACCATGTGTTAAATAGTTAGAACATATGTATTCCACATGGCAGTGAAAAGATTGTGAAATCACATTCCAAAATGGGAGTTGTTGCTTCCTTTTTTTTTTTTTTAATTCGTGTTTGAAGGATGTTCCCTTTAATTTTTACCCTAAGATAGGAGCATATTGAAAAGACAAGTGTGCTCACAATGTATTCCGTTGTTTAATTTGAAATATTATGTTGTTTCTCTTAGATTAGTTGGCAACTCAGCAATATAGATTTAGGTAAATAATGGTAGTTGGGAGAATCCAGAAACTTTGCATTTACGTTTAGCCGCCTCGAAATTCCGAATTTTGGGAAGTGATTGGTTGATTAGTTAAGACTTCAAGATTAATTTGTAAACAAGGTAAAAGTTCTATTATCATGAAGTATTAAATAGAGCAAGGTTCAATTTTATAATTGACCAAAATGTGTTTATGCTAGTGGATTTATATGTCATCATTCATGTTGATAAGGTTTAATTAAGCTTAATGATAAGTTAATTATGGTTCAATTAAAAATGTCTTAATATTTACAAGAAAACCAAACTATGTAAGTTAAAATAATAAAACAAAAGATGATATTGCCATCATCTTCATCATCTTTATCTTCCATGGCCGAAT
The DNA here is from genome assembly GCA_025698465.1 of Gossypium longicalyx. Classification (NCBI taxonomy): domain Eukaryota; kingdom Viridiplantae; phylum Streptophyta; class Magnoliopsida; order Malvales; family Malvaceae; genus Gossypium; species Gossypium longicalyx. The sequence continues at coordinate 87,064,088 of CM046995.1, forward strand.
GTTGAGAGAAAAAAATATGGTTTTCATTTTTCAACCTTTAAGCTTTAATTGGTAAGTGATTTCTAACTCGTTTCTTGTAATTTTTATGCTTTTGGAATATCAGGAACTTGATTTAGCTAGTCCAACAACTATTTTGTGAAACAGATAAAGATTTTGAAACTTGCTATTAATGTTTTTTAGGTTTTTCTTGAAGTTTGATGATAGATTTATAAGCTTGATAGTTAATTAAGACTATTTTGTAAAGTGATTTTGATTGATTTTAAAGTTTAATGACTAAGTTGTTAAAATAGTAAAGTTACATGAAATTCTTGTGAAAACATGATAAATGTGGGATGTGTAGGGACTATAGGAAATCCGGCTAGCATGGTTCGGGATAAATTGTGTTTGCTTTGAAAGTTTTGGGTTTAGGGATTAAATTGCATAAAGGGTAAAGTTTAGGGGTAATTTTGTAAAACGATAACAAAATGGCTTATATGTGTAATTTTAATTGTTTAAGTTGTTTTAAATGGTTAATTGAATTTAAAATTATTATTTAGATCAAGAAACGAATCAATCAGGAAATAATCATAGAAAAGAAAAATTAGCAGAGTAAACATCGACATCCCGTTCGCGGCCGTTTTTGATTAGGTAAGTTCGTACATTGGTTAAACTAGTTAGTTGTTGTTTTTGTAATTTATTAACTATTATGTATGTTGTGAATGATTTTAATTGCTTGATATATGGTAAATGGTGAATTAGACTAAATTGCAGTGTTAGCTAAGTTTATGGTTATGTTTGAAAATGATAAACTATATGGATCAGTTCTTATGATGAAATAATATGTATATCTTTAAATGATTTGGATATGAAACGTGGCCCGTAAGAACCTTGTGAATGCTTAGGATACAAATTACATGTCGTTAGGGTTATTATCATTTCGAGTGTTGGTCTTGGATGTCCTACTGATGGCTAAGGTCCTACATTTGTTGCGGATTCTTCACAGTTCGTGTGAGCAGACCCAATTCATAACTCGTGTGAGCATTTACAATCACATCTTGTGTGAGCATCGTTCTTGCATGTCTGACGTTACTTCATTTGGTTTATCAAGTGGTAGATGTGTAAATGGAAATGGTTATATGAAATTGTTACGTGGAAATAGATATATGAAATGAGACTTTTTATATGAATATTTGAAACAAAATGTGAAATTTTAAATGAATATGTGATGGTTGAATTGAGTTTTAAATGTCTTTACTTGTATATGTTTCATGTCATGATAAGGTTACATGTTTCATAAATATGAACTCACTAACTTTGTGAGACTTGTGATGTGTATAGGAAATAAATGAACTCATGACCTTGATTGTGAATTAAATTATGAAATGTTTAAGTTACATTCCTTACGGTAAGTTAAAGTTTATGTTTAATATGAACTTACTAAGCAATGATTTTCTCACGTCTGTTGTGTTTGATTTCTTGTAGATTATCAGAAGTTTGGTCGGTTGGAAGTTTAGGTCGGAGCTCACACTATCCGTTCAACGACTCGGTAGAAAAAAATAGATCATTTTGGTTTAGATTATAAATGGCATGTACTAGGAGTTTTAAAGTTCACTTGTTCATAATCTTGTTATTTTATGTTTTGGTTATGTAATGTTGTGGAAGTGTTACTTATTTGGTACTTTTGGTATAACCTTGCTCATGTTTGCATAAGTGATTTGAATCATGCATTGTGAGTTTGGTTTGAAATATGGTAAGGTGCTATGGTATGAATGATAAGTACATGCTTATAATTGATGAATGTGAAATGGTTTAATATTTGAATTGTGGTGCCAACGAGGGCACATTAGTTAGGCACTTAGGTTGAATGCTATATGGTATATTTTGGCTTGTTTTTGTGTGTTTGAATAGGTAAAAATGGATGGAAATGGTATGACTTAGAATATAATAAATTGTAGGTGAAATGAATTGATTTTGAAGATATTTTAGGTGCACACAGCTGTGACACAGTCTGCCTTACGGTCGTATGCCTCATAGTTGTATATCACACATGATCACTCCACATGACCATGTAGTCTATTTGAATTTTGGTATAGATTTGTCCACACGGTCACACTTTGTTACACGCCTTGGTGACAAGGCTGTGTGACCCAAGTTCACACGGTATCAGAGAGTTACACAACAGGAACACAGTTTGTTACACGATTTTGCCACAAGGCCATGTCTTGAGCCACATAATCTGGGCTCTGTAACACGACCTGGCCACATGGCCATGTGGCCCCTGTTTTCAGTTTTTACCATATTTTTCTATTTTGTTTCAGATTAGTCCCTATTTGTTTTTAAACTGATTTTAGGGTTCTATAAGCTCGATTTAAGTCTCAGTTTTGAATGTATGTTATGAATAGTGAATGACTATTGATTTATGATGTTTAAATTAATCTCTGAATTGTTTTGATGTATAATTGAAATTGTTAACTATCGTAATATCCCATAACCCTAATCCGATGATGGAGATGAGGTAAGGGTATTATAGATTTTTTTTTAGAATTAAATATATAGGGCCATTTTTATTTTGGCTACTCTAAATATTTTTTTTTCAAGCTGGTTATTGATATTAAAAAGATTAACGAAACAAATCATTCTACTATTAAACTCATCTATTTCGCATTTGATTTTTTTAATTGTTTCTTTCTTTAATCTTTTATTCTTTATCCATTTTTCCCTTTCCATTCTCTCTCCTCTATTTTTCCTCATCTTCTTCGTGCTTAGCTTAACCCAAAGCTGGGATATTCTTGGGTGAGCTTCTTAATATGAACTTCTCATGATCTTTCATAAAAGACAAATTTTAATCGGTTATTCCTATAAGCTTCTAACAACTACTAAAACCATCAACTATTTACTCAAATTCCTAATGAAAAACACAATTTTCTAACCAAATACTCAAAGTCCTATTGGAAACGTAACTTTGTAAAAATTCTTAAAATTTGTTGATTAAAAATCATAAAATTATTTTACAATTTTTAAGTAACATTTTTTTTACATTTTTTAAAGAATTTCTACAAAATTGGGTTTCCAATAGGACTTTGAGTATTTGGTTAGAAAATTGTGTTTTTCATTAGGAATTTGGGGAAATAGTTTGGTTTTGGTAGTTGTTAGAGAATGTTGTTATTTATGAAATATATTGTAATTTATGGGATACTTTGTTATGTGTCATATATAGTTGATGGTTTTGGTAGTTGTTATTGGGAGCACAAGACCTTAGAAGAACATAAATGGTATTAATCGCAAGTATAGTGACAACACAAGACCTTGGAAGAATGGGCAGCACTCTGGCCACTCTCATGACCTTTTTAGAGTAGCTTGTGATGATTTTGGATTATGGAATTTTGATTTAGATGGAATTTCATGCTAGGAAACAACTGGAGGCAACTCTTGAAGCTACGCTAGTCGAGAAAGAATTCATAAAAGGTGAATATTGAAGAAACTGGTTTATTGCAAATCAGAGGATCAGCTGATAGATATTTTTACTAAATTTTTCATGTTAGTCTATTTGTTAGCTTGTTAGTAGGAGTAGGAGTTGGTAGCTTGTTAGTAGGAGTAACAATTTGAATTTTTGGTTGAGTTTGTTGTAAGAGCCCAAATTTGACTGGGTTGAAAACTAAATAAATAAATAAACAATTGTTTATTTAATACCCAAGTCCATGTTACAAAGCCCAAACAAGGGCCCAAAATCAAATATTTCGCACCCATTAACCCTTACTACCAAACAGACCTAAAACTACCCAAAGAGACCCATTTACACCCTTAACCCGAATGAATACCATGAAACCAAACCTAAATCGAAATGGCCCAAAAGCCCAAGTAACTTTATGAAAACAGAAACCCTAGGGTTTCCACGAGGACTACAAATACCAAAACAGCCTTCCTGAAGCCTTGGGGAGTGTCTGTTGAACTCCTCAAAATTGAGGCCATTAATGAGCCTTCTCAGTACAGCCTAGACGACTCCTCAGCTACCAATCAGCGCCTCACCGACACTACCGCCAGACTTCAGGCCTCCATCAACGCCAGCGACCCTTCCATTACCGGATTTTTCACGAGCACCTGCAAAGAAAGGAAAGAAACACCGCAGATACGAAAAAACAAAAAAAGGGAAACTAAAATAAAGAGATTTCAGCAGATCACAATCAAAGATATGATACAGCAGACAAGAAATGGAAAGAAATCTTGATTTTTTTCCAGTTTATGTAATCACAGTAGTGGCTATAAAAGCCTGAATCAAACATTGTAAATGGACACTTTTTTTTACGAAATAGAAAGATATATTCACAGATATTCATTCAAAAATATCAACAGTCTCTCAAAAGGTGATTTACATCGCATATCTTATGCTTTATTTTGAATATATATGAACTGTTCTAACCTGCATGAGTAAGGATCTAAGGGAAGAGAGATTACCTGTGGAAGGACGAAGGTTTTTAAGCCTTCAGACCATCGTGTACGACGGCGCGTGAGGCGCGTGCGCAAGCACTGCACCGTGGCCGAAGGTCAGAGCTGGGACCTCTCTCTTCCCCTCTGCAGAGCATTTTTTTTGTTTTTTTTTAAAGACCAGTGTTAAAATGATCTTTAAGCTGCAAAGTTGGCTTATATAGCCTCTTCGAAACGACATCGTTTCTGCTTAACTCAATAAGCTCAAAACGGTGTCGTATTAAGCCATAGGATCCGCGCGTTGACCCGATTACCCGGGGAGGATCCGTGTGTTTTTTAGAATTGGGTTAATTACCCAATCGGTCCTTTCGCCTATTTTAATTTATAATTACGTATTATTTTATTTTTTAATTTGGCCCTAATATTTTACAATTGTTTCAATTTAGTCTCGACAGTTGTTAAATTACATTTTGGGAAACGTTGCCGTTTTGAGGAATAGGGCAATTTGCCCAATGAGTCCCTCTTGTTTTACTGCAGCGTTTTAATTAGGGGCCTTAATTCATCAAGTTATTTCTTTTAAATTTTCCTCGTGATTTTATTGAACTTCAAATTTAACCCTATATATTTATTATATTGTTATTTGTTTTATTTTTAGCCTTATTTTCATATTATATATTATAAAATTATTTTATTATATATTATTTATATTATTATTATTATTTATTATATATTATTTTTCACAAGTTATTATTATTTTACATCATTATTTATATATTATTATATTATATGTTTATTATATATTATATATTATTTTTATATATATGCTTTTATATTATATATTATAATTATTTTATACATTATTAAGTCATTTTTATATTATTATACATTTTTATCTATATATTATTATCATTAAAGGTTTTAAACTTGTATTATATATATATATATATTTTTATTTATATGTTAATAATTATTTTTATTTATATTCTATTATTACACATTTTGAAGATATTATAATATTATAATACATAGATTTCATTATTAATTATTCATTTTAAACTTATATTTATATATATTATATAATTATTTCATTATAAATATAAATTCTTTTGCATATTTTATATTCTATACATTATTTTACTAAAACAATATCTTTTGTATTTTTAATTATTATGCTTATAAATACATTTTTATTATATATTATATTTTAAATTTATTATTAAATATCACATTTTTTATTATCTGTTTATATTATACATATATATATATGAAAACTGTTGTTTTTATTATTATACAATATTTATTTTTACTTTAGTATTAATGTATTATTGTTACGTTATATGTTATATCTTAGACTTTTATATTTTATTTTCAAATGAATATTTTTTATATATGTACATTGATATATACCACGCATCATTTATATGATTAAATATATGTTGAATTATATGTTTAGGGATTTTTACCTATTTCTTCTTTAATATATATTCCATTTTATGTATATTTTTCTTATTTAAAAATTGTCATGTTTTATATATGTTGATTAGTGTATGATATTTATGCCATTATGCTCTTACTTTCCTATCATGGTAACATGTTGTCTCGTATGTTATGTTAATATGCTCCTTTATGCATCGATTTTTTTAAAAAAAACGAGACTTCAAATTTTTAAGAAAAAAGGCAATGCTCGGTGTTTGGAAGCTTCGCGAAAAGTAGTGCCCTAACTTATTGGGTTGCGACTTTTCTCGTTGAGTTCAAATAATCAAGTACCCTTCTAAGTTTTAAAGGTTTTCCAAATGCAAGCCACTATCTTGGAATTGCAAAGCAATATGTCCTAACTTATTGGATATAGCATTTTGTGGTTTCAAGATAGGAATTTCCAAAAAGGTTAACTTAATGTCAATACTTTGATACGAGTGAACCCCAATTTTCAAAATTAAAATATTTTGAAGAGAACTACATCTTAAAATTTTTAAATTTCCGACATTAAAGACACTTGACAATCAATTAGGTACCAATTTTTGGGGCGTTATGAGGGTGTTAACCCTTCCTCGAACGTAACCGACTCCCGAACCCGTTCTTTTATTTCGTAGACCAAAACTAATGATTTTAAAACAAAATGTTTTAAAAGGTGATCCAATCACACCTAAAAAGATTGGTGGCGACTCCCGTTTTCGTTTTTAAAGTCGATTCTCATTTTCCAAAACTCGATTTAAAAAAATGGTCTCGACAGCTTCGCGACTCCACTGGGGACGATAAGAGAGTCAAGCCATATAATCGATTACCTCTTGTCTTAATGTCGAAAATTAAAAATTTTAAAATATAATCCTCTTTGCATTACATGTGTTTGTATTATTGCATGTGTTGATATATTATGATACGCATTGCATTTGCATGACCATTGTGGTCATACCCTTAAGTGGGAGTGAGAAACTACGCCTTCGTGAGGTTTTCGCCTCCGTGCAGGATAGTGGATCACTTTCAGAATACATATGTACTTATGGTTTCGTGAGATTTTCATCTCCGTGTAGCCATAGGGAAATGTATTCCCCTGAACCGAACTCGATTCAAATGAGCCTATAATGGGTGAGAACCGAGGAATCTGCTGGTTCGGGTACCTCAAACTTTAGAACCAACCTCATATGAAAGACCGTATGAGCCCAACTTAGTTAGGTTTAAACTTCAGATACTACCCTTATAAGTTATCATTGAAATTTATTGATATCATGTGACACTGACTGTTTCTTTTCTTTTGTTTACATGTCATTTTGCATTTACAAAGATATCGATTCGCGATCAGTTTCTAAGTTAGGAAGTTTTATTATGGAGAACGGACTTCTTGATAGAGTGGAAGGCAACGCCAACGTCCATAGATGGTCCGAGCAAACTCAACTAGAAAAAGGAGATAGTATAGCTGAGGGATACATGTCGGAGTCATCAGATTACACTCGTATTAGTGTCACGCAGAATAATCTCCAAGAGCTTAAGGAAATTTGGGATCAGTAGAGCAAAGAGACCAAGTAGTTATTCTATGGTAATTACGGAGACTTACCTTACTTGCTTGATGTTCAGATAGACGAGCACTTATTCCGAGCCCTTACTCAGTTTTGGAACCCGGCGTACAGTTGCTTCACTTTTGGGGAAGTAGACATGGTACTTACAGTGGAGGAGTACACAGCCTCGCTTCGTTGTCCCAGGTTTCAGAATGATAGGATCTATTCTTGAGCTGCTTGTGTCCCTACATTTTGGAAGAAATTGATGATTATTACGGGGATGAGCGAGCAGTGGGCCACGGCCCAAATTAAGGAAAAGGGTGAATGCAAGTACATTTCGTGGGACGCTTTGAAAGATTTGATTCTGACACACCCTGATGAGACGAAGAAGGTAGATGTTTTTGCCTTAAGTTTGTATGGATTAATGGTCTTCCCTAGGGCTTTGGGATATGTGGATGAGGCAACCACAGATCTTTTTCATCGACTCAAGAAAAGGTCACTGTCCCCTCGCAATTTTGGCGGAAACATTCAGGTCTTTAGGTGCATGTAGGAGGACTGGTGTTGGCAGGTTTATAGGGTGTGCTCAGTTGCTTTTGACTTGGTTCTATAATCATTTCCAGTTGATAGATAGGGTGGTTTGTCGGGTTTTCTTCGAGGATTATTCACCGTTGAAAGATATAGTAGCTTCAACTAGAAGAGTTGATGTTCCAGAAGAGAATTGGATAGCGCTACTTCAGAGCCTTCAGTCAAAAGATGTCGAGTGGAGGGCTCCGTGGATGATGCCTAGTGAGGTTATTTACCGATGCGACAGTTTTGATTGGGTACCCCTATTGGGAATTTGGGGTGCCATTGGTATCGTGCTGAGATAGCATGGATTGAGGTAGTTCGTACCAGTGACTCAGGGGTTGGCTCAAAGTGAGTTCGTATACAGAGGAGCCGATTACAAGAGAAAGGTTAGTGAAGTTTCTAGTGCTTGGAAAAAGACTTTTCAGTTGAAAGGAGTAGCTATTGGCCCGGCAACCACACCGGAATACGTTGAATGGAGAGGCAGAAGGGTTAATGATAACATCCCCAAGCCAAGCATGGAAGGAGCTCGACCGATAGAAGAATATTTGCAAGTAAAGCCCTCAGAGTTGGAAATTATAAAGCAGGAGTTCAAAAGAAAGAACTTGGAGTTCGAGAAGAGGATAGCAAAGCTCGAAGAAGAAAAGATGTACTTGAGTTTGGACGTCGAGGTTCAAAAGATGGAGGTTGAGAAAGAGAGGAAAGAAAAAAAGAAGATTGAAAAAGATCGAGATGATCTAAAGGAGTATTACAAAAGGGCACAAGTATCCTTGAGAAGGGTGAAAGTAGGTGGATCTTCGGAGCAGTTGCAGAAAGAGGTCCAGGAGGAAAAGACTAGAGCCGAGTATTGGGAGAGGAAGTTCCAAGAGATGCAAGTACAGAATTTGGCATTAGAGGAAGAGAATAAAGGATTGAAGACTAAGGTAATTGAGCTTGGAAGATCCCTACGTTGGCACCAAAATCATAATTCTACAGTCGAGTTAAAAGAGCTAAGAAGCAAGGTTGAGGATTTGGAGGTAGCATTGCATGACAGTGAACTCCGGGTTGAGCAACTCAAGGCGCAAGAAGATAATCTGAAGGGAGAGCTACATCAGGCCAGAGGACAAGTCAGAGAAAGGGATCATGTCATTGGTGAGGCCATAGCCCAGATTTGAGAGGTTGCTGAGTATGTGCAAGACTTAGCAATACGAGCTGATGTATTGAGTCTGATGTATTCATCATCGTCGGATGTAGGACGAGAGTTAGCCCTTTCATTAGATAGAGTTAAAGCTTTGGGCCTTAGAGCGAAAGCGTATTTGTAATCTTCTTATATGTAAAGATATTCTTTTTCTAAATAAATTTTTCTAAATGAAGTTGAACTAGAATCGATATTCTTTTTGCATTCATGCATTTGCATCTCATAACATTTCATCACATCATTTGCATTCAAAATTATAGAAAGACCTTGATTAGTTAAAGTTTACTTCTAAAGGTAGAAAAGAAAATCTGGAAATCACACATCCTTACGGCACTCGTACTAAAACTAAGAGCATGGATCAAAGGTTCGAACAATTACAAAAAGATATACAAGACCAAATGCAAGAGCAGTTGGCCAAAATGCAGAATGAAATGAGGGAGCAAATGCTAAAGGCTCAGAGGAACATGATGGCTGAAATGGCTCAGCTGTTGAGAGCCACTGATAAAGGAAAAGCTCCCATGGTGATCACTGAAGAAGAGAATGAAGGTCCTCCTCCGAGTTTTCCTCCGCCTCATATGCCACTGCAAACTGAAGCACCTCCTAGAAGGCCATCTGTCACCGTGAGGCCTCAACATGGGCCAGTTGATGCTGGAATCCCCGTAAATTTCCCATCTGGGTTGGGAAATAATTTGGTTGATAGCTCGGTCAACCCTATCACTCCTGATCTAGATTTGATGGAGAAGGAAAGAATGGCAACTGAATCCGCAAAACAATTGGAAGATCGTTGCAGGTGGTTAGAGGAGAAGTTTAGGGTTTTGGAAGGCACTGGTAATCATCATGGGATTGATGCAAAAGACCTAAGTTTGGTCCCAGATTTGGTGCTTCCTCATAAATTTAAGATGCCAGAGTTTGAAAAGTATAACGGAGCTACTTACCCAGAGGCACACATAACAATGTTTTGTAGAAGAATGACTGGACATGTGAATAATGATCAATTATTGATCCATTGTTTTCAGGACAGCCTAGTAGGAGCAGCGGCTAGATGGTACAATCAGTTGAGCTGTGCAAGAATCAGTTCATGGAGAGATCTGGCACAGGCCTTCATGCAATAGTACAACCACGTGACTGATATGACGCCAGATAGGATTACACTTTAAAACATGAAGAAAAAGCCTAATGAAAATTTTAGGCAATACGCACAACGATGGAGGGAGGTGGCGATGCAAGTTCAACCACCATGTTATTTATTAATACTTTGAAGGCGCCATTCATCACACATATGATTGGAAGTACCACGAAAAGTTTCGCAGATATAGTTATGGCGGGTGAGATGATTGAAAATGCCGTGAGGGGTGGTAAAATTGAGGGGGAAGTGGCTAAAAGATCGGCCCCAAGGAGAAAAGACAATGAGGTGAATAACATGAACAGTTTCAATTCCAGGGCAATCACAGTTGGACAACCTAAAGCAGCTACGGGTGAGCAACAAAGTACTCAAAGACAGGAATTGGGTACAAGACAAAATTCAGAGAGGATGCAATTCACCCCTATCCCTGTGACATATTGTGAGCTTTATCAAAGCTTATACGATGCACATGTCATTGCTCCGTTTCACTTGAAACCGCTGCAGCCACCGAACCCCAAATGGTATGATGCAAATGCTAAATACGAATATCACGCGGGAATATTGGGGCATTCAATTGAAAATTACACTGGGTTCAAGAAGGTCGTGGAAAGGCTCATCAAAATGGGGGTGGTGAAATTCGATAGTACCCCTAATACTGAAAATCTGTTACCAGATCATGGCAATCAAGGAGTGAATGCCATCGATGAAATAAAGAAAGGAAAAGTCAAGGAAGATATTGCTGAGGTGAAGACACTTATGAAAGTAATATGGAAGGAGATGGAGAAAGGAGGTATGCTGACCTCTAAAAAAGGAAGATAAGGAATGGAAAACCATTGTAAATTCTATGGAGAGGTGAGTCATATGATCCAAAATTGCGAAGAGTTCAAGGCCATGGTACAAGGCCTTATGGTTAACAAAGAACTACAAGTCTCTGAAGGTAGTTCTTGTGAAGGACAAATATGTGTGCTAGAGAGTGAACGACAGGAAACCTACCGACCGAAAATTATTATTTCTTTGCCAGGAAATAATGAGGCGATGTCGCAAGCTGGGCCCAAAATAGTCATTCATAAACCCAATCCTTTCCCTTACAAGCATGATAGAAGGGTGCCATGGAGTTATGACTACAATATAACAGTACCTGAGGGGGAGAGTATAGCTAGCATGGCCAGGGGCACGCAAAATGAAGGTTCCCATACATGAAGTGGGAAACGTTATGACGGGGGGAATATCAGAGTGGAGCTCGCAAAGATGAAAGATGTCGAGGCTGAAAGGGAGAAGGAGACTGAAGTACCCATCAATGAGCCGGTAAAGGAGGAAGAAGTTAAGGAGTTTTTAAAATTCTCGAAACATAGCGAGTATAGCGTGGTCGAGCAGTTGCGCAAGTAGTCGGCACGTATATCAGTGTTAGCCCTACTCTTGAGTTCTGAAGTGCATCGAGATGCATTGTTAAAGGTGCTTAACGAAACATATGTCACCCATGACATATCCGTTAACAAGCTGGACCGGTTAGTAAAAAACATCAGTGCTGACAATTTCATCTATTTTAATGATGATGAAACTCCACCTGGGGGCATAGGGTCAACCAAGGCCCTACACATCACTACTCGGTGCAAAGGATACACACTTCCAAGTGTACTCGTGAATAATGGGTCTGCTTTGAACGTCCTACAGCTATCCACCTTGAACAGATTGCCCATTGACAGTTCACATATGAAAACATGTCATAACGTGGTAAGAGCCTTTGATGGAACTAAAAGGAAAGTAATGGGACGAATTGACATCCCTCTGGAGATTAGGCCAAATACGTATGAAGTTGATTTCTTAGTGATGGATATCAAGCCCTCCTACAATTATTTATTGGGGAGACCATGGATACACTCGGCAGGAGCGGTGCCCTCTTCATTGCACCAAAAATTGAAGTTAGTGACAGATGGACGCTTAATAACCATCAACGCGGAGAAGGATATCATAGCAGCAGTCACCAGCAAGGCCCCTTATGTTGAGGCCAATGAAGAGGCTATCGAGTATTCTTTTCACTCTTTAGAAATCATTAATGCCACCTTCATTTCGGAAGAAAGTGAGAGGCCGGCACCCAAAATGTCTAGAGCCACGAGGATGGCCCTACAAATGATGATGGGGAAGGGAGCATTACCAGGAAAAGGGCTAAGAAGACAGTTGCAAGGAGGGGTTCAAATCCCAAAATTGAGTGAGAAGATGGATAGTTTTGGTTTGGGTTTCAAGCCAGACCATAAGCATAGGAGGCAAGAAATGGAGAAGCGCCAAGCGAGAAGGAATGCGCGTTTGAATGGAAGAGAAGTGGAGTGAGAACCGATGACATTCCCACCTATATCCAAATCCTTTAAGTTAGGAGGATTTCTGATAAAGGAAAGTCATTAAGTCAATGCTGTACACAATGAGGGATCGAAGCAAGAAAACCTCGAGGGCATTCGCCCTTACGAATCGGGGAGCTCTCTGAACAATTGGACTGCGGAAGACCTTCTTGTAGTATTTAGAAATTTTTTAGAGTAATTCTCAAAACATGTTTGTTACTCTAGGGCCTAGGAGTAATAAGATTATATTTGTGAAAAGAGGCCCATGTTCATCTATAATTATTTAAATAAAACATAAGCGTTTATCAGTTTAAACGAATATTGTTTCATTTTTATCGACCAATATTCCTTCAAATTCTAGCAATTCTTATTCTTTTATTCATAGCACATAAACAATCATTCTTCGATTCATTCATTCTTTGTATATTCTTTCATACCCCCACAGGTCCCTAGATATCAATGATATGAGGGCTGATACTACAACTCCTAATTTTTCTGGCGAGCAAGACATGTGTTTAGAGGAACCTCAGGATTTTGAAGATGTTCAAGATTATGACATATCTCTTGATCTGTTAAGAATGGTTAAGCAAGAGGAGAAACAAATCATGCCACATGAGAAAGAGGCAATAGAGAATATAGCCCTAGAGGAAGGGAAGGAGTTGAAAATCGGAACCCTAATTAGTGAGGACACAAGGTATGATCTGGTTGAGTTGCTTCGAGAGTTCAAGGATATCTTCGTCTGGTCATATCAGGATATGCCTGGATTGAGTACTGACATTGTGGTACATCGTCTTCCGATAAGACAGGATTGTAAGCCAGTTCAACAGAAGTTGCGAAGAATGAGGCTAGATATCGTTTTGAAAATAAAGGATGAAGTCAAAAAATAGTTTGACGCTGGATTCTTGCAAGAAGTGAAATACTCCGAGTGGGTAGCTAACATTGTGCCTGTTCCTAAGAAGGATGGGAAGGTATGAATGTGTGTTGATTATAGAGACTTGAACAAAGCAAGCCCAAAGGATAATTTTCCTTTACCCCACATTGACACTTTAGTAGATAACACAGCGGGATATTCGTTGTTCTCCTTTATGGATGGTTTCTCAGGATACAACCAGATAAAGATGCATCCAGAGGACATGGATAAAACCACCTTTATAACCTTTTGGGGCACTTTTTGCTACAAAGTAATGCCATTTGGACTAAAAAATGCAGGGGCAACGTACCAAAGGGCCATGGTGAACTTGTTCTACGACATGATGCATAAAGATATTGAGGTGTACGTCGATGATATGATTGCCAAGTCACGTATGGAAAAGGAGCATATCGAGGTCTTGAGAAGATTGTTTGTAAGGTTGAGAAAATTTCAGTTGAAGCTCAATCCAGCAAAATGTACCTATGGAGCCAGATCGGGAAAATTGTTAGGCTTTGTAGTCAGTGAAAAAAGAATTGAAGTCGACTCAGACAAGGTCAGAGCCATACGAGAATTACCTCCACCACGTACTCAGAAAGAAGTTCGAGGATTCCTAGGAAGGTTGAATTACATTGCTCGGTTCATTTCACAACTAACCGAGAAATGTGATCCTATCTTTCGCCTCCTCAGAAAGCACAATCAAGGTACTTGGGATAGGGAATGCCAGAATGCTTTTGAAAAGGTCAAGCAGTACTTGTTGAATGCTCCAGTATTGTCTCCACCCAGCCCAGATAAACCATTAATACTGTACTTATCAGTGTTCAGTAATTCTATGGGATGTGTGCTTGGCCAGCACAACGAGTCAGGAAAAAAGGAGAAGGCAATTTATTATCTCAGTAAGAAGTTCACTGACTGTGAGATAAGATATTCACCAATCGAAAAGTTATGTTGTGCGCTAATTTGGACAACTCGGAGATTAAGACAGTACATGCTATACCATACCACTTGGCTCATCTCAAAACTTGATCCGTTGAAATACATGATGGAGTCAACGGCTCTAAATGGGAGAATGGCGAGATGGCAAATTTTGCTTTCAGAGTTTGATATAGTCTACATAAGTCAGAAGGCTATAAAAGGAAGTGCGGTAGCGGATTTCTTGGCTAGTAGGGCTCTAGAGGATTATGAGCCATTGAAATTCGATTTTCCAAATGAGGAGTTGATGTGTATAGCAATGACTGAAAATTTTTCTTGGAGGCTCAATTTTGATGGGGCTTCTAATGCAGTCGGAAATGGAATTGGGGCAGTCTTGGTATCTTCGAATGGCGATCATTATCCTTTTACGTACAAGTTTGACTTTGATTGCACGAACAATATGGCTGAATATGAAGCATGCATTATGGGGCTTCAAGCAGCTATAGAGCGAGGTATAAAAACCCTAGAAGTATATGGGGACTCGACGTTGGTTGTTTATCAGCTCAGAGGTGAATGGGAGACAAAGGACCCTAAATTGATTAGTTATCGAAAGATAGTTTTGGGGTTACTTGAGGAATTTAATAGCATCACCTTCAATTATCTCCCACGAGACGAAAATCAGATGGCAGATGCTTTAGCAACCTTGGCCTCAATGATCAAGGCGAATAAAGAAGAAGAAATGAAGCCAATTCAAATGAGTGTTTACAAGGCTCCAGCTCGTTGTTGTAACATTAAGAGGGAAGGAAATGACAATAACCCCTGGTATCAAGATATATTGCGATATGTGAGAGATCATAAATACCCTGAACAGGCCAGTGAAAATGACAAACGAACCTTGAGGAGGTTAGCTTGCGATTATGTTTTAGATGGAGATATCCTGTACAAAAGACGAAAAGACCAAGTACTTTTGAGATGTGTCGATGCTGTGGAAGCTAAGCTAATTTTAGAAGAAGTTCATGAAGGTGTATGCGGGACGCATGCGAATGGGTTCACGATGGCAAGGCAAATCATGAGGTTTGGCTATTATTGGGCTACTATGGAAGGGGACTGTATCAGTTACACCAAGAAATGCCATAAGTGTCAGATTTATGGGGATAAAATTCATGTACCACCTTCACCTTTACATGTTATGACTTCTCCATGGCCCTTTTCCATGTGGGGCATGGATGTCATTGGACCAATATCACCGAAAGCTTCGAATGGACATCAGTTTATCTTTGTAGTAATTGACTACTTCACAAAATGGGTAGAGGCTGCTTCTTATGCGAATGTTACTAAGTCAGCTGTGAGTCGATTCTTGAAGAAGGAGATCATTTGTCGGTATGGAATGCCTGAGAAGATCATATCCGACAATGCATTGAACCTGAACAACAAAACGATAGCGGAGGTTTGCGACCAATTCAAAATCAAGCATCACAATTCTTCCCCTTATCGTCCAAAAATGAATGGGCAGTGGAGGCCGCCAACAAGAATATTAAGAAAATAGTGGGGAAGATGACTGAGACTTATAGAGATTGGCATGAGAAGTTGCCATTTGCACTCCTAGCCTATCGAACATCCATCGTAACCCTCTCTCTGGGCAACTCCATTCTCGTTAGTTTATGGGATGGAAGCAGTATTACCTATTGAAGTAGAAATACCTTCTCTTCGAATTTTGACGGAGGTAAAGTTAGATGAAGCTGAGTGGGTTCAATCCCGGTATGACCAGTTAAACTTGATTGAGGAAAAGAGGCTAAAAGCCATTCGACATAGTCAGATGTATCAGAAGCGAATGATGCGAACTTATGACAAGAAAGTTCGACCAAGAAAATTCCATGAGTGAGACCTTGTACTGAAAAAGATCCTTCCTATTCAAAAGGATTTTAGAGGAAAATGGATGCCGAATTGGGAAAAGCCGTATGTCGTGAAGAAAGCTTTCTTCGGTGGTGCATTAATCTTAGCGGAAATGGATGGGAAAAGTTTACCCAATCCAGTGAACTCGGACTCAGTTAAAAAATACTTTATCTAAAGAAGAAGAGAATCTAAGGTGAAAACCCGTAAAAGGGCGCCTTAAGATTCAAAAAAAAATAGAGAGGCCAAGGTGAAAACCCGCAAAGGGCACCTTGTGACCAAAGGGATTTTGAGTTGAAAACCCGAAAGGGCAGCTCAAATATTGAAGGGCATACGGTAATCTTGCTATATTTGATACAACAAAGAGCGAAGAATGCTGCACACTGGGGCATCAACAGAGTACTTGGGATCCTTTTAACACATGTTGAACTCAAGAAAGTCTTCATGGAGCTAGTGTATAGACGCTCAAGCAGCGATATCTAGAAGATCTAACTTTTGTCTTGTTTGCTATCTTTAGATTTTATTTCTTCTAGAAGATAGGCTAGCAGATTAATTCCCATTTGTATCTTTTTGATAATTCATTCAAATCTAATTATTCTTAAAATTTATTCGTCTTTCACTATTCTTTAAGTATGTTGCATTGAAATAATAATAGATGAACTAAATATGTTCACAAATGAAGTTTTGCGCATTACTCTGAAATTTCTAGATAACACAAGAAACTAAAACAGGACAATTGTTCGAGAAATTCACGTAAGTAAGGGATGAATGAACTCGAGGAATTTCTTTTCAGTCCAAAAAGGAAAACGGGCAAAAACCAACGATTCAATTTTTAAGGAAAGATTGTTTTACAGACATCTTCAGTGGATCATAGCATCAGAGGAAGGGTACAGGCCTACAGGCTGAGCAAGAATAATGTTTTGAAAGGACAAATAAAAGAATGAGTGGTGACGGCTAGGATAGGGGTCGTATTCATGACATTTTGCATCATAACATGTTTAATTAGGAACATTCGACTTACTTCGAGCATAGCATCCTAAATTATCAAGCATAATCATTTTACAAGTTATCGGAGACAGCGCACTTTAAAACCCAAAATAGTAGGATAATACCGCAGCATAGCAGATCTGACCTTCAGACGATTAGACTGAAGCAAGATCCAAGATGATTTGGCATCCTTGGGATTACAAGGAACAAATCGAAGACATAGCTGATTTGGCTTTCACGTGCTTACGATGAAGCAAATCTAAGATGATTTGTCGTCTCTGTATTGTCAGAGAACAAATCAAAGTCTGGCATTTCCACTTTGATGGAAGGCAGACACATAGCAAATCTCACCTTCAGATGTTTACGCTAAAGCAGATCCAAGATGATAGATCTTATCTCTCTGTATTCGGCGGGAAGCAGATCGAAGATATAGCTGATTTGGCTTTCACGTGCTTACGATGAAGCAAATCTAAGATGATTTGTCGTCTCTGTATTATCAGAGAACAAATCGAAGTCTGGCATTTCCACTTTGATGGAAGGCAGACACATAGCAGATCTGACCTTCAGACGATTAGACTGAAGTAAGATCCAAGATGATTTGGCATCCTTGGGCTTACAAGGAACAAATCGAAGACATAGATGATTTGGCTTTCACGTGTTTACGATGAAGCAAATCTAAGATGATTTGTCGTCTCTGTGTTGTTAGAGAACAAATCGAAATCTGGCATCTCCACTTCAATGGAGAGTAGATACATAGCAGATCTGACCTTCAGACGATTAGACTGAAGCAAGATCCAAGATGATTTGGCATCCTTGGGCTTACAAGGAACAAATCAAAGACATAACTGATTTGGCTTTCACGTGCTTACGATGAAGCAAATCTAAGATGATTTGTCGTCTTTGTATTGTCAGAGAACAAATCGAAGAAGCAGATTTAGCATCTCTGTGTTTGGCGGAGGGCAGATTGAAGATATAAACATGTCAATCTCGAGTTTGCAAGAAGTAGATTGAAGACCATAATAAGATCGGTCAAATTTGGTCTTTCTGAATCTTTGCTCGATTCCTGTTACACAGCAATGAGCAAAGAGGGGCAGCTGTAAGAGCCCAAATTTGACCGGGTTGAAAACTAAATAAATAAATAAACAATTGTTTATTTAACGTACCCAAGTCCATGTTACAAAGCCCAAACAAAGGGGCCCAAAATCAAATATTTCAGACCCCATTAACCCTAAGTTACTACCCAGCAGACCTAAAACTACCCAAAGACCCATTTACACCCTTAACCCGAATGTAATACCAATAAACCAAACCTAAATCAAAATGGCCCAAAAGCCCAAGTAACTTTAAGGAAACAGAAAAACCTAGGGTTTCCCCGAGGACTCAACACCACAGCGGCCTTCCTGGAAGCCTTGGGAGTGTCTGTTGAACTCCTCAAAATTAAGGCCATTAATGAGCCTTCTCAAGACACGGCTGGACGACTCTCGGCTACCAATTAGCGCCTTCATCGACACCACCGCCGGACTTGTCAGCCTCCATCAACGCCACGACCTTCCATTACCGGATTTTTCACGAGCACTGCAAAGAAAGGAAAGAAACACAGCAGATACTGAAAAAAAAAAAAAAGGGAAACTAAAGTAAAGAGATTTCAAAGAGATCACAATCAAAGATATGATACAAAGAGACAAAGAAATGGAAAGAAATCTTGATTTCTTTCCAGCTTTATGTAATCACAATGAGTGGCTATAAAAGCCTGAATCAAACATTGTAAATGGACACTTTTTTTTGAAATAGAAAGATATATTCACGATATTCATTCAAAAATATCAACAGATCTCTCAAAAGGTGATTTACATCGCATATCTTGTGCTTTATTTTGAATATATATGAACTGTTTCTAACTCGCATGAGTAAGGATCTAAGGGAAGAGAGATTACTCGTGGAAGGATGAAGGTTTTTAAGCCTTCGGACCACCGTGTGTCTGACGCGCGCGTGAGCGCGCGTGCGCAAGCATCGCATCAGTGTGCCGAGGTCGAGCCGGGACCTCTCTCTCCCCCTCTGCAGAGCATTTTTTTTTGTTTTTTTTTTAAAGACCAGTGTTAAAATGATCTTTAAGTTGCAAAGTTGGCTTATATAGCCTCTTCGAAACGACATCGTTTCTGCTTAACTCAATAAGCTCAAAACGGTGTCGTATTAAGCCATAGGATCCGCGCGTTGACCCGATTACCCGGGGAGGATCCGCGTGTTTTTTAGAATTGGGTTAATTACCCAATCGGTCCTTTCGCCTATTTTAATTTATAATTACGTATTATTTTATTTTTTAATTTGGCCCTAATATTTTACAATTGTTTCAATTTAGTCTCGACAGTTGTTAAATTACATTTTGAGAAACGTTGCCGTTTTGAGGAATAGGGCAATTTGCCCAATGAGTCCCTCTTGTTTTACGCGCGTTTTAATTAGGGCCTTAATTCACTGTTATTTCTTTTAAATTTGCCCTGTGATTTTATTGAACTTCAAATTTAACCCTATATATTTATTATATTGTTATTTGTTTTATTTTTAGCCTTATTTTCATATTATATATTATAAAATTATTTTATTATATATTATTTATATTATTATTATTTATTATATATTATTTTTCACAAGTTATTATTATTTTACATCATTATTTATATATTATTATATTATATGTTTATTATATATTATATATTATTTTTATATATATGCTTTTATATTATATATTATAATTATTTTATATATTATTAAGTCATTTTTATATTATTATACATTTTTATCTATATATTATTATCATTAAAGGTTTTAAACTTGTATTATATATATTTATTTTTATTTATATGTTAATAATTATTTTTATTTATATTCTATTATTACACATTTTGAAGATATTATAATATTATAATACATAGATTTCATCATTAATTATTCATTTTAAACTTATATTTATATATATTATATAATTATTTCATTATAAATATAAATTCTTTTGCATATTTTATATTCTATACATTATTTTACTAAAACAATATCTTTTGTATTTTTAATTATTATACTTATAAATATATTTTTATTATATATTATATTTTAAATTTATTATTAAATATCACATTTTTTATTATCTGTTTATATTATACATATATATATATATATATATTTTAAAACTTTTGTTTTTATTATTATACAATATTTATTTTTACTTTAGTATTAATGTATTATTGTTACGTTATATGTTATATCTTAGACTTTTATATTTTATTTTCAAATGAATATTTTTATATATGTACATTGATATATTGTATATCACGCATCATTTATATGATTAAATATATGTTGAATTATATGTTTAGGGATTTTTACCTATTTCTTCTTTAATATATATTCCGTTTTATGTATATTTTTCTTATTTAAAAATTGTCATGTTTTATATATGTTGATTAGTGTATGATATTTATGCCGTTATGCTCTTACTTTCCTATCATGGTAACATGTTATTTCGTATGTTATGTTAATATGCTCCTTCATGCATCGATTTTTTTTTTAAAAACGAGACTTCAAATTTTTCAGAAAAAAGTAATGCTCGGTGTTTGGAAGCTTCGGGAAAAGTAGTGCCCTAACTTATTGGGTTGCGACTTTTCTCGTTGAGTTCGAATAATCAAGTATCCTTCTAAGTTTTAAAGGTTTTCCAAATGCAAGCCACTATCTTGGAATTTCAAAGCAATATGTCCTAACTTATTGGATATAGCGTTTTGTGGTTTCAAGATAGGAATTTCCAAAAAGGTTAACTTAATGTCAATACTTTGATACGAGTGAACCCCAATTTTCAAAATTAAAATATTTTAAAGAGGACTACATCTTAAAATTTTTAAATTTCTAACATTAAAGACACTTGATAATCAATTAGGTACCAATTTTTTGGGCGTTATGAGGTCATTAACCCTTCCTCGGACGTAACCGACTCCTGAACCTGTTCTTTTATTTCGTAGACCAAAACTAATGATTTTAAAACAAAATGTTTAAAAAGGTGATCCAATCACACCTAAAAAGATTGGTGGCGACTCGCGTTTTCGTTTTTAAAGTCGATTCCCATTTTCCAAAACTCGATTTAAAAAAATGTTCTAAAATGGAATTTTGATATAGATGGAATTTCATGCTAGGAAACAACTGGAGGCAACTCTTGAAGCTACGCTTGTCGAGAAAGAATTCATAAAAGGTGAATATTGAAGAAACTGGTTTATTGCAAATCAGAGGATCAGCTGATAGATATTTTTACTAAATTTTTCATGTTAGTCTATTTGTTAGCTTGTTAGTAGGAGTAAGAGTTGGTAGCTTGTTAGTAGGAGTAACAATTTGAATTTTTGGTTGAGGTTGTTACATGAGACTTGTATATAAGGGCTACTTTGTTAATGAATTACACCATCCCTTCTTTCATATTTTTTCTATGCTTCAATTAGTTCTTTGCTAAATCAACAACCTACAACTTGGTGACTTATCACACGTTATTGTTGTTTCTTCTCCAGAGGCTGCTAAAAAGTGATGAGAACACATGATATCAGTTTTGCTAATAGGCCCTTTCTCCTTGGTGTAGAAATCGTATTATACAATCTTCTAGATATTGCTTTTGCACTATATGGAAGTTCTTGGGAGCAACTTCGAAAAGTTTGCACATTAAAGCTGCTCAATATGAAATGTGTACAATCATTTCGTTCAGTTAGAGAAGAGCAGGTGTCAAGTTTAATTAGATCCATCTTTTCTAAGACAAGAAAGGAAATCAAATTTGGAGAAATGTTTTGCAACTCACTCTAGCGACTGCTTTCTCTGGAAGATGCAAGTAACACAAAGAATTCATTTCAATTCTGAAGAAATTTGTGGAAGCTATGTTTGGTTTTAATATTGCTGATCTGTTTCCATCCATCAAATTTCTTCCAAAGATCGGTGGGCTGAGAGCTGAACTTAAGAGGTCTCACCATGATTTAGATGCAATGCTTGAAAGCATCATTCAATAACATAGAGATAGCAATGCCAATCCGAAGGACAGTGTTGATGTAACAAAAGATCTAGTTGATGTTCTTCTGAATCTTCAGGATCATGGAGGACTTGAGTTTCCCTTAACAACTGACAACATCAAAGATGTTATCCTGGTTAGTGGTTTGATATGTTATATATTGCGTGTTTATATATGGGTTTATATAGTCCTATAAATTTAACATGCTTAAACATAAAATTACTTCAAGATTCAAGTTGATATATTTGGGAAGCAAGATTTATTCAGTAGGACATTCTAATAGGTGGAAACAAGACATCTTCAACTCTAACAGAATGGGCAATGTTGGAAATGATGAAAAATCCTAGGATCCTTGGAAAAGCACAAGCCGAGGTGAAAGAACTCTATGATAAAACAGGGGACGTTAATGAGTCAAACCATTATGAACTGAAGTACTTCTTAAAGTTGGTTATGAAAGAAACTCTATGATTACACCCTCCTCTACCTTTGCTAATTCCAAGAGAAAATAGTGAGAGATGTGAGATTAATGGATATGAGATGCCAACCAAGACCAAAGTGATTTGGAAGAGATTCCAGCTTACTGGAATGAATCTAAGATGTTATATCCAGAGAGATTCATCAATGGTTCAATTGACTATAAAGGGACTAATTTCAAGTTTATTCCATTTGGTGCTAGGAGGAGGATATGTCCTGGCATGTCATATGTATGACTGTTGTCAAGCTTTCCCTTGCAAAATTACTATCTCATTTTGATTGGAAACTCCCTAATGGACTGAAAAATGAGAATCTAGACATGATTGAGGCTTTTGGTGCTTCTATTAGATGAAAAAAACGAGCTCCACATTATTCCTATTTGGTATCACTTAGGAATGACAATGGAGCAAGGCAGGGTCAATCTTATTAAAACCATCCACTTTTCAAAAACAAAAATCCACTCTATTCGAGGCGGATCAGTACAAAATCCATTAAATAGTTCAGATTTTGCCATCCCTATAATCATTACTACCATATGTTAAATAGTTAGAATATATGTATTCCACATGGCAATGAAAAGATTGTGAAATCACATTCCAAATTGGAGTTGTTGCTTCTTTTTCTTATTTTTTTAATTTTTGTTTGAATAATGTTTCCTTTAATTTTTCCTTGAAGTAGAAGCATATTGAAAAGACAAGTGAGTTGTAATTTAGCTGACAGTGTACTACGTTGTTTAAATTGAACTATTGTGTTGTTTCTCTTGGATTAGGTTGACATTCAACATTATATATTTGGGTAAATAACGGTAGTTGGGAGAACCCTGAAACTTAGCATTTATGATTAGCCACCTTAAAATTCTAAATTTTGGGAAGTGATTTTTTTTTTTTAGAATAAACTATATAGAACCATTTTTATTTTAACTACTCTAAATATTTTTTGTCAAGTTGATCATTGATGTTAAAAGAATTAACCAAACAAATCATTCTACTATTAAACTCATCTATTTCACACTTAATTTTTTTTAAATTATTTCTTTCTTTATTCTTTCATTCTTTATTTTTTTCCTCTTTCCTGTATTTTTCTTCATCTTCTTCATGCTTAACTTAACCCAAAGTCGGGAAATTATTGGGTGAGCTTCTTTTTTGAAATAATTTGTTGGATATTATTATTTGAACACCAAACACCATACAACCCCATAAAAGGCAAAAAGCAAGCCCAATTATATGTCCCAACTTAGCGAAAAGGCAAGAGATGTTCTAGAAGCCTCCAAATTGTAACAGGTACAATTAATATTTGCACGAATCCTAAAAACATGAACAGAAAAAGCTTCCAAATTTAATTATTTCTTTTTTCAAAGTTTCAAGAACTGTTCATCTGCTTCCCCCATCTCTTCAGATCCCTCTTCTCTCCAATTTGCATGACAGATTACTCACCCATCAGACCAGCAAGCTGGACATCCGTTCTCTCTTGAGCTCCTCTTTTGCAAAAGATAGGTACTCCTCCGCTCATATTCCACTGTTCCTTTTGTCTCAAACCCTCGATCGCAAGTAGATGAGCCACTCCATTTTTTGATCGTCCCGTATTTGAACTTGCATATTTGAAAACTCCTGCTAAGCCATTGATAGCCTTTTATGTAGCCATCAATTTTTGGTTTGTCATTATCCCTTCACTGTGCTTTTTTGATGATAGATAAGGTATCACCTTCTATCTCCATGGTAGTGAAACCTAAATCCAGTCCCATTTGAAGACCTTAAACATAAGTCAGGGGGCTTCTACTACAAAAAACCAAAGGTATGTTTTCATTGAGAACGATTCTAGAACCTAATACTCTTCCAGTCGCACCCCGAATCACTAGCCCTGAACATGACATCTTATCTGTTGTTTTGTAAGCTGCATCAAAGTTGATTTTGACAAAAGGATTATCTGGTGGCTTCCATCTCGTATCCCCCTTACACTTAACAAGTAATACTGTGTCCAGACCATCTAGTTCTCTGATATACGATTTAATAGAATGCGCAATTCCTAACCCAGTCTTTCGTTGTCTTTCATGTACCCATTTATTCCTATTGGTTTATATCGCCCAAATCGCGTAGACAAATAGATGACATTGACGAGGAATTATTTTCAAAGAACCAGGTAACCCAGTCCTGAAAACACAAAATTTTAATTGAGCTAGGCCTTGCACATTGCAATTGTTGCCAAATCTCCTTGATCACAGGGCAGCCTCTAAAAGAATGCTCTAAAGTTTCCTCTGAATCTACACATTTAGGACCAACAGTTTCATTTGATAACCGCTTGCAATATAAATTGCATAGAGTATGGATATAATTCTTTAAGCATCTCGAGAATGTAGTTTTCAATTTGGTGGGCAATTGTAGGCCCCATAATTTTTTTTTTTGTAAAACCGTCTGTATGTTGTCTATTCAAGTAGATGGTTAGGGTCCATTGATTTTTGTAGAAGTAATTTGTAAGCACTACGGATAGAATAGTCACCAAAGGCCTCTCCTTTCCACACCTGAAAATCCTCATGTGCAACACTCGCCAAACGAATTCTTAAAATTCTTTCAGCATCAATATCAGAAAAGGTATTATGAATTATCCCTTCATTCCACTGCCTTGAATCCCTTTCAATTAAATCTGCCACCACCATTGAATCTGGGATATGATCACTCATTTGTACTTTGTAATTAACAGAGCCTGGAACCCAAGAAACCTTTATAACTGAGATTTGATTACATGTTCCCACTTGCCAACACATTCCATCCTGGAGAATTCGAAGCCCAACTATTCTGCAAAGTATATGAAGGTATACTCCCTAATCCTGTATTAAGAAAGTTAGTTTCAGGATAGTATTTAGCTTTAAACGTATAAGCTAACAAAGAATTCAAATAATTAATTAATCACCATCCTTTTTTCCCAAGTAACGAAATATTGAATTTTGCAAAACATCGAAACCTAAGACCACCATTTTCCTTTAAATCGCAGAGTTTTCTCCATTCACACCAATGAATACCTCTCTTCCCATGCCCTTTTTGCCACCAGAACTTCTCGATTATGCCTTCCATTTCATTACAAAGAGAGATCAGAAGTAAAGAAACAAGCCATCGTATAAGCCAGAATGGCCTGTAAAATTGATTTTATAAAATTTTCTTTACCTCCTTGAGATAGAAACCGAGTGCTCCAGCTCAATTTTACATCTCATCCAATCTTTGAGCAGTTGAAAGGCCTTTTTCTTCCCGCTACCAACAAAATTAAGAAGCCCTAAATACTTTTTCGAGTTTGTAGAAGCACGAGCATGTAAGATTTGTGCTATTGCCTATTTAGTCTGCTCAAAAGTATTCAAACTATGGAAAATAGTTTATTTTCATAATTTATACATTGACCCAAAACTTCTTCATACTTTTAGAGTAGTCGTTTAAGGATATTCACCCCCTATTTGAAGCCTCTCCGAAAATAATACAATCATCAACAAACAAGAGATGTGAAATTTTTGGTCTCCGTCTACTCACTTTGACACCTCCCAACTCTCCTTCCCTTTTTACCAATTTCATTAGGGAAGACAAACTTTCACTGTAGATCAGAAATAGATAAGCGCTTAATGGGCCAGCTTGTCGTAGCGCTCTTGTGGGGAAGAATTTGTCCTTTTTTTTTTCCATTAATCATAATGGAGTACAAAATCGAGCTGATACACTTCATAATAAAATTCACTAAACTCTATCAAAACCTATCTTCAACATCATATGTTGTAAAAAAAAACCCTATTCAACTCAATTATAGGCTTTGCTCATATCTAATTTCAAGGCAAAAGAGCCTTCCCCCCCCCCCCCCTTTTTTTTTCCTTAAAAGAGTGTAAAACTTCAAAAGCAAGAAGGGCATTATTAGTTATCATATGCCTTGGGACAAACGCAGTTTGGGCCTCGTCAATGCAATAATCTAAAACTTGTTGGAATCGATTCATAACAATTTTAGAAATGATTTTATATAGAACCATACAAAGACTTATAGGTCTAAAATTATTCACATTCAACAGCTGAGCAATTTTAGGAATAAGTACAATATTAGTGGCATTAAACTGTTCCATATTCATACCTCTATTTAGAACTCCCATGTAGAAGTCGCTTACATCTCTTCCAACAATATTCCAAAATTTTTGGAAAAATAACGCTAGGAATCTGATAAAACCAACAGCTTTTTTTGGACCCATTGATTTCAATGCTGAAGCCACCTCATCATCTATCTAATTGGCCAATAACATCTGATTCATTTCTACTATTATACGAGTATCCACTCCTAACAAAATGTGTTCCATATTACCCACTCCTCTTGATACAAAAATATTAGTAAAGTATTTGCGTGCAAATTCTTCCACTTCAGTTTTTGACGTGGCTACATTACCTGTTTCATCCACTAGCTTCTAGATACGAATTGAATGTTTTCTTTGGGATGCAAAACTGTGAAAGAATTTGGTGTTTCTATCTCCCATTTTGAACTAATTTGTCCTATAATTTGGTGTTTCTATCTCCCATTTTGAACTAATTTGTCCTATCTCTTTGCTTCTAATAAGCTTTTTCCTTCTCAGTCTCCATATTAATATGGATTTTTATATTAATTATCTCAGCCATTGTATCATCATCCCTATCAAGTTCCAGCAACTGACCCAACTTGTCTTGCAAGCCTTTAGAAACTTCGGTTCACTTGCTTTTTATACCATTTGCCCATCTTTTTAGCCTAGCTGAAAGCGCTTCAAGTTTCTCCAAAACAGAACCAGAATTCAACTTCCAAATACGCTTTACTTCCTCTTCACAGGATTCCTCTAAGACCCACCACGATTCATAATTAAAATTCTTTCAACTTTTCTGCTAATTCTCTTGATCGATTTTGATTAAAAGGGGATAATGATCGAAAAAAGAATGCGGTAAGTGGTTTATTGAGAAATCTGGGAACAAATCAAACCACTCAATAATAGCCACCCCTATCAAGTCGTTCTCGAATATTAGTTTCAGGAAGGTTACCTCTTTCCCAAGTGAATTGAGGTTCAGCATACCCTGCATCCATTAATCTACAATCATCAAGCATTCTCCAAAAACATTCCATCCATCTTTCATCTCTTGGCACCCCACCAGATTTCTCGAAAGAATACAAAATTCTATTGAAATCTCCACATACAAGCCATGACAAGTCTTAATTTTGACTTAAACTTTGTAATAAATTCCATCTTTCCTCTCTGAAGTGCACATCTGGGATACCATAAGATCCGGTTAATCTCTATTTACTACCATTGTCATCCATCAAAACTTCAGCATCAATGTGATTCTGAGAATAACTTCGCAGGTGAACCAATTCATTTTTGTTTTAAGCTAAACTAAGCCCACCTCTTATTCCATTTGTTGAAACATAAACTCTATTAGAAAATATACATCACTTTCAAACCCTCTCCATTCAAACACTATTCAGCTTAATCTCCATTAAGAAGACAATTTGGAGATTCTAGATCTTCAGCATGTTTCGAAGTCTTCAAATTGTCTGCGTACTCCCCAATCTAGGACATTCCAACTTATCATTTTCATGGTTCCAGGTCAGCATGCTTCTTGGTTGCCGTCGATATTAGAAGGGAACAAACATTATGTTGTTCATTTGTGATCCCTAGCGAATCTTCCATTCTCGAAATGCTAGAGTCCAAAAAGACTATCGTGGGCCTTTCCTTTTTGTCCAACTGTGCAACAAGGCTTTCCTCAAGATCATGGTCCATTTCAAATTGGCCAACACCACTGGAAGATCCCATGGAATTTATTTCCATTTTTTTAGGAAATCACTCCAAATTAAATCCCAAGATTGGATTTATTTTCTTCCTTAAATCTCTCCTAACATCCTCCCTTGATTTCTCCCCAAATCATGGCTTGTCAGATTTCTTTCCCAAAATTCATCATCCCCTACCTTCCGAAGTCAAACACTATTCTCAACCATAACTCTTCTAGATTGCACTTTCAAATGTGAGTTCCATCCCGGCTCCAAAACCTCATCCTATTTTGTTAATCAGACAAGGCAAAATTTATCATTACGTCCCAACCACTTGTAAAGAAAACAAAATAAAGTCAACCTCTCATATCGAAATGAGACATAAGTTGAATTTGATTAGGATAATATGATCTTCTTTTTTCTTTTCAATGTCTTCTTGGTATCCACTTCTACTCTAAAATGCTAGAAACTCATGAATCCTTTACCTAGAGGTTTCACATCATACTCCGCAAAACGTCCAACAAATTTTCCCAGTTGTTTTGCCACACTTTCCGAAAAGAAATTGGGGGAAGATCATGAAGCTAAATCCAGAAAGGTGAAAATACTAGAGGAACTTACATTAGGTCTTCATTATTCTCTAAACAATGATGAATCAACAAGTGGTTATTAAAAGTCTATGGGGCCCCTTCCAGTACACGCTTGATATCCATCTCATCGAAAAACTTGAAAAGAAACTTTTTTCTCCCAAATATGATATCAGTACTCCCCTGAGGGGATGCTAAAGATTTTCCATAGTATTTTTCATAGCCAAAAAATGAACAATACACTTTGTTAAGAAATAACCAACCAAACATAACTTGTAAGTCGATTTTTGTGCCTCTCGATCTATTGACAACGGAATTCCAGCATCTTTTTCATCTTCAAGATTTAAAGTCTTCCATTTCCTTCCCCATCTTGCCTTCTCGGCAGAACTAACGTACTTCAAAAAAAAAAAAAAACACAAGAATACCAAAAGACAGAATAAAACCAAACGTGCTATCAAGAGCAGACTTTTTATTCTTGGGTGAGCTTCTTAAGATGAACTTCTCATGAGCTTTCATAAAACAGAAAATTTTTAATCAATTATTCCTATAAGCTTCTAACAACTACAAAAACCATCAACTATTTACTCAAATTCTTAAAAAAAGACACAATTTTCTAACCAAATACTCAAAGTCCTATCGGAAACCTAACTTTGTAAAGATTCTTAAAAAATTGTAAAAATTGTTAATTATAAATCATAAAAATTTTAAAATTATTTTTTGGCATTATAAATATTATAAATCATAAAAAGTTGTTAGAGAATGTTGTTATATATGAGATATATTGTAATTTAGGGGATGCTTTGTTATGTATCATATATAGTTTATGGTTTTGGTAGTGGTTATAGAATATTATTGGGAACCCAACTTTGTAAAAATTATTAAAAAAATATTAATTAAAAACTTTAAAATTTAGAATGAAAAAAAAATGAAATTTTATGATTTTTAGAAATTTTCATTAACGATTTTTCTTTTACAATTTTTACATTGTTTTAAGAATTGAGCATTTGGTTATAAAATTGTGTTTTTTTTTTCTCTAAAAGTTTGAGTATTTGGTTCACAAGAACGCATTGTCACATGGGCGAAAGCACACCTTACT
This sequence comes from Gossypium longicalyx, assembly GCA_025698465.1. Classification (NCBI taxonomy): domain Eukaryota; kingdom Viridiplantae; phylum Streptophyta; class Magnoliopsida; order Malvales; family Malvaceae; genus Gossypium; species Gossypium longicalyx. Next base: position 87,094,279 of record CM046995.1, read on the forward strand.
AGACACATTTTCACTAAAACCACATCCAATAAAGTGTGTTTTTACCCAACATATTTTTTAAAAACAAAAAATTCAAATCGTTGAATGTCAACAATTAAAAAACCAGGGCTCTTGATTTTTAACTGTTGGCTGAATGGTTAAATAAAATTTAAATTAAAATATTTAATTTCAACGATGAAAGGAAAAAAGAAAAATTTCCCCCAAGTCCCTAAAATCCTCTATATATACCCAAACCAAATTTAATTTTTTCTTACTCCATTCAATCAATACCATATTTAATTTTTATTCTCAAAATTCATTTCCTCTCAATTTTCTATCTCAATTCCTAAGTAGATTACACAATATTATTCTATCTCAATATCTATTTCGATTTTCATCATCTCAAATATCTCCAAGTAATTAACATAAGGTAATTTACATTTTGAAAGTGTTTAAAATTTTTAATAATAGAATTAAGTTGTTTGCATCTATCAATATAGGGTCGAAATATATTATTTTCATGTTAAATAAATTGTTAACTTAGTGGTGTTTTAATAGTATTATAAAATTTTAAATATTTCATTGTTAAATTAATTTATTATATTTAATTTGATAAATGTTACAAATTTTAAAATGTCACCGTCCCTGATTCGTTTGGATTATACACAAATATTTAGCGTCTAATTAACAGATGGTAAGAAAATATGATTATATTTTTCATATTTTTTAATATCATTATTAAGTTGTTGAAATTTATTTAGTATTTTGATTGAGTTTTATGTTTATATAATTAGGACAAAGATTGAATTATTAAAACATAAATATGCAATTTAAGTATGAGAGCACCATGTGTTATAGAATGGTAGTTGAGTGAGGCAAGATTCTTACACACATCCCACACTTAGTAGAGCTTTGTTGGAGAGATGAAAACTCCAAATACACACATTTTATCTTTCGTGCGATGAGTGTACGATTACACTCAAAGATGTGACATTACAACTCAGTCTACTAGTTCATGGAGTAGTCACTACAGGATTAGTGCATGTTGAGGATTGGAGGCCAATTTGCCACCAACTATTGGGCAAGGTGCTAAACAAGTTTAGTGGCAGTCGGATATATATGAAATGGCTAGAAGATAATTTCTCACATCTCAACAACTCTTTTAAAAGGTTGAAAGATAACAATTTTCTCGAGCATTTATATTGAGGTTGATCGGGGGTTTCTAATGCTAGACAAATCTCAAAATAAGGTACATTTAAGGTGGTTTCTACAACTAATTGACCTAAAAGAAGCCGATCGACTCAGTTGGGGATCAGGTGTCTTGGCTACGTTGTACCGAGAGATGTGTCAGGCCACTATAGCACCGAAAATTAATATTGGTGCATGTATACTTCTTCAATCATAGGCATGGTATCGTTTACCATTTTTAAGTCCCCGAGTAAACTTTCTCCACCAATTTCCACTCATATTAAGGTAAGATTCATTTAATAATATAGTTATCATATTATTGTTTTCATTATTATATTTTCGAAATAACATATTATTTGAACAAGTGGAACAATGACACAATGCATATGGGTATGCCAAATGAGCTTCAAGATATCAGATTATTGTTAGATCAACAATCAGAAGCTGAAGTTAGATTTTGAGTTTTTCAGTTACATAATAATAATGTAAAGATTTGAAATCTATTATTAGAGACATAATGAAATTTATAATTTCATACTGCAGTTTGAAAGGATGTCATACTCTGGTTCAAGAATTAAAGAATGCATCTTAGCTAAAATTTTGACGAATCGTAATATTTGACACGTCAAATTGCCGTTGATAGTTTTTGCAATAGTTGAGATGTATGAATCTGATTAAGTGATACTATAACAACCCGGTTTTAGCTAAATCGGAACAGTGGTTTTGGGACCACAAATTTGAGGTCGTAAAATTATTTTAATATTATTTTTTTGGTATTAACAGCATGTGAATTTATGTGTGAAAATTTTGTGAGCTAATTTTATCGTTTAATAGCTCAATTTGAGAAAAAAGGACTTAATCGCATAAAATGCAAAAGTTGCATTCTATATGATAAAGGTGTCTATTTGCCACGGTTTATTAAATGGGAGGTCCTCATGATGAAATTGGACCAGAGATAGTGTTAATGGACATTAATGGACATCCATTAGTTGATTTTATATGTTTATAACTAAGGGTAATTTTGTAAAATGGTAATTAATGTTATATTAATTAAAACAAAACAAAATAGTGGTCATTTTGTTAATCTTTTTGCACTGAAAATAGAAGAAAGAAGAAGTCATTTTAGGGCTCAAACATTCAGCACTTCTCTAGCTTGATTGAGGTATGTTTTGAGCTCGATTTTTTATGGTCGTGAAACTAACTAAAAATTTGAGTTAAGGCAAGCGCACCTATCGAATAGTAGTATAGTTATGGTGCGATCAGAAATATCGTATCCACGAGGACTAAAAGTACTAGTAATTACTATCTTTTTATTATCTAGCCTAAGAATTAAAGGGTGTTTTTAAACTAAAACTAATTATCTAATTAACTAAAATTACGAAGAGATTAAAGTTGGAAAATACTTTAGGAAAATCGATGGAGAAGATAATACACAAGGAAGAATTCACCTAGACTTCACTTATTATCTTTGAATTAGATGATTTATTCACTTGACTTATTCCGTAGAAATCCCTGTTTCATGTTAATATCTCTCTCGAGAATAAAAACAACTGACTCTAGGTTGATTAATCGAAATCTCTTTCTAACTAAAACCCCTATTGTCGCATTAACTCGATCTATGGATTCCCTTATTAGATTTGACTCTAATCTGATAGATTTATGTCGTCCTATCTCTAGGATTGCATGCAACTCCGCTTAATTATGAATGATCTACTCTTAAACAGAGACTTTTCCTCCACTGAATAAGCACATCAAAAACCTAAATTAATATCCTAGAATATTAAAATAAGGGTTAAACTCATAATTAAGAATAAGAACAAGTATTTATCATATAAATCAAAGAGTAATAAGACTCGTCTTAGGTTTCATCTCCCTTAGGTATTTAGGGGGTTTAGTTTATAGTAATAATGGAAAACATTTCAAAGTTTGGAAAATAACAAAACATAAAGAAATCCAAAGAATCTAGGAAATTGGATAGAAATCTTCAGTCTTGATGTAGATCCTGCCTCCGAGGTGATTCCGATGGCTATCCTTCAGTATTTCTTACCTTCTACTCTCCATCTCCCTTCTAATCCTCTTTTAGGGTGTTTAAATAGGCTTTAGAATGCTTCCCAACCCTCCAAAGTGGCCTTTTTCGAGTAGAATTAGACTTAGGCTCGACAGGGACACGGCCGTGTAAAGGTGCTTCAGGCCGTGTGCAATTCTGACTTAGTTTAATGTTGACACGACCATAACACACAGGCATGTAGTCTACACGTGTGTCACACACGGGCTTGTGGATAACCTGTGTGGAAGTGCCTAGGCGGTGTGAAACACTAATTTAGGTCCAATTTGTCCGTTTTTGGCCCGTTCCTCGTTCTTTTTGTTATCATAAGCTCTCTTTAGTATAAAATATGAAATTAAAAGATTAGGAGCATCAAATTCAAAAAAACCAAGGAAAAATCATCCATAAATTTGGGAAGCATGAGGGTAAAAATATGTATATATTATGGTTTATCAAATATCCCCACACTTAAGCATTTGTTTGTCCTCAAGCAAAATCCTCAACTTACAACTAAAATAAACCCTTCTGAACTTATAATTCTCATCAATAGTGTTCGAAATAATTCACAAGTAATCATACATTAAGAGCTTAACTAAAAGAACATTAAAGTTTCAAACAATCCAAAATTGAATATTTCAATCATCAAATCATAAGTATCCCCTTTTATCTAAGTAATCATCTTTAATTCCAAATTGACAAGTTTGACATCCTCACTAATGATTCACTCAAATCACTCAAAGTGTTTAAGGTTCAATAATTAAGCACTCAATAGTCAAACATGAAAAGTTATTACCATAGGCTTGCATGAAAATCAAATCTCTACCACTATAAATTAGATGATATACAAATCAAAAGGTCTTTAACAGGGTTGTAATGGGGCTTGGGTTAAACGTGTGGATAAAGGCTGAAAAAGAGGGTTAGAATCGAGATTAATTTAATAAATCACCAAACTTAGAAAAACAAAGCTAATCACTTAATTACAAACAAGTGCCAGATTTAACCCTAACCAAAACTAATGAATTGAGCTTTTCTTTCAATATAATGACTTTAACTTATCCAAGCTCTTTAGAACAATATGTAATTTGTATGAATATCAATACATTTTCTTTTTTTAAGAATAAGAGCATAACGGAAAGTACATAATAAGGAATAATTCATCAACTGGAATGAACGAACATAGTTAGGTAACTAATCAAATCAAATCTCGATAAAAAAAAGTCAATGAAAAGGGAGAAATTCTTAACGAATCAAAAAGGGTTAAGTTATGGGTTAATATTAAGGGAAAAATCAAGAAATAATAGTTAAGGTGCAAAGGGGTTCACTAAGGGTCAATTATGTGGGTAGGCTTTTTGTGGAGTGAATAGGTTAAGGCCTAAATGCCTTTATCATTTTAGTATATCAAATCAAATGTGTGGTCTCGACAGGTATAATCGATGCGGGTTTTAGAATAGCAAAACAATGTTGATACACTCATAAAAACAATCAGTGAGCAAGAAAGATATATGCTCTAAAAGGCTCAAAATCTCACGAAAATTATGGGTATTTGATTTCAATCCTGTGAATTCAAAACTTCAAGATAATACCTTAATTCAGGGAGACAACCTAGCAATTTTAATTTTCAAAAGCCAACTTATCATGCTTGATTCTCTAATGTCTTAGAGTTTAAACAATCAATGCACAGTTACCTATTATTTAATTCAAAACATACCAATAAGTATCATAAATCGATCAAAATTCATTCTAAAAATGATATGAAAAGATTATTTGAAAACAAGATAAAAGTTCAGGGATTTTCTAATAATCACATAAATAACCTCCCCACACTTAAGATGTACATTGTCCTCAATGTACAAAGATAGATTATAGCAATATAAGTATAATATCAGAAGAGAGGGAAAAAAGTGAAACTGCCCTGAATTTTTGGATGTAATCCTTAGAAGAGCGAAAGCAAGAGTTGTAGAGAAAGCCGAATGAAAGACATAATTCTGAGTAACTAATAAGAAAAGAAACACCATTGTGGAAGAGATTTAAGGGATCACTTAATAATAATTATAAAGATAAACATAGTTCAAAATAAAAAAAAATAAGTCTTCAAAAATAAATAAGAGAAAATGAAATTGTAATAATAATAATAATAATAATAATAATAATAATAATAATAATAATAATAATAATAATAATAATAAAGGGACTCAAAGGTCCTCATTATCGGATGCCTCGTAGGTCGACAGTGCCGAAGGAGAGATGTGGAGGTGGTGGCAAATCTGTCGAAGAGTGGCATCGATGCTGTCAAATCGCTCAAAACACTGCTGCTCAAAGTGAGTGAATCGCTCGGATAAATCTGTCAAAGTGGTAGCAGGAGGTTGGTGACTCGGTGGTGGTGGTGGGGGTGGGTCCTCGTGAGGGGGAGGGACATAACCGATGTGTCCTCTGCTCATCCCGGTCATCGATCGGATGAGTGCATCTTGAGGGGTTCGAATCCACGGCGTCGCTCTATCATCCTCATGTGGATCATGCTGGAAATTCTCTGATGAGATATTTAGCTGACTAGTGTGAGTGTCGATGACATCTCTAGAGTGTCGAAGAGGCCGAAGTGTCGAGCGAAGCGAGTCACGTAGGGGCCAAGGCAGATGGGACCCCTCCTATGGCGATCCATCTGGTGGCGAAAAGCAAGGGCAATAAAATATGCCAAATCAAATACAAGGCCAATCGCCATGCTCCATAAGAAATAAGCGTCGATGGTGCTAACGACGCCGGTGCTCTCTCTCCTCCCAGTCAAGGTGTGAGCCAAGATTGCATGGATGTAACGTAATGCTGAAGGAAGAGAAGTCGCCTTTGAGTGACTTGTATCATAGGGAATCGTACTCGCCCTAAGGTCGGTCCAACAGTAAGAGGATGAATAGTGTATGTGATGGTGAAGCTATAAAAAATTCTCAAAGGCCATGAACTCCTCCGTGTAAAGGCCCAAAGCAGCTCCAAACTCTGGTACACTCATGTGTCTTACGAGTCCACCAAGTCTAAAAATGATAGTACCAGCCTCGTAATGTGTATTCATCACATGCTGTAGATGGAACGTAGTGCAAAACTCCAAGGTCAGCTCTGAATAGGTAGGCTTGATAATTGCAAAGAACCAATCCCATGGGGTAGTATCGAGATGGAATCAAACAAGGTGAGCAAGTTAGACCTGCTCCAACGCGGCCCAATCAATACAACTGGCCACTCCTAATGGTCATACTCGAAAAAGCTAGAATAGGTCATCCTGTGAGCCTGATGAGAATCGAAATAGAGGGTGACGAGCTTCGGTTGATGCACTCGAAGATGTTACGCCGAGGCCCTTCTGCTTTTTTGAAGCGGGGACGACAGTCTTCTTGCCTCGTGTGCTCATCATAGTATTCCTGAAAGTAGAATAGTTCAATATTAGTAAAGCAAGAATAAATATCACCAATCAAACATATCGAGAAACTGAGGAGGAGAAATGTGAATAAGACAAAAGTGTGACTTAAAAGACTCTAGTGTGATAAAATAAAAATGGTGGGCATGTATAATCTAGTCCTATAGGCACTAATGTCAAAACTAGCAGACAATAACTCGAACAAACAGTGTATGAAATTAATGAGCAATAGTAATAATAATAAAAATAAAAACTAATGCAATGAAAAAAATAAGTGCTAAAGACCCTAATATTGATGACACACTAAGTCCACCCAAATATCAAAGGTTCCATGCATAAAACAATGGGTGAATGAAAATCAAAAACCAATATAGTGCAATCCCCAATCCCAACTGTTCAGAAATAGTATTATAACTACTAAGAATCAACAGAATTAAAAATTAGTCCCACTTAATAAAAGACTAAAATAAAATAGATAAATAAAAATAATAAAGAAAAGAGAATGCAAGAACCGATTGTTATGGTGGAGTGGACGGTGGTAGTTGGCCAACAGTCAAGGAGGAGCAGGTGAGGGTTGGTCAAATGGGGGAATGGGGATGCTGGTGTGGTCGGTTTGGTTTTGGGGGGGAACAAGGGGGAAAGTTTAAGAGGGGGTCGGATGATCGGTTGATGAGGAAAAAGAGGAGAGGAGAAGAAAGGAAAATAAGGAGGAAAGAAGAAAAGAAGAGAGAGGAAGGAAGACGACCGATGGTGGTTGACAGTGGCCGGAAGAGGGGGCTGAAGGGGTTACGGCGGCTAGGGTTAGGAGAGTTGGGGAAGAAGACAAAGAAAATAAAGTTAGGTTTGGGGGTTCTTAAAGGGGCACATCCGTGTGAGACCCGTATTAGGCCACACGCCCATGTGGCTCGAGTTTAGCCCGTGTTTGTCGTGAAAATTAAACGCCTAATCGTCACACGACCTAGAGACATGCTCGTGTGATCAGGCCGTGTGGTTCACACGGCCATGTTGCATAGCCGTGTTCTTTGTTGTTCGCTTCTCCCACACTCGTGTGGTATCCTACACGCCCGTCTGTCTGAACACACGGCCGTGTGCCTTACCCATGTAACTCTCTAACTTGTTTGAAAATTGAAAATTTTGGCTCCAATTTTCACACAGCTTAGGACACACCCGTGTGTCCAGGCTGTGTGCTTCACATGGCCGTGTCGCATGCCCGTGTAGATTTATCGCAAGCCACGTGGCTCGATATTTAAAGATTTCGTAGCCCTGTTTCCACACGGCCAAGGACACGCCCGTGTGTCTAGGTCGTGTGGGTCACTGTTCCTGCGTCAAAGACACAAAAAATAGCTAAAATAAACTAGTTAGTGGTGTTAGTGCTCGGGTTGCCTCTCGAGAAGCGCTTATTTAAAGTCTAAGCTCGACTTACCTCATATTTGCACGGTCACAGTGGTTTGAAGAGTTGAGACTCCTCACCTCTGCTATTAATTTTATCAAAATAGGGTCTGATTCGAGTATTATTTACCTTGAAAGTTCCGAATTCAGTATGTGTTACCTCGACTGTACCATGTGGGAAGATATTCAACACCGTGAAGGGAATCGCTCCGTTTGTATTGTGCTCTAAAGTAGCAATTTGGGGGGTCTTTTTCATTTACCAATACTTTGTCCCTGACTTTAAATTGCGTTGTTTCATCCCTATGCTTGTCGTGGTGTTGCTTAGATTTATCGTGTGCTTTTGGTTTCTCCTTGACATGTGTTCGCCATTCGTCTAGTTCAGCGATTTGTAATCTTCGTTCCTCGTGAGTCGCTCTGTTTTTATGGCATGGATTTGAATGAAGCTCCATCACATTTTTCGTAAAGGACTCCTGCAAAGAAGTTTGAGTCATAATATTACTCGAGTTAACAGAACTTAAACAATCGTCTCGATGACCAGATATATTAGCAGAATTACGAGCTTGAAGTGTAATCATGTCTTCTCCTACACAAAGTATCAATTCACCTGTGCCAACATCTATGATAGTTCTAGCGGTTGCTAAAAAGGGCCTTCCTAAAATTAGAGGTACGTCACTATCCTCGTCCATGTCTAGAACAACAAAGTCAACTGAGAATATAAATTTATCAATTTTGACAAGAACGTTTTTAATAATACCCCTAGGAATTCTAATTGTTTTATCTGCTAATTGAATGCTCATCCTAGTTTGTTTGGCTTTCCCAAGACCTAGTTGTTTAAACATTTTATAGGGTATGACATTAATACTCACCCCTAAATCAGCTAACGCATTGTTAACATTCAAACTACCAATTAAGCAAGGAATCGTAAAACTCCCTGGATCTTTTAACTTGCTGGGTAGCTTATTCTGTAGAATGGCTGAGCAAACTATGTTTAGTTCCACATGCGATGCATCATCTATCTTTCATTTATTAGCCAAGAGCTCCTTTAAAAATTTCACTGCGTTTGGCATCTGCGAAAGAGCTTCAATAAATGATAAGTTAATATGTAATTTTTTTAATAATTTAAGGAATTTACCGAATTGTTCGTCCATGTGGTCTCTCCTTGTCTCCTTAGGGTATGGTACATGAGGTTTATATTCCTTGCTTACCGGCTTCTGTGTACCATTGCTTACATCAACCTTACTTTTATCTTCCACATTGTCTTGCCTCGGTTTCGGTTCAGCTTTAACTAACCCTTCATCATTGTGCACAGTAATGACATGAAGTTGCTCCCTTGGGTTAGTTTCAGTGTTACTTGGTAGGCCACCTTGTGGTCGTTCACAGATCAATTTAACAAGCTGTTCTATTTGAGTTTCGAGCCCTTGAATCGATGCTTGTTGATTCTTAAGCACTGTTTCGGTATTCTGAAAACGAGTTTCTGACACTGAGATGAATTTTGTGAACATCTCTTTAAGGTTCGGTTTCTTTTCTTGCTGGTAAGGTGGTTGTTGAAAGTCTGGGAGATGTTGTGGCCTTTGATTTCCTTGACCACCCCACGAGAAATTGGGATTGTTTCTCCAACCTGCATAATAAGTGTTACTATACGGGTTATTTTGAGGTCGAGGATTATTACCCATATAGTGGACTTGTTCCTCCTCGGTGCTAGGGTTGAAGGATGGATAATCTGTGTTGTGTATTCCTCATCCATTTGAATCACACCTCATCACTGGATGTACCTGAGTAGAACCATACAGACCATCAATCTTTTTATTTAAAAGTTTTACCTGGTTAGATAGCATAGTAACCGTGTCGAGGTTGAAAACACCGGCTGCTTTTGTCGGGTTTGTTCTCGTGACTTGCCACTGATAGTTATTCAGTGACATCTCTTCAATAAATTCATAAGTCTCTTCAGGTGTTTTGTTGTTTAAAGTTCCACTGGCGGCTGGGTCGATAAGTTGCCTTATTGAGGGGTTCACACCATTATAAAAAGTCTGAACCTACAGCCATAGAGGTAACCCATGGTGAGGGCACCTTCTTAATAAGTCCTTATATCTCTTCCATGCATCATAAAGTGTTTCCAAATCCATCTGCACAAAAGAAGAGATGTCATTCCTCAATTTAGCCGTTTTAGCTGGCAAAAAATATTTTAATAAAATTTTTTTGGTTATTTGTTCCCAAGTAGTGATTAACCCTCGTGGTAACGAGTTCAACCACTGTTTAGCCTTGTTTCTTAATGAAAAGGGAAATAACCGAAGGCGAATGACATCGTCAGAAACGCCATTGATCTTAAAGGTGTTGCAGAATTCCAGAAAATTCACCAAATGAGTGTTTGGATCCTCGTCCTGCAAACCATCAAACTGAACAAACTGTTGTATCATTTGAATCGTGTTAGGTTTCAGTTCAAAATTATTTGCAGCAATAGTAGGTCTAACTATACTCGATTCATCTTCTGTTAAAGTAGGTTTAGCATAATCATACATAGTACGTAGAGCAGGATTCTGATCTATTAGATTTACAGCAACCATAGGATGTAGCGGATTATTCTGATTTTTAGCCATCTCCTCGGTTGTGGTGTGAATATCATCCTCTTTCCCTTCCTCTATGTATTGTAAGCTTCGCTTTATTTCCCTTCGATTTCTGCGAGCTGTGCTCTCGATCTCACTATAAAAAAGTAGAGGTCCTGACGGGTTTCTTCTAGTCATAAACTATAAGAACCTGCTAGAAGTAAAGAAAAGAAAAATTAGTAAAGAAAAATTAAACTAAAAGCAAAAAACGTAAATTGCAATAAAAGTAAGAATGGCTAAAGTAATAAAAATCAAGCGTTCCTAATATCTTAGCCTTGGTAACGGCGCCAAAAACTTGATGGTCGTGAAACTAACTAAAAATTTGACTTAAGGCAAGCGTACCTATCGAACAATAGTATAGTTATGGTAAGACCAAAAATATCGTATCCAAGAGGACTAAAAGTACTAGTAATTACTATCTTTTTATTGTCTAGCCTAAGAATTAAAGGGTGTATTTAAACTAAAACTAATTATCTAATTAACTAAAATTACGACAGAGATTTAAGTTGGAAAATACTTTAGGAAAATCGATGGAGAAGACAATACCCAAAGAAGAATTCACCTAGACTTCACTTATTATCTTTGAATTAGACGATTTATTCACTTGACTTATTCCATAGAAATCCCTGATTTATGTTAATATCTCTCTCGAGACTAAAAACAACTGACTCTAGGTTGATTAATCGAAATCTCTTTCTAATTAAAACCCTTATTGTCGCATTAACTCGTATCATATTCTATTCATAAGGCTCAATCGAAAATTCTCGCTCGTCGAAACTTCGTCGAGTACGTTCAAAGAGTCATTCACAGTTCATACAATATTAAAGCATTTAGAATATAAATATAACAATGCATTATTTACATACGAACTTACCTCGGTACAAAAATAGTAAAATTTGACCTAATCGTCAAACACTTTGTTTTTCCCTCGATCTAGGTCCGAAACTCATTTTTCTTAATCTATAATAACAAATTTAACTTATTTGATACTCACATTACTCAATTCAGTCCAAAAAATCATATTATGATAAAATTATTTTTTCCCCTAATGTTTCATAGTTTTACAATTTAGTCCCTAGGCTCGTAAATTGAAATGTATTCAATTTATTCAAAACCCAAGCCTAGGCAAACCATTTTCATACTTATACCAGCCCACATTTTCCACTAAATCACACTTTGACTACTTATTTTATAACTTTTACAAATAAGTCTTTTTTGACATTTTTACCGAAAATCACTTAGCAAGAGCTGTTTATCAAACACCAAACATGCATTTTCTATCATTAGAAATCAAAATACACAAATATCTATCATGGTTAAAATTTTAAAGTTCATCTTTCTTTCAAATTAGCCATTGAATAAGCTAGATTAGGTTACAAGGATCTTAAAAACATAAAAATCATTAAAAACGAGTCTAGAACGGACTTACAATCGAGCTTGAAAACTTGACAAAACCTAGCTATGAAAACCCTTGAGAAATTCGGCTATGGGAGGATGAAATTGAAAAGATGACATATTTTATGTGTTTTATTTTGTCTTTACTAGCCAAATGACCAAAATGCCCTTCACTTAAAACTTTGAAATTTCATCCTACCATGTCCATTTTTGTCCACTAACTTAAAAAATGGTCTAATTACCATATAAGGACCTTCAATTTAAAATTTCATAGCAATTAGACACCTCTAGCTTCTAGAACTCAAGTTTTGCACTTTTTACAATTTAGTCTTTTTTACTAAATTGAGTGCTCAAATGTCAAAATTTTCGAACAAAATTTTCACAAAATCATTCCATAAAATTGTAGACCATAAAAATATAATAAAAATAAATTTTTCTGCGTCAAATTTGTGGTCTCGAAACTACTGTTCCGACTAGACCCAAAATCGGGCTGTTACATTTATAGCTTAGTAAGCTCATATGAAAATAAGAACTAATTATCACCATTCATTTACATTTAAAAATAAATAACATATCTTGCATTTAAACATTAATCACCAAGTTAACATAAAATTTAACCACATAAATGATAGTAAGCTCTCAACTTTCTTTAACTCATTGTTCGAATAGTTTTCCGTACATACCTGTATCAATACGTATCTATTTCTCATCAATTCAAATCTTTAGTATGGCCGTTGAACCATTCAGAATAGAAGTCGGATACTCAAGAGTCTCGCACACTAAGTGCCAATATCATAGCCCGAAGCCAACTCAATATATCTTACACCCGAAGTGCTAATATCATGACCAGAAGCCAAATCAATAAAGCTCGCACCCGAAGTGCCAATATCATGGCCAAAAGCCAAATCAATGAATCCCCTAATGACATGACACTAGTAATTCTAATCTATTCCTAAGGTTCAATGGGGATTTCGAATGCTGATTTGTCGTCGAATCACTATCGAACATATCCGTTGTCTCGTATTCACAGTTTATGCATTATCAAAGCATATAAAATATACGAACTTACCTCAGATACAAAAACGGCTAAACGAGCCAACTATTTCGTAACCTTATTCTTTCCCTGATCTAAGTCCATATTTAACTTTTCTTGATCTATATGTAATCAAAATCAAATTATTTAATCATCTCTCTATTTAATTTAATCCAAAATTCACTTTAAGGCATTTTACACAATTGCCCCTAATGTTTCACATCTTTTACTATTTAGTCCTTATTTCATAAAACACAAATTCATGCAATTCAATCAAAACTCATGCTAGCCGAATTTCAATTAGGTCCCTAGCAGCCCATATTTTCCATTTGTTTCACATTTTAACCTCAAAGTTTCCACATTTTACAATTTAATCCCTATTCTGCATTTTCACTAAAAATCACTTAACAAAACTTGTATAATTCACAACCAACATTCATAATCTATTATCAAGCATCAAAACATGCATGCATTCATCAATGGCATCATTCAAAATATTTAATATTTTTGCAAAATAGTCCCTATGCTAGCTAGACCTAGCTCCAACGATCTCAAAAATATAGAAATCATTAAAAACGGGACAAAAATTGACTTACAATTAAGCTTGCATGTGGCCGAACCCTAAAAATCTCCCATGGCTTCTTAAGCTTTCAATTTTCGGTGAAAATATTGAAGAAGAAAGATGATAGCTTTAGTTACTTAATTATTTTACTTATTAATTCACTAAATTACAAATTTAACCTTAGTTATATAGCTTAAAAATCATTTAATACTTGTCCATATTTGTCCACTCAAGCTAATAATGGTATAATTACAACATAAGAACCTTTACTTTAAGGTTCTATAGCTATTAGATACTTTTAACTAATAGAACAACACTTTTACACTTTATGCGATTTAGTCCTTTTTATCAAATTAAGCACTCAAATGATAAAATTTCTAAAGGAAATTTCACACAATCACTTTATCATTCTGTAAATATTAAAATAATAATAAAATAAATATTTTAATCTTGGATTTGTGGTCCCGAAATCACTGTTCCGATTTGTATAAAAACGGGCTGTTACAATAAGTGACTAAAATATAACTTGAGGCAAAAAAAAGTGATTATTTTAATAATTTACCCTTAATATGAAGTATTTTAATGTAATAATGATATGGTTAAATATATAAATCCCATTTAGATACTTTATTCAATTCATTTCAAAGGGAAAGATGAGCAAATGTTAACAAACAGAAGAGAATAAAAGAAAATGAAAGGATATTGGAGAGGTTTAGGAATGCTTTTGAAAAGTGCTTTAAAAAAGTGTTTTGGAAAAGTGCTTTTGAGAAGTTTGTTTTAAGATTTGAGTGTTTATCATTAGGGGTGAGCAAAATCCAATTCGATTCGAAAAATTCGATAAAATTTTCAAATTTTGAATTAAATAGTTCGAGTTATTTGAGTTAATCAAGTTATTTGGATCAACTCGAATAAAAAAAAGTTTTTCGGTTTAACTCGAATGTGAATTACACAATTCGAGTTATCCGAAAATTTAAATAAGAAAAGGTAAAACTACGTCATTTTGATAAATGTTTATCTTTTCTAAAGTTAAAAGTCAAAACCATTAAGTTAAAAGGTAAAACTATGTTGTTTTGATAAATGTTTACTAATTAAGTTAAAAGGCAAAACCATTATATTGTTTATGTTGTTAAATAATTTTATACTTCGTTTACTAGTTAAATAATCGGTTTATGTAAGCACAACATTGAGTACAAATAATAGGATTCGTTAACTCGACTCGACTTGACTCGAAATTTTTTAACTCGATTCGATCCAATTTGAAAAAAATTCAAATTGAGTTCGGTTGCTAAAATAGGATTCGTCAACTCGACTAACTCGGAATTGTTTTACTCAATCCGACTCGACTTGATCGAATGCTCACCCCTATTTAGCATTGTTGCCAAAAAAGTACTTTTGAAAAATAAAATGTTCATTTTAAACATGATATTATCAAGTAATAGGTGTGCATTTAAATAATGTTAAAATTAGTTAATATTATTATATTTAAGTAAGAATATAAAAATAATTGATTATAACTTGTTGTTAATATTTTAATATATGAAATATAAATTTTAAAATTTTTTAAGCAATAAATATTAATTATTTATAAAATTTAATTAGAATATATAAACTATATTTTAAATATTTAAATAAAACCATTAAATATTTGTAATTAGATATTGACAGATTTGTATTATTTTAAAAAATATTTTTTTATTTTTAATTAATAATTTTAACACATTTGTGATTAAGCACCAAGAAGAAAAAAAAAAGGAAAGTACTATATTGTTGGTAGGGTGAAAAGGTAATTAAATACCAAAAGTACTGTTAGGAGAGGAAAAACTAAAAAATTTTAGCTTATTTTTTTCAAAAATACTTTTGAAAAATAAAAAATTTCAAGTTAAAGCAACTTATTTAACACAACTTTTCTTGTAAAAGTACTTTTCAAATCAAAAGTATTTATTTGTAAACACTACTAAACTAACCCTTCTTTATAAAATAAAATTTAAATTTAAAACAATATTAACAAATGAATAGTATGCTCGAATTCAACACTTTGTGGCGCCGCTCATATTCGTCTACCATTTAAAATATAAGAAAAAAAACCTCATTCGTTTCAATAACAGATTAAATATGATGCCTGTTTGGTTTGACCGAATTGACACATATGGTATGGTGGTTTCTTTGGGTTATTGGTCAATACTCCATTGGGGTTATATATTCGGGTCCCAACCAAGCAAAATAATAACAACCAGCACCACCACTTCGATGCATGAACTGACTGACAAGATTTGGTCAAAGGTTTTGGTGGCAGCCTAAATTGAAACTAATTTTATATCAAGGCATTTTCGGAGCTAAATTGGCTTAAACTAAAAAGATTCCCTTGGCCTTGCAATAAATGAAACATTATCAACAAAAGTCATAACTCTCTCTTAAAAAATTTACATTCATGGAGCACCAATTCTTCTCCTTCCCAATACTCTTCACCTTCAGTATCTTTTTGTTGATGCTGGTGAGACTAGGGAAGAGACTCAGATCCAGTAAGACTCTAAATCTACCACCAGGGCCATGGAAGTTGCCTGTCATAGGGAGCTTGCACCACCTTGCTGCTGGCCCTCTACCCATCAAACATTAAGAGACATGGCCAAGAGATATGGCTCCTTGACGCATCTTCAGCTTGGAGAAATTCCAACCATCGTAGTTTCTTGCCCACAAACTGCTGCAGAAGTGATGAGAACCCATGACATCATTTTCGCGAGTAGGCCTTCTCTACTTACTTCAACCATTTTAACTTACAATGCAACAGATGTTGCATTTGCACCCTACGGAGACTATTGGAGACAGCTTCGCAAAATTTGTGTGCTGGAGATGTTAAGTTTAAAACGGGTGCAATCGTTCACTCCAATCAGGGAAGAAGAGGTATCAAAGCTGGTTAGAGCAATCTCTTCAAAAGAAGGATCACCAATCAACCTTAGTCAGATGCTATATTTCCTCACATTCGAAATTGTTTTAAAGACAGCTTTTGGTGGGAAATGTAAAGAGAGATGAATTCACATTACTTTTCAGGGATGTTTTACGGTTAGGTGCAGGTTTCAATGTTGCAGATTTATTCCCTTCACTCAAAT
This sequence comes from Gossypium longicalyx, assembly GCA_025698465.1. Lineage (NCBI taxonomy): Eukaryota > Viridiplantae > Streptophyta > Magnoliopsida > Malvales > Malvaceae > Gossypium > Gossypium longicalyx. Next base: position 87,110,964 of record CM046995.1, read on the forward strand.
TTCTTGAGTACCTCACTGGATTAAGGCCTAAACTTGAGAGACTGCACCAAAAGCTAGATAAAATTTTTGCAAGTGTCATCAATGAACATAAGGCTAGCAAGGGAGTTGAGGGTGAAGCAGATGATCTTGTATATGTTCTTTTGAATCTTCAGGAGAATGGAGACCTTGAATTTCCTTTAACAACAGACAACATCAAAGCAGTAATCATGGTTAGTAAGTCCATTTGTCATATGCCTTTTTACTGGTTGAATTGTAAAAATTGGTCTATTGAGTAGTGATCTTCACATGCGTAAGTTAAATCCCATTTAATTTTTGATGGTTGATCCATTTCAGGATCTTTTCATTGCCGGGAGTGATACATCATTCACCACGCTAGAATGGGCAATGTCAGAAATGCTGAAAAACCCAAGAGTTATGAAGAAGGCTCAAGCAGAGGTGAGGGAAGTTTTCAATAGGAAAGGGAATGTTGATAGTGAAGGGCTGCATGAATTAGAGTATTTGAAACTTGTCATCAGTGAAACTTTGAGATTGCACCCTCCCCTTCCATTGCTACTTCCAAGAGAGTGCTCACAGGGATGCAAAATCAATGGATATGATATTCCAGTGAAGTCCAGAGTCATCATTAATGCATGGGCTATTGCAAGGAACACGGAGTATTGGAGTGAAGCTGAGACATTTTATCCAGAGAGATTTGTCAACAGTCCAATCGACTACAAAGGAGCTAATTTTGAACTTATCCCATTTGGTGCTGGAAGAAGGATGTGTCCTGGTATGTTGTATGGAATGGCGAATGTAGAGTTACCTCTTGCACACTTGCTGTATCATTTTGACTGGAAACTTGCTGGTGGGGTAAAGATGGAAGATCTTGACATGGACGAGGTTTTTGGGGCTGTTGTTAGAAGAAAAAATTATCTGTGTTTGGTTCCAACACCTCATTCTTCCCCTAAGTCCTAACAACTGAGTCAAGGAATGCTGGAGAGAGTTAATTTCTACATTGGTTAGATCCTGGATTGCCGGTTTATCACCAATTGATTTCATCCCCTATCGCCATCCTTTAGTTACCTTGTATAATCTATATGGTGTAGTAGAATAAAGGTGAGCTGGACTTTGGATGCGTGAATGCATAAATCTCCAAAATCTCTAGGCCTGTGAAGCATGTGAATTTTGGATGTATTTTAGCAAAGAGACAACATATAAAATAACCCTTGTAAATCATCATGCAAATATATCGTGAAATGGGTTTTGGCATCTTTTGATCATTACAACAAAATAAGCCTATTGCGACATTTTTTTTTACATAAGACGACGCAAAAAAGGTTGGCATAGTTTTCATGACGCTTCTCCCGATGCTTCCAAAAAGGTTGTCTATAGTACAGTGTTGGTATAGGCTCCACGACACTTTTGAAAAAGTATCGGCATAAGTCAACATAAGCCGACCCTTATTGAGGGTTGGAAAAGACCTGGTCAAGGCCAACCTTTGAAAAAGGTTGCAATAGACCCATCTAAGGCAACCTTAAAAAGGTTGGAATAGACCAGTCTAAGATATCTTTTAAAAAAGTTGAGATAGACCTTATCTAAGGCAATCTTTAAAAAAAGTTGGGATAAACCTTGTCTAAGGCAACCTTTAACAAAGATTGGGATAGAATCATCTAAGATAACCTTAAAAAGATTGGTATAGACCTTTTCTAATGCAACCTTTAAAAACGGTTGTGATAGACCAGTCTAAGGCAACCTTTTAAAAAAGTTAAGATAGACATTATCTAAGGCAACCTTTAAAAGAAGTTGGGATAGACTTTTCCAAGGCAACCTTTTAAAAATGTTGGGATAAACCAGTCTAAGGTAACCTTTTAAAAATGTTGGGATAGACAATTGTCTAAAGCAACTTTCAAAAAATGTTAGCATAGACTTGTCTAAGGCAACTTTCAAAAAAGATTGGAATAAACTTGTCTAAAGCAACCTTAAAAAGGTTAGGATAGATTCGTCTAAGATAACCTTAAAAAAGTTGGGATAAACCTTGTCTAAGGTAACTTTTAAAAGAAGTTGGGATTGACCTATCTAAGACAACCTTAGAAATGTTGGAATAGACTCGTTTAAAGCACCCTTAAAAAGGTTGGGATAGACATTTTTTTAAGGCAACTTAAAAAAAAGTTGGGATAAACCAGTCTAAGGCAACCTTAAAAAGGTTAGGGTAAACCCGTCTAAGGCAAACTTAAAAAGGTTGGGATAGATCTTTGTCTCTTGTCCAATGTTTTTTTACAACATTTTTCCTCGATTTTTAAGAGCCTATTTTGGCGAAATATGGACAAATTTGTATGTATTGGGCTTGAAAAAGTTTGAGACAATATTAATTGAACAATTAATTAACATAAAATGATTATATAAATACAAAATTACCATTGAATAATGCAGTTAGTAATTTATATGCAAAATCCTAATAAAAGCAGTCAACAAGTTGCGAACATGTTGTCAACTTGTTTCACATGACATCAAAAAATTATACAAAATCCTAATAGAAGCAGCAAACATGTTGCAAACATGTTGTCAACCTATTTCCCATGACATCAAAAAATTATGGGACAACTACATTCAACCACTATAAATGATACATAATATGCAGTAAGCCTCATTCATCATCATCTGAACTGAAGGCTTTACCATCAAGTCCGCTACTCTAAAATTCAACTATAAAAATAGCAATGTACATTTTCTATTTATATGAGTTAGATGACAAACAACATAAACACATGGAAAGAATATTTTAAATAAAGAATTTTCATCTGTACATCCACTAATAATTAATTGAGCAAACAATGAAGACATCAAATAAGAACCTAGCATTCAATTACAACAATCAATGTCTATTAAACCATTAACAAATTTATTGACAATCTAATTATAAAATAGTCACCTTACTATACTTACTATGAAAAGCCTTGTACTTACTTCACATTCCCTTCGTCATACACTCGTTGAGGAGAGCCCTATATTTTTTTGCATTGTTATGTTCAATTTAATAAGTGGATTCGTTGCCTTTCCATTTTCAATCCGTCGATGGCAAGGGAGGACAAGTTTGGATAAAGCACAATGCTTTCCACCCATCTTTAGCCCGGCAAGCTCAAATGCTTGAATAAGTACACCACAGGCCATAATAAGTACACCACAGGCCATCATCCAATCTTCTTTCTCACAATGGAAGAAGTTTCTACCTAATGTCTCCCAACTCAGTCAAATGAACAGTAAAGCACGGAGATTGATATGGGTTTGGTTAAGTTTTTGTAGAGGTTTTGAGTCGCCAATAATAATTTGATTATATTCAACTCTTGATTTTTTCATATTAATTATTAGTTTTATATTTTTAGATTTATTTTAATAAAATAAGTTTTGTTTTATGATTTTTAAGTATTATTTGAAAATTTTTTAAGTTTTTTTCATATATATTTCTAAAAAATAATAATTTTTTAATAACTTTTAAATTATTTTGGTTAGTTTAAATATACAATATTTAATTTTATATAATAAAAGTTTAAAATTAATTATATATTAAATAAAAAATATAATTCAATTCAATTTTAAATAACTGAGATTTTTAAACTTACATTTCATAAATTATCTAAAAACTTCTATCCTATTATGAATATCTTATTAAGTGGATATCCATAAATATAAGTTTTGATATACTTTAAATTCTAATGGTAATTAGTAACTTCTTATGCCTATAAATAGAGACTTTGGAAAAACTTTGTAAATATTCCAATTGATCAATAAAATACGCTCTTTCTTTGCTCTCTCATTCTCTTTTTTCTTTACTTTCTGTCTTTTTATTTTATAACACGTTATCGACACGATTATCTTTTAATTGTTTTTCTCCACAAGTCACAAAAATATCCCAAAATTTATTGTTGAGCTACTGCTATTTCAATTGAGGCCTGTGCACTATGAGTAATCATTAGAACTTTTAAACACTTAGGGTGATGACGGTGATGTTAAAGATCTTCAGGTATATTTTATTATGATTTATTTATTATATCATATTTATTATAATTGGAGACTAATCATGACAACATGAATAGATATATTTTGAGTTGAAATCCACGTATGTTTGCGATGGTGATTATGAAATAAAAAATCTATTAGGACGTTTATAAGTTTGTCCTAGTAAATCTATTGCATTCCCCAAAGTGAACGCAATCATAAAAGAAGATAAAAATCAATATTATTCCAATATTTGGTAGTACAAAATTAGTCGAAAGCTCCAGAAGAGCTAACATATTAATATCTTGTGATGGTTAATCCAATGATTTTAAAAGATATTTATAATGGATCTCATATTAAGATCGTAAATGAGGAAAAAAATATATTTCATATGAATCAAAAGAGGATTGGATTATTGATTTATATTTATTACTCTTGTTATAAATTGAATTGATCGTAACTATTTTTATGATCTTCTTTTGTCATCATCCCCGTTAAAGGGTTGAAAGTAAAATATTTGACTATTAAAAATCTACTTATGAGTAATAGAATATGGTAATTCTATCTAAAACTCGTTATGGTTGAATGCCCCTGAAGTTGCAAGTTTTTTTTTAAAACTGTGAGTATAACTCTACAGTATTCAGAATAAGTTCTCAATTAAAATTACATGAAAAAATATTACTGATGATAACCTTGCAAAAGAGAACTTATTCAACTTTCCATGATTCAAATATGCTCCTACGATAGCAATTTCATGAAATTTTTTTTTACTTATGATTGAACAAAAGTTTTTAACCACGAAACCTAACAATTCTCTAAAGAGAATGTAACAAAATGTAATAAATTCAAAAGACATAAGTTTTAACGTGGATGTAGTAAATTGGACTATAATAATAGTCATAGGGAATGGTCATAATCAATTTTCTCACCACCAGAAGTGGAAAAATGAAGAAAGCAAGAAAATAACAAGAATTTCCAATAACTTTTTAAGAAGAGAGATAATTTATTTATGAAGAGTCATTGGTTATGTACCTATTGTACACTTAGAAAATAAGATCCACTCTCAAAGTTTGCTATTAATGGTACATCTATTAAATCAACTTGGTATATGATTTAAATATTTTGAGATGGTTTTCTTTTTAAGTTTTGATTACATGTATTACATATTATTTTAAGCATCTCATTTGTTCATGAAAATGAATATTAACTGATTTATTTATGTCGCTATAGTAGGTTTTATAATTAAATAATATATTTGATTAAAACATATATAGTATGCAAATTTATGTTCACAAATCAATGAATTTTATGGTTATTCATATTTGATTTAGTTCAAAGAATTGTTAAAGGTAGTAGTTCATATGTTTTATATTATTCCATTTTTTAATTATTTAGAGAAACGATATGAGCAATTGTAAATAAAAAAATTTATGAGCTTGAACGGTTGGATTTTGAATTAAATTTCATGTATGTTTATGAAAAAAAATTGATAGTTTTTCATTATGTCATATTTTTATATTTGAGATGTGACGTTTATTGATATATTTAGTATAGGCTTGTTTCTATACATGACATAGGCAATTATTCTTGATAGTTAACTGATTATGCAAATCTCTTTTTAAAAGTATTTTGAATCACACTCGAAACTTCTCGCATCCAAAGTGAGAATCATACCACTAGACCAAATACCCTGCATTTGAAGATTTTGGCATATTCCCTGAAGCGAATATTGCATATAATTATTTGAAAATTATATTTATTGACTTAATGGCATTATAGACTTCACATTTATTTAGACATTTCCAGTAGTAAATGTCACAATAGTACTTATATGTATATACAAAGTAAAAGGAATGATAGTAAAATTATCAATTTGTTACAGTTTAGTACAATTGAAACGCATGTTAAAGTAAACCAAAAGTTTACTAATACAAATGCATTTAGTACTTGGAGTGATTAGTTAGACCATCCTGGATCATATATGATGCAAAAATTAATTAAGAATTTATATGGACATTTCATATGGACATTCATTAAATTATCTTTTTTTTAATTTAAAGAATTTTCATTTGTTGTTTGTTTTCAATGAAAATTGATTGTTAGAAATACACTAGCTAAAGTTGAGATTTAATGTCTTGCATTTTTTAAATGAATATGGGCCCATTCATCCACCATGTGGATGGTTTTGATATTATATGATTTTGGTTGATGCATCTACAAAATAATCACGTATGTGTTATCAACTTGTAACCCATCATTTGCAACAATACTTATTTAAATAATAAATTCCAGAATATGCAATTAAGACAATTCATCTTACTAATACTGATGATTTTATATCTCGGTCTTTTATTGATTGAGTTTGAAAAACTTTTGTAAAATTTTGTTATTTATACGCATAATGGTTTAGAGAAATTATTGCTTCAATGCCTCTGATTAATGTCTAAACCATTACTTATGAGAACTAAACTTCCTATTTCAACATGATATTATGTTGATTTACGTGTTGTACACATCAAGCCAATAAGTTATAAATAGTCCCCATTACAATTGGTTTTTGATCAAGAGCTAAATATTTCTCATCTTTAAATTTTTGTATGTGCGTATATGTTCCAATTACTCCACCACAATGCACAAAGATGAGTGAATCCTCAAAGAAAGTTGGAAATATATATTAATTACAAGTCTCTTTATATTATTAGATGTTTTGAATGTATTGGAGATTCAATTATGACATGATTTATGATTACCATTTTGATTCGATAGTTTTCTTGACATTAGGGGGAGAGCAATAATAACTTGTAATGAGTTAGGGGAGAGTAATTTGAACTAGAAGTTCAACAAGGATAACTCATTACAAGTTAACTGTCAGATTTATTTACAAACTTAATGAGAATAACCAAGTGTTATATACCATCTAATATTTTAATTTGAATCAAAGTCCCAGTAAGAAAATTAGTTAGAGTAAATAATAGATTGACCGGTTCAAAAGATGAAAATTCTTCTAGATGGTTATATAGTGGAGGCGAGCGCTCTAGAAGAGACCCAAGAGATAACTAATAAGTAAAACTCCAAAAGAGATTAAGATACCTGAAACTGAAGATAAAATAATGAAAATAAGATATCTCGATACGTTATGTCAATTCAAGAAAATGTGGAACCAGATGATAAAAGTGGTCAATAATGATTTTGCATGCAATATTATTATTTAAATAATGAAATAAAAGGAGGATCTTGAATAAATCTATTGAGAAATATAAATATGGAATAAATTGATCAAAATAAAAAGACACAACTCAAGTATCATTAAATTTGTGGAGTTTCTAGACCAATAGTCCAAAAATCTAAAGGTATAAAGCCAATGGGGATGCAAACGAAGTAGTTTTGCAAAAGCAAAATAAAAATATGAATTTTTTTTGCTAAGTCCTGGTATTAATTATGAAAAGATATAATATTCTTTACAACCTTTTATGAACCACTATATAGTAAAGTTTATATTAAAATCCTTGGAAGATTTAGGATTCTAGAAGCATATTGAAGTTTTGGGGAAACTGTTCATTTATATGAACTGAAATAATTTAAACATATGTGGTAAATAGTAGTTGAAGGAGGATTATAAAATGATCCAAAACGCCTATTTGTGTTTTTATAGAAGAATCATGATTAAAGTTTGCTATGATTATTGTTGAAACTCTTAAAGAGATTAAAATATATTTCCCTCAAATTTTCCCTCACTCATGACTTTCAACAGATTGGTGATATAAATACTTAGCAAATACATTCAAATAGTCATTTGAAAAACTAGTATTCAAGATTGAATACGTAGAATATGAGAAAGTATATGATGTTTTCATAAGGGGGAGTAAATACGTGTTGTGATATTTTTCCCTAAACTGAGGTTTTGTCCCATTGGGTTTTCCTGGAAAGGTTTTTAATGAGGCAGCATATTATGCTTATTATAGATATGTGTATTGTGTTTCCTTCACTAGGATTTGTTTTCCCTAGGGTTTTATCTTAGTACGGTTTTAACGAGGCATATTATCTACCAATGGACATCCAAGGGAGAGTGTTATGAATATCTTATTAAGTAAATGTCCATTAAGATCAAGATAAGTTTTGATGTACTTTAAATTCTAATATTAATTAAAGGAGATCTCTACTTCATTTATACTTCTTGTGCCCATAAATAGAGACTTTAGAAAAACTTTGTAAATATTCCATAGATCAATAAAATACGCTCTATCTTTGTTCTCTTATTATCTTTGTTCTTTACTTTCTGTCCTTTTATTTAATAACATATCCTAATAAATTTTCAATTTTTCCATTTCTATGCTCAACCTCACAATAATGTCACTAGAAAAGAAATAGTAAAGCCCTACAATTAGCTAATGGGAATTGACCATTAAATGTGGATAATCTCACGATATATTCACATTTATTATATCGAGAATGGATTATATGAAACTATGATTCCACATCATCTTTATCTCTTCTCAATAAGAGAATGAAAAATCAGATTTGTAACACCCTAAACCCGGCCTAGACATTATGGTCAAATGTAGAGAGGTTACTGTAAACCATTTAGAAACCCAAAATTTGTTTGTCTTGAAAGAAGATCATTAGCTCTTATTATGCAAAAATTCAGTTTATTAGAGAACATATATTTCTTATCTGATTTGATGAAACCGTTGTTTATATATGTAAATTTTTAAACATTTGAGATCGTAGCAAAAAATTTTAGTTGCGTCTAGTTCCGAAATCACAATTTGTTATTGTAAATTCCCCCATTTTGTAGATCAAGTCTAAATCCACAAAAAAAACATTTAAAATAGTTAAAATCGAAAGATAAAATCCAAAAAGTTAAAACAGTCCCAAAACGTCCAAGCAGTCCTCCAAAACCAAAACAGTATAATCACGAAAAATAGAATATTTAACTGAAGAGTTTTTACCGAGGTCTGTCACATCGAACCGTTCTAAATCTAAAGGTAACCTAAAAGTAAACAGACATAATGAGAGTGAGCTCACAAGCTCAGTGTGTAACTTAGAAAAAAAACAGAATCATAGATTTAATTTCAAACATAACTCCTAACAAAACAAATACAGAACATATATCATATACAGAAACAGAATCAGATACAAATTTACAATCCTACCCCCATCCGCTACACACCATCTCCGACCATCCTTACACACCATATAGGGTATAAAATACCCATCCAACCCTAGACACCACTAAGTTTTGGTATGATACTTTTCAAAATATTTGTAGCTTAGCTGCCAGATCATTAGATGATTTATCGCCAAGAACGGATATACATGTGGTTGTGCCACCAAATATGACAGATAATTAAACTGCTCACACTTTTTCCATAACACAGATCCACCCCAATGCACATATAGAATTAACAAATGCCAGAATTACATGTCACACATGCTCATATAAAAAATCATAATTACACAGTACATAACATACTTAACATATATCTTACCGAACATGCGTACATATATCAAATTTTATACTAACAAAATAACAGTAATCATATTTTACAGTCCAAATTGTACCATACAGACCTTACAGGAGGCCTATATATGGACAGTACGACATACACGGCCCTAGGAAAAAAATTAGATTTTGGGCCTACCACTCGTATGGCCCACACGGCCTACTTGGCCAACCCAATTGGCCTAGGCCGTGTGTCTCACACGGTCTAGCACACGGCTTGTCACATAATACACGGCCTACCACATGGCTGTGTGGTATCTACAGTCTAACTTTTTGGCTTTCATTGTTCATTGTTTTCTCGGGTTTTCGTTACACACCTGATCTAATTTTGATGTAAAAACTACCACAAGACTCGAAGAATCTAAAATCGTCATATAACACGCTCAAATCAATAATGACTATACAAAAACTAAACCAAGTACTCCACAAAATACCCACATTCAGCTTCCAAAAACATTAAAACACTTACGCAACAATGAATGACAACAACATGTCGTTTAAGTGGTTAGAGGAGCACCAATTTCCTCTCGATCCTCTCTTGGAAGCTCATAAAAGAAACAATTAAAATTCTGATTCCACGACATAAATCCTAGAATACGCGAATCCTGACTCTATGAGTAATCACAGTATTACCTGATAATACAATTGTGACAAACACAACCCTCGAATACGAATCCAATAGAAAAAGATCAAGAAAGTAAGAATGTTGATAGGACTTAAGATAAAACAAAATCAAAATACAATACCAAGAAATAATAAATGCAATGGCAGCCCAATTCGAAAATGACCAGTAAAGAACAAAAGCCATGAAAAAAGAAAAAAAAATGGGAAAAGGTGAAAGAAAAGAATAGGATGCAATAGCAGGTATTGGAAGTGGTGGCGTGAAATTAAGGAATAAGGGAACAAACGTGAAAATTGAGAGCATCCCTTTTTGGGGAAAAAAACAAAATAAAATAATATCCCATTTTTGTTATTATTAAACTATTATTATTTTAAACTAAAACCAAACCCAACTACCCACTAACCCCAAAATTCAATCCATATCCAACAAATTCCCTAGAGTTAAATTTTAACTCAATTTCTACCAGCTGATCAACATATAAAAAAATTAGCAAAAATGCTCTCACAGGGAGTCAAACACATAACCTCAAGCACAAACCAAAGCATTTAACTGTTAGAGCAGACTACTTAAATTTTGTCAGTATTTAACAAAACAAGTCATATATTCTTATATTAGGGTGTTACAATTCTTCCACTTAAAAGAAATTTCGACCTAGAAATTTACCTAATTCGAACAAATGCAGATATTGTTGTCAAATCGAGTCCTTAGGTTCCCAAGTAGCTTCCTCAGTGCCAAGATTCCGCCACAAAACCTTAACCAAAGGAATGTTCTTCCTCCTTAAGACCTTAATGTCTCGATCCAGAATTTGAACCGGCTCCTCCTCAAAGGTCAAATCCGGTCTTACCTTAATCTTTTCAACAGATACAATGTAAGATGGGTCAGACCGATACCGCTTCAACATGGAGACGTGGAACACATCATGAATATGATCAAACTCTGAAGGTAGTTCTGATTGATAGCCGACCGGTCCCACACATTTTAGAATCCGATATGGCCCAATCAACCTAGGGCTCAACTTGCCCTTACGTCCAAACCGAATGACCTTCTTTTATGGAGATACCTTAAGAAAAATATGATCACCCATAGAATACTCGATATCTCTCTTTTACAGATTCAAATATGACTTCTATCTATCAGAAGTTTCCTTCAGACGATCCCGAATCAGTCTAACCTTGTCCTCAGTCTAAAAAACTAACTTAGGGCCCAAAACTTATCTCTCATCCAACTCAGTCCAACATAAAGGGGTACAACACTTATGACCATATAGAACCTTGTAAGGTGTCATATGAATACTGGAATGGAAATTGTTATTATTGGCAAACTCCGCCAGTGGCTGAAGCTCCTCCCAATTACCTTGGAAGTCGATCACACAACTCTGTAACATATCCTCCGGTATCTAAATTACCCTCTCAGACTGTCCATCTATCTAAGGATGGAACACAATACTGAAGTCTAATCGAGTACCCAAAGCTTCGTAAAGTTTTTTCCAGATTCGAGAAGTGAAGCGAGGATATCTATCAGAGATAATTGAGACCAAAACCCCCATTAAGTCTAACGATCTCAAAAATATACATTTTAGCCCATTTTTAAAGGGAATAGTCTATCCTGACAGGAAGAAAATGAGCAGACTTGGTCAAACAATACATGATGACCCAAACAGAATCCTTCTTAGTGGGTGTTAAGGGCAACCCACTAATGAAGTCTATAGTCACCCGTTCCCATTTCCAAAAGGGAATATTAACGGGTTGAAGCAAACCCAAAATTTACTTGCACGTCAAACAATAAGAAACAAAATCCAATACCTCTTATTTTAAACCAGACCACTAGTATAACTCTTGAAGATCTCAATACATCTTGTTCCCATTGAGATGTGTAGTATAAGGGCTACTATGCGCTTCTCACACAATAGATTGCCTCAAATCAGAATCATTATGCACACAAACTCAACCTCAAAAACACAAAACCTTATCACTGTTCAGCCAAAAATAAAAAGTATTACCTTCCTCAACCTGTCGAAACCGCGAGATCAAAGAATCATCTCCTAATTGTTTAACACAAATCTGATCAATCCAAGTCGGCTTAACTTGTAATTCGGCTAATAGACTAAAATCATCAAACAAACTTAGGTGAGCAAACATCACCTTCAAATCGGTCATCACTCTAAGACTAAGAGTATCAGCCACAATATTAGCCTTACCGGAATGATAGTCAAACATGCAGTCATAATCCTTAAGCAACTCAATCCATCTACGTTGCCTAAGGTTCAACTCCTTCCGAGTAAGGAGATACTTGAGGCTCTTGTGATTGGTGTAAATGATACACCTCTTACCATACAGATAATGCCTATATATTTTCAAAACGAAGACAACCACAACAAACTATAGATCGTGCATGAGATAGTTGCCTTTGTGAAACTTAAGTTGTCGGGATGCATAAGCGACTACCTTACCATCTTGCATCAAAACACAACCAAATCCAACATGTGATGCATCACTATAAACCATAAACTTCATGCCAAATTTAGGCTGTATTAGAGTGAATGCCTGAGTCAAAACAGATTTGAACTTCTCAAAGCTTGATTACTGCTCACCAGCCCAGAAAAACGGTTCGTTCTTACACAACAACTTAGTTAGAGGAGCTACAATAAGCGAGAACCCTACAACAAACCTCCAATAATAACCCGTCAAACTGAGGAAGTTACGTCGACCATATTTATTGGTTGTTTCCATTCAAGTACAGCCTCAATATTTTAGGGTCGACTCGGATCCCCTCAGTAAAGACCACATGTCCCAAAAAAGTAACTTCCCTTAACCAAAACTCACACCTACTCAACTTAGCGTAGAACTTTTTCTTACGAAGTATCAGCAAAACTACTTTAAGATGCTCATCATGATTTTCCTCAGTATTAAAGTATACCAGAATATCATCGATGAAAACCATGAAAAATTTATCCAAATACGACTGGAACACCCGATTCATAAGGTCTATGAATGCATTCGGAGCATTCGTCAAACTAAAGGGAATAACTAGGAAGTCGTAGTGCCCATAATGAGTCCTAAAGGTAGTCTTATGCACACTTTAACCTTAAGTTGATGGTACCTAGAATGAAGATCTATATTAGAAAATATGAAGGCCCCACGAAATTGATCGAACAAGTTGTCGATCATCAAAAATAGGTGTTTATTCTTTATCGTCAATTTATTCAGTTGACTGTAATCCACACACATCCTCATAGTACCATATTTCTTCTTTACGAAAAAAATCAGTGCTCCTCAAGGAAACACACTAGGCCAAATAAACCCACGATCGAGAAGTTCTTGAAGCTAAGCTTTCAGTTCTATAAGTTCCTTCTGTTCCATGCGGTAGGGAGCGATGGACACTGGAATAGTACTCGGTAGGATCTTGATACCAAACTAGACCTCTTTATCCAGAGCCAATCTTGGCAACTCTTTGGGAAAAATATCCAGATATTTCTTAACAGTGTAAATATCCCTAACAGAGGTACTTACAGAAGTTGAATCACGCACAAAGGCCAGAAATGCCTCACACCTTTTCTGAACTAACTTTTTGGCTACTAAAGTAGATATCACATTGGAGAGGTAATCTCAACACTCGCCAATCATAACAACCTCCAAGTCACCCTCAGACCTCAAAGTGACCCTCTTAGTGACACAATCTAAGCTGACTTGATGCTCCACGAGCCAGTCTATTCCCAATATCATATCAAATTCTCTAAATGATAACTCTATTAAATTAGCCAGAAACACAACTTTTACTGTTTGACCCAATAGACTGATCATAGAAACCTCTCCAAAAGTTCTCTCAACAAAAATACCCAGATTCACTGATACAGAACTAACTATATAAGAATGTATTAACCTATATCTATCAATGAAAAATATGAAACAATACTAATAAAAAACATAGTAGCAATGACATTAGTGGTGTCTCTGTCCTCGTGGCACTTAGCTGCATAAACCAATACAGGCTATCTAGCCTATACCTGATTTACACATCTACCCGGTGCCCACTATCCTATACCCAAACCATTATCACCTCTGGTGTGTCCACGACCCCTAGGTGGATGTTGTACTGCCCTCTAAGGTTGAACCAAACCTAGAGCTAGAGCTTGCACTTGATCAGAGCGAAGTGGACAATCCTTGACGTAGTGCTCCATCGACCAGCATCGCAAACAAGCTCTCAAACTCCTCTAACATTCGCCAGGATGGTATCTATGACAATCCTCACAGACATAGGTCACAGTAACAGTAACTAGTGCCTCTACCCATAAGGGCCTATCCAACATGTCTCATTTCTTAGGCCTCTGAATAGAGTTAGAGGGATTTGAATCCCTCTTAATCTTAGTTTGACCTCTCTCTTTATCCCTCTTTTCACACTCAGTATACTTAACCTCCTTAGCAATATTCGCCTTTTCCACCAAGACGATAAAAACTTGCTCCTTCTGTGAAGCTATCATAACCTTAAGTTCATACCTCAACCCATTCTCAACCCAAATGCTTTTGTCGTAGTCAGTCGACACAAGCCCACAAGCATACTTGCTCAGTCTCAGAAACTCAGCCTCACACTTGGCCATGGTCCTATCCCTCTGAGTAAAGCCTAAAAACTCGTGTCTATGAGCCTCAATATAACTTGCCCCCATATATTTGCTCTAGAAAGTATTCTTAAAATATTCCCAAGAAATCTGATCAGACTAAGTACCCTCATCAATGGTCAACCACCACTGATAAGTTTCATTGCGAACCAATGACACTACACCATTTAATTTCTGCTCAAGGATATAGTCAATATAATTCATAATCCTTTTTGTGGCATCCAACCAATATTGGACCATAGTTGGGGCAACTCCAATGACGCCTTTAAAAAACTCAGCACCGTTAGACTAAAGTCATTTAGTTACCGACCCATGGCTCCTAGATCCAGTATGGGGCCCAACGGCCCTCTTCAAAACTTTTAACATGGCTTGAGACAATAGGTCGTCCCCAACTGTTTGAGTCTGAGACCTAGTTTCAGTAGTAGCCATACCCGATGTTTCACCTGTATCCAAATTGGGCATACTGCCCATCGAGAACAGCTCAGCTCAAGCTCCTCTTTGGCCCCCGCCACGCCCACGAGTACCTCGTCCACGAGTTCTATGTGCACTTATTGTATGTTGTCTACATTACAAAGTTTTATGTATCAATTGAAATTTTCTTATCAAATGCCTTATGTCAAAAATCTTATCAGAGTATTTTTCAGTATCGCTATAGTTTTGAACTAAAGTATAAGTATTTCTAATACTACAATATTGTTTCTAACTAAACAGTATAACTAAAACAGTACTTATCGGATCAACGTCAGAGTCTCGGTATTTCATAAACTTATTTTTTAGATTTAAACAAAAATAATTTCTATTTAAAAAATAATTTTCACAAAATTTTGAACTAAAATAAAAACCTGAGTTTTAAACATGGCTCTGATACCATCAAATATAACACCTCAAATACGGCCTAGATGTTATGGCCAGATCTGGATAGGTTACCACAAATCATTTAGAAACCCAAAATTTGTTTGTCTTGAAAGAAGGTCGTTAGCTCTTGTTATGCAAAAATTTAGTTTATTAGAGAATATATCCTTCTTATTCAATTTGATCAAACTATTGTTTATATATGTAAATTTTTAAATGTTTAAGTTTGCAGTCGAAAATCTTAGTTGTGTCATATTCTGAAATCATGATTTACTACAAGTATAGTCTCTTCTAACTTATCGCGATCTGAAAAAGATAAGATCAAACGTGAATCGCGATATTACATTTTGGACGACCCCTACCTTTGGAAATACTGTTCCGACCAGGTAATCCGACGATGCATTGCAGAGACTGAGGTAAAATGGATTCTATCTTTTTGTTATTTGTATGCATGTGGCGGACATTTTGGCCCTAAATGAACTACACATAAAGTGCTTGAATGTGGACTATATTGGCCACATATTTTTCGAGATGTATATTTGTTCTGCAAAACATGCGAAAAGTGCCAAAAGGTAGGAAACCTGAGCCGAAAAAATAAAATGCCTCTAACCCCAATACATGTTTGTGAAATATTTGATAAATGGGGCATAGATTTTATGGGACATTTTGTCTCGTCTTACAGTAACATCTATATTCTACTTGCAGTTGACTATATGTTGAAGTGGGTGGCAGCAAAAGCCACTCATCATGCTGATACCAAAACGGTAGTCGAATTTCTAAAGAGTTATATTTTTTCCAGGTTTGGCACACTGCAAGCATTGCTTAGTGATCGTGGAACACACTTCTGTAATAAGGTGATCGACACACTCTTGAAGAAATACGGGGTAGTACAATGAGTCACCACGACTTATCACCCTTAATCAAACGGTTAAGTGGAGGCATCAAATTGAGAAATCAAGGTGATTTTGGAGAAGACCGTTAAGCCAGATAGAAAATATTGAAGTTTGCGACTTAACGATGCACTGTAGGCATACCGAACAGCTTATAAAGGACCCATAGGTATGTCTCCTTCTAGACTAACTTTCGGTAAACCGTGCCATCTCCCTGTTGAGCTAGAACATAAGGCATTTTGGGCGGTCAAGCAATGCAACATGGAGTTGGAAGCTACAGGTAAGCGTCGCAAGTTACATATCTAGAAACTCGATGAAATTCAATGACAAGCGTATAAGAGTTCCCAGATTTATAAAGACATGGTCAAAGCATATCATGAGCAAAAGATAACCCGTAAATAATTTGTAGTAGGACAAAAAGTATTACTTTATGACCCTACATTAAGAATTTTTGCAAGTAAACTTCGGACTAAGTGGTTAGGGCCTTTTGTTGTTACTCACATTTTTCCACATGGTGCAGTCGAGGTTAAAAGCGAGGAATCTGAAATTTTTTTAAAATCAATGGACAACGATTAAAGCCTTTCTACAAGAATTTTCAAGTCCACGTGGTTGAGGAGTTAGCCCTCAAAGAGCCGGATAAATAAATTCCCAAATCGCCGAGCTAACGATGTTAAACAAAAGCACTTTTTGGGAGGTAACCCAATTTATTTTTATTTATTTAATTACAATTTTTAGTAAGATTTAGGATGTAAATAAATAAATTTTTAATTCAGTTAATTTGATGTTTTCAGGAACGTAATGGAGGATACGAATTTTCTCGAATAATGATTGTGGCGTGGGCACGACTTGCTAATTTGGTAATAGTTATCTATAAAAAAAATCCCAAATTACCTAACCTTCATGAAATCTCAAAAACCAAAGTCCAACCACCCATCCACTAAATTCCTACCCAAACCCACTTACCCACATATCAAAATACCCAAAACCTAAGTCCAATAAACATTCACCACCTTATTTAACCCACTTACCCCAAACCCAAATACCAAATTACCCACCAAAGCCTACATCCAACACCCATCCATCAACCCAATACCTACAACCCAACCCAATTAACTTACCTACCCAAACAAACCGAATTACCCACAATTAACCCATACCCCGTACCCAAATAAACCCATTACCCAATAACCCAACAAAAATAAAAAAAATTTACACTCAAATCCCTAATTCCCCAACTTTTTATCCATCTTCTTCAAAAGTAAAAAGGAAAGCCAACCCCCAAACCACCCTACGCCACCGTTGCCATAGCAAACAGAGCCAATTATTCGTGTCGTCTACATAAAAACAATGGCTCAAACTTAAAACCAAACGACATACAATATCCCAGTTTCACTCAATCGAAGTCGACATCGATTTTCGGTAACTCTAGTCGTTGATATAGCCGACGACGACTCTGAGCCTTCTCCACCTCCTCCACACCAAACGAGAGGCCCAACGAGACCTCGTCGTCGACAAAGCCCGACTTCAGTCGAAATAGAACACTTAGACAGTAACCCCGCTACTCCCGAAAGGCCGATTACTGATCCTCAACCTACCTTGCCTTTACTAACATATTATACAGGTAATTCGGATGAGGCTCAAACTTTTAACAACCATGTCGAGGTTCCTTCGGCCACAAACGAACGTGTCACTCAATGCCAAACACGATCTACTCAAAGTCGTCGACAATCAACACGTGAGCCACTGACACCACCGAGCAGCAGTACTGACGCTGTTAAAAACTCAAGTCCACCTGACTCGGCCAATGAATATGTTCGACCAACACAAAATGGTCAACGTAATAGACGAGGTCGTGCAAACATCATTCCTACCAAAGGACGATTACAAGGGTTTTTGAACTTTACGACCTTATAGCATCGCGCAAGATACGACGACATCCGACAGTGTTCGCTCCCGGTTTGTAAGCGAATCGATCTCTCTATGCTTGATATGTTGCATATTCGCGATGCTGTGACTGGTTATTTTGATGCTATTGGTTGGAATTCATTTGCTAATATTTCTTGTCCTACATATTATGAGTTGATTTATGAATTCTACACCACATTTAGCTTCAATATTAATGTATTACAGACTGTTGAAACACTATACATTATCTGTTTTCGTTTGCTTGGTAAGGACTTTCGGATGTCCATTTCTGACTTTAACATTGCCATGGGTTTCGTCAACCCTAACAATGTTCAATCCGATTCATATCATACTACTTTGTTAAATATACCAAGTAACTTTGATGCTCAAGATTTTTATTGTGTTTTAAATCATTCTAATCAGCATTATAATCCGAAAACCACAAAAGACTTATTGGTGCATGAACTGGCTTTAAGATATATTCACCGATTTTTAGCCTTTAGTTTTTTAGGTAGAAATAATTCGTCATCTGTTCTAACTAAAACTGTACTGTTCTTTTTTGTGGTGTATGCATTCTGCTTTTACAGTTAATTTAGGATATTGGTTTGTACGAAATTTTCGTGCCGTTTTGCGATGTAATCGTCCACTAATACTTGGTTCATATATTACGAATTCGGCGTCTCAACTTTTTCCCTCTGAAATTGTTTTCTCGTCTCTAACATGTGCATATAGTATGGACAGCTTAAATAAATATTGTTTGGATTTTATGGGATTGCTTGCTGGCACCCCTACTTCGTGTTATTTTGTTCCTTCAGGTACACGGGCTACTCGCGGAAATATGGTTTTTCGCCAACGTCCACACATCAATGCTAGGAAGCAAGAGGAGCAACCTCTATCTGTGGAGGCACGTTTAAGCCGGATCGAAGCTCGACTTGGAACACAGGAAAACCAAGTCTTAACAATCCTTAACATCCTACAAAGTCGTTACCCCCAACATCAACAAAATCGTTAAAAGACACTTGGGGAGCATTCTGAACTTTTCTTTTACTTATTGTTTCATTTAACACTTGCTTGAGGACAAACAAAGTTTACGTAAGGAAGGGTTGAAATTGATGGTAAATATGCATGATTTTTGCACGATTTTTGGTGCATGTTTTTCTTTTGCGTGTGTTCAATCTTACGTTGAATTTATTCGATAATTTATTTGACATTGAGCCTTTACTCTCATACTTAGTCAATTTGGACAATTGGGCAAATTTTTTATTTTAAATGTTCAAGTGTATAGATTAGTCGACATTTCTGTTTTAAGGTTGATATATGTAGCTAGACTTTTCGTATAAATCGATTGTTTGAATATTTCCTTGTGCATAAATAAATAAAATAAAAAAATTTTAAGGCTCAAGTTATGAGTGAAGTTTCAAAAACGTGATCGAATTGAGTAGCCGGGATAAGGTGCTTGGGTTGTTATCTTATCTCAGGTAAAAAGGTTCGAGTGACAAGTTGATAACTTACAAACTTTCCGCTAACCGATCCTTCAAAAGTTAAATAAAAAAATGTGTTGATAAAATAATAATAATAATAATAATAATAATAATAATAATAATAATAATAATAATAATAATAATAATAATAGAGACTATTTGAATTGAGTAACTAAGATAGGGTGCTTGGGTTGTCATCCTAGTTCGCGTAAAAAGGTTTGACCCTGTCTAAATTTTTTTTCTAATGCATAGTTAATTAACAATGCCTTGCAAATTATTAGATTCAAACTCAATTTGATGAAATTGTTTAGTCCACATATTTCAGTTTTATGACACTTGTTGATCAAAATATATATTATGAACATTCATTTATTTTTGCCTATGTTGTTTGCATTGATTGAGAAGGCAGAAAGGAGGCTCAATTTTTAATAAGTTATAGAATGAATTCTAATGTTTGAAAGAACGACATGCTTAAGGGCAAGCATGAGCTAAGTAGGGGGGATTTGATAAACATATTAATTTGCATATTTTTTTATGTTTAATTTGGTTTACTGTTGAATTGAACCCTGCTAATTAAGTGCTTTTATGATCTAATCTTGTCAGGGATGCAATCGGTCGAAAATAAGCCAAAGAGGGCCAAATTGAAAGACAATTATTAAATTTGTGCCAAATAAAAAAGATGGAGAAAGCCAATGAGTTATCAAATTTCGTTGACCTTGTAAAAACTCAAAAATAGAAAGAGATTATTTTATTTTTATTTATTTTATTTTATTTTATTAAATTAGTTAGGCTATGTTTAGTAAATCCCATGTATATAAATAGGGGTATTTTGTTCTTTGAAAATCATCCATTCATTTTTGTATTCCTACTTCACTTTGAAGTTGTATTTTCCTCTTTGCCTTTTCCTACTTCAATTGGGAATTGAATTATTTTTGTCTTGCTTTTACAAAGTTGGTCTAATTCTCTTTTCAAATACTTTTCCTTCTCAATTTCCATCACCTTTCATACAAATCCCATCATCTTCCACAACCTTAAAGCATGAATAATTTCATGCTTCACTAAATTTCATCTTAGCTTTAGGCCAGTGTTCTTTCCGGTCGAGAATCGTGAAATTCTTATCCGTGCTAAAAATCCTTTCAATAGGAATTCACTTTTTTCCTAAGTATCGGGATAGACCAATCATCCCTTAAGGTAAGCTCAATTTCAAGTCAAAGTGCACGTTGGGTTGAAGTTATGTTTGCTGACAATTGGAGAAACAAGTCGGCCGTGCTGTATTCGATCCTCCGAAAACAAATCGAGGAAGAAGTGATTGAATTTAAATGACCCACGCGGTTGAGGCCGTTAATTCGAGTTGGGTTCTTCAGAACGTAAGGCTACCGGAATCCTGAATCGGGAACGCGTGTATCTCTGTAGATAATCGGTAAGAGTTGGTTTGCAGGTCATACCGGAACTAGCTACTAGAGGAGGAATTGGTGGTTAGGACATTCTTAACTACTATAACCAGCTTATCGTTTGAAGGAGAAGATTAATTTTTGAGGATTGATTCTTGATACGAAATTTACCGAGTCTAAGGCTAAGGCTTAATTTATTTATTACAAAATTCTGAATTTATTGTCTAATTTATTTAATTTATGATGTTTATATTATCTAGTTTCTAAACATTTCAAAAAATCCTGATTTACTTTTATTTCTAATTTTTGTAGGTACGATTGGAGTCGTGGGCACGACTATTGCCACGACTTGCGACACAACAAACAATCTGATCATAAGCTATACACGGAAGTAGATTATAGCATCCAATCCTTGTGGACTCGACCCTACTACCACTCTTACTACTAATAAGAGTTGTTTTGTAGGAATTATATTTGGTGGTTTCGATGCCCATCACAACCCAATTCAAGAATGACCAGTAAAGAACAAAAGCAACAGAAAGAGAAAAAAATGGTAAAAAAGAAAAGGAAAAAACAGGATGCAATAGCATGGATTGGAATAGCTATTATTATTTTAAACTATTATTAAACTATTATTATTTTAAACTAAAACCAAATCCAACTACCCACTAACCTTCAAATTCAATACATATCAAATAGATTCCTTAGAGTTAAATTTTAATTCAACTTCTACTAGCTGATTGGCATCTAAAAATATTAGCAAAAATGCTCTTAAAAGGATTCGAACACATAACCTTAAGCACAAACCAAAGCATTTAACCACTAGAGCAAACCACTTAACTTTTGTCTGAATTCAACAAAAGAAGTCATATACTATGATATTGTAAACTCTAAATTATATAGGTTCTTTTTAGTATTTTATGACACATTTTTACTTAAAACTAATATTAATTCTGAGTGTTTAATAATTAATTAGGTGAATTTTGTTCATATCAAGATAATGCGCATGATTTAATAAAGAATACAATTTTGTGCTATTTTGCATTAAATTTGTGCATAATTTAATTATTTTATGCAACATATTAATCTTGATTTATTTGCTATAGTTGGACCAAAGACTTATGTATAGCTTATTTATTAAAACTACATGGGCATGAGCCAATTTCACTCTACATAGACGGTAAATGCAAGGAAAGTTGGGTCATGAAGAAATTAATTTGATCCAATTGAAGTTGGTGTAATTGATGAATAAGTTTGGCAAGCATTTGGGTCATCAACTAGTCCAAATAAGGGAGAATGAAGCCCAATTCGGCAAGAGCATTTAAGTGGCTAAAAATTCACCTTTGGGAGATTTATTGGAGGTCTCTACAATTGCAAATAAATTAGAAATCAGTACACAAACTTTACCCTTGAAACCGTCCATCACCTTGCTTGATTCAAGCATGATTTCATGCATGAATCAA
The DNA here is from genome assembly GCA_025698465.1 of Gossypium longicalyx. NCBI lineage: Eukaryota > Viridiplantae > Streptophyta > Magnoliopsida > Malvales > Malvaceae > Gossypium > Gossypium longicalyx. The sequence continues at coordinate 87,133,655 of CM046995.1, forward strand.
GCAACTAAATAACCCCCTATCTCCACAAATTATAGCCGACCATAAGAGTAAGAAACCTAAGGGATTTTAAGCTATTTTTAGCAAACATACTAGCCATCCATCCAATAAAAATACTACCTTCTACACCCCTCAAAAATCATCCCTCAATCATTATTCATTTCATCCTTTAACACACATTCATTCATCCTCTCATTTCTCTCTAAATTTCATTCTTTTCCACCTATACCATTTCCCTATTTAGCTATGTAATTCCTAAAGAGAAAAATTTTCTCTTGGCCGACCACCTTGAGGAGTAGTTTGTGGAGGAACAGCTGTGAGAAGTGGAGGAAGCCTCCGCCGATTAGTGATCACACTATCAAAGAGTTTTTTCTTCCTTTTTGCTATTCCTTAATTATTAATTATGTTTACAAATTGCTTTGTTGTTTTTTCATTGATGGTGGTAGCTTAATTTTGTTTAGCTAAAATGATTACATTTATTTAATAAAGTTCATTGAGTTATGTTCATAATGTTCTGTGCCTCAATCATTCATGATTTCAATTAAACTCAAGTATGTATTTCATTCATACATGATTGAATGTATTAGAATTGGTTCAGCGATCCTAACTAACGATGATTAATGGACACAATAATTGAAAAGTGAGTGCTTAATTTAGATCCTAACCCTACTAAATTGAAAGTTAATAATAACTCAAAAGAGCTTTATTATCTTGCATAGTTTTTAGGTTGATGTGACTAAATTGTTTCAAACCTAACCCGTCTCTGTTACTTCACATGAATTCTAAGATACCCTTAGAATATGACTAGTAAAATGCATGTTTTTCTAAGTAAAAGATTCCAAAAGGACTTAATTTTGGTTTCAAACTTATGAAAGATCGAGTTGACTTGGATTATTTTTCTGGAACATTGAAAGCATGATGAAAATGAACCAAGTTAAATAATGCAATTATTCTAGCCTATGCATGTTATCATTGTTAAAATCTTGTGGATTTTTCTGTTAAATCCATCTCATCCATTTAACCATTCATTTCATTTGCATTTAGGTTAACTTACATTAGGAATCACTTTGCATCTAGTCATTTATTTTTTTCCAGCACTCAAAATAATTGTGTTTTTCTTACCAAATTATTAATATTAATTTTAAAAAATATTGATTAACATATATAATCCTTGTGGAGACGATAACTCATATACTTACTTATTACTTGATAGCGACTGTGTACACTTGCACAAACTACACGTTATAAGTTTTTGACACTGTTGGAAGGGACTGTTGCCTTAATCATTTTTTTGTGAAAATATTCTTTACAATTTGGTTTTTATTTTATTCTATCTATTTCTAACTTTACTAATAACTGTTTTTTATTCTTTATTCATTAATTTTTTGTGATTTCTTATCATGTCTTCAAGAGCATAGATCGAATTATCGATTTACTCCCTATAGACCGAAACATCGAGCGGGCATTTAGACAAAGAAGACGAGAAAGATTAGCCCAGAGACAAGCGTCAGAAATGGACCTTGAAAATCAAAACGATGTTCAAAGAGAATGTAATTGTTAATGCTCGCAATCTAATCCTTATTGCTGATGATAGGGATCGAGCTATAAGGTAGTACGTTGTGTCGTGCCTTAATGAATTAAATTTTGGAATTAGGAGACTAGAGATCGAGGCATCACAATTTGAATTGAAACTTGTGATGTTTCATGTGCTTCAAATAATAGGCCAATTCAGTGGAATGCCCACAGAAGATCCACATCTTCACTTTCGATTGTTTTATGGAGGTAAACGATTCCATTAAGATGGCCAGTGTAACTAAAGACGTATTGTGATCGAAGTTTTTTTGTACTCGTTGCGAGATTGAGCACGAGCATAGCTTAATTCATTGCCATCCAATTCAATTTCTACTTGGAAAGAATTAGCTTAACGATTTTTGGTAAAGTATTTTCCACCTAGCAAAAATGCTAAGTTGCGAAATAAGATCACCACTTTTCAATAAATGGATGATAAGTCCCTATACGAGGCATGAGAAAGATTCAAAGAGCTACTGCATAAATGCCCTCACCACGGGATTCCACATTGCATCCAATTGGACACATTTTATAATGTTCTTAATGCACACACAAGGTTGGTGGTAGATGCTTCTGTAAATGGTGCTCTCTTGTCAAAGACCTATAATGAGGCTTACGAGACCATCGAAAGAATAGCTAGTAACAATTACCAGTGACCGAAAAATCAAGTAGCTTCAGAAAGACGAGTAGCTGAAATACAAGAAGTAGATGCCCTTACTTCACTCTTAGCCCAGTTATATTTTATCTCTTCAATGTTGAAACAGTTTACTATTAATGGTTTATGCTATGTTGCAGCTCAACCACCAAACCACTACCAAGGAGGTGGACCGAACAACAATTACATGCAACATAGATCAAATCAACCTCTTGGTTTCAATCAACAAGTTTAAAAACCACCGAAAGTTGAAACTTTCAATAATTTGGAGAAGTTGTTAAACGTATACAATGCTAAAAATGATGCATTGATTCAAGGCCAAGCAACAACATTGGAGAATCTGGAAATTCAAGTAGGACAATTAGTTAATGAGCTTAAAAGCAAACCCCAAGGTGTTGTACCAAGCAACATAGAAAATCCTCCAACAGCCGAGTATTCTAATAATCTTGAGAACTTATTAAAAGAATACATGGCAAAGAATGATACAACTTTAAGAAATTTGGAGAACCAGATGGGGCAATTAGCCAATGAACTTCAAAATAGACCACAAGGAGCTTTGCTCGGTGACACAGAGAACCTAAGAAAATCAAGTAAGGAGAATCACAAAGTGGTCACTTTACGAAGTGGAAAGACTTTGAAACCCAAGGAAGTTTAGGTTGAAGATGAACCTCCCAAGAAAGAGGAAAATCAACCAGTAGTTGAAATTCCTACACCAGAGAAGCTAGATTTTGCAAATTTTGAAGAGATAAAATCTAAACTAGTGAATTCTGATAAGTTAACCCCTTCATTAGATGTAGAAATATTACCTCAGAAGAGCTTTCCATTCCAAGCTAAAGTTCCACAACCTCTATACTCTCAAAGATTCCAACAACATAAGCAACAATAGGATACCCAATTCAAGAGAATGTTGGATGTGTTGAAACAACTACATATCAACACTCCGTTGGTGGAAGCTTTGAACCAAATGCCGAACTAGGCAAAAGCTATGAAGGAATTTTTGTCTAAAAAGAAAAGGCTTGGGAAATTTGAAACTGTAGCCTTGACTACAAAATGTAGCCTATTTTTTTAGAACAAGTTTCCTCCTAAGTTGAAGGATCTAGAAAGTTTCACCATATCTTGCAATATTGGAGAATCCTATTGTAGTAAGGCTATGTGCGATTTAGGATCAAGTATCAACTTAATGCCTATATTTGTGTTTAGACGATTGGGTACTGGTAAGGTTAAACCGACTACAGTTACACTCCAACTGACAGATCGATCTTTGGCATACCTAGAAGGAAAGATCGAGGATGTATTAGTACGTGTTGATAAATTCATATTTCCTACTAACTTTCTTATCTTAGATTTTGAAGTAGATAAAAAAGTATCAATCATCTTAGGGAGGCCTTTCTTGGAAACCTTCAGGACGATAATCAATGTACAAAAAGGTGAACTCACCATGCGAGTTCAAGATGAATAGGTGATCTTTAACATTCTTAAGGCTATAAAATCTCTTAATGAGGTTAAAGATTGTTCTACTGTCTCTGAGATAGATCTGTTGGTTCCTACAAAATTAGAATTCAATTCTTCAAATGATCCGTTAAAAGGTATTTCATTTGACTCTCCACATCAAGATGAGGATGACACATACTTGGAAGCTAACTCGGAAGGATTCAGTTCAAAAGCTCAATTTGAATCATTAGAGCTAACATCACATGAGTACAAGAAACCCAACCCATCAAAAAAAGAGCCACTCGAATTAGACTTAACAGTTTTGAAAAGGTCATTAGATACTAGAAGAATTCTATCGAAGGATAGAAGAGATTGATCCAATCTTGAGTATTTGATTCTGAGAAACTCGATTCTCAATGGGAAAAAGCAAGGATAATTTATCTCACCATTGGAATTCAATGGGTGGGACATGTACCAAAGAAAGAATGTATAATAGAAAATGAGTTGATTTCATTAAGGATCATCACGGATAGGTAAATTTATATGAATGATAGAAATTCGAGCAAAGTAAAACAGAAAGACCATTTCCTAATGCTATTCTTTGATCAAATATTGAATATAATTGTTGGGCAACATTATCTCTTATTTCTAGATGGATACAATTGGTATGATAAATGGTCATTTGACATTCCCTTTGTTAGTGACAATCATCAATAACATTGAAGGAGTTCTCTTCACTCTCTCTATTGTTAACTTATTTTCAGTTTTTTTTTCTTATTTGAATAAATGGCATGATTAGAAAAATCTTCTTAAATTAGTACATTAAATTAATTCTGTCTAAGGAGATTGGAACTTAATGGGACCATTTGTGACCCCTCCAACCTTTCCTGAAAACTTGATTTAATGTAATTTTCTAAGAAAATTTTCTATGTAGCTTAAAAGGAAGGTTTGTTTTTCAATTTAAAGTTTATTTTCATTTTTTTTAGTTTTATGTTCAATAAAAGGGTCAAGTTTTCCCAAGGTTTAATTAGTTTATTTTTATCAAAAATTTTATTTTAGTATAGGTAATCAATTTTTTACAGTTTTGGGCTCGAGGCCCAAAACAGTGATAAGGAGAAAAATATCCAACACTCACTGCCCATTCCCTTTCCGCAGCATCACTTTCCCATGCTATAAAGGGATGACACAAATTAATAAAAGGGGAGGAATTTCTTTTATTTCTTTTTCTTACTATTATTTTTAGTATATTTTTATTTACTTAGGAATATTTTATTTTATGCATATAATAAGTTGAATAATTTGCAAACATGAATAAATTAAGCTTAACGCCTCTTCTCTAATAAAAAGCAAAGTAGTGTAGTAATGTGAATGAACATGTCTAGGATTGGATTGTTAAGAAAGACTTGGTACTTAAGCAGTCTTCATGACTCACCTCTCTTTTCTTGCTATCATACCTAGTGTTCAGTTCTCATTCATTACTTTATTTACACAATGAGGACATTACTTTTTTTAAGGAGGGGGTAGGGCAATATTTGCATGAATTTTAAATTTTTCTTAAGTATGATTCAATGTTTTTACACATAAGTATGCCGAAATAAAATGATGTTCAGAAAAAAAAAATTGTTCATAAGTTAGCTTAAATGCAAGTACGATTTCTAGTTTTATCTGAGTTTTTTTATGTTATCTTAAGTTATAGAATGCTTGTATGTTCTTAGGTCTTATATAGTCTTTTTCCATGAAAAATTAATTTCCTTAGAAATAGACATGCATGAAAGTTTAAGTCCTTATAATTGACTTAGTAACTTTCTTGAGTCAAAGGAGGCATAAGAATCTAAATATGATATAGGTACATTTTCTTTGGATCCTTTGAGTCTTTCAAGCCCACCATATGAATTTAGCCCTTGAAACCTTAGTTTGAGCCTTTAAGTCTCTTTTATTATTATTTACCTACATCATAAGCCATATCACCATCTTTTTAAGTTTTATCCTATTTTTGCACTTATATTAACTATACTTGTCTTGGTGATCAAAGTTTGAAGAAAAATTCAAAAAGATGTACATGTTCTTCGTATGATGTTCAAACAAAAATAGAAAATCTCTGTTCAAATATCAAAGCAAAAAGAGCAAAATAAATACTCAAAATATTGAGAAGTATTGTTGGGCATAAAGCTTCAAATTAAGTTTGGAGGTGGTAAAACTCGTTAGTAAGAAGGATGTACCTCTAAAGGATCCAAGGCAAAGTTAGGGTTAAGATTATTGAACCTAAAAATTCACTTCTTTTTATCCCTACCTTGAGCCTAGCCTCATTACAACCCTATAAAAGACCTATTAATTTTGATAATTATGTCAACTACATTAGTGGAGAGGAATTGCTAAGTTCAACAAATGAGGACCATTAATTACATCCTGTGATTGTTCTGGCTAATTGATAAGGAAGCTTTGATTGAATGATGAATGTTATGTATGACCTTGAAAAGCATGCACTCTATGACTTATGTAAGCATTTTTCCTCACTTAGTATAAAATTATGTGAGCGACCGATCAGCAAAAAAAAGTTTTTTGAGCATGACTTTGTTGATTTATGTTTATGTGCAAAAGTTGATTCTACTGAGGGATTCTATTTAAAATTATTGTGAGATTGCTTTACCTAAATTTTTACTTTGCATTACTCAGGACGAGCAATGGATTAAGTTTAAGGGTGTGTAAACTCTAAATTATATAGGTTTTTTTAGTAGTTTATGACACCTTTTTACTTAAAAATAATATTAATTTCGAGTATTTAATAATTAATTGGGTTGTAACACCCCTCACACGTATTCAACATTGGAATAGGGTTACGGAGCATTATCGGACTTATCAAACAATTAAACATTCACTTTGCATATATTTTCACATTTCATACATTTATCATTCAATCTCAATTAATATGTCCCTAATACGAGCCTACGAGACCCAAAACATGCATTGGGAGTGGTTTGGGACTAAACCGATAACTTTGAAAACTCACAGAACACTTAGAAAATTTTTCTCAAAACAGGGGACACATGCCCGTGTCACAGGCTGTGGTGGACATTCGAAATGGGAGCACATGGTCGTGTCCTAGCCCGTGTCTGACCCCGTGTACCTCTCTGACTTGGGTCACATGGCCAACCCGTGTGCCCTAAAAATGGCCATACACGCCCGTGTGCTAGACCGTGTACTAGACTGTGCCAAACCTATAGGGTATACTGACTTATGCCACACAGCCAGGTCATATGCCCGCGTGTGAGGCCGTGTGGAGCATACTAACTTGATTTTAATTTCAACACCAGGAAACACACAACTGTGTAACATAACCGTGTGTCACAGACGGTTGAGACACACGCCCGTATCTCTGCCCATGCGGACAAAAATAGGCTATTTACCAAGCCATTTTGCCATTCAAAATTGCATGTACCTACACCATATCAATTGGCACCAACATATAGCATATATAAGCATTTAAACTAGCCAATTCAAACGTAAATCATGCACATTCTATACTTCCATTCTCCATACACACTAATCACAGAACATTTCATACCATTTATGCCAAATTCATATTTATAATTTAACTTGCTAGACACTTCCAATCATGCATCACTAAACATCAAACTCACAAGCATATAACTACTCTAATATCAACCTATTGACCTTCACAATCTTTATAATCCACAAACATCACATACCTTTCCATGAACTCACAATCCAAGCCATATATATATACATGATTCAAACATACCAAAACAAGCCAGCTTATATGGCAATATTCAAAACCAAACTTAGAACATTTACAAGCCAACTCAAATGGCAAAATTCATTACCAAAACATAACCTATATGACCAAAATCCCTATACATGCCATATACTTAAAACATAAACTCAAAAGTACCAAATTGATAGTTGGATAATGTGATGGAGTCTCCAACTATCCCCAAATCCAAGCTAGCTTTGAATTCACTATCAAACACATAGAAATACACAAAGTAAGCTTTATAGATTAGTAAGTTCGTATAGCATTTATATCAACTCATCATATAAACTCAAATTAAGCCAAAAACATAACATAACATATCTCATAATGAGTCACCAACTACCACATTTGCATCCATCAAATTACATGTAATTTATATAATTTTTCATCATTTTAGTGTATTACTCGGTTCATGTACATACCTATACCTTCCCCTATTTAACTCATACTCATTCTCATCTTTGACATATTCGTTAAACCATTCGGAATATTTTTGGATACTCGGGAAACTCGCACACTTAGTGCCAAATAAATAGCTGAAGCTGTATCAATCTTGCACACTAAGTGCCAATATATATATATAGCCAAAGCTATCTCAATCTCGCACACTAAGTGCAAATATATAGCCGAAGCTATCTCGATTTCGCACACTAAGTGGACATAATTAACCGAATCGTCGTCGAACACGACTGTAGTCTCGTATGCACAATTTATGCAATATAAAAGTATTTAAAGCATAATTATAATAATGATTATTACCTACAAACTTACCTCGGATGTAAAAACGACGAAACAAGTCTATTAGTCAATAACTTTGTTTTTCCCCCGATCTAGATCCGAGTTTAGCTTTTCTTGATCTATATGTAATCAAAATTAACGTATTTAATTATATCACTATTCAATGTAAGTATTTCACAACTTTTACAATTTAGTCCTTATTTCATAAAAACACAAATTAATGCAATTTAAGACTAACTCATGCTAGCCGAATTTCTATATTACACATATCAGCCCATATTTTTCATTTATTTCACATTTTAAACACAAATTTTTCATATTTCACAATTTAATCCCTAATTTGCATTTTCACTAAAAATCACTTAACAAAACTTGTATATCTATCAACAAGCATTCATAATCTATGAAGAAACTTCAAAAATAATGTTTATTCATCAATGGAAACATTCAAAATCTTTAACATTTTTCCAAAATATCTCCTGGGCTAGCTAGACCTAGTTGCAATGATCTCAAAGACATAAAAATTATTAAAAACAGAGTCAAAACTACTTACCAATTGAGCAATGCAATGGCCGAATGTTACAACCCTAACTATGGCTTTTTTTTTCTTATTTAAAATCAGCAAGGAAGATGAATGAATGAAAATTTTATATATTTGTTTTAATTATTATCATTTATTTGCTAATTTACCTATTTACCCTTTACTAAAACATTAACATTTCATATAAACCACGTCCATCTTTGTCCACTCATGTTTCAAATGGTCTATTTACAACATAATGACCTCCACTTTAATATTCCATAGCTATTTAATACCTTTAATAATTAGAACATCACCTTTTGCACTTTACGCGATTTAGTCTTTTTTACCAAATTGACTAATCAAACGATAAAATTTCTAAAAGAAACTTTCACACAATCACTCAATCATGCTGTAAAAATTTAAATTATAATAAAATAAATATTTTAACTTCGGTTTTGTGGTCCGGAAACCACTATTTCAATTTGGCTAAAAACGAGCTGTTACATGGGTGAATTTTGTTCATATCAAGATAACGTGCATGATTTAATAAAGAATAAATTTTTGTGCTACCATTAAATTTGTGCATAATTTAATTATTTTATGCTACATACTAATCTTGATTTATTTGTTTTAGTTGGACCAAAGACTTATGCCTAGCTTATTTATTAAAGCTACATGGGCATGAGCCAATTTCACTTTACATGGATGGCAAAGGCAAGAAATTTTAGGTCATGAAGAAATTACTTTGATCCAATTGAATTTGGTGTAATTGATGAACAAGTCTGGCAACCATTTAGGTTATTAACCTGTCCAAATAAGGGAGAATGAAGCCCAATTCGGTAAGGGCATTTGAGCAGCTAAAAATTCACCTTTGGGAGATTTATTGGAGGTCTCTACAATTGCAAATAAATCAGAAATAAGCACACAAACTTTACCCTTGAAACCATCTACCACATTACTTTATTCAAGCATGATTTCATACATGAATCAAGCAACTAAATAACCACCTATCTCCACAAATTATGGCTAGACATGGGAGTGAGAAACCTAAGGGATTTTAAGTTATTTTTAGCAAACATACTAGCCATCCATCCACTATAAATGCTACCTTCTACACCCCTCAACAATCATCCCTCAATCATTTTTCATTTCATCCTTTAGTACACATTCATTCATCCTCTCATTTCTCTCTAACTTTCATTCTTTTCCACCTATCCCATTTCCCTATTTAGCTAAGTAATTCCTAGAGAAAAAATCTTTCTCTTGGCCAGCCACCTTGAGGAACAGTTTGTGGAGGAGAGGCTATGAGAATTGGAGGAAGCCTTCACGATTAGTGACCACAAGATCAAAGAGTTTTTTCTTCCTTTTTGCTCTTCCTTAATTATTCATTATGTTTGCCAATTGCCTTGTTGTTTGTTCATTGATGATGATAGCTTAATTTTGTTTAGCTAGAATGATTACATTTATTTAAAGAAGTTTATTGAGTTATGTTCATGATGTTTTGTGCCTCAATCATTCATGTTTTCAATTAAACTCAAGTATGTATTAAAATGGTAAAATTTCATTTTTACTATCGTAAAAATATACAATTTAATTTCGACCCTCCAAAAGAATTATCTGGTTTCTCTCTTGACCAAAAGCAAAAGTTGAGATTTCTTTGTTAGATGGAGGCACTCCCGCTTTAAGAACTCATTATCTCTTTACACTCTTGATAAAATTACTTTGTGAATCCACTCAAGCTCTTGGTAAAGTTGAAAAACAAAACCCGAGGACGAAATCAAACATAAACACCCTAAATCTAAAATTTAAATATGTTGAGAATTTCTCAACTTCAAATAAATAACATTTCAAAGATTTCTCCCAAAAAAAACTCTCAATAACATTATTATTATCGATGGGTATTGCTATGGTGAGAAATTTAGACTAAAAGAAGTTATATTTACTCATTATAATAAAATATTATATTTGAATACAATTTATTAATTATATAGAATGATAATAATTGAAAAACAAGTTATTAATTTAATAATTTAAAACTATATATAAAAGAAAGCTCCTTTGGATACAGGATTCTTTTCGTTTACAAGGAAATGTTGAATTTTAATTTCATTCTCTTTATAATGAATTTAAATTTCACATAAATTGAGATTTATTTTTATAATTTCATTTCTAACATAATTTGATTTTATATAATGTTATTAGTTATACTAAATAGTAAATATTATTATTTTATTATAATACTACGAGATTATATATAATTTGAATGTTCTATGGATCAAATTTGGGTTTGCCTTTATTGACATTATAAGACAATGGTCAAATTTTAATTTTGAACACTATACTATATTGAAAGTTGAATTGAATCCATATAGTTTAAGTTTTAACATAATGGTCCATGTACTTTTATATTGTTATTAGTTAGCCTAAATAATTAATATATAATTAATATTGTTAACTATTTCAATTACAATGTTAATGTCATTTTTTCTTGAAAATATTATTTCAACAAAAAATATTATTATGATGAGTTTGAATGTGTGCTTTTAAAAAGAATCATATCAACATTTTCAACTTTACTTTTTTTTATTATGCTAGTACCAAGTATTTTTTTTAGAAAAATTTAAAATGTCACATCTATTAATTTAATAAATTTTTTTTAAAAGTGATAGAAAATTTTAGATTTACAAAACATGTAAGGACATTTAATATATTTTAAAATTCAAAATTTTACTTTATAATTTATTAGTCTGAGATATTGGGGAGTTTTACCCAAAAATGTCCTTTTAAATAATATAATTATAGAAATGGGTTGTTTATTGCGTTATTTACTGGATTAAACCGTTTTCCAATAAAACGCATCCACGTAAGTGCGATTTTGGAGTACGTGTCAGCAAAACGCTTCCCTGGGGGAGCACTTGGTCCACATCAGCAAAAAACGCGTCCTTGAGGGAGCGCTTTGTTGACATGGACAAAGCCTCCCCCAGGGAAGCGTTTTGTCTTTTTTCTAGGGTTGGGATTTTATTATTTAATTGATTTAGAGTTAGGGTTTTTAGGGTTTAGTGTTAGTGTTTTAAGGGTTTTGGTTTTTTAAGTTTTAGGGTTTAAAGGTTTTAGGAAAAAAATTAATTGAATTGGGGTATAAATTAACTATTAATTTTAAATACTAAATATTAAATTAAAGTTTAGGGTATTAGGGTTAATTGATTAAATTATGGATTGATTTAGGGTTAATTGATACATACACGAAAAAAATTCTCAAAGATAATATGATTGCATCATATATACATACTGGCGCTATGTTAAGTTTAGGGTTTTGAGAAAAAAATGATTGAATTAGGATTTAGGGTTTTAGGGTTAATTCATTAAATTAACTATTAATTTTAAATACTAAATACTAAATTAGAGTGTATTAGGGTTAATTCATTAAATTAGGGATTAGGGTTTAGTTTTTTAAAATAAATTTGTGTTTAGGGTATTAGAAAAAACATATAAGCAATATAATTTTTTTTTGTCATAGGTTTTAAGGTTTAGGGTTTTTGCAAGAATAATTACGGCGGGCGTTTGGGACAAATAGTGTCGAAAACTTCAAGCGGGATGCAATCGTCGCAAAAATTTCTGGAAAAAGCTCCCACGTGGACGCTCTTTTGCTACAGTATTTTGTAGAAAAATAATTCTGAGTAGACATTTTTGAACAAATAGTGTCGAAAACGCTTCAATCAGGATGCATTGTCAGCAAAATTTCTGGAAAAAGCTTCCACGTGGACGCTCTTTTGCTACAGTAGTTCGTAGAAAAATAATTTTGAGTAGACGTTTCTGAACAAATAGTGTCGAAAACGCTTCAAGCAGGGTGCACTATCAGCAAAATTTCTAGAAAAAGCTCCCACGTGGACGCTCTTTTGCTACAGTAGTTCGTGTAAAAATGAGGCTATAAATGAGCCAAATTTTATTCTCAGGTTACATAACTTACAACAAAAAAATTAGAGGGGCTAAGAAGAATAGAAACTGAAGATGAGTGAACGTATTAATGCTATTATTTACTATGATGGTGAGGTCTGTAACACCGAGAACGGTGTTGTTTTTTTATCGGAGAACACAACGAGACTGGTTTTTAACCAGAACATAGATTTGACAGAACTTCGTAAAAGAATTAGGCGCAAAATCTTCAGAACGACACCAATGAAAGTTTTGTCTATTATGTATTGATTTTGTGCTTCAATTGATCCTATGACATATGACTCATTCGACATCAAAGGCGCTCGTAGCTTGGAGGCAATGGTGCAAACTCATTTCGCTAGTGGATCACCCTATCTTGAGTTATATGTACAATTTTCATCGCCAAATAATGCATTTGCAGCTTCAACATTTACTACTGGTTGAGAGGAATAAACGACCCCTGCCCGACACTCCGTTAGTGGGTGGCAAAACATGGAAGTGCCCGTGTTTAGTAGCAGTATAGAATACCCAACCCCTGTATGACACTCTGTTAGTGGATGAGACATGCACCTCAGTGGGTCGATGTTTGATGCTGGAAATACGTATTAGGGAATGACATCAACTTCTAATGGTTGGCAATACACATCTGATTGGAGACGTTGTGAAACGTCTATAAGGAAGGATGATGTACTCCTTACGACGTCCACTGGCGAGGGGACATTTTACGTTGCACATAATGATGGGTCAGATAATGAGTCTGATGCGGATCCACCTTGAGAGGCCGGCCCTAATGGAGCAAAAGTTGCATTATTTTCTGAACCAGAGCCTATTCTAACCATACCTGAAGATGTTGAAGGAGGTTCAGATGACGAAGAAGAAGATTCACGATTCAAGACGTACTAGCCTCTAGCCCACATGCATAATGTCGACCTATCTGAAGATGATGCATTGGAGTTTCCAAATCTACCACATAGAAGGCGTGACCGTACAAGTTCCTCATTGGATTCAAGTGAATTAGAAGTTGGTAAGGAGTTTTCCAATAAAGATAGTTTTCTTGGTGCATTAAAACAACATAGCATAATGAACGGGGTTAACTACAACGTGGTTAAATCTAAATCCAATAAGTTTGAGGCCAAGTATGCAGTGCAAGATGGTACATGTTCATGGAAAATCATGGCTTCGTTGAGGAAAAAGACAGGCTTATGGGAGATGAAAAAGTACAAAGGTCTATATACATGTACTGCCGGTACAGTATCACTAACCGTTTAGAGTTTTTTAATGGTACTGTTATTACGTACTGTTGTATTTTTTAACGTACTTCATTGACAGGTGTTTCAAAAGATCATCCCAAGATGAATTCAGATATGTTAGCTACCTTAATACTATCGACGATGAAGGCCGATCCCAGAACTTCAGTGCCTGTCTTAATTGACAATATTCGTAGCCAGTTGAGGTACATGCCCTCTTAGCGCAAAGCTTGGATAGCCAAGCAGAAGGTGTTGGAAAAGATTCATGGTGGGTGGGACGCTTCATATAATGAAGTGTGGCAGTGATGTCAAGTGCTGGAGAGATATGTCCCAGGTTGCGTAACAGACCTTGAAACGGAACCTGCGTACTACAATGACCGATTGCTCCGTGGATGCCAAGTATTTAAGCATCTGTCCTGGACTTTAAGCAATGCCAAGACGCATTTTTATATTGTAGGCCATTGGTACAAATTGACGATACCTTCATGTACGGTAGATATACCCATCGGCTATTGCTAGCTGTGACACAGGATGGCAGTGGGAGAATCCTTCCACTTGCGTTTGCAATAACACCGAGGGAATCAGTTGATGACTGGGAGTTCTTTCTTTATAGGTTAAGGAGGCATGTCTGCCCTCAATCTAATATCTGCATCATATCGGATTGAGGCACTGGAATACTAGTCGCAATTGAGTGATAGGGAAGCCTATGGCATCGCACACACTATTGGTATTGCCTAAGGCATGTTGCATCCAACTACTACGGGCAATTTTGATTTACAAGTGAAAAATGACAAGTGACAAACATGGGTATTTAATATCTATTAATGTAATTTCGTTTGTAATATTGAATTTATTTTAAATGGAAAAGTGGTATGTAATTTTCACTATCAACTTATATTGGCAGGGTATGAGATAAGTAAGGACCGTTTTCATGAGATGTTGGTGGTTTTGTGTTCAGTTAACGAAGAAGGCGCAGACTGCCTCTGTAACATACCTTTCGAACAGTGGACACAAGCATACGACGGTGGCCTACGATATGGTCATATGACCTCAAACCTGGCTGAATGCATAAATTTTGTTCTAAAAGGAACACGTCATTTGCCGATAACATCGGTTGTTCAAGAGACATATTTTCGTTTAACAGCACTATTTTCGAAGCGAGCAGTGAGTTATAAAGGCCAAATGCAAGGAGGCCATGTATGGTGCGCAAAGGTATTGCAATAAATTAACAAGGCGAAGGCGCAGGCGAACACCATGCACACAGTCTGTCACGATCAAGACAACCTATGGTTACGTGTGACGGAGTTTGACAGACTGCACGAAGGTATTATTGGCGGGCAATATCGTGTACACTTGAGAAATAGGACTTGCGACTATGGGAGGTTTGATGCACTTTGTTATCCATGCGCTCATGTAATTGCAGCTTGTCAGAATCTCCGTCTAGATCCCATGAGTTATGTCGATGAAGTGTGTAAACTAGAAACCATGTACAACATATGGAGACATGTATTCCCACCTATCCCAGATGAACGTAACTGGCCGCTTGTATCGTCTTGCTCGACTAGAATATGTACCAATATGGATATCCAAGAAACAACCAATAATCAGAAGTTGTGCGGATGGTGTAGGAACCCAGGCCATACAAGTAGATCATGTCCAAATCGAAATAGTTGATAGTTGTCATAAAAAACTATGTTGTATTATTTATATTTTATTAAATGAAACTATGTTGTATTACAATTGTCTTATTCAAAAGACCTTTTATTTTTATTAAATGAAACAATATAAAAAAGTTTGTACAAATATATTAAAAAAATCAATGTCCGTGGAGGGCGGAATCAATGCTACATGGGGGTCGTCAACGGGGCTGTGCTAGATTCCTCCTTCAATTAGCTTCAAGCGAGGGTTGTGGTTCCTCCGGCAGGGGATCTGGTTATGGCTGTTAGGAGGGTGACCCACCTTGATGGAATAATGATTGCGGTGGTGTTTGCGTCACCCATGGCGGAGGTGTTTGAATCCCGTAAGGTGATGGGGATTGGTAGAAAGAAGAGCTCCTTGATGGCGCCTCATGCGATCCCTCATGTGACGACAGCCTATAGATCAGAGGTTGACTCAGAATAATCGAGGACGGAGATGAACCGGGCCATGAATTCCAACCTTCCATAGGACTAGGAAAAAGAAACATATAAGGGTTAAGATACATATAAGGGCTAGGATACGCACCTGGCATAATCTGAAAAGGCTGTGATGTGGGTGTCGTCAGTTGAACTGTTATGCCTGATGATTGTGTGGGTGCTGTTGATGGGCCTACGTCATCATCCCTTCTTCTTGGATTTAAAGGGCCCCGCCGTTCCCTTTGGGCACGAATTTGTCATCGCCTCTCCTCTTCCGATAATAAATATGGCTTGCCATGGATCCTAAACCGTGACATGTATTCCGCTAGCACGCTAACTCTGGAACGATGATCGGTTCCCGAATAGGTATATAATCATACCGATTTTCCCACATTTCGATATAGTGTGACCAGAATCTCGGCCAATCCATATGCAGTTACCGTAAGTCGACTTTGTACTCATCATCAAACACCTCGGGTGCCACGGGAATCGGTTGTTGGAATCCAAATTGTCGCAATACTCTATCTGACTGGTGCATCTCCACGGTAGCATAGTTCACCAATGGGACCTTCACATGTCAAACGTTTGGATTTTGAAGGAATTCATCCGGAATTACTGCCCGAATTGCCAGATCCTCGTATGATGTCTATTGAAACTATATGAACATGATAAAAATATTACTTATATACATAATACATAATACTAAATACTAAATACGAAATGACTATTTTATTATGTACATATATTTTATTTAATACTTACTTCTATTTTTGATTGTTGGTCTAATAGAAGCCGTATATCTTCGAGAGAGGTAGGTATTCCGACATAACTCGCCGAATGGTTCCACCTAATTAAATAAATTTTTAGCATACAATTATATTCTAAATCTACGTAATAATTGTAAAATCTAATATAAAACTTACCTCGTTATAAGTGGAAATGTATATGGGTGGTCGACTCGAGGACGTAAAAATAGAAAGTGAAACCGTGCCCATGATTGTAGTAGTGATAGGCAACCTCCTATTTTGGCTTTGTTCAGTCGCGTCGCCCCCTACATTTCCTTGTACAATGTTGCCAACATGGCAGACCCCCAACTCAATTCACCGGTTGCTCTAAAATCTACGAGTTTCAGTAGCCATCTTAGATGTACGAGGTTTCTTGACAAGTTCAGCATCAAATAACCTCCAATCATCTCAAGAATATATGCCCGAGCTTATCGTATTCTTTCGAGTTTAGTCGAATCATTATCCGGCTCCGGGAATGTGTCTCGTAACCATCTCATCTCGATCCGACCTCCGTTTATATTATCCGGTATAGCACCTAAAAGCTTGTACCATACGACTCCCCAGTCAGTAGATGATGCGGACCCAGTGACTGCGTATCCATCCACCGGCAATCCCAATTGCAAATGCACGTCTTCTAGAGTGATAGTACACTCTCCGCATGGAAGATGAAAAGTGTGCGTCTCGGGTCTCCACCTCTTTATCAATGCACTGATTAGTTTCGGGTTCAACTGGCACCCCCGGCCTATCGTGGCCACGTGCCAAAATCCCGCTTCCCGCAAGTAATTCTCGATCAACGGCAATGGAGGACCAAACATATTACAGATGTAGCATTGCAACACCCGATCTACAAACTATTATAAAAATTTATAAAACAAAAAGTAATTAAAATTGCATAAATTAATTAATGCAAACATCATAAATGAAAAAAAATCAAGCAGTATTGAAATTGTAATTATAATTGCATAAATGAATAAAATATCAAATAGTATTGCAAATTTAATTAAATTTGCATAAATTAAAATAATATCGAATAGTATTGAAAATTTAAAATTATCACTTACCATTGTCATTTGATCAACAGAGATGTGTTTATTATCGAAACGGATTAATTCTCCGACCATTGCTAACACGATCGGATTTTTTTAATTTAAAAAAATTAAATTCAAAAAAATTTTAAACAAAGAATTTTGATAGAAATTTAATAGAATTTTGAGAAAAATTCAATGAAATTTGATAGATTTTTGAAGGGAATATTGAAAGAATATTGAGAATTATGAGAGAATTGTGTGAAAATAATTAAAGGGAAAGAAATTTTGAGAGAATTATAGAAATTTGAGAGATTTATGTGAAAAAATGATTTGGGGGTTTATAGTTTTTTTTTTGGACCGTTGAAAGTCAACAGTCAAAAATTTGACCGTTACACGGGAAAAATGCTCTCCTGAGGGAGCGCTTTGTCCACGTCAACAAAGCGCGCCCTCAAGGACGCCTTTTTTGCTGACCTGGACAAAGCGCTCCCCTAGGGGAGCGTTTTGTAGACGTGAGCACGAAATCAAGCTTACGTGGACGCGTTTTCGTGAAAAACGACCTAATCCAATAAATAACACAATAAACGGTCTATTTCCGTAATTATATTATTTAAAGAGCATTTTTAAGTAAAACTTCCGAGATATTGAGATTTTTTCTTGTTATTCTATTGCATGTTTAAGTTTAGAAAAGAGTGCATGAAGTAACATCACCGCCAGATTCATTATTTAAAAAATGTTTTTTTTTTTTACAATGGCAAACAAAAATTAATTTATTTAAAAAAGAAAAATCAGTGAATTTGGTAGAGATGTGTCACTTCTAAAAGTTTTGATCATAACAATGTGAAAAAAAAAAAAGTTGGACTAACGTAATCTAGCAATGATGTTATTACTTTGTCTATTTTATTTTCCCAATTTTGGCTTAAATTATTAGGCATTAGTTTCGCAAACTGGAAAAAATAAGAAGGCAGGAACGGGTATTCAGAGAAGAAAAGAACATGAAGAATTGGAAAGGATGAGTTTAATTACAGCATTAGTATTTTTATTTTTAAAAAATCAAATAAAAATAAAAATTTTAAAATTTAGGATGAAAACACGGAATAATATTCTTACTCCATGCCATCTTTTCTGTAGCATTTTATTATTAAATGATATCATTACTCAAATAAAAAAACACCCGACAATGAAAGAAAAATATAGTAGGAATAAAAATACTAAAAAAAGCAAATAATATAATCCAAAATTTCCATTTATGGTAATTTGTGTAATATTAGGGATGAAGTTAAATGATTCTTGAGAATGAGCATTCTTTTATTTATTAATTAAACATGAAACCGGAAATTTTCTAAAATTTAAATTGAATTACGAATAGTTAAATGGCTTATGGTTTAAATTATAGAGGAAAGTAAAGTGGTATGTTAAATGTAAGGAGGAAGAATTTAATTGATTGAAAATTGATAGGGATTAGTTGAGGAATTGGCCAAGGCCCTTGGGAGTAAAATGACCATGTTTTGTGGAGAAAGTAAATCATCTCCTTGGACCTTTTTGTGAGAACAAAAGAAAAAGAGAAGGTTTCTTCTCCAAGCCGTATGAAGCAAGGCCAAATTCCTTGAGTTCAGGTGAGATTAGAATGGAAATTTGAGTTTCCTTCAGAAAGTAATATTCTAAATTAATTGTTGATTATTTTATTTATTTTATTACCATTAACTTTGAATCTTTATTAAAGTAAAATTATTTAGTTGATTTTTATTAAAGATAATTTATATGGTTATAAATTGAAAAATTTTGTAACACCCTAAACCTAGTCTAGACATTATGATCGAATCTGGAGAGCTACACTAAACTACTTCTAAAGCGTCCAACATTAAATAATAAAAATTCATATGATTCAAAGTCATTTTAAAGACCATAAGCACACTGTAAGTTCAGTCTTTAAAAAAAATCCAAAAAGAAATATGCAATAGGATAAATTCAAATAAAATAATATAGTAAATAAACGGAGATGACTGAAATCCCGCCACGCCAATCTAAAGTTTGTAGGTTACCTAAAATTCAATCAAACAAACTAAATGAGTTTACAAACTCAGTGTATAACTTATGTATTCAGTTAACCGAAAACATATCAGACGTGTCTTAAGATTAACCTTTTCAGATGGTTCTCAGATTCATTTACAATAACAAAAACAGAGTATATCAAATACGAATACAGAGCTTATCATATATAGATTCAAAATTCTACCCCATCCGCTACACACTATCTCCACTTATCCCTACACACTATATCAAGTATCAAATACCCATCCATCCTTACATACCTTATAGTGACTGTATATCACATTTCAAGATAATTGTAGATTAGCTGCCAAATTAGAAAGCAATAAATCACCAGAATCATATTTATATGTTGCTTAGTCACCAGAATTGACAGATAATTAATCTGTCCACACTTCCTCCTTTGTCACAAATCCCAATCCAATGCAGATACAAACTTATCAGATATCAAATATGCATATACAGTGTACAGGCCCAAATCTATCTGGGCCCATACAAATACAAAACAAAAACAAATAAAATCAAATAAAACCCATTAAATACAGTCTAAATTTTTAACAGCCTAAACTACCATAAACCCAAAATCAATCCAAACAAACCTATACCCAAGACCCTAGCCCAATTTATAACCTAAGACCCCTAGACCCAAAAATACAAGGCCCGATAAGCCCAAAATTTTGAGGTTTTCGAAAACCCTAGGTTTCCCTTGCTCCGCAACCACCAATAGCTCTGACCTCCAGTGCCACGTTGGCCTCCGTATGCCACCCTCGTGCCTCCACATCCTCGCCTCGTACCTGCAAAAAAGACAAATAAAAGACGACAGCAACAATATCAGTAGAGAAAAAAGAAAAAAATGAAAATTGTAATTACTCGGCTATAAAAGCCACATATGAATCTTGTATTTTTTTACGCAATCAATAGCAATTAAAAGCAGATTCAAAGAAAAAATGTGCTTTTTTTATCTTTTCTAATAAATAAATAAGTATTAAAAATCTTACCCGTCGATTGGTCTTCCCCTCCGTCGAACGTTGTCAATATCCAAACACCCAAGAGCCATAGAGGCTTTAATGCGGGTTCGAAAGACAAGGAAAAATGGGGGTTGTTGTATTTTCGAATAATTTCTTTTTCTATCTCTAAATCAAAGGAGATACAAAGCTTTTTTTTATTTATTTTCTGTAAAAAAGGGGAGAAGAGAACCGAAAGGGGCCGAAAAGGGTTGATTTTATGCCCTCCAACCACCGTTTACGGCGAAGCCATGGCGGGGCAATGACGGAGGGCCATCGGACCCCTTGGCCGGATTCTGGAACCCCTAGAGAGAAAAGAAAACTTCATTTTTTTTTGTTTCACTGAATGGGCTGAAATGATTTTAAAAAAAATTACTTTTATAAGGGATGTAAAACGGTGTCGTTTTGGTAGGCATTCATAAGCCCCAAAATAGCGCTGTATAGCTTAAGACCCGATGACTCGACCCATGCAGGCTAGGATCCGTGTGTTTTTGTTTAAAGAGGGTATTTCCCTTATTGGTCCTTCTGCAATTTTGGGTTATTTTAATTTAGTCCTTTTTTTAATTTTACCCTGTAATTTTCGTAGTGTTTCATTTTGGTCCCTTTTGAAGTTATGCATTTTGGGGGATAGGGATATTATCCCATTTGGTTCCCCATCTCATTCGCATATCGCAATTTGGGCCCGATATTTTATTTTATTTTTGATTTTTCCCTATTAATGTTGTTTTGATTTCGATTTAATTTGGGTTTGATTAATTCCATATTTTTTATTGTATGTTTTTTTAATATATTAAAATTCAAATAATATTTATATATTTTATTTATCAATCTATTTATTCATTACTTGTTTTATGTTCAAACTTGATTTATCAATTCATTTATTAATTTATAATCCTTTTACTTCAAAAATATTCAATTTTAATATTATGTATATCTATTTTACCTATTTACCTATTTATTATTTTATATGTTTATATATTTATATATATTAAAGTTGGCAAAGTTAACATCTTCTTTATAAACATTTGTCGATCCGAGTATTTTCTTACTAATTATTATTTACTTATCCATTCGTTTCCTTTTTATATGTGGTCTCGTTGTTCCATTCTATTTAAATATTTTTATGTCATGATTGTTTGTTTCATATCGTATACTTCCGATTTATTTCTTTATTTATTTAATCGAGACTTGTTTGCTAAGATATTGTATTCATCTTTGTAATTACATCATTGTTATTATGATATTTTTGTAGCATTGTATATCGTTTTTTTTAATATTTCATTAATTTTCATCAGAATTCATAAAAAAGGGATTCTTTAATAAAGGCAATATTCTGTATTTTGGAAATTCGAGAGATTGTGTTCTAACGTACTGGGTTTCGATTTTTCTCGTTTGATCCAAAAGACCGAATAACCTTTTAAATTTTAAAACGTATGAGTTTTGAAAATCAAAAGACAAGCTTATTCTCGAGGTTTTGAAATGTTGGGTCCAAACGTACTGGATGCGACATTTTATTACTTCGGGACAAGAAGGTCTTTAACATCCGTTTTGATTTATTCAAACTTTTTATCCACATTAATAAAAAGGGATCGTATTTTAAATTTCTTTTCGAGTTTTCAACTTTCGACATCAAGATATTTTTTAATCAATTAGGTACCAATTTTGGGCATTACGAGGGTGCTAATCCTTCCTCGCACGTAACCGACTCCCGAACCCTTTTTTCGAATTTCGTAGACCAAAATTGTTGTTTTAGTAAATCAAAACGTTTTATTAAAACGATCGACCACAAGGTGACCTAATCACACCTCATCAAAAATGACTGGTCGCGAATCCTATTTTTTGTTTTCTTTTTAAATAAAAGTCGACCCCATTTTCCAAACCCAAAAAAATTGGTTTCGACAGCTTGGCGACTCCACTAGGGACAAATAAGAGAGTCAAGCCGTAAATTGATTAATTTCTGTCTTTTCGTTGAAGATTGAAAAATTCGATTTAAAATACGATCCTTTCATTGCATTTCATCCCTCATTTTTGCGATCTTGGACGAAACATTTGCTTTATTAGTACGAGTATTTAGATGTATTTGCATATTGCATTGCATGATTGTTCAATCTTACCCTTTTAAGTGGGAGTGAGAAACTAGTCCTTCGTGAGGCTTTCACCTCCGTATAGGATAGTGGATCGCTTCTAGGATACATCTGTACCTATGTCTTCGTGAAATTTTCATCTCCATATAGCCATAGAGAAAAGTATTCCCCTGAACCAAACTCGATCTATATGAACCTGTAATAGGTGAAGATCGAGGAATCTGCTGGTTCAGGTACCCTTTCTTTAGAACTGAACCACATATAGTGAGCCGTAAGAGCCCGCCCTAGGTATAGCCACACCAAACCCTAGTAGTCACCCGAATAGGTGCTCTATTTGTTAATTATTTCTTCTGTACTGACGTGTTTTGTTTTTTTTTTTTGTTTATGATTGCATTGCATCATCATAGAAAAGAGGTGTTGATTCACGTTTAGTTGCTAAATAGAGAGCTTATCATGGAAAATGGATTTATTAATAAAGTGAAATATAATACGGTTGTCCGAATATGGTCCAAGTAAACACAACGAGAGAAGGCTGATAGTCTGTGGAGGAATAGACAACTATGCTTCGAAGATTCAAGCAGACAAAGATTATTCGGGAGCCGTCAACTTTCTTAAAGAAGCTAACAAACCTCACAGGGATGAATGAGTAATGGATCACAGCTCGGATCAAGCAAAAAGGAGCTAGTACAGGCATCTACTGGGAAATTTGCGAGATTTGATCTTAAGATCTAAATATGAAGAAAGGGATCGATGTCTTCACCTGAAGTATGAGAGCAAGGCCGTATATGTTTCCGTTTTATGTAAAGAGATTTGTTATCTAGAAAAGTTGTTCTAATAGAATTGAATCAGAATCAACGTCTCTTTTTACATTCATTTCATACATCTACATTACATTTCATCATATGCATTAAATGTCACAAAAGGGCCCTAATTAATTAAAAAATTATTTCAGTAATCTGGAAACCAACAAAAACCTACCAAGTACGCATCCTTATTGTACAAGAAGAAAAACTAAAGTGATGGATAAAAGACTAGAAAGGTTGGAACAAATGCAGAATGAGATGCAAGAACAGATGCAAGCACAAATGCAAGAGCAATTGGCTAAAATCCAGCAAGATATGAAGGACCAAATGCTGGAATCACAAAGGAACATGATGAACCAGCTAATGCAACTACTGACCGGTGTCCAAGATAAAGGAAAGGGCCATATGGTCAATACTGGAGACGACAGTGAGGATCCTATTTACCCTTTAGGTTTTACAGAGACGATAATGAGGATCCTATTTACCCTCCTGGTTTTACCCTGACAAATGCTCAGACACAAGCGAGGTGTGCACGCAAAGTCCATCCGTTACAATCAGGCCCCAACAATTCCAGGCCGGTGCTTCAATGCCAATTAATTATCAAGCCGGCTCAGGCTCTAATACGAGGGATAACCCAATTAATCTTGTTGTCCCCGATCTCAATGGTGTGGTAGAAATAGAAAAGACAAGGGCGGAGCTCTCAAAATAATTGGAAGATCGATGCAAGTGGTTAGAGGAAAAGTTCAAAGCAATGGAATGTGTTGACTATCACTGTGGAATCGATGCCAAGGATTTAAGCTTGGTTTCGGACTTAGTACTTCCCCCAAGTTCAAAACTCTGGAGTTTGAGAAGTAAAACGGGACTAGCTATCTCGAAACTCACATCACCATATTCTGCAGATGAGTGGCAAGCTATGTCAATAATGGCCAATTATTGATTCACTATTTCCAAGAAAGTCTAGTTGGGGCAGCATCTAAATGGTACAACCAATTGAGCCGTACCAAAACCAATTCATGGAAGGACCTACCTCAAGCCTTCATGAAACAGTATAGTCACGTGACGGATGTGACCCCAGATAGGATTACCTTGTAGTATATGGAAAAGAAATCGAATGAGAGCTTTCGACAATACGCCCAAAGGTGGAGGGAGGTTGCTATACAAGTCCAGCCACCACTCCTAGAAAAAAAGACCACCATGATGTTCATCAATACCTTAAAGGCTCCATTCATCACTCATATGTTGGGGGCGCCACTAAAAGCTTCTCAAATATAGTAATGATCGGCAGAATGATCAAGAACGCGATTAGGAGCAGTAAAATAGATACAGAGAAAAATACCAAGAGGTCAGCTCCAAGGAAGAGGGAGGATGAGGTGAACAACACTAGCACGTACAACAAAGGTCATTCCAAGTCACTCACTGTAGACCAACCGAAGACGGTAACTGCCAACCATCAGACCTCTCCAAGATAAGCAGAAAAGTTACCGTTCATACCTATACCCATGACATATGGAGAGTTGTATCAGAACCTATTTGATGCATATATGGTGTCCCCTTTCTACCTAGAACCGATGCAACCTTCTTTTTCCAAATGGTACGATGCAAATGCTCAGTGCGAATACCATGCTGGAATCATTGGGCATTCAATCAAAAATTGCACCGCGTTCAAAAAGCTAATTGAAAGATTTATTAAAATGGGGAATGTGAAGTTTGACGACCCATCCGCGCCCAATGTAGCGGGAGTTCCACAATGAAGAAGGGCATGAAATCCAAGAATGCATCGAGTTCGGGGCCCTGGTGCAGGACATGATGGACAATAAAGAAATCGAATTTTATGAAGACATCAAAGGCCTAGTGGGAATGTTGGGTAATCTAAACATTAACGACATATCCAAAGAGGGAACTGGGGAATAGACTTTTCCAAGCTTCTACCCTTGGGGGTGTTTTGAACAATGGGACTGTGGAAGAGATCCCTATATTTCTTAGAGCCAATTTAGAGTAATATTCAAAACACGCTTGCTACTTTAAGCCTAAAAGCAATAAGAATCCTTTTGTGAAATAGGCTTGTACCCAAAATCTTTATTTCAATAAAATGCATCTTTGCTATCATTTCAAATATTCTTTTATTCTATACAAACAATTATTCTTAAATTCTTTTGTTCTTTGGACTTTCTTTCAAATATTCTCTTATTCTTCATTCATGATCATACCATACAAATAATTATTCTTAGATTCATTTATTCTTTTGAATATTCTTAGATTCATTTATTCTTAGGTCTCCAGATATCAACGACATGAGCGACACTACTACTGACCCAAAATCTCCTTTTGAGCAAGATATGTGCCTAGAGGGATCTCAGGACTTTGAAGATGATAGAGATTGTAGGTTATCTCCTGATTTGTTAAGGATGGTAGAACAAGATCCTACCTTACAAAGGGTTAATGGACATCGTGATCTTAAGAGAAGAGAAAGAAGTGAAGATCGGAGCCTATATCACCACAGAGACAAAGTGGGATGTCATTCTAAGAATTCAAAAATGTTTTCGCACGATCGTATGAAGATACGCCTGGGCTACTAAGACGTGTAGATGTTATTAAGGCAAATAATGAGGTTCGGATACTGTTGGTCCACCATGGAAGGGGATCGCAATAGTTATGCCATAAATACAAAATTTATCGAGACAAGATTCATGTGCCTCCTTCATTCTTTCATAGACTTTCTCTATGTGGGGCATGGATGTTATCGGGCCGACCTCGTCAAAAGCTTCTAGCAGACATCATCATCTTGGTGATTGCCGATTACTTCACTAAATGGGTGAAAGTCACTTCACATGTCAATGTTACAAAGTCGACAGTCATCGAATTTCACAAAAAAAAATCATGTGTCGATAAGGAATGCTAAAAAGGATCATATCCAATAATACACAATAGCATGATACCAAAATTTTGTAGTTTGTTCAAGATCAGACGCCGTATCACCCTAAAATGAACGGTACAACAAAGAAAAAAAAAACAAAAAATATATATAAAAACAAAAAATAAAAAAAATCGTGGGGAAAATGACCGAGAATTGTAAGTATTGGCATAAGAAGTTACCATTTACCCTTTTTGCTTATTGATCGTTTGCCAAAACCTTCGCCAAGGCAAAACCTTTCTCATTGGTTTATGGAATGGAAGTAGTTTTGCCTATTGAAATCGAGATTCCTTCTCTCCAAGCTATGATTGAGTCAAGAATTGGATGAAGCAGAATGGATCCAGTGAACTTAATTGAAGAAAAAAGGTTGGAAGTTACCCGTCATGGTCAAACGTACCAAAAATGAATAATGCAAGCTTACGATAGAAAGGTTCATCCTAGAGAAATCTAAGAGGGGGACCTGGCGTTGAAGAAGATCCTTTCTATACAAAAGGACTTCAGAGGAAAGTGGATACCAAACTGGGAAGAACCTTATGTAGTAAAGAAGGCCTATTTTGGAGGAGCATTGATATTGACCAAGATGGATGACAAGGACCTGCCCAATCCTGTGAATTTGGATTCCATCAAGAAGTATTTCACCTAGAAAATGGAGAGGCCAAGGCAAAAACCCGCAAAGGGCACTTTGAGACCTTCTAAAAAAGAAGAAGAAGAAGACAAAGAAGAAGAAGAAAATGGAGAGGCCAAGGCGAAAACCCGCAAAGGGCGCTTTGAAACCAAAGGGGTTATGAATTGAAAACTCATAAAGGGCAATTCAAATTTTGATCAAAAGTGAGGTATGCGGTAGTCTTGCTATGCCTAAATTAACAAGAATGAGGTATGTTATATCTTAGGGCATCGAAAAAATACTCTAGATCTCCTAAACACATGTCGAGCCCAAAATGGTCCTCAAGAAGTTTGTACAAAGAAGCTCAGGCTGCGATATCTGGGGCACCTAGTTTTCATCTTACCCATATTGAATTTACTATCATTGATTATTGTATTCGTTTTGGGCTACGCTCCCAATCAATTTCTTTCTTATTACATTTGATATCTTTAATTAACTCATTCATTTCGAGTTAATTTCCTTCTTATTGCATTTGCAATCTTTGATTAATTTATTCATTTTGAGCTATGGTCCCAATCAATTTCCTTTTTATCCATTATTGTGATCTTTTTCCAGCATTTTGCATTGAAATAATGATTAATGGATTAATAAAAATTTCACAAAAGAAGTTATGCATATTACTCTAGAGGCTTCTAAATAGTACAAGAACATGAAACAGGATTGTTGTTCAGAACTCACCAAACCTAAAGGTTGGAAATGTTTGAGAATGAGGAGTCTAAATTGTGACTATCTCTTCGAATTTTCTGTCAAAGATATCAGTTGAACGAAGACACAAGATATTGCATCGATGATACAACCTCGACGAATAATGAACAACCCAAGTATTAAAATGGGATCATTCTCGAAAAAATTACATTCTACATTTCTGCATACACATCTAGTCATGTTACCTAGATCAATTGATTGAAGAAGCCATAAATCCTATACCCCTGAGTTGCAGTAGGATAGATTGAAGATGGTACAAATCTTATACCTCTGAATTGCAGTAGGATGGATAGAAGAAACCAAAAATTTTATCTCCCTGAGGTTACAGTGGAGCAAACCAGCTGAGCAAATAGTGATTATTTCTTCGAATTTTTTGTCAAAAATACTAGCTGAATAAAGAAGGTAGGATAACACATCAGTAACAAAACCTTGATGAACAACGAGCAATGACAACCCAAATATTAAAAAGGGATCATTCTCATGACATTCTGCATTCATGCAAATATCATTCATACACATCTAGTTAGAAGCATTCGATTCATTCTAATCATAGCATCCTAATCATTTGGCATAAGCATAGGCCCATGAAATCGATTCTACAGGTCATGTTCCCTAGAGACCGGCATAACAGACCAGTGAAACCACAAATCCTATATCTCTAAAGTTGCAGTAGGTTAGATTAACACATCATGGAAAATCTTATCTCCTTGAAGTTGCAGTGGAGCAGAATGAAGCCACAAGTCTTATCTCCCTGAAGTTACAGCGAAGCAGACTAAAGATAGCGAATCTTATTTTCTTGAAGTTGCAGTGGAAGATATTAAAGCTATAAATAAACAGATCTTATCTCTCTGAAGTTACAGTAGAGTAGATCATAGCAAACCTTATCTCCCTGAATTAGTAGTGGAGCAGGTTGAAGTTAAAGTCTTATCTCCCTGAAGTTGCAGTGGAGCAAACTGAAGATAGCAGATCTTATCTCCCTGAAGTTATAGTGGAGTAGATCGAAACCACCATCCTTATCTCTCTAAAGTTGCAGTAGAGCAGAATAAAAATATACAAACCTTATCTCTCTGAAGTTGCAGTGGAAGGGGTTGAAATAACCAAATCTTATCTCTTTGAAGTTACAGTGGACCAGACTAAATATGTAACACCCTTAACCCGTATCCGTCACTGGAATAAGGTTACAAGGAATTACCATATTTATACACTAACATTTGTACAAAATTGAGTCATAAATTTTCATTCCAAATCAAAACTTTTCATATTTCACCATAAAGTCCCTAATATGGGCCTACGGGGCCCAATACATGCTTTAGAAGTGATTTGGGACTAAACTGGCAAATTTGGAAATTTTACCTTAAAGATAGGGGCACACGCCCGTAAGGCCTGAGACATGGCCATGTGGCCAGCACGTGGGGTTCCCATGGCCGTGTGGCTAGCCCGTGCGGAATTCTAACTTGTAATTTCTTAAGCATCAAAGGGGCACAAGGCCTAGGCACAGGCCCATGTGGCTAGGCCGTGTCGTAAACTGATTTCTCACCATTTTTAAGTCATTTTCACATGATTTTGACACACGACCATGCTTGAATCCTATGTCCTTCACACGACCAAGACACACGGCCGTGTCTTTTACCTGTGTACTATCCTGACTTCATATTTAAGGATACAGGGGACACACGGTCATTTCACACGCCCATGGGCTATCCGTGTGTCACACACGTCTAGACACACGCCCGTGTGTCTTACCCATATGGACGAAATAAGACCATTTCCTAGCCCTATTTCTCACCCAAATTTAACCATTTTCCTACATGAAAACTTACAAGTATATACCATCCATTTCAACCAATTTCCACCATTCAATCTAACATTTCCAACTCTTAACCATACATTGAAGCTTACCTTTACATTGGTTTGTAAATCATGTTTTATGAAAGGTGGTTTGTATCTTTTTGAACATGAACATACCATATTACCTCAAAATACATATTACTAGCCATTCCATTGACTAGTTTGTAAAAAAAAACATGTTACTTCATCATTTGGCCTCATTAGCCTATACATATCATTATATCAAAATGAGTTTGTCGTTTATACCAAAAATTAAGGAGTTGATAGTGTAATGATAGCTCCGATCCAATCCAACCTTCACGAGCTTTGAGCACTATAAAACAGGGAAAAATAAACCTAGTATGCATTATATGCTTAGTAAGTTCATATAACCAAACTACACTTACCATTCATATATAACAAGTAAATCACACATAAGACAATTTATCCATCAATTTAACAAACTAACAAATATGACCTATACACAATCATTCAACCAAATTGATTAGTACAAAAACATTAATATGCATAGATGAGCTCATTATGTCATTTCTTCTTATTTCACTTGTTAATACATTTCCATTGAATCTTTGATTTTCCGATGGACCTTTCCTTTTCTAATTGAACAACCGAGGTGCACATTCCCTTTTCAACTGGTATACACAAAGTGTACATATCCTTTTCAATTTGTACACACAAAGTGTACATAACCTTTTCAAGTGTACACACATAGTGTACCTTTCCTTTTCAAGTAGTATACATAAAGTATACATTTTCTTTTCATATGGTATACACAAAATATACCTTTCATTTTCATAAGGTATACACAAAGTATACCTTTCCTTTTCATAAGGTATACACAAAGTATACCTAACATTTCCAAGTGTACACTCAAAGTGTACATAACCTTTTCAAGTTGCACCATTTGGGTACATGAGTCCTTTTCAAGTACTGCCCTTTCGGAATACATTTCATTTTCATAATGAGATCAAAAGATTATCCTTTAGGGACAACCTTTATTGCAACATATGCAAGATCTCATATTCACGGTAATCACCTGTCCAATCGGAAATCAATATTCAAACGGATTCATGCACCATTTCATCATTTATATAAGTCACAAATCAATAATTTTTTATTACATGTACTTACCAATTACAAATCATAACACATTCACATGCTTAATTTAGTTATACGAACTTACCATGACAATTGATCGTATCTACTAATCCGAAACTTTTTCTTTCCCTTGATCTATTTCTTTGTTCGACACTTCCGAATCTATATAAATAAATTTAATCATCAATTCTATGATTTTTACATTCAATCAATCCCATTTCACATTTTAGGCAAAAGTACCATTTTGCCCTTAAACTTTTAATTAATTCCAATTTCGTCCCTAGGCTCGAAAATTGAAATTCATGCAATTTACTCCTTATTCCAAGCTTATTCAAAATTTTAACATAAATTTTACAGCACATGTATTTCATAAATTTCAAAATTTTTTCAAAAATTTTACTACTTTACAATTTAATCCCTACACATGTTTTCACTAAAAATCACTTTGTAAAAGTGGTTTATCTATCAATAATCTTTCATTTTCTATCAAAAACTTTCAACTTACAGCATATTCATCCATGGGTAATTTTCTAAACTTTGGTTTTCTTTCAATTTAATCACCCAAATAAAGAAATTAAGCTTTCCTTATCTCAAAATTATAAAAATTACTAAAAATGGGACATAGAACTTACCAATTCAAGCTTGAGAAATTTTCTTTCTCTCTCCTAGGGTTTCCATAGAATTTTTGGGGAAGAAGATGATAAAATGATATCTTTTTCATTTAATTTAATTAATATCATTTAACTTTTTCGCTTTCTAATTTAGTCCTTTACCTTTTTCCATTTTTCCATAGATGACTCATTAAAAATATCTACATGTTTTTCTTCAATGGTCTAATTGCCATATAAGGACCTCACATTTTGAATTCTCTAGCTATATAATCCCTATAGCTTTTAGTATACAACTTTAACATTTTATTCAATTTAATCCTTTTTACAATTAGACACATAATTGATAAAATTTTTCGATAAAAATTTTCATGCAATATTCCTATCATAATACCTATCATTTTATGAAATTTTAATAATTTCATTTTTTGAACTCGGATTTGTGGTCTCGAAACCACTATTCCGATTTCACTGAAATTGGGTTGTTACAGAAGATAGCGAATCTTATTTCCCTAAAGTTGCAGTGGAACAGATTAAAGCTATAAATAAATAGATCTTATCTCTCTGAAGTTGCAATAGAACAGATCATAGCAAACCTTATCTATCTGAAGTAGCAGTGGAGCAGGTTGAAATTACCAATTTTTATCTCCTTGAAGTTTTAGCAGAGTAGATCGAAGCTACAAATCTCTTCTCTCTGAAATTACATTGGAGCAGATCGAAGCCACAATCCTTATCACTCTAAAGTTGTAGTAGAGCATGATAAAAATACACAAACCTTATCTCCCTAAAGTCGCAGTAGAGTAGGTTGAAATTACCAATTCTTATCTCCTTGAAGTTCCAGCGGAGTAGATCGAAGCTACAAATCTCTTCTCCCTAAAATTACATTGGAGCGGATAGACGCATCAATTCCTATACCTCTGAGGATACAGTGGATTGGAACGAAGTTACTTGAAGAAGAGAAGTACCCAAAGAAGTTGAAATTCGGAGACCGGGCAAGCTTGGCCCTTCTTAAAGGTCTTTGCTTCATTCCCGTTACACGACAATGAGCAAAGAGGGGTAGCTGTGCAGGCCCAAATCTACCCGGGCCTATACAAATACAAAACAAAAACAAAAAAAAATCAAATAAAACCCATTAAATACAGTCCAAATTTTTAACATCCCAAACTACCATAAACCCAAAATCAATCCAAACAAACCTATACCCAATACCCTAGCCCAATTTATAACCTAAAACCCCTACAGCCAAAAATACAAGTCCCGATAGTCCCAAAACTTTGAGGTTTTTGAAAACCCTAGGTTTCCTTTGCGCCACAACCACCAACAGCCCCGACCTCCAGCGCCACGTTGGCCTCCATACGCCACCCTCATGCCTTTATGTCCTCGCCCCGTACCTACAGAGAAGACAAATAAAAGATGACAACAACAATAGCAGTAGAGAAAAAAGAAAAAAATGAAAATTGTAATTACTCAGCTATAAAAGCCGCACATGAATCTTGTATTTTTTTATGCAATCAATAGCAATTGAAAGCAGATTCAAAGAAAAAAGGTGTTTTTTTTTATCTTTTTAATAAATAAATAAGTATTAGAAATCTTACCCGTTGATTAGTCTTCCCCTCCGTCGAACGTCGTCAATATCTGAACACCCAATAGCCCATAGAGGCTCTAATGCGGGTTCGAAATGCGAGGAAAAAGGGGGCTTGTTGTATTTTCGAATCATTTCCATTTCTATTTCTAAATCAAAGGAGATTTAAAGCTCTTTTTATTTATTTTCAGTAAAAAGGGGGGCCAAAAGGGTCGATTTTATGCCCTCCAATCACCGTCTATGGCGGAGCCACAGCGGAGGGCCATCGGACCCCTTGGTCGGATTCTAGAACCCCTAGAGAGAAAAGAAAACTTCATTTTTTTTTGTTTCACTAAATGGGCTGAAATGATTTTTTTTAAAAAAATTTACTTTTATAAGGGGTGTAAAATGGTGTCGTTTTGGTGGGTATTCATAAGCCCCAAAACGGCGCTGTATAGCTTAAGACCCGATGACTCGACCCATGCAGGTTAGGATCCGCGTGTTTTTATTTAAAAAGGGTATTTCCCTTATTAGTCCTTCCGCAATTTTGGGTTGTTTTAATTTAGTCTTTTTTATTTTTTTTTAATTTTACCCTGGAATTTTCGTAGTGTTTCATTTTGGTCCCTTTTGAAGTTATGTGTTTTGAGAAATAGGGATATTATCCCATTTGGTTCCCCATCTCATTCGTATATCGCAATTTGGGCCCGATATTTTATTTTATTTCTGATTTTTTCCTATTAATTTTGTTTTGATTTCGATTTAATTTGGGTTTGATTAATTCCATATTTTTTTATTGTATTTTTTTAATATATTAAAATTCAAATAATATTTATATATTATATTTATCAATCTATTTATTCATTACTTCTTTTATGTTCAAACTTGATTTATCAATTCATTAATTAATTTATAATCCTTTTACTTCAAAAATATTCAATTTTAATATTATGTATATCTATTTTACCTATTTACCTACTTATTATTTTATATGTTTATATATTTATATATATTAAAGTTGGCAAAGTTAACATCTTCTTTATAAACATTTGTCGATCCGAGTATTTTCTTACTAATTATTATTTACTTATCTATTCGTTTCCTTTTTATATATGGTCTCGTTGTTCCATTCTTTTTAAATATTTTTATGTCATGATTGTTTGTTTCATATCGTGTACTTCCGATTTATTGCTTTATTTATTTAATCGAGATTTGTTTACTAAGATATTGTATTCATCTTTGCAATTACATCATTGTTATTATGATATTTTTGTCGCATTGTATATCTTTTTTTTAATATTTCATTAATTTTCATCGAAATTCATAAAAAAAAAGGGGATTCTTTAATAAAGGCAATATTCTGTGTTTTGGAAATTCGAGAGATTGTGCTCTAACGTACTGGGTTTCGATTTTTCTCGTTTGATCCAAAAGACTGAATAACCTTTTAAATTTTAAAACGTATGAGTTTTGAAAATCAAAAGACAAGCTTATTCTCGAGGGTTTGAAATGTTAGGTCCAAACGTACTGTATGCGACATTTTATTACTTTGGGGCAAGAAGGTCTTTAACATCCGTTTTGATTTATTCAAGCTTTTTATCCACATTAATAAAAAGGGATCGTATTTTAAATTTCTTTTCGAGTTTTTAACTTTCGACATCAAGACATTAATTAATCAATTAGGTATCAATTTTGGGCGTTATGAGGGAGCTAATCCTTCCTCGCACGTAACTGACTCCCAAACCCGTTTTCTCGAATTTCGTAGATCAAAATTGTTGTTTTAGTAATTCAAAACGTTTTATTAAAACGATCGACCACGAGGTGACCCGATCACACCTCATCAAAAAGGATTGGTGGCGACTCCTATTTTTCGTTTTCTTTTTAAATGAAAGTCGACCCCGTTTTCCAAATCCAAAAAAATTGGTTTCGGCATGCAGTAATTCAAATACAAATCATATTTAGATAATGCAGATCATAACCATTTAGCAAATATCACATCAGATAAATGTTCAAATAACAGATTATTTAGTATTAGATCCTTAAATATCAAGTTATATAACCTAATTCAAATCATACAAATCCTACAAAAGGCCTATGTTCGATTTGAGCGACGATTACGATCCTAGGAAAAAATTCTGATTTTTGGCTTACACGCCTGTATGGATTCACACGACCTAGATGTTTGGCCTGTGTAGCCCACATGGCCTGACACATGCCCGTGTGGCTCATGTCAGTGCCCACACAGTTTATCACACGGCCTAGCACACAACCATATGACCCAAAACAATGAGTTGCACGGTCTAGCACACGACCAAACAGTGACACAACTTGGACACATGCCTGTGTCTATAGCTTGTGTGACTCTAATTCCAAAACAGTGATTTACACGGCCTATCACATGGCCTGGCATATGGCCGTGTAGTGTCGACAGCCATGGTTTTCGGGTTTCACCGTTCGCAAAATTTAGAGTTTTCATTACACACCTAATATGGATTTGACATAGAAGCAAGAGAAGTGATCCCAAAGCCTAAAAACAAGAACCAAATGTTCAATCAAACAACTTAATCAAAATAATTCGCATAAATAGCAATCAACCAAGTATGTCGAAAACTTCGACGCAAAACCCCATAACGAAACTAACATTTACTGATGAACCACCACAATTACTCAAACTTAGATAGTTGGAGGAATGATAGACGTCCCTCGGTCTTCCCCTAAAATGTATTGAAGAAACAATGACAACAAAATAGATTAAAACCACAATTTTGGAGTTCGAAGAAAAACCCCAATTCACAATGAATCAGTCAACAAAAAACGAATTAAAACAACTGAATCTCACCTTTGACAACTACAACGACTACAGTATGGTACAATCCAACAATTAAAGACACATCAGAGTAGAAAAAAGATCACAAGAACGATAGGAAAAAAGACAATAAGGTAAAGACGAAGAAAAAAATAGTAACAAAAGAGAATTTTTTTTAAAAATAAAAAATAAAACAAATGTTTAATTAATAAAAAGTAACCAGAAATATGTCCCTATCATTTATGTAGAGACTCAAACACAAGATCATATGCAGAAGCTCATTCATTGAACCAGCAAGCTCATTCTTGACACAAAATTACATAGATTTTAACTTAAGTCAAGAATTCAGAATAAGAGTTGGTTCAAAATAGTTAACAAAATTTTCTAGAAATGGGATTTAAACCTCAGATCTCAAATACACAATTAGAGCTCTAACCCATTAAAGCAGATACTTAATTCTTGACAAAATTTGACAAGCAAAAGTTTAGAATTTAGGGCATTATAAAAATGGTTTACTTTTCATAAATATTATTTAGTCTTTTTATAAAATGTATTTTATTAACAATAATCATATATCAAATGCCTTAGGTAGATACTTAATTCTTGACAAAATTTAACAAGCAAAAGTTCAAAATTTGGGCGTTATAAAAATGGTTTACTTTTCATAAATGTTATTTAGTCTTTTTATTAAAATGTATTTTATTAACAATAATCATATATCAAATACTTTAGGTACATCACAAACTCATTCTTGACACAAAATTACATAGAATTTAACTTAAGAATTTAGAGTAAGAGTTGATCCAAAACAGAACAAAATATTCTAGAAATGGGATTTAAACCCTGAATCTCAAACACACAATTAGGGCTCTAACCCATTGAAGCAGATACTTAATTCTTAACAAAATTTAACACGCAAAAGTTCAAAATTTGGGGCGTTACAAAAATGATTTACTTTTCATAAATATTATTTAGTCTTTTTATAAAAATGTATTTTATTAACAATAATTATATATCAAATGTATTTATAAAAATGTACATCACAGGTAGGGATGGCTCTAGGGGGTGGTTGCCCCATTAGGAATTTTCAGATTTTTTAATTATATATATAAATTATCATGTATTTTAAATTTCGTGTTCACATTGTATAATATTCACCCCTTTTGGCCAAATGAAATTTCATATAATTCGCCCCTTAAGTCATAAGGTTATATTTTATATTAACAAAATATATTTTTTAAAATTTTTAATTATATAACTTTAATAATAATAATCAAATATTAGTGTATGATTGGTCTTGAAAGACTAAATTTAGAGGCCCAATATAAACTTTAGAGACAAATTCTAGAATTAATTGATTTGGTCCATACTCATACATATTATGTTAAGTTAGTGACTTTATTGTATTTTGATTTGTATGTTTTGCTAAGGAATATTATCTTCCTCTTGTAAAGTGCCGACACTACTGAGAGAAAAAGAAAGAAGTTTGATGCCAAGACTAAGAGCACAGAGTAAAAAAATACAAACTATCTTCCTCTCGGCTCCTTACGCGAAAAACCTCTCAATAAATATTTTTGTATAAATTATGTTCTTTATTTATTTGAATTATTATTTTTTCCCTAATATATTATTGTTTAATATATTATTACAGTCTTCAAGCTTTTTGGGTGGAAGATATCTGTAAGCTTATGAATGATATCCGGATGATTTTACGGAACAAGAAAAGCTACACATGAAGATTCAATTAGAGCATTTTCAACTTGATACTCATCAAAGCACGGGGTTGCGAAAAGCTTCTACAGTTGCTGAGTTGTGTCAAGTGCTAGCTAAGACAAATAAGTTAAGTATTTATCCTTTTCTTGATAGAATTGTCCGTCTTATGCTAACTCTTCCCGTGTCTATTACAACAACCGAACGTGCATTTTCAGCCATAAAAATTGTGAAGACAAGGCTTTACAACAGAATAGAGGATAATTTTCTTTCAACTTACTTGGTGGCATACATCGAAAAAGAGATAGCTAGAGAATTTTCTACTAATTCTATAATTAATGAGTTCGACTTTAAGAAAAAGTAGAGGGCGCAATTTATGGTGCCTAGTATTGAGAAATAGGACTCAGGTTAAGTTTTTTAAATTTAATTTTTGGAATTATAAAGATATTTATGAAATTTTAGTATAGTATTAGTTATTATTTTTTGCATATTGGAAATAAATATTTAATTTTATATAGTGTGATTTTTTTAATTTTTTTTATAGTTAAATCATTCATACTTTTTAAAAACCATTAAATTGATTTATTTGAAAAAAATATTCTAGAAGAATTAATATCTTTTTACGTTAAAAAAAAAGCTTTTACCCCTTAAAGTAAAATTTTGAATTCTTCCATGATGACAGCTGCGTGACGAGTAACAAATATGAAGTATTTTTTTTACTAATAAATATGAAGTATTTGAATGTGGGGAAATATATAAACCCCATTCAAATACATGAGTTGTTTATTCAGTTCAGGAAAAGATAAGCAAATGCTAACAAACAGAAGAAGCGAAAATGAGAAGATATTGGAGCTAACTTTCTTAATTTTAAAACAATATTAACATATTTAAATTTAATTTTATTGGATAACAGCTTTATAGAAACGGGTCATATACGTCTACCATTTAAAATATAAGAAAAGAACCTGGTTCTGTTCTTTTCGACGACAAGAACAGATTCAATATGATGGAAATAATTACTGTTTGGTCTGACCAAATTCATAGTTCAAAGAATACGTATACCATGGTTCCAAGCACTCATAAATAATGGTTTCACTCAAATATATAATATGGTCAGTGTGAAACTATAGCCACAAAGACTAACCAAATATAAAATTATATAATGATTTGAAAACTTGCATTCATAACAAAATTGTGCAGCTTATATACACTGCTAGCAGTTTCATACTCTAATAGTCAGTCTACAACTGGATGAACTAACAGACTTAACTGATCTGTTAGTTAACAACTAACAACTAAGCTGAGCTGTTTAATTCTCAGTCTACAACTGGATGAACTTTCTACTTCTTCTCAAATTAACAAGCCATTGGAATCAATATTATTTTAGTCCCTTATCAACACTACAGCTAGAAAAAGAAATTTTAGTGACGGAATTAAATTATATATTTTTATGATAATAAAAATATAATTTTTTTATTTTAATAATTAAATTAAATATTTATTATTTTTAAAGAGTCAAAGTACGATTTTATTATTAATGATTTAAAATTTTATAAATTATAAAAAATTAAAATTTTATCATTTTACGTGTTAAGGTAAGACACTGCAAATATAATCACACTTACTTTGAGAAGAATATGAAAGAATATTGCTGTATATTTTTTCTTTCTTTTAAGCAAAATCGTCGACCTAACTTCCTGCTGAACTTAATAATGTCTTAAAAAATGGGTGAAATCTATTTAGAAGGAGACAAACAAAGGTATGAAAGTTCTATAAGCAGAAGCTCAAACAGGAGTCTCCAACATTTCTTTAGGCTCTTCTCTTTCTCCAACTATGCATAATGGCTGTCGTGTATCTTTTTTTTTAGTAATTTTTAGGATTTGATGATCAAATGAGAATGTCGTGAGGATTGTATGATCAAAGGGCACGGAATCGCAGCTAAAACCAAAATAATAATCAATGTTTGGGCTATTGGAAGAGATCCGAGTTACTCGAAAGAAGCTGAGATATTTGATCCTCAAAGATTTTATGGATAGTTCCATTGATTTCAGAGAAACAAGTTTGCAATATTCATTCCGTTTGGTGGTAGAACAAGGATTTATCCTGGTATTAGATATGCTTTACCAAATACCGAGTTGCCACTTGCTATATTAATTATGCTAATTACGAATATTATTAATATAGTAATATGTCTGCTTTCTTTCATAGCCGCCGTTGTCTTCTTGCTTGCCCACGAAGGCATCTCTATCAGATCCATGCAACTAGATTCCCGATTCTGCATAAATTCAGAAGCAATACAATTTCATCACCCGTTTTTCCATGGATAACCAATTCAAGATGCTCCCGTTATCCTTCACCTTCCTTGTCTTCATTTTCATGGTGTTGAAGCTATGGATGAGCTCCAAAATAAAGGACTCGCCCAAAAATCTACCCCCTGCACCATTGAAACTACCTCTTATAGGGAACTTGCACCTTTTAATGGTCTCTCTCCCCCATCACCGCTTGACCGAATTAGCTAAAAGGCATGGCTCCCTGATGCACCTACAACTTGGTGAAGTATCACACATTGTTGTTTCTTCTCCAGAGGCTGCTAAAGAAGTGATGAAAACACATGATATCAATTTTGCTAACAGGCCATATCTCCTTGCTGCAGAAATCATGTTGTATAATTTTTCAGATATTGGTTTTACACCATATGGAAGCCACTGGAGGCAGCTTCGAAAAGTTTGCACATTGGAGCTGTTTAGTACGAAACGTGTACAATCATTCCGCTCAATCAGAGAAGAGGAGGTATCAAGTTTAATTACATCCATCTGTTGTAATACAGGATCGGAAATCAACTTTGGAGAAATGTTATGCAACTTATCATATAACATCACTTTAAGAACTACTTTGGTCGGAAGATGCAAGCTGCAACACGAAACATTCATTCCAATTGTCAAAGAATTTGTGGAAGCTTTAGGTGGTTTCAGTATTACCGATCTGTTTCCTTCCATCAAATTGCTTCCCATGATCAGTGGGATGAGAGCCAAACTTGAGAGGTTTCACCATGATTTGGACATGATGCTTGAAAGCATCATTGAAGAACATAGAGCTAGCAATGCAAATCTGGGAAACAGTGATGATGAAACGGATGATCTACTTGATGTTCTTCTGAATCTCCAGGATCACGGAGGCCTTGAATTTCCCTTAACGACTGACAACATCAAAGCTGTTATACTGGTTAGTAGTTTTATATCTCATGTCTTGCTTGTTTATATTTGTTCGCATATAGTCCCATACCTTTGCATGCCCAAAGATCAAATAACATCAAGCTAGAGGATGATATCATCGCAAAGGAACCTTTATTTAGTATTCAAATATATGAGACTTCGCTTTCTTCAGTTGCTTGAAAGCAGTACGAACATGTTTTGTATTTTAACCAAGTTGAACTGCTTTTCAGGACATGCTCATTGCTGGGACTGAGACATCTTCAACTGCAGTAGAATGGGCAATGTCGGAAATGATGAAAAATCCTAGAATCCTTGAAAAAGCGCAAGCTGAGGTGAGGCAAGTCTATGATGGAACAGGGGATGTCAACGAATCAGACCTTCATGAATTGAAGTACTTGAAGTTGGTTATAAAGGAAACTCTAAGATTACACCCTCCCCTACCTTTGCTAATTCCAAGAGAAAATAGTGAGAGATGTGAGATTAATGGATATGAGATACCAGCCAAGACCAAAGTGATTGTTAATGCATGGGCAATTGGAAGAGATTCCAACTACTGGAGTGAAGCCGAGAGATTCAATCCAGAGAGATTCATCCATAGTTCAGTTGACTATAAAGGGGTTAACTTCGAATTTATTCCCTTTGGTGGTGGAAGGAGGATGTGTCCTGGCATGTCATATGGTATGGCTGTTGTCGAGCTTTCCCTTGCACAATTACTGTACCATTTTGATTGGAAACTCCCTAATGGAATGAAAAATGAGGATCTAGACATGACTGAGGCTTTTGGTGCTTCTGTTAGAAGAAAAAGCGATTTGTACCTGATTCCCATTCCTTACCGCCCATCATGCGCTCTGTAGTTAGAATAGATACATGTATATGAGGGACGATCTCTTTGTAAAGCCAGTGAGAATCGTCAAATTATCACATTTCGCATGGCAGCTATAGGCTTAAAAATTTTCATATAATGCAATAAATAATTAATTAAAATAAAAATAATATATTTTTCAATAAAATTTTATTACAACAACTCGAGGTACTAAATATTTTTCTCAAGATTAACAATTAAAATGAATAAAGATTTATATATATAATTGAATTACATAAAATAGTATATTAAAAAAAACTCTCCATCTTTTTTTTATTTCTCAAGTATTTACTGGATTGAGTCCAATAATTAATCTTTCACGTTCTGTAAGTAAATTAAAGGTCCATACCCATGAGGAGAATCAAACCTTTGACCACTAACGAAAGTAGAAGAGACTCTTGCATAAAAAAACTCTTCATTTAATTATATATAAATTAGAAACTTTACAAAAAAAAAAAAAAAAAAAACTACAATACAGGTCACTCTAAAATTATGCCGTTCCCTACTATCTACCTTCCCTTCTCTTTTCTAACTTCCTTTTCCCTTCTCCTTTCATTTCCATCTCACTCGTCCTCAAACCCTCTTGTTCATCCTTGCCAGCCCTTGCATTTTTTCAGCATTAAGAGGCCTTACTTTTCTCGGAATAATAAGATGGCTTAGGGTATAGCCCTTGGCTTCTCC
Source organism: Gossypium longicalyx (assembly GCA_025698465.1). Lineage (NCBI taxonomy): Eukaryota > Viridiplantae > Streptophyta > Magnoliopsida > Malvales > Malvaceae > Gossypium > Gossypium longicalyx. Next base: position 87,176,044 of record CM046995.1, read on the forward strand.
TACAATGGATGTTATCCCGAGTCAAGGATGACTTGTGTATTCACAAGTATTTTCTTGAGTTGCTAGCAGCTTATTTCCTCAAGTCTTCTTTGACTCGTTTTTGGTTTATCTATTTTGAGCATTTACATATCTGTTACTTCAAGTTAATAGTTCATTTCCATTTTATCAGAGCGAGGGCTTGAAAAGGGACTTTATGGTTCAAGGTGGCTTGTTTGACTTTGATGACTAGCTGCGCATTTTTCAGTGTTGTTCTATCTATCCGTGTTTTGGAAAGGGTCTTACTCTGCTCCTCTGTATTCATCGGTGGGAGCTTAATTCAAGTATAGCTTATTCCTTCATTAGTATGGTTTGACTCTTAGTCAAGCGTGTTAGAGTATATCTTTAGTGAAGAATCTGTTAGGCTATTATGCAGTCAGTGAGATGTTCATAAGTTGTTAGCAGCAGTTATTCCTATGCACATTGTATATAAATACACTTGGTATACTAAATCAAGATAAGGAAGTAATAATAATTCATTTCTCAATTTGTTTAGTCATTCGTTTAGTAGCAAAAGCATATACACTTGATTATTGAAGGATATGAGTTGACAGGTTTTATCAAAGGAACTTTACCTGCTCCACCACGGTTTGTGCCATTTCCGAAGGGTCCTCTATGTAACAGCCCAGTTTAGACCCTAGTCGGAACAGTAATTTTAAGACCACAAATCCAAGTCAGAAAAATATTTTAATATTATTTTTGGTGTTTGCAGTATGTGAATTAATATGTGTGAAAATTTCGTGTGAAAATTTTATTTTTTATGTGCTCGATTTTATAAAAAGGACTTAATCACGGAAAATACAAAAGTTGCATGCTAATTGTTAAAGTGCTATATTGCTATGGCTTTTATAAAGTAGGATCCTTATGTTGAAATTTGACCATTGAATAATAGCATGGACAGTATTGGGCTTATAATTGATGATTTTATAATGTTTAGTTAATGGACAAAATGGTAAATGATATATTATTATGAATTAAATAAACAAAACATAAAATAGCCATGCATTCTGATCTTTTTTGGCCGAAAGTTGAAGGAAAAAGAAACCATGGTTGCTTAAATAGTTCGGCACACTTGGAAGCTTGAATTAGGTATGTGGTTTGCAGTTTTTGATAATTTTTACGTTTTTGAGATCATTGCTTCGAATACTAGCTAGCCAATGCTTGAATTTTTGAATTTGATGATGACTTTGAGATTTGCCATTGTTTATAGCTTGATGATTTTTGTGTTTGATGATGAAAAATAAATATATGTTGTTAGATTGTCAAATTTAATTAAGTGATTTTTAGTAAAAATGCCTATTTAGGATTAAATTGTGAATTTTGTAAATTGAGGGGCCAAAATATGAAATAAATAAAATAAATGGGCTACTAGAACTTTAGTGAAATTCGGCCAAGCCTGGTTACGGTGAAATTTTGAATATTTTGTGTTTTGTGAAATAGGAACTAAATTGTGAAAAATATGAAATGTTAAGGGCAAAAGTGTAATTTGCTCATTTATGTGTTTATAGATGAATTTGAATAAATACATGATTAAACAAGTCAAATTTGTATTAATTTAGATCAAGAAAAGAGGAAAACGGATTTGGATCGAGGGAAATCAAAAGTTGTCGATTAGTCGTTCCGGTCCGTTCGTCTCCGTACGAGGTAAGTTCATAAGTAAATAAATATTGTTAAATCGAATGTATTGATTTTGTAAATAGTAGAATTGAATTTTATGTATGTATAACTACTTAGCCGAATTTAATTTAGCATGGAATGATGTGTTACGAACATGAATCGATCGAGTTACAACGTCCGAAAGCCCCGTATGAACCTTAGGAATAGTTAGGGTACATATGTCATGATATAGGATTTCGATATGTGATTCGTGTAAGACCACGTCTGGGATGTTGGCATCGATTTTTGGTTTACGTGTAAGACCATGTTTGGGACATTGGCATCGTATATGATTTCGTGTAAGACCCTGTCTGGGACAGTGGCATCGATAGTTGATTACATGTAAGACCTCGTCTGGGACGTAGGCATTGTTCGAGCTTTTCAAGCTATCCAAGTATCCTTATTGATTCCGAATGGTTCAACGAGCAATATTAAGTTAATATCGAATGTTAAATTGAGCTAATTGGTTCAGGTACGTGCGAAGTTAAATGTTCATGAAAATAAGGTAAGTTTAGTACTTGAAATGATGATACAAACTATGCATGATGAAAAAGGTGACTTATATGTACATGTGATTATTTATATTCAGTCAAATGACATTATAATGTTAATATTCAGGTGATGATATATGAATTTTCAAGTATGATAAATGTATATGTGATTAAGGTTTGCTTGATTTGGCTTAGTTTAATTGAATTATATATATGTCATTGAAATGATTTATTTGCTTATGACTTACTAAGCTATTCAAGCTTACAGTGTGTGTTCGTTCATTGTTATAGATTTTGGAAGCTGGTTATGAGCTCGGAGATCATCAAGGAAATCCATCACACTATCGATCGGTATTTCGGTATTTCAAAAGTTTGAAACTATAAACAGATGGCATGTATAGGCTAGCCTTTGTGTTGGTTGATTTTGGAAGTGTATATGTGTATAAGTTAGTCTTAATGTGTTTGAGTTTGAAAGTGTATATATATAAAGCCATACGAAAATGGCTTAATTTTTTTTATGCTTGAGTTCGATAATGTTTGATCATGGTTTAAGCTCATTTTTGGTAAATATGCTATACAACATGCATGAATGGTATTTTTGATTATACAATGTAATTTGTATTACATATGTGATCAATGATTTATGAACTTGGCTTAGACTATAAGGTATATGATCAATGTTTGATGAATTATGACAAATGACATATAAGTTGATTAAGTAATGTTTATGTTATATGTTCATGTAATTGATTTGGTTATTTGTGAGTTAAATGGTAGGTTGTTCAATGTATGAGTATATTCGGCTAAACTTAGTTAAAATAAAAGTTATATGCATATGACATGCTCACTTATGAATTAGCTATTTAGGTTCGGTCTTGGATAGCAAAGAGTGAATAAAATTTTAAAAGTCATATTGAAGTTATTTCGAATGACCGAATGTTGGCTAATTGTTTGGTACTGAGTATGTAATTTTAGGCATGGTAATAAGCACGCGAAATGGGTGTACTTTTTGGTTGTTATTTGTGCTCAAAATGGTTCAATTTATTATGGTCATATGAGCATAAATTGTGATAACAGAAGAGATACATTTGGTCATCTGGTAATTATGTTTAGATATAGTTTATTAATATTAATAAATATGCATATGTAGTATAAGCAACTATGGTATGTACTGTCATGTTGTAATGTTGTTATGGTACTTATTTTTTATTTGGTTCAATATGCGCATGGTCTAGTGACTAGAAAAGAGGTATGTTTAGTCTTAAATGATATTTATTTTAGTGAAGTATATGTAAATGTTTGATTATTGCCATGTGGATGTTTTAACTTAAAATAATGTACAAAGCATATTTGTTCATATTGACTAATACCCATGCCGCATATGTGAGTGGTATTTAAGTTGAGTAATATGGCTCATTTAGTTTTAAAATATGCATGTGTATTGATTATGAAGTGGTATATTTAATATTAAACTAATGTATTAATCATTTTTTCACATGCTCGGTACATGTTAATTAAATATACATGATTGATTATAAGTAAGTATTAAATGATAAAATTTGCAATTGTATTAAAGTTTCGAAATTTCTGGCTGAAATAAGTGTTTTTAATGTGGATGAATTACAAAGTACGGAATGTAATGAATGTTTGTTTGAGTTGTATTATGGCAGGTAATACCTCGTAACCCTACTCCGGCGATGGATATAGGTTAGGGGTGTTACACTCTAGTTTCAAATCTAGAGGCATCGTTGTTCCATCAGTAAGATAAGTTGCTTGCATATTGGTTGTTATCCACTATTAGTAGTACTTTTCTCTCTTGTTTTATAGATGCCAAGACGGCATGTGATGTATGGAGTATCACAAATCGACTGTTCGCTACCGTGACCGAAGCCAAATTATCTCGCATAAAACGTGAGTTGCACTCAATCAAGAAAGGTAATATGATGATAAAATAGTATGCGGCTAAGATTCAAAACACCTATGCCTTGATCAAAGCATCTAGATCTCGAATCTTGGAGGCTAAGAAGGTGAAGATTGTTCTTGCGAGCTTGATGTCGAGTACGACGCTATTCCCACTCTCGCGTCATTTTCGTCCGAACCCTTTCTGATGCAAAGACTTATTAATGTGTTTTTGGAGTACGAAAGTCGACAGACTCGAATGGTGCAAGAGGTGTCATTCTATGCACATCTGATGGAGGTCGCTCCATCACCGATGATGGTGGAACCCGTACATGGTGGTTGCCCCTCTACTGGTAGTCGTGAGAGGTGTTTTCGCTCTCGAATTCAGTGCCGGATTTGTGGCCGATTTAGAAACTTGGCTTAACGTTGCTTTTATCCATTCAATTGGGACTACGAAAGTCCCTCTGCACTGGGGATGGCTCAGGTTCCGACTGCATGGGCCTCAATTACTGGTGATGGAAAAGGATCGTGCAGTAATTTTAGTTTGAATGCCACAAATTAATGCGAAGCTTATAGTTCTTTCTCCTTCCCTTCAACGGTTCCAAGACAGTTCGAGCCTTCTTCAACGGTGGTGCCTCTTGGTTTCAGTCATGGTCACTGGTGGGAGGGGTTACCACCAGATGCGACTATCTCACAAATGCCAGACTTTGGGGTTTCACATAACCCTTTTGCTGTTTTAGGTGATTTGGGCCATATAATAGCCTTCCTGGGCCGATTGGTGCAAGCCAGTATGTTGGGCCATACGATGGCTTTGCTAAGCTAATTGGACCAAGCCAACAGTTTGGGTCGTACAATGGCCTTGCTAGGCCGAATAGTGTAGGCCAGAATTTTGGGCATGATAGTCATCTAGTTGGGCCGAATACAAATTGTGTTAGCTTTGAGGGCCCACCTGGTCATGGACAAGGTATTGGGCACACCAATGGGGGTGTTAATGGGCCAAATAGTGGGTCTAGTGTTCTGTGGTTAACAAAGCCGAGGGCGCATGTTTTTCCTAGACTGATTCCTAGAGTTAGGGCCTTAGATACGACTATTAGTTTTGATTCCTCGCCATGTGTTAGGTTGTCCTAAGTTCCTGATGTGGTTGCGTTAGATTTCTTGAACACTACTGGGTCTAATGTGAATATGGCCTAATATGGGTCCAATTTTGATAATGTTAATTCTTACATTCCTATGCCTATAGGGACTTCATCGTGTTATCCTGATTCAAGAGCTACATATCATGTCTGCAAGGAAGTTTCTACTTTGAATAAGTCTACGCCATACTTAGGTACATCCCCTCTTTTAATGGGTGATGGGACTCTTGCAAAAATTTTGTGTGTTGGAAATTCCATCTTGCCTACGAGAAATAAATTGCTCCATCTGTCTAATGTTTTGTATGTGCCGACTATACGGAAGAATCTGCTATCTGTTTTTCAGTTTGTTAAAGAAAATAACATTTTTTTTAATTTCACCTATCTTATTGTGTTATTAAGAACATCTAGACTCGAGAAATTTTACTGCGGGGCCACACTCGTGATGGGCTCTATCATTTTTCACCAGTCGCTCCTATTCAATCCAATGTGTTTCTTTCTGTACATAACACTAGGCTTCAGACTCATTCTGACAGTTGTGATGTTTTTGTATTATGGCACTGTTGACTTGGTCATCCCTCCTCTCTTGTTGTTAAATCAATTTTAGATAAATGTCAAATTGTTTCTAATAAAATTTGTCTTGATAATATTTGTGCTGCATGTCAAAAGGAGAAGTCCCATGAATTGCCTTTTTCAAACTCTACTACAGAATATACTGATCTTTTTGCCTTGGTTGTCTCTAACTTGTGGGGACCTGCGTCTGTTGTTTGTGGGAATTATTGGTATTATGTTTCGTTTGTTGACATGTGTAGTCATTTTACTTGAATATATCTCATTTGACATAAGTTTCAAGCCATTGACTATTTTATTCAGTTTCAGAAGTTGGTCAAGACTCAGTTTAGGAAAGATATTAAACAATTTCAAAGTGATTGGGGTGGTGAGTTTCGTGCTTTCACGGCAGTTCTGGCTCAACATGGTATTATTCATCGACTCTCGTGCCCACATAAGTCCAAGTAGAATGGTGTGGCCAAACAAAAACATAGACACATTGTTGAAATGGGTCTTACTCTTTTGGCTCAAGCGAATTTACCTATAGCTTTTTGGGGTTATGCTTTCTGTTGTGCTATTCATTTAATAAATAGACTACCTACCTCGGTTTTGAAAGATCAGTCTCCTTATAAGATGCTTCATGGTCAGGACCCAACGAATGATCATTTACGAGTGTTTGGGTGTTGTTGTTTTTCGTATCTACATCCGTTTCATAATCAAAAGTTAGAATTTCGTTCTTAGCCGTGCACGTTTTTAGGGTATAGTTCTTGTAATAGCCCAAATTTGTCCGGGCCTTAAAACCAAAAATGATAAATTGATAAATAAAGTCCATTTATACAAGTCCATTTACAATAAACGGACTTCAAAGCTTGATAAGCCCAGATACCTAAGACCTATACCACTACCTAGTTACAAACTAGCCCAATAACCCAGCAGACCCATTACACCCGAGGCCCAAGAGGCCCAAATGTTAAACAGAACACGGAAAGCCCTAGGGTTTCAGAAACCCTAAGCGCCGCAAATGGAAGGCTTCAGAAGACAAGCACCCCAACAGACACGTCCGTTCGTCTCACAGTGACCCACCATCAGCGCCGTGATTCCTGGCCTCGAATTTGGCCGTAGTTGAAGCCGAATGAAAGCGGTCGCTGCCAACACCGCTTGCCATCGTGGCCTAATCATCCTGGTTCACTGATTTTTCTCGCGAGACATCTGCAAATGAAAAAACCACAGCAGAAAACAGAGGCAAAATATGGAAAGAAATCAAAAGATTTCTTTCCCAGATTATAAATCACTCACAAAGGGTTATAAAAACCCATCTTTTTCTGGTTTGTAACAAACGATTTTCCAGAAAGAAATATACAAATAGATTCAACAGAGCACAGTATTACCAACTTACAATACCAGTAGCCAATCGAGTACAAAGGTGAATATTTTTAATATATATTACAAATAGTAAAAGGGGAAAGGGAATACATGTATTTTACCCGGAGGAATGAAGGTTTTTAGCCTTCTGAGCCACCAGATATGTGGCGGCGCGCGTGGCGCGTGAGAGAGTCGAGACAAAGCTCAACGGAGCGCTGAGAGCCTCTTCCCTATTTCTCTTTCAGAGGATTCTCATATTTTTTTTTTGAAACCAGGTTAAAAGTTTTTTTTAGCTGAAATTTGGCTTATATAGCCTTTTTAAAACGATGTCGTTTAGTTTAAAACAATAAGCTTTAAAACGGCGTCGTTCCAAGGAGGATCCGCGCATTGACCCGATGACCCGGGGAGGATCCGCGCTTTTTTGGAGAATGGGCAAATTTCCCAATTAATCCTTCTGTTTTTTTGTAAATTTTTTCAATTGAATTTTATTTTTATTTTAATTTGGTCTTAATCTTTTATATTTGTTTTAATTTAGTCCAAACAGCCTTTAAAATTCATTCTGGAAACGGTGCCGTTTTGGGGATTAGGGTTTAATTACCCAATGAGGCCCTCTGTTCCAGCTTGTTCTTTTATTAGGTCCAAATGTTTTTATTATTTTACAATTAACCCCGGAATTTTCAATTGAATTTAATTTTTTTTATTTTTAATATTAAATAGTATATATCATTTTTTTATATATTCAATATATTGCTATTTTTATATTTGCATTTTACTATATGTTGTATGTATTTTCATTATATATATTATTTATTTTTCTATATTTTATTTATTATATTATTATATATGTTTAATTTTTATTATATTATATATATTATTTATATCTATATTATATGTTTCAGCACATGTTATTTTATATATTATGTATTATATTATTCATATTATTACATATTTATTTATAAAGTTAGTAAATACTATGTATTTTCTATATATATCAATTATTTTATTATATTTTTATACTAAATATCTACTAGATTATTATTATTTTATACATTCTTCTTATATTATATTATATATTTTATTACATATATTTTATTACTATATGATTTATATTATTTTTATTTGTAAATCATATTTTATTATATTTCTTTACTACCTTTATTTTATACTTATTAATTATGTACATTTTTAAAAAGAATAAACAACATCTATTATACTATTTTTCTCATATATTAAGTTATTATACCTTATCATATAATTTATATATGTATACATATTTTTTTTTTAAAAAGGGTTTCTTTTACTGTTCTTACATCATTTAATATATTTCTAAATAGCTAACTTTTATATTTCATAAACTTAACTTGTTATTTATTTTTAAATTGTCTTTTATTTTAATATTTTTTTAAATGGGTTAGATTTTACATATCATTATATTCTTCTATTTATTTATTTTGGTAAAATTAGTTTATTTATGACAACTTAGATATATTTGTATAAAATGTTGTTATGTATGTGTTATACAATTTATGTTATTGAATTCACTATATTCTATACTTTGTATGTAACGATACTATTTATGACCATGCATGAAATAATAGCATATTAGATAATTTAGATCCTTGTTCGTCACCTTTACTATATTTGCATGAAGTGATAAAACATATATATATTGAACTTAGGACATTTTAAAACATATCATTTTTTTAAACCAAAAGTCATATCTTATTTAATTAAAAAGAAACTTTTTTTAAAAAAAAGAGTAAGGCAATGTTTTGAATACTTAGAAATTCGAGAAATAGTGCCCTAACATGCTGGGTTGCAATTTCTCGTTTGACTAAATATTTAAAATATCCTTTTAAACAAGTTTTATAAATCATGAGATGATTTTAGTTACGAAAGATTAAAGATATCATGTCCAAGCATGCTGGATGTGATGTTTGTACTCTTTTAAAACGAATGAATCTTGATTCTTCTCTCAAAACATCACGGTTTAAAGGAAATATCATTTTTTAAAATTCTTTCAAATTTCTGATACTAAGACAAGAATTACTCAATTTGGTACCGATTATGGGCGTTACGAAGGTGCTAATCCTTCCTCGTATGTAACCGACTCCCGAACCTATTTTCTCATAATTTCGTAGACCAAAACATTTTATAAAGTGATCCAATCACACTTTAAAAGACTGGTGGCGACTCCCGTTTTCGTTTTTCAAAAGTCGATCCCCGTTTTTCAAAACCCCCTTTTAAAAGATGGTTTCAACAGCTTGGCGACTCCGCTGGGGACATTAAGAGAGTCAAGCCAAGAAAATGAGTATTTTTGTCTTAATGTCAGAAGTTTAGAACACTTAAATCTTTTTACATGTGTTTGCTGCATATGTTTGTTACTTTATTGCTTTACATTGCATTTGCACGACCGTTGTGGTCATACCTTTAAGTGGGAGTGAGAAGCTACGCTTTCGTAAGCTTTTCACCTTCGTAGTGGATTGCTTCCGGGATACTCTACCTATGTCTTCGTGAGATTTTCATCTCCGTATGGCCATAAGGAAAAGTGTCCCCCTGAACTGAACTCGGTCTATATAAGCCTATAGTGGGTGAAGACCGAGGAATCTGCTGGTTCAAGTACCTTGGCTTTAGAACTAAAACTCATATAGTGAACTTTTAAGTGCTTATCCTAGGGATAATAGTGATAACCTTTAGAAAATTACCCTTATAAGGATTTATTTATCACTTTCCTATATATATATGATACTGACTTACTGTTTTATTTTGTTGTCATTGCATGTCATTCCGCATTTAAAGGTGTCGATTCAAGGCTCGATTTCTATATTAGAAAGTTTTATAATGAGGAACGAATATCTTAATAAAGTGGAGGACAATGCTTCTGTTTGCACCTGGTCAGAGAAAACCCAATTAGAGAAAGGAGATAGTGTCACCGAGGGGTATACGTCAGAGTTACGAGACTTCACTCATGTTAATTAGATGCAGAATGAGTTGCAAGAGCTGAGAAACATTTGGGCCCAGTGGGATGATAATGCTAAGCAGCTTTTCTATCAGAGTTATGGAGACCTCCCCTATTTGCTGGATGTCAAGGTAGATAAACACTTGTTTCGAGCTATGGTACAGTTCTGGAACCCTGCTTATAGTTGCTTTACGTTTGGTGATGTTGATCTTGTACCTATTTTAGAGGAGTATAAGACTTTACTGCGTTGTTCAAGAATTCATGGTTACAAGGCTTATGTTAGGCCTGCTAGCCTTCCAACTTTTGCGAAAAAATTGGTAATGATTACTGGGATGAGTGAGCAGTGGGCTATGGCTCGTGTACAGTAAAAAGGTGATAGTAAGTGCATCCCGTGGGCCATTTTGAAGGATTTGATATTTACGCATCCAGATGTGAAGAAGAGGGTCGACATCCTGGCTTTGAGCATTTATGGCATGGTGATTTTCCCGAAGGTGTTGGGGCACATAGATGAGTCGGTCGCAGATTTATTTGATCGACTTGGTAAACAGAACACGCCTATGCCTGCGATCCTAGCTGAAATGATAAGGTCCTTGAGTGCATGTCGAAGAGCTGATGAAGGAAGATTCATTGGATGTGCACAGTTGCTATTAGTTTGGTTTCATAGTCACTTTTGGAAGCTAGATAGGGTTCCTTGCCGAGTTTTCTTTGAGGGTTATTCTCCCTTAAAGGAAGTAGTGGACATGCCTAGGAGAGATGAAATTTCGGAAGAGAGATGGTTAGACATTCTTCAGAATCTTCGTGAGGAGGATGTTATGTGGAATGCTCCTTGGTTGGTTCCTAATGAAGTTCTTTACCGATGTGGCAGTTTTGATTGGGTCCCTTTGCCAGGAATTTGAGGAGTTGTGGGATATACACCGTTGCTTGTTTTAAGGCAATATAGAGCAAGGCAGTTCATACCGGCTACACAGAGTCTAGCTCAGAGTGATTTCTCTTACAAAGGAGATCACTATAAGAAGAGGATGCGAGAGATTTCTGAGGCTTGGAAGAATCCTTTCTGTATGAAGATCTTGACTGAAGGTTCGACGTCAACCCTCGAGTATAAGGGTTGGTTTAGTAAGAGATTCAACGATAATATCCCTAGGCCGATTTTAGGAGAGGCTCAATCATTGGAGGAGAATTTGCGAGTGATCCCATCAGAGTTGGAGGTTATGAAGCAAGAGTTCGAGAGGAAGAATTCAGAGCTAGAAAAGAGGATTGAGAAGCTTGAAGAGGAGAAAATGTGCTTAAGTCTCGATGTTTACGTTCAAAAGATGAAAGTCGAGAAGATAAAAAAGGAAAAGAGAAAGGTTGAGGAAGATCGAGATGACCTAAAGACACATTATAAGAAAGCTCAGATGGCATTGAAAAGGGTCGGACTAGGGAGATCTTCAAAGGAATGGCAGCAGGAGATTCAAGAGGAGCGAGCCAAGGCCGAGTATTGGGAGAAAAAGTTCCAAGAAATGCAGTCTCGTAATCAGGCCCTAGAGAAGGAAAATCAAGGGTTAAAAGTTAAGGTGTCAGAGCTTGGACGATCCCTTCATCATTACCAAAGTCGTAACTCTGCAATCGAGTTAAAGGCAAGCTTGGACAAGATTGAGAATATGAAGCATAACATTGGAGAGTTAGAAGCAAAGACCTTACGTAGTGTGAGTCACGGATTGAGCAGCTCGAGGCGAGAGAAGAACAGTGGAAGGGAGAACTTCACCATCTTCAGAGTCAAGTGGGAGATAGAGATCATATCATGGGAGAGGCCTTAGTTCAGATTCGAGAGGTCGCTGAACACTTGTAGGAGTTGGCAACACAAGCTAGAATGCTGAGTATGATGTATGAGTCATCGTCAGACAAGGGACGAGAGTTAGTATTGTTATTAGATAGGGTTAAAACTTTAGGCCTAAGGGCAAAAGTGTATTTGTAATCTGTTTTATGAAAAGATTTTTGTTCTTTAAATAACGTTTTTTAAAATGAAACTAAGTCAGAATCGACATCTTTTTGGCATTCATGCATTTGCATTTCATTACATCATATGCATTCAAGTTTATAGAAAGGCCCTAATTAAGTTAAAATTATAAAGGAAGAAAGAGAGTAAGAAAAAGAAATCTGGAAGCAACACATCCCTACGGTACACGCGCTAAATCGAAGAATATGGACCAAAGATTTGAGCAAATCTGAGATGACATGCAGGGACCAATTGCAAGAACAATTGGCCAAGATGCAGATCGACATGAGAGAGCATATGCTAGAGGCTCGGAGGAATATGATGGCCGAAATGGCTCAACTCTTCGAGGGCCACCGATAAGGGAAAGGCTCCTATGGCAATTCTGGAGAAGAGAATGAGGGTCCTCCTCCTGGTTTCACTCCACCTCACATATAAACTCAACCTGAGGCATATCCTCGTGGGCCGTCTGTCACAATAAGGCCTCAACAGGATCAAGTTGATGCTGGGATTCCTATAAATTTCCCAACTGGCTCGGGATTCAATTTAGGCGATAACCCTACCAATCCTCTCATCCCCGATTTGGATATAGCTGAAAAGGAAGATTTGAGAGCCAAAGCTACAAAACAGTTAGAAAAACGTTGCTGATGTTTGGAGGAGAAATTTAAAGTCTTAGAAAGTGCTGAAGGGCATCAGGGAGTCGATGCCAAAGATCTAAGTTTGGTCTCAGACTTAGTGCTTCCTCACAAATTCAAGATGCCAGAGTTTGAAAAATACAACAGGACTACTTGCCCAGTGGCTCACGTTACGATGTTCTGTAGAAGAATGACCGGGTACGTAAACAATGATCAGCTGTTGATCCATTGTTTCCAAGACAGTTTAGTAGGAGCGGCAGCCAGGTGGTACAATCAGTTGAGCCGGGCTAGAATAAGTTCATGGAGGGACCTCGCACAAGCCTTCATGCAGCAGTACAATCATGTGACTGACATGACCCTTGATAGGATCACTCTGCAAAACATGGAAAAGAAGCCCAATGAAAATTTTAGGCAATACGCACAGAGATGGAGAGAGGTGGCAATGCAAGTTCAACCACCACTGTTGGAGAAAGAAACCACCATGTTGTTCATTAACACTTTGAAGGCTCCATTCATTACTCACATGATTGGAAGCACTACCAAAAGTTTTGCAGACATAGTTATGGCAGGAGAAATGATTGAGAATGCCATAAGGGGTGGCAAAATTGAAGGGGAAGCAGTCAAAAGATCGACCCCAAGAAGAAAAGATAATGAAGTGAACAACACAAGTAGCTTCAATTCAAAGGCAGTCACAGTTAGTCAGCCCAAAGTGGCTACGAGTGGCCAGCAAAGTACTCAAAGATAAGAATCGGGATCAAGACAAAATTCGGAGAGGATGCAATTCACGCCTATCCCTGTGACGTATCATGAGCTTTATCAAAGCTTATATGGTGCACACGCTATTGCTCCATTTCACTTGAAACCGTTACAGCCATCGTACCCCAAGTGGTATGATGCAAATGCTAAATGCGAATATCATGCGGGAATACCAGGACATTCAATTGAGAATTACACTGGATTCAAGAAGGCCGTGGAGAGGCTTATCAAGATAGGGGTGGTGAGATTCGACAATACCCCTAACGCTGAAAATCCGCTACCAGATCATGGCAATCAAGGAGTGAATGCCATTGATGAAACTAGGGAAGGAATAATCAAGGAAAATGTTGCTGAGGTGAGAATGCCTTTGAGGGAAATTTGGAAAGAGATGGTGAAGAGAGGGATGATAACCTCTGAGAAAGAAAGAGAAGAAATGAGGAACTACTGCGAGTTCTATGGAAAAGAGGGTCATGAGACCCAAAATTGTGAAGAATTCAAAGCCTTGGTACAAGGCTTCATTGATAATAAAGAGCTGCAAGTTTTTTAAGGTAGCTCTTATATAAAAGAAATAAATGTGTCGGAAGATAAACAACAGGAAATTAGCCGGCCAAGAATTATTATTTCCTTGCCGGGGAATAATGAAGCGGGGACGCAAACTAGGCCCAAGGTTGTAATCCATAAACCTGTATCCTTTTCTTATAAGGAGAACAAAAGGGTACCATGGAGTTATAACTGCCATGTGTCGTTACCGGAGAAAGAAGATGTAGCCGATGCATCTAAGGATGTACAAATTGAGGGTTCCCATACGCGGAGTGGGAAGCGGTATGATATTGTAGGCATCAAAGAGGAGTCCACAAAAACAAGGAATGCTAATGTGGAGAAAGAAAAAGAAGTTGAAATGCCCGTTAAGGAGCCGGTAAAGGAGGAGGAGGCTAAGGAATTTTTGAAGTTCCTCAAGCATAGTGAGTATAGTGTGGTCGAGCAGTTGCGCAAGCAATCGGCTCGTATATCAGTATTGGCTCTACTTCTAAGTTTTGAGGTGCATAGGGAAGCATTGATGAAGGTGCTTAATGAGACATACGTCACCCATGACATATCCGTTAACAAGCTAGATCGGTTGGTGAATAATATTAGCGCGGACAATTTCATCTATTTCAATGATGATGAAATCTCACCTAGGGGTATAGGATCAACCAAGGCATTGCACATCACTACTCGGTGCAAGGGATACACGCTTCCAAGTGTACTCATTGATAACAGGTCGACTTTGAATGTCCTTCCATTATCCACGTTAAATAGATTACCCATTGATAGTTCACATATGAAAACGTGTTGCATGTGGTAAGAGCCTTCAATGGAACCGAGAGAAAAGTGATGGGATGAATAGACATCCCTTTGGAAATTGGGCTAAATACATATGAAGTTGATTTCTTGGTGATGGATATCAAGCCCTCCTATAATTGTTTATTAGGGAGGCCATGGATACACTCGGCAGGAGCGGTGCCTTCCTCATTGCACCAAAAATTGAAGTTAGTGACAGATGGACGGTTAATAACTATCAATGCGGAGGAGGATATTATAGCAGCAGTCACTAGCAAGGCCCCCTATGTTGAGGCAAATGAAGAATCTATTGAGTGTTCATTTCGCTCTTTAGAGTTTGTAAATGCCACTTTTATTTCAGAAGGAAGTGAGTTACTGGTGCCAAGGATGGCAAGAGCCACAGAGATGGCTCTACAAATGATGGCAGGAAGAGGAGCCTTACCAGAAAAAGGTTTAGGAAAGTATCTGCAAGGGGGGATTCAGATCCCAAAGGTGATTGAGAAAAAGGACCGCTTTGGTTTGGGCTTCAAACCAGACTATAAGCAAAGAAGAAAGGACATTGAAAAACGCCAAGAAAGGAGAAAGACGCGTTTAGATGGAAGAGAAGTGGGGTGAGAATCGATGACATTCCCTCTTATATCTAAAACCTTCATATTAGGAGGATTACTTGAAGAGGAGAGCCATCAAATTAATACTGTGCATGAAGAAGG
Source organism: Gossypium longicalyx (assembly GCA_025698465.1). NCBI lineage: Eukaryota > Viridiplantae > Streptophyta > Magnoliopsida > Malvales > Malvaceae > Gossypium > Gossypium longicalyx. The sequence continues at coordinate 87,191,519 of CM046995.1, forward strand.
GCCGGAGTAAAGGAACCCTGAGGGCATTCGCCCTTATGAATCGGGAAGCTCTTTGAACAATTGGACTGCAAAAGAACTTCCTGTAGTCTTTAGAAATTTTTCAGAGTAATTCCCGAGCATTTTTGTTACTCTAAAGCCTAGGAGTAATAAGATTACATTTGTGAAATAGGCTTATGATCATTTATCATTTTTTTAATAAGACATAACTTTTATTAATTCAAACGAGTATTGCTTCATTTTTATCAATCAATATTCCATTAAATTTTTGACAATTCTTATTCTTTCATTCATAGTACATAAATAATTATTCTTAAATTCATTCATTCTTTGTATATTCTTTATACTTCTCAGATCCCTAAATATCAATGATATGAGCATTGATACGGCAATTCCTGATTTCTCTTGCGAGCAAGACATGTGTTTAGAAGAACCTCAGGATTTTGAAGGTGTTCAAGATTGTAATGTATCTCTTGATTTGTTAAGAATGGTAAAGTAGGAAGAGAAACAAATCATGCCTCATGAGAAAGAAGCAGTAGAAAATATAACCCTAGAGGAGGGAAAGGAGTTGAAAATTGGAACACTGATTACCGAGGACACAAGGCATGGTCTGGTTGAGTTGCTTCGAGAATTCAAGGATATCTTCGCCTGGTCATATGAGGATATGCCCGGATTGAGTACTGATATTGTAGTGCATCATCTTCCGATAAGACAAGATTGTAAGCCAGTCCAACAGAAGTTGCGCAGAATGAGGCCAGATATTGTTCTGAAAATAAAGGATGAAGTCAAAAAGCAGTTCGATGCAGGATTCTTGCAATAAGTGAAACACTCCGAATGGGTAGCTAACATTGTACCAGTTCCTAAAAAAGACGAGAAGGTGCGAATGTGTGTTGATTATAGAGATTTAAATAAAGCTAGCCCTAAAGATAATTTCCCTCTGCCACACATAGACACTTTGGTGGACAACACAGCAGGATATTCGTTGTTTTCCTTCATGGATGGCTTCTCGGGATACAATCAGATAAAGATGCATTCAGAGGACATGGATAAAACCACCTTCATAACCTTATGGGGTACCTTTTGCTACAAAGTAATGCCATTTGGACTGAAGAATGCATGAGCAACATACCAACGAGCTCTGGTAAACTTATTCCATGACATGATGCATAAGGATATTGAGGTATACGTTGATGATATGATTGCCAAGCTGCATACAGAAAAAGAGCACATTGAGGTCTTGAAAAGATTGTTCTTGAGGTTGAGAAAATTTCAGTTGAAGCTCAATCCAGCAAAGTGTACCTTTGGAGCCAGATCGGGAAAGTTATTAGGCTTTGTAGTCAGTGAAAAGGGAATTGAAGTTGACTCAGACAAAGTCAGAGCCATACGAGTATTATCTCCACCACGTACTCAGAAGGAAGTTCGAGGATTCCTAGGAAGGTTGAATTACATCGCTCGATTCATTTCACAACTAACCAAGAAATGTGATCCCATCTTTCGCCTCCTCAGAAAGCACAATCAAGGTACTTGGGATGAGGAATGCCAGAATGCTTTTGAAAAGGTCAAGCAATATTTGTTAAATGCTCCAGTATTATCTCCACCTAGCCCAAATAAATCATTAATACTGTACTTGTCAGTGTTCAGTAATTCTATGGGATGTGTGCTTGGTCAGCATGACGAGTCAGGGAAAAAGGAAAAGGCAATTTATTATCTCAGTAAGAAATTCACTGACTGTGAGATGAGATATTCACCAATTGAAAAGTTGTGTTGTGCGCTGATTTGGACCACTCGGAGATTAAGACAGTACATGCTATACCATACCACTTGGCTCATCTCAAAGCTTGATCCGTTGAAATACATGATGGAGTCAACGGCTCTAAATGGGAGAATGGCGAGATGGCAAATTTTGCTTTCAGAATTTGATATAGTCTACATAAGTCAGAAGGCCATAAAAGGAAGTACGGTAGCGAATTTTTTGGCCAGTAGGGCTCTAGAGGATTATGAGCCATTGAACTTTGATTTTCCAAATGAGGAGTTGGTGTGTATAGCAACAACTGAAGATTCTTCTTGGAAACTCAATTTTGATGGGGCTTCCAATGCAGTTGGAAATGGAATTGGGGCAGTTTTAGTATCCCCGAATGGCGATCATTACCCTTTTACGTGCAAGTTGAACTTTGATTGCATAAACAATATGGCTGAGTATGAAGTATGCATTATGGGACTTCAAGCAGCTATAGAGCGAGGTATAAAAACCTTAAAAGTATATGGAGATTCTGCGTTGGTAATTTATCAGCTTAGAGGCGAATGAGAGACAAGGGACCCTAAATTGATCAATTATCGAAATGTAGCTTTGGGGTTATTTGAGGAGTTTGATGACATCACCTTTAATTATCTCCCACGGGACGAAAATTAGATGGCAGATGCTTTAGCAACCTTGGCTTCAATGATTAAGGCGAATAAAGAAGAAGAGATTAGACCAATTCAAATGAGTGTCTACGAGGCTCCCGCTCATTGTTACAACATTGAGAATGAAGAAAAGGATGATAATCCTTGGTATCAGGATATATTACGATATGTAAGGGATCGTAAATATCCTGAATAGGCCAATGAAAATGATAAACAAACTTTGAGAAGGTTAGCTTGCGACTATGTATTGGATGGAGATATCCTGTACAAGAGAAGGAAAGGCCAAGTACTTTTGAGATGTGTCGATGCTGGGGAAGCTAGGCTAATTTTAGAAGAAGTTCATGAAGGTGTATGTGGGACGCATGCAAATGGGTTCATGATGGCAAGGCAAATTATGAGGTTTGGTTATTATTGGGCCACTATGGAAGGAGACTGTATCAACTATGCCAAGAAATGCCATAAGTGTCAGATTTATGGGGACAAAATTCATATACCACCTTCACCTTTGCATGTCATGACTTCTCCATGGCCCTTCTCCATGTGGGGCATGGATGTCATTGGACCAATATCATCGAAAGCTTCAAATGGACATCGGTTTATCTTCGTGGTAATTGACTACTTTACAAAATGGGTAGAGGCCGCTTCTTATGCGAAAGTTACTAAGACAGCTTTGAGCCGATTCTTGAAGAAGGAGATCATTTGTCGGTACAGAATGCCTGAGAAGATCATATCCGATAATACATTGAACTTGAACAACAAAACGATAGCAGAGGTTTGCGACCAGTTCAAGATTAAACATCACAATTCTTCTCCCTATCGTCCAAAAATGAATGGGGCAGTGGAGGCCACCAACAAGAACATTAAGAAAATAGTGGGGAAGATGACTGAGACCTATAGAGATTGGCATGAGAAGTTACCGTTTGCACTACTGGCCTATCGAACATCTGTTAGAACCTCTACTAGGGCAACCCCATTCTCGTTAGTTTATGGGATGGAAGCAGTGTTACCTGTTGAAGTAGAAATACCTTCTCTTCGAGTTTTGACAGAGATAAGGTTAGATGAAGCTGAATGGGTTCAATCCCGATATGACCAGTTGAACCTGATTGAGGAAAAAAGGCTAAGAGCCATTCGACATGGTCAGATGTATCAGAAGCGAATGATACGAGCTTACAATAAGAAAGTTCAACCCAGAAAGTTCCGCGAGGGAGACCTTGTACTAAAAAAGATTCTTCCCATTCAAAAGGACTTTAGGGGGAAATGGATGCCGAATTGGGAAGGGCCATATGTCGCGAAGAAAGCTTTCTCTGGTGGTGCATTGATTTTAACGGAAATGGATGAGAAAAGTTTACCCAACCCAGTGAACTCAGACTCAGTGAAAAAATACTTTGTCTGAAGGAGAAGGGAAGCTAAGGTGAAAACTCGCAAAGGGCACTTTGGGACTTCTATTTAAAAAAAAAAAGAAAAAAGAAAATGGAGAGGCCAAGGTGAAAACCCGCAAAGGGCGCCTTGAGACCAAAGGGGTTTTGAGTTGAAAACCCGAAAGGGCAGCTCAAATTTGGAAAGTCATGCAGTGACCTTGCTATACCAGATTCGACGAGAAGTGAAGTATGTTACATATCGAGGCATCAACAAACTACTTTAGATCTTTTAAACACATGTTGAACTCGAGAAAGTCTTCATGGAGCTGGCGTATAAATGCTTAAGCGGCGATATCTAGGGCATCTAACTTTTGTCATGTTTGCTATCTTTAGATTCTCTTTCTTCTCAAAGATAGGCTTTCAGATTAATTTCCTTTGTATTTTTTTTTGACAAATTCGTTCCAATCTAATTATTCTCAAGATTAAATTCAACTTCCATTATTCTTAAAGTATGTTGCATTAAAATAATGATGGATGAACTAAATAATTTTCACAAATGAAGTTTTGCTCATTACTCTGGAAATTTCTAGATAATACAAGAAACTAAAACAGAACAATTGTTCGAAGAATTCACGTAAGTGAGGTTCGAAAGAACTCGAGGAAATTCTTTCTTTAGTCCAAAATGATGATCGGACAAATCAAATGATTCGATCCTAAGAGAGGATCATCTTACAAACATTTTTGGTGGGTCATAGCATTTGAAGAATGGTACAAACCCATAGGCTGAGTAGGAATGATATTTCGAGAGAAATAAAGATAAACTTCGATGAAAGAATGAGTGGTGACGTCTAGAATAGGGGTCATGTTCATAAGCATTTTACATTATAACAGGTTTAATTAGGAGCATTTGATTCTCTTCGATCATAGCATCCTAATCATGAACTCATACACATTATACAGGTTGTGCCCTTCAAGAGACAATGAAGATTGATGCGCCTTAAACCCCTAAGCAGTAGGGTAACAGGCTAAGACATAGCTGATTTGGCTTTCACGTGCTTACGATGAAGCAAATTAAAGATGATTTGGCATCTCTGTATTGTCAGAAAACAAATCGAAGTTTGGCGTCTCCATATTCGACGGAGAGTAGACACATAGCAGATCTGGCCTTCAGATGTTTATACTGAAGCAAGATCCAAGATGGTTTGGCATCCTTGTGCTTACAAGGAACAAATCGAAGACATAGCGGATTTAGCTTTCACGTGCTTACGATGAAGCAAATCAAAGATTATTTGGCATCTCTGTATTGTCAGAGAACAAATCGAAGTTTGACGTCTCCATATTCGACGGAGAGCAGATACATAGCAGATCTAACCTTCAGATGTTTATACTGAAGCAAGATCCAAGATGGTTTGGCATCCTTATGCTTACAAGGAACAAATCGAAGATATAGCTGATTTGGCTTTCACGTGTTTACAATAAAGCAAATCTAAGATGATTTGTCGTCTCTGTATTATCAGAGAACAAATCGAAGTCTGGCATTTCCACTTTGATGGAAGGCAGACACATGGCAGATCTCACCTTCAGATGTTTACGCTGGCAGCGGATCCAAGATGATGAGATCTTATCTCTCCATATTCGCGGGAGCAGATCGAAGATATAGCTGATTTGGCTTTCGCGTGCTTACGATGAAGCAAATCTAAGATGATTTGGCATCTCTGTATTGTCAGAGAATAAATTGAAGTTTGGCATCTCCATATTCGACGGAGAGTAGACACATAGCAGATCTAACCTTCAGACGATTAAGAATGAAGCAGATCCAAGATGGTTTGATATCCTTATGCTTATAAGGAGCAAATCGAAGACATAGCTGATTTGGTTTTCGCGTGCTTACGTCGAAGCAAATCTAAGATGATTTGGCATCTCTGTATTATCCAGAAATAAATTGAAGAAGCAGATTTGACGTCATTGTGTTCGACAGAGAGCAGATCAAAGATATTAACATGACAGTCATGAGTTTGCAAGTAGCAGATTGAAGACCAGGACTCGATAAGACCGGGCAAATTTGGTCTACTTTTATAATCTTTGCTCGATTCCTAATACATAGAAATGAGCAAAGAGGGGCAGTTGTAATAGCCCAATTTTGTCCGGGCCTTAAAACCAAAAATGATAAATTGATAAATAAAGTCCATTTATACAAGTCCATTTACAATAAACGGGCTTCAAAGCTTGATAAGCCCAGATACCTAAGACCTATACCACTACCTAGTTACAAACTAGCCCAATAACCCAGCAGACCCATTACACCCGGGGCCCAAGAGGCCCAAATGTTAAACAGAACACGGAAAGCCCTAAGGTTTCAAAAACCCTAGGCACCGTAAATGGAAGGCTCCAGAAGACAAGCACCCCAACAGACACGTCCGTTCGTCTCGCAGTGACCCACCATCAGCGCCGTGATTCCTGGCCTCGAATTTAGCCGTAATTGAAGCCAAATGAAAGCAGATTAGCGCCAGCACCGTCGCCATCAGGGCCTAATCATCCTGGTTCACTGATTTTTCTCGCGAGACATCTGCAAAATGAAAAAACCACAGCAGAAAACAGAGGCAAAATATGGAAAGAAATCAAAAGATTTCTTTCCCAGATTGTAAATCACTCACAAAGGGTTATAAAAACCCATCTTTTTCTGATTTGTAACACACGATTTTCCAGAAAGAAATATACAAATAGATTCAACAGAGCACAGTATTACCAACTTACAATACCAGTAGCCAATCGAGTACAAAGGTGAATATTTTTAATATATATTACAAATAGTAAAAGGGGAAAGGGGTTACCTGTATTTTACCCGGAGGAATGAAGGTTTTTAGCCTTCTGAGCCACCGTATGTGGCGGCGCGTGAGCGCGTGAGCGCGTGAGAGGTCAGAGACGGAAGCTCAACGGAGCACTGAGAGCCTCTTCCCTATTCCTCTTTCAGAGGATTCTCATATTTTTTTTTTTGAAACCAGGTTAAAAGTTTTTTTTTAGCTGAAAATTGGCTTATATAGCCTTTTTAAAACGATGTCGTTTAGCTTAAAACAATAAGCTTTAAAACGGCATCGTTCCAAGGAGGATCCGCGCGTTGACCCGATGACCCAGGGAGGATCCGCGCTTTTTTGGAGAATGGGCAAATTTCCCAATTAATCCTTCTGTTTTTTGTAAATTTTTTCAATTGAATTTTTTTTAATTTTAATTTGTCCTTAATCTTTTATATTTGTTTTAATTTAGTCCAAACAGCCTTTAAAATTCATTCTGGAAACGGTGCCGTTTTGGGGATTAGGGTTTAATTACCCAATGAGTCCCTCTGTTCCAGCTTGTTCTTTTATTAGGTTCAAATGTTTTTATTATTTTACAATTAACCCCGAAATTTTCAATTGAATTTAATTTTTTTTATTTTTAATATTAAATAGTATATATCATTTTTTTATATATTCAATATATTGCTATTTTTATATTTGCATTTTACTATATGTTGTATGTATTTTCATTATATATATTATTTATTTTTCTATATATTATTTATTATATTATTATATATGTTTAATTTTTATTATATATTATATATATATTATTTATATCTATATTATATGTTTTAGCACATGTTATTTTATATATTATGTATTATATTATTCATATTATTACATATTTATTTATAAAGTTAGTAAATACTATGTATTTTCTATATATATCAATTATTTTATTATATTTTTATATGAAATACCTACTAGATTATTATTATTTTATACATTCTTCGTATATTATATTATATATTTTATTACATATATTTTATTACTATATGATTTATATTATTTTTATTTATAAATCATATTTTATTATATTTCTTTACTACATTTATTTTATCCTAAAGTATACATTACTTATTAATTATATACATTTTTAAAAAGAATAAACAACATCTATTATACTATTTTTCTCATATATTAAGTTATTATACCTTATCATATAATTTATATATGTATATATATTTTTTTTTAAAAAAGGGGTTTCTTTTACTGTTCTTACATCGTTTAATATATTTCTAAATAGCTAACTTTTATATTTCATACACTTAACTTGTTATTTATTTTTAAATTCTCTTTTATTTTAATATTTTTTTAAATGGGTTAGATTTTACATATCATTATATTCTTCTATTTATTTATTTTGGTAAAATTAGTTTATTTATGACAACTTAGATATATTTGTATAAAATGTTGTTATGTATGTGTTATACAATTTATGCTATTGAATTCACTATATTCTATACTTTGTATGTAACGATACTATTTATGACCATGCATGAAATAATAGCATATTAGATAATTTAGATCCTTATTCGTCACCTTTACTATATTTGCATGAAGTGATAAAACATATATATATTGAAATTAGGTCATTTTAAAACATATCATTTTTTTAAACCAAAAGTCATATCTTATTTAATTAAAAAGAAACTTTTTTTAAAAAAAAGAGTAAGGCAATGTTTTGAATACTTAGAAATTCGAGAAATAGTGCCCTAACATGCTGGGTTGCAATTTCTCGTTTGACTGAATATTTAAAATATCCTTTTAAACAATTTTTATAAATCATGAGATGATTTTAGTTACGAAAGATTAAAGATATCATGTCCAATCATGCTGGATGTGATGTTTGTACTCTTTTAAAACGAATGAATCTTGATTCTTCTCTCAAAACATCACGGTTTAAGGGAAATATCATTTTTTAAAATTCTTTCAAATTTCTGACACTAAGACAAGAATTACTCAATTTGGTACCGATTATGGGCGTTACGAGGGTGCTAATCCTTCCTTGTACGTAACCGACTCCTGAACCTATTTTCTCATAATTTCGTAGACCAAAACATTTTATAAAGTGATCCAATCACACTTTAAAAGATTGGTGGCGACTCTCATTTTCATTTTTCGAAAGTTGATCCCCGTTTTTCAAAACCCCCTTTTAAAAGATGGTTTCGACAGTTCTCAACATAAAGGGTATCACTGTCTTACACCGAATGGTAAGGTTGTTATCTCTCAACATGTTGTGTTTGACGAACATCAATTTCTGTACATTAAGAATACTGTGGTTCCTTTTTAGTATGGTGGGTGTGTCTCCACATATGTTCCTATCGTTTATCCTCTGTCTAATAGGCCTCCTCAACTCCCAAATCTTTGTTTTGTCCTTTGTCTGTTAACATTGATTCTCGTCCTACAACAACTGGACCAGTAGACTCACAAGTTGAATTGGGTGTTGTTTATGATCAAAATAGTTTGTCTACTTCATCAGAAGAATCTAGTCATACCGCTCCAACCACTATCACTCCAATTGCTCCTTCTATTCCTCTACGTGTGGGTAATACTCATCACATGGTTACTTGGTCCAAAGAAGGAGTTTTTAAACCCAAAGCTTTGTTTGTTAAAGTTGTTAATTTTGAGCCACGCACGGTTGTTGAGGCTTTTGCTAGTAAGGAATGGTAGTTGGCAGCACAAGCTGAGTATGATGCTTTGATAAAAAATTCCACCTGGGAACTTGTTCTCTTACTGCATGGTCAAAAGGTGATTGGTTGTAAATGGCTCTTCAAAGTGAAGAAGAATCCTTACGGTATTATAGCTCGTAGTAAGGCTCGGTTAGTGGCAAAAGGCTGCTCTTAGGTACTAGGGTGCAATTTTAAAGAAACATTTAGTCCAGTGGTTAAACCCGCTACTATTTGAACTATTTTGTCTATTGTTGTCTCCAAAGGTTGGCAGCTACATCAGGTTGATGTTAACAGTGCTTTTCTGAATGGTGATCTTACTGAAGAAGTGTATATGCAACAATCTCCAGGGTATGTTCAATATGGTCCGAATGGAGAACCTTTGGCATGTCATCTGACGAAAGCCTCATATGGACTACTCTAAGCTCTACGAGCATGGTTTGATAAATTGAAACATTTTCTTGTCTCCGTAAGTTCTCTTTTATCAAAATATGATGCCTCTCTGTTTGTTCGGGTTACAAAAGACTCAAGTATGTATGTGTTGGTTTATGTGGATGATATTATTATTGGAAGTACACTCGGCAGTATTGATGTTTTTGTTCAACAATTGCATAATGAGTTTTCTCTTAAAGACATAGAATATCTTTATTATTTTTTAGGCATTGAGGTTACTTGATTGTCCACTGGGAGCCTTCATCTTTGCCAACGTAAGTACATTCTGGATCTGCTTGACAGGAGTTCATTAGCTAATGCTAAAGGTGTCCACACACCAATGATCAGTTATTCTATATTATTTAAGGATGAGTGAGTTCGTTTGAGTGATCCTACTAAATATAGAAGTCTTGTCGGTGCATTGCAATATGTGGTTCTTACTAGGCCTGACATTGCTTATGTGGTAAATCGAATCTGTCAATTCATGCATGTGCCTGCTAGTGTTCATTTAATTGCGTTAAAACGAATCTTACGATATTTAAGTGGCATTATTGATTATGGGTTAGCTTTTCTCCCATTTAATAGACTATCTTTAATTGGCTATGCCGATGCTAACTAGGGCTTGGATTTTGATGATAGACGGTCAACAACTGGCTACTATGTGTATTTTGGAAATACACCTATCTCCTGGTGTTCTAAAAAGCAACAAGTAGTGTCTCACTCTACGGCTGAGGCTGAGTACAGGAGTCTGGCTGTAATATCCCGAAAATTTTTACAGTAAAATATTATCCATGATATAGTAAAATAAGGAAATAAAGTGACGAAAAGGGAAATTTTGAGTTATGTCAATATTGGGAAGTATATTATGATATATTAATTCAAGAAAGGACTAAATTGTAAAAGTGAGAAAAGTTTTGTTGCACAAGAGTAAATACTCAAAATTTGAGGGGTTAAAGTGTAAATATGAAAAAGTTGAAGGACCAATAGTGTAAATATTTTAAAGGTGGAATGATCTAGAAATTAAGGAAAATGGATGAATTAGGACCAAATTGAATAGATGAAGAACTATGAGGGACTAAATTGCAATTTTACCAAATTAAATGATGACTCAAGGATGAAATTTTAAAAGATAATGAAGGGCAAAATGGTCAATTGGAAAAGAGAGAAATCTAGAAAGCAATGATGATGTTGGAGATATTTTAGATTAAATAAATAAATAAATAAATAATAGTTTATTAATATTTTAATTTAATTTTTAAATGATATTTTATTACTTTATTGTTATTTTACTTAGTATATGTAAGGAAAGAAAGATGAAGAATCATCATATGTCTTTCCATGCACCCAACGTATGAAGAGAAAAGGAAGAAAGAAACTTTCTTTTCTTTACAATTTGGTCTTTCTACCAAAAATTCACCATTTTCACCTAGAAATCAAAAGAATTTCCACAGCTACTAAGAGAGAGAAATGCTAAGGATACCATGGGGAGTTAGAATTTCAAGTTGGGTTCAAGAATAGAAGCTGGAGGAGAGAGAAAATCAAGTTAAAGATTAGTATCAATAGAACAAGGTAAGTACATCAAGATTTCAATATGTTTTTAAGTTTGTTATTATTGACAAAGTATGGAAATAATGTTATAGTAGAGTTTTCTCACATAAGGTCCTATGTTCTTGATATGTTAGTGAAGAGAAAATAAGAGAAAGTGATGAGAAATGGTGTAGAAATAGAAAATAAGGGTGTTATAACATAGTAATTAATATCTTATACCAAAACAGTTTTGGACAGCAGCAGTAGTCTAACTATGAAAAATCATCAAAAATTTTAAAAATCGAATTATAGGATGAATAAAGTATGAAATTAAAGCTTATTGAGTCTAGTTTCTTATAGAAGAAATTATGTAAGCAATGGAATTGTAAATCATGAGATATAATCAATTTTGTGAGACAAGGTCAGAATGATTTCGGGTTCCCCTATTCTGACTTTTGAAAATCAGTAAAATTGGATAAAAATAATTATGGACTTAAATTTATATGTTTAGAATCTTGAATGAGTCTATTTTCAATAGAAATAAACGGTAACATCATTCGAATTCTGTACGAGGAGATAATTAATTTTTAGTGAAGAAGGGTCAGGACTGTCAGACAGCAGAACAGGGGTAAATTTAAAGAATAAACTGTACTTATTGGCTAAACCAAAAATTATGAAAATTTTATGGTAAGAAGATATATGAGTCTAGTTTCGGGGAAAATTAGCGGATCTTAATTTGGAGTTCTATAGCTCCAGATATAAATAATTTAGTGACTATGACACAGATGGACAGCTTGAATATTCATAAAAGTAAATAATAAAAATTATAGATAATATTACTTACAAGTGTGTTAAATACATCAAGGATGTGGAATGGAGAGGAGGAGGAGGAAAATATGTATGAATATTCATCTGACATGGCTAATTTGCATGTTTTAGGCTCAGGGACTAAATTGAATAAAAGTAAAACTTTATGGGTAATTTTATAAAAATGTTAGAAATGACCAAATTGCATGAAATGAACTATTTTATTATTTAAATTACAAAATTGAATGAAATTATTAATTTAGTTCAAGATCGGGGGAAAACATGTTTTAGGGATTAAATTGAAAAGTGTTGAAATTATGGAAAATTCTTATATTTTATAGAAAGCATGGACTGTTATCAATATATATGAGAATAATAGCTGGAAATAAGGATTAAATTGCAAGAATTTTATTTTCCTGACCCTAAGGATGAAATCGTCATTAAATAAAAGTTTAGGGGCAAAATGGTAATTTTGTCTAGAGCATTAATTAAATACATTAGAATATGAAATGAATGAAAATGATGATCAAATTTATTTATAAAGATCCGGACGACTCAAATAAGAGATTCGATCATGGAAAAGAAAAGATATCGGATTAATAAAATTATAAACACAAACAAGTACTGAGGTAAGTTCATGTAACTTGAGTTATATTCTTAAATGCTTGAAATGTATGTTTTTGATATGAATATGATTTGAATGTTCATTGTATGAAAATTGATAAAACATTGATATATTTGATAAAAAAAAAAAAAAAAATCGATTGAATGAAAGGAAAATTCGATGGATCTCTGAAAAAGGAATTGACGGTAAAAGGATCAAGCACGGGCGGGTGATCCTATCCTCGATATAGCCCTCCCGAAGAATATGTGGAAAATGGATTTAGCCCGGACGGGTAATCCGAATTAGGGTCTGAATTTAGCTGGACTGGTAATTCGATCAACCTCATTAGAGTAATTGTCGTTGCGAGGGATTTAGCTTTGGATGGTAATCCCGACAATACTCTATGAGTTTATATTACTGAGGATTTAGCTGACCGGTAATCCCACTTGTAAGGATGAGGTTCATGCGGAGTGTGCTCTCGATATGAAATGTGTAAGACCATGGTTGAAAGATACCATGGCAACTTTGATATGAAATGTGTAAGACCATGGCTGAAAGATACCATGGCAACTTTGATATATGAAATGAATAAGACCATGGTTGAAAGATACCATGGCAATGTGATATGAAATGAACAAGACCATGGTTGAAAGATACCATGGCAACATGACAGAAAATGAGTAAGACCATAGTTGAAAGACACTACGGCATCATGTCAAAGACAAATAAGACTGTGGATGGGAGACGCTATGACATCTATTGAACAATTGATATTCAGGTAATATGTATCAGATGACGAATGGTTATATAAAATGGTTGTGTGAAATGTTTACAAGAACTGGTCATATAGAAATATATGTACAAAATAGTTGTATGAAATAATTATGAAGGTAGATAAACGAAATAAGAATAAGTACATGGAATATAATTTATGTTAAGTTTGATATAAACTTTACCGGAATAAATATACATAAAATATATGGAAATGATGGAGCATGAAATATTGATATAATGAAATGATTGATATACACTTATGAAGAAGCGGTAAGAGAATGATATGTTTCATAACATGTGCATATATGATTATCTTTGATATGTTGATACAAGGAAATTATGTAAGTAAAGACAATTATTAAACTCAAGTGTGACATGTCGAGAAAATAAGTATATCAATGTTGAATTTAGATGAAATATGTGCAAGTATACTAACAATGATGTTGTTTGACGCTCAGACAAGTGTTAAGCTATTGATTGAATGGTAACATGTTTAATTATAAGGAGCATTGAAATGGTAAGTACTTAGATGAAAATAAAATTTAAGATTTTGCGAAATTTTTTTTATAATCCCGATTTAATTCGGGTTAGTTTCTATTGTATGTTTGGGGCTTCGAAGGCCCAATAGAGAGACGTTATGATTATTTTCAAAATATGAATAATAAATGACTCAGAATTTTCTGAAAATGTTCAGTAAACTCTGGTAATGCCTCGTACCCTATTCCAGTAATGGATACGGGTAGGGAGTGTTACACTGGCTGCTGCAACTAGTGATGTTGCTTGTCTAGTTTCTTTGTTAAAGGAATTACAGTTTAGCTCTGACAATAATCCTACTGTCTGGTTTGACAATTCTAGTGTTGTTGCGGTAGCTGCTAATCCCGTATTACATTCTAAGTTCAAGAATGTTGAGCTTGACTTGTTTTTCATTCAAGAAAAAGTGGCTGATGGATCTCTCATTGTCTGTGAGGTTTTGACCTGTGATCAAGTTACCGACATCCTCACAAAGCATTGCCTGCATCCACATTTGCTCGTTTTCGTAGTCTTCTTCAAATCTTACCTGTCGGGAAGATGAGTGAATGTTAAAGTATATCTTTAGTGAAGAATCTATTAGGCTGTTATGCAGTTAGTGCGTTGTTCATAAGTTACTAGCAGCAGTTTTTCCTATGCACATTGTATATAAATACACTTATTATGCTGAATCAAGATAAGTAATAATAATTCATTTCTCAATTCGTTTAGTCATTTGTTTCTATTAGATCCTTTTGCATATACTTACAAAGCGTTGCTTTATTTGTATTTTTTGTTGGGCTTGTCCATTATATCAAGGATTCTACAGATTTCCTCCTTTGTAATGAATTTACAATAAATAAAATTTCTTCTTTGAAAAGAAAGAGAAAAATCAATAACAACTTCCTAGGCACCCACCGCACGCCCCACACCACCATAAAAGCTACGAATTAGATATTTTAATAATTCAAACCCCGAACGCCAAGATAAGGTCGGAGTTGAGCCCATATCCTTTCATTTGACTCAACTAACTATGGCTTTGGAAAATGAAAGCTGTAAATTGTCTTTGTGGATGATAATACACTCTTATCAATTTGAAAATATAAAACTCTTTTATGTATCAACTTTTAATAATTACATGAATTAATTCTATATCTTAAGATTTTTGTATTTTACTGGTTTGGTATCTAAGAATTATGTAGACCCATATTTGTGAGTGCTCTGCTTTCAAGTTGGCAGAACTTGCAAACCAAGTGATGTTATTGGAGTAGAAATACTATGGAAATTTTTAACAAAAAATTTTAATTTTCTCTTTGAACTAATAATTTATTTTATTTTTTAAATAAAAAATAAAATACAATTTAATTCTAAATATATTTAGCTGATAATTTTCCCAAACTCGCATCTTTTCTTCTCCATGGAGTTTCAATTTCCATGTGTTCCCCTCATTACTTTCCTAATTTTCTTCTTCACCGTTGTAAGAATCCTGAAAACATCATCAAAAGCCAAGAAACCCAACCTCAATAAGGTTCCCCCAGGTCCATGGAAATTACCTCTCATAGGTAACTTGCATCAACTAATTACTTCTTTTCCCCATCACACCCTAAGAGATTTATTTATCCAACAAATACGGAGCTTTGATGCAGCTTCAGCTCGGAGAAGTTCCCACCGTTGTAATCTCATCTGCAAGAGTTGCCGAACAGGTTTTTAAAACTCATGATACCATCTTTTCTCAAAGGCCTCATGTCCTAGCCTGCGAGGTTATGTCATACAACTGTAAAGCAATCATATTTACACCGTATGGTAACTATTGGAAACAAATGAGAAAAATCTGCACCATGGAACTTTTGAGCCCGACCCGAGTCCAATCATTCCAGTCAATCAGAACAGAAGAGGTGACAGATTGCATCAAGTCCATAGCATTGAGAGAAGGGTCTGCGATCAATCTTAGTGAAAAAAAATTTTCACTGTCATATGGGATAACAGCGAGGGCTGCCTTTGGGAAGAAAACAAAAAGCCAAGAGGAATTTATAAGGATCATCAAAGAAACTACTAAGCTCTCAGGTGCTATCTGTTTAGCTGATATCTATCCTTCTAGTGGAGTGCTTAAACTGATGAGTGGAACCAGGATTAAAGCGGAGAAACTACACCAGGCTTCGGATAAGATCCTTGAAAACATTGTTAATGAACACAAAGAGAAGAGAAACAAGGCAGATCATCAAGGGGTTGAAGCTGATTTGGTTGATGTTCTCCTTCAGCTTCAACAGCAAGATGACCTTGAGTTCCCTTTGGGAAATAACAGCATAAAAGCTGTCATGAAGGTTAGTGTTAATTTTAACTTTGTCACTGGTGTATTGTATTGTTAAACTATTTGACATGCCCCTGATAATATTTGTGTTAAATATATCTTTTCAGGACATATTTGCTGCTGGGAGCGAGACATCAGCCACAACAGGAGAATGGGCGATGTCTGAACTATTGAAAAATCCAAAACTGATGAAAAAGGCACAAAATGAAGTAAGAAGAGTCTTCGGGGAAAAGATTACCTCATTAAACGAAGAAAAGATTCAGGAACTGAAATTCTTAAGATTAATAGTGAAAGAAACTTTGAGGTTGCACCCTCCCGCGCTTTTAATTCTAAGACAATGTCGTGAAAATTGTGTGATAAATGGATATGAGATCGCTGCAAAAGCTAAAGTCCTTGTAAATGCATGGGCTATACAAAGAGATCCCTTTTACTGGAAAGATGCTGAGGAGTTTCACCCTGAAAGATTCTCGGAAAACTCCATGGATTTTAGGGGAACAAACTTTGAGTATATCCCATTTGGTGCTGGAAGAAGAATTTGTCCTGGTATTTTGTTCGGGATACACGGTATCGAGTTACCACTTGCGAGTTTGCTGTACCATTTTGATTGGAAGCTCCCAAATGGGAAGAAGTTTGAAGATCTGGAAATGACTGAATCATTTGGCTTAACTGCAAGAAGAAAAGATGATTTGTTCTTAATCCCCGTTATAACCATGTTGAACTTCTGTTAGTGGTTTTATTTCGGGTCATAATGTGTATAATATTTGTGTTTGGGATAATACTGTGTTTTGATATAAATATTTTAGAATATAAATTTGAGTTAATTTTAGAATATATATAAAAAGGCAATTAAGTGGTTTTTTTTTTCTTTTTTACACTCAATTAGGTATTTAAACTTTTAAAATACATCAAAAAGGTCCTCAAATTTTTTTAAAAGAATCAATTAATCCATTGCTCTTTTTTTTCACTCAATTGAGTACTTAAATTGTCAAAATGCATCAAAAAGGTCATTTAATCGTTAATCTCAACGATTGATCATTAAACTTAACTGCCCCTAATTTTTTCAGTAAAAGCCACCTCATGTCACAACCATGACATAACATGTGGCAAAAAATTGATAAAAATAAAAACCAATAAAAGATAATATAAATTATAAATTTTAATAAAAATATAAAAAATATTAAAATTTTATTAAAATTAGAAACAAATTATAAAAATCATAAAATTTATTAAAATTTTATTAAAATTAGAAAATGCATCAAAAATGTCCTTTAACCATTAACTTTAACACCGTTGATCATTAAAGTTAACTATGCCCGGGTTTGTTTTCAATTAAAGCCATCACATGTCACAACACAGCATGACATGTGGCAAAAAATGATAAAAATAAAAATTAATAAAATTTGTATAAAAATTATAAAATGCTTCTTTAATTATGATAATTTTTATATTTTTTACAAATTTTATATTTCTTTACATTTTTATAATTTTCTTAAGACTTTATAAAATTTTATAATTATTTTCTATACTTCTATATATTTTACATTTTTTTACGATTTTTATAAAATTTTACAATTTTTATAATCTTTTATGATTTTTATAATTTTTTCTAATTTTTAATAAATTTTAAATATTTTTTTATTTTTTTATCTTTTTTTCTCACATGTCACGCCTTGGTTGTGACACAAGGCGGCATTAACTGAAAAAAATTAAGGGTAGTTAACTTTAACGAGCAATTGTTAAAGTTAACAATCAAGGGGCCTTCTTGATGCATTTTGGAAGTTCAAGTACTCAATTGAGTGCAACAAAAAATAAGAGTAGGGGTTAATTGCTTTTTTGTAAAAAAATTGAGGGTCTTTTTGATGCATTTTGAAAGTTCAAATACTTAATTGAGTGCAAAACAAAAGTAGGGAATTAATTGCTTTTTATGAAAAAAATTGAGTCTTTTTTATATGTTTTGAATGTTTAAGTACCCAATTGAGTGCAAAAAAAAAAAAAAGTAGGGACTTAATTACTTTTTTTAAAAAAAGTTTGAGGATTTTTTACACCATTAAGCCTATAATAAACAATAAATATAATATTTATGTTAGTTTAAAAGTTTATCCAAACTCTTTTTTTTTATATAAATTATAAGTAAACAAGTTTTTCAGTTCACATGTTTTTATCTATATAATTAATTTAATTTAACTAATAATATTTTTTTTATAAAATGCCTAGAACTATCTATAACTATTAGAATTTCAAGAATCAAGAAATTCATTAACTTGCCTTTGAACATACAAAGTATACATATTTATACAATACTAAACATCAACTAACACTAACTATTTAGTAACTTCATTACACTAAAATCTAAGACACTTAGGTTGTTACTCTAATATTCTCCTTTCAGTATCTTGACAAAGAACACATGCAATAACAACATTCATGTGATTGTGACGGTGAGAAAAAGCTTCTATCGTTAATGGTTTAGTCAATGCATCAGCAACCTGATCACAGCCATGTACAAAACACATATGAAGCTGGTCACTAAGAACCTTTTCTCAAACAAAATGCATATCTAATTCAACACGCTTGACCTTAGCATGTAGTACCGGATTTGCAGCCAAGGAAACAGTGCTAGCATTATCACACCAAATATTGGTGTATCACTCAGCTTGACACCTATCTCATCCAATAGTGAGCGAAACCATGCCAACTCAAATGTGGCATTTGCTAAACTCCAATATTTCTCCTCAGAAATAGATTGAGACACCACACTTTGTTTCTTCGACATCTAACCAATAAGGTTATCACCAAGATATAAACAAAAATCGAAAGTAGACTTGCAATCTTCTAGTGAACTAGCCCAGTCAACATCACAAAACCCAATTAAACTCATACTAGACTCTTGCAACAACAAATTGTAATCAATTATGCCCCTAACATACCGAAGAATACACTTCATTGTTATCCAGTGCACATCATGAGGTTGATGCATGTATTGATTGACTTTGTTGATGGAAAATAACAAGTCAGGCCTGGTCAAACACAAAAATTACAAACTCGCCACAACCTGTCTATAAAGAGTTACATCTAAAAGTGGTACCCAACTAAAGATGTAAAAGTGGGAGAACTCACCATAGGAGTGTCTATTGGTTTAGCATTTGGCATGTTGGCGTGCTTCAATAGCTTACAAGCATACTTTTGTTGAGAGACATGCATACTTATGTCGCAAAATCTCAAGCCCAAAAATATAGTTTAGCTCACGTAAGTCTTTAAATGAGAATTGTTAATCAAGATAACAAATAACTTCATCTAACTCAACACTATCATCACCTGTTACTAAGATATCATCAACATGCACTAGAAAGTAGACACTTCCAATTGAGGTTTGTTTGAAAAACAATGATGGATCAACTCATAAAGGTTGAAACTTCAATTGTTGAGCTAAAAAATTTCTCAACTTCTCAAACAAAGCCCTTGGTGCTTGTTTGAGACCATAAATGAATTTGTTCAATCTACAAGCCAATGGCTGCCCATGAGCATCAAGAACTTCAAACTTAGGTGGTTGCTTCATGTAAATAATCTCAGCCAAATCCCCATTTAGAAATGCTGTATTCACATCCACCTGTCTTAACTTCCACTTCCTAGACACAACCAAGGCAAGCATCGTGCGAACCGTATTAGCTTTGACAACGGGACTAAAAGTCTCATGATAATCCAAGCCAACAACCTAAAAAACCCCTTGAGAAACCAAGCGAACCTTGTTACGAACTACACTCCCGTTAGGATTTTTCTTTATTTTAAACAACCATTTGCAACGAACTAACGATTGATGAAATGGTGATTGTCGTAACCATTTTTTGAAAAAAAGGGGAATCGACTTTGGTTCGAAAATGATAATTAAAACGGGTAGAGGAGTCACCACCAATCCTTTTTGATGAGGTGTAATCGGGTCACCTCGTAAAAGTGGTTGTTTTTTAATAAATGGTTTAATTTATTTAAACAACGATTTTGGTCCACGCAAATCAAGAAAATAGGTTCGGGAGTCGGTTACGCACGAGGAAGGATTAGCACCCTTGATATGCCCAAAAATTGGTACCTAGTTGATTAATTAATGTCTGAGTGTCGAAGATTGAAAACTTGAAAGTCTTTGAAATACGATCCCTCCTTGTAAAAAATGCTCAAATATTAAAGACCGTCTCATCTCGAGGTAATGAAACACAATGCCCAGTAAGTTAGGACACGGCATCTCGAATTTTGAGAACGATCTTGCCTTTATTTAAAATTTATGCATTTTGACCTTTTTAAAGGGTATTCGACTATTCAGTGTAAACAAGAAAAAACGAGACCCAGTAAGTTAGGGCACGATATCTCGAATTTCCAAATGCCGAACATTGCCTTTGTTAACAAAAATCTTATCCCGAGGTAACAAAATGTCATACTCGGTAAGTTAGGGCACAACACCTCGTATTTCCGAGAATATTTCAAAACTCGTGTCGCGATTTAAAAGAGTATTCTGTTATTTAGGTTAAATGAGAAAAGTTGAAACCTAGTCAGTTAGAGCACGATTGTCTCGAATTACCTAATACGGAATATTTACTTTTATGAAAGAGTTATTTTAATGTATTGAGTAAAAAATATAACAAGATTTATAGTAAAACATAAAAGTAAATTATGGTATTAATATGTATAATAACATAATAATAGGTACGACAGTGTCAAAAATAATAATATGAGCAATTATAAAATGTGAAATAATAGCAAGGCTAGTAACACGTAAATATAAACAAAGGCATGAGGAAATGATTGAATACATAAATAAATTAATGAATAAATAAATAAAAATGAACAAAACATGGAACAACAAAAATGGAAATGATAACGAAAATGATAATAATAATAATAATATAAATAATAATAATAGTATAAAACGATAATAATACATATGGTCCTTAAACATTATAATAATAGTCATAATAAGAACATTAATATTAACAATAATAATAATGATAATGGGAATGGAAAATAAATAAATATAATATAATATAATGATAATAATAATAAAAGTAAAAGTGACGGTAATAACACTAGTAATAGTAAATAACGATAATAACGATAATGCAAATAATGAAAGATCTAAGGTTTGAAATTATTTACAAAGATATAAATAAATAAATGATGAAATGATAATAATAAGAGTAGTGATATATAAACAAAATAAGTGTGCTAAAATATTTATATATATATTAAATTAGTTAGTATAAAAAATAATAGCGTATAAGTAATTACAAAAGGAAGAAAATATAATAATAATTATAGTAATAATAGAAAAGTAATAATAATAAAAGGTATAATAATAATAGTAATAATATAATAATAATGATAATAATAATAATAATAGTGATATTAGTAATAATGATAATAATAGACAATAACAGTATATTAGTAATATACGATAATAACAATAAATATATAAAAATAGGAAATAATAAATTGGTAAAAAACATGTTAACAAAAATAATAGTAGCAATAATAATAATTTATGATAATAAAAATTCATAATAATAGTAAAACAACAACAACAACAACAACAACAATAATAATAATAATAATAATAATAATAATAATAATAATAATAATAATAATAATAATAATAATAATAATAATGGTGATAATAATAAATAAAAATAATACACTAATAATAATAATATGTTAATAATAATAAATTAATGAATCAAAAACAAGATATAATTATAATAGTAATATTAACAAAATAATAATAATAATAATAATAATAATAATAATAATAATAATAATAATAAGAAGAAGAAGAAGAAGAAGAAGAAGAAGAAGAAGAAGAAGAAAAAGAAGAAGAAGAAGAAGAAGAAGAATAAGAAATAATAATAACACATTAAATTAATCAATTTAATTACAATATTGATAACAAAAAAAGGACAAAATTGAACTTAAAGTAAAAGTTTGGGGCCAATTCGAAATAAAAACACAAAGGAAAGGACCAATTTGGGCACGTGGATAACAAGGGAGGACCGAAATGGGCATTATCCCATCCCCCCAAAACGCACAGCACTAAGAGGGACCAGATTGAAGGTCAAAATAAATTACAGGGCTAAATTATAAATAATAAAAAATCTAATTTTAAAGCGATAAAAAACGGAGGGGTTAAAAGTACAATTAGCCCCTCTTTTGAAAACACGCAGATCCCCTGAGGCGGGTCGGGTCGGACGGATCAGGTTGCATCAAAACGACATCGTTTTGGGGCTAAAAGGCAGCCCCCAAAACGACGTCGTTTTGGGAGGCTATAAAAGGGCCATTTTTAGCAAAAAAAAATTCATTTGTGCAGCTGAAGAGAAAAAAAAAAAGAGAAGAGAGGGGAGGGTGCGATTTTCGGCCACAAGGCCGGCCACTGCGTTGCTGTTGATCGGACATTGTCTTATTTTGCATGGGGTAAAATTCGAGAAAAGTTATTTTTTATTTTTTTTGTATTTTTTATTTGTATGTGACTATATATATATGTGTTGTTTGTTTTTTAAAAAATAAAAATAAAAATAAAGAAATATGTGTATGCGTATTTGGAAGAAGAAAAGAAAAATAAGCAAAAGAGATTGAGATTTTTTCACGATGAGTCTCTTTGATCAGTTTGCTGCCTTCTTTGTTTTGATCTGCTTCTTTTTTTGTATTCAAGAAAAAAGGAGAAAAATCCCCTTTTACATTGATAGATTTTGGCCTTTTATAGTCGAAAAAATGTATTACATTTGATTTTCTTTCCATTCCTATCTCCACTGCTTGGGCTGTTGTCTCTGCCTTTTTATTTTCTTTTGTAGGTTCAAAAGGTCAAACATCGACAGTGGCAAGTGGTGAGGTGACAATGGCGGTGGCAGCAGGCTAGGGGCGGTGCTGAGGCATCGTCAGAGGCGTCAGAGGGCAGGTGGTTTTAGGGTTTCAGAGTATGAAACCCTAAATTTAGGCCAATTGGGCTAGTTTAGGGTTTGGGGATTATTTGGGTTTTGGGCCTGGACAAATTTGGACCGGTACAGCTGTCCCTCTTTGCTCGTTGTCGTGTAACGAGAATGGAGCAAAGACTTAAAAAGGTCAAATTTGCCTGGTCTCACTGGATCTTGACTTCTTCGATGCTCCTCTTCTTTCAAGTACCTTCAATATGCTCCGTTGTTCCACTGCAACTTCAGGGAGATAAAGTTTGTGATTTATAGCTTCAATCTACTCCACTGTAACTTCAGGGAAATAAGATTTGCTATCTTTAGCCTACTCCACTGCAACTTCAGGGAAATAAGATTTGTGACTTCAATCTTCTCCGCTGAAACTTCAAGGAGATTTGCTGTGGCTTCGAGCCGGCTCCAACGCCACTTCAGGGAGAAGAGATCTGATTTTCAGCTTGTTACCCTACTGTTTAGAGGGTTAGGGCCCATCACCTTCGATCTGTTTCCCTACTGCTTAGGGGTTTAAGGCTCATCGCTTTTGATCTATTTCCCTACTGCTTAGGGTGATAAGATCTGTGAATTTAGCCTGTTACCCTACTACTTAGGGGTTTAAGGCCCATCGCTTTTGATCTATTTCCCTACTGCTTAGGGTGATAAGATCTGTGAATTTAGCCTGTTACCTTACTGCTTAGGGGTTTAAGTCCCGTCGCCTTCGATCTGTTTTCCTACTGCTTAGGGGGTTAAGATCTGTGAATTCAACCTGTTACCCTACTGCTTAGGGGTTTAAGGCTTGTCACCTTCGATCTGCTTCCCCACTGCTTAGGGTGATAAGATCTGTAAATCTTCGGCCTGTTACCCTACTGTTTAGGGGGTTAAGGCTCATCGCTTTCGATCTGTTTCCCTTTTGCTTAGGGGGTTTAGATCTGTAAATTCAACCTGTTACCCTACTGCTTAGGGTTTTAAGGTCTGTAAATTAGGCTCGTTACCCTACTGCTTAGGGGATTCAAGCCTATCACTTTCGATCTATTTCCCTACTGTTTAGGGGGTTAAGATCTGTAAATTCAGCCTGTTACCCTACTGCTTAGGGGTTTAAGGCCCATCGCCTTCGATCTGATTTCCTACTGCTTAGGGGGTTAAGATCTGTAAATTCAGTCTGTTACCCTACTGCTTAGGGGTTTAAGGCCCATCGCCTTCGATCTGTTTCCCTACTGCTTAGGGAGTTAAGATCTGTAAATTTACCGATTCTAGGGACATGACCTGTAGAATCGGTTCCATGTATCTATGCTTATGTCAAATGATTACGATGCTATGATCGAAATGAATTAAATGCTCCTAACTAGATGTGTCATGAATGATCTATGAATGCACAAGTGCAGCATGTTGTGAGAATGAATCCCTTTTTTAATGTATGGGTTGTCATTGCTCTTTGTTCATCAAGGTTCGATCATCAAAAAGACATGCCTTCTTCTTGTCAAATTAGATCTTTGAACAGAAAACCCGAAGAGGCAGTTCCAATTTAAAAATTTTCTTCTCAAATGTTTCTAATCTTTGAGTTTGGTTAGTTCTAAATAATAGCCCTGTTTCAGATTCCTGTACTATTTAAAAACTTTCAGAGTAATATGCAGAACTTCTTTTGCGAAAGTGTCATTAGTTCATTAATCATCATTTCAATGCAAAATGCTTGAAGAAGATCATAACAATGTCAGAACTGAAATTTGTCGGAAACAAAATTTACAGGGAATAGATTAATCACAGACAACAATTATTGCTGGAATACAAAATGAATAGGAAGAAAATAGGTGCCCCAGATATCGCAGCGTGAGCTTCTCCGTACGGACTTCTTGAGGATTCCCTTTTTGAGTTCAATATGTGTTTAGGGGGTCCAGAGCACTCTTGTAAATGCCTCAAGATGCAACATCTCTCCTCCTTGTTAATTTAGGTATCGTAGGACTATCGTATGCCTCGCCTCTGATCAAAATTTGAATCGCCCTTCACAGGTTTTCAATTCAAAATCCCTTTGATCTCAAGGTGCCCTTTGCGAGTTTTCACCTTGGCCTCTCCTCTTTTCTTTTTTTTTTTAGGCGAAGTATTTCTTAACCGAATCTGATTTCACAGGATTGGGTAAAGTCTTGCCATCCAGTTCAGCCAATATCAATGCTCCTCCAGAAAAGGTCATTTTTACCACATAAGGTCCTTCCCAATTCGGCATCCATTTTCCTCTGAAATCCTTTTGTATGGGCAGGATCTTTTTCAATACTAGGTCTCCTTCGTGGAACTCTCTTGGACGAACCTTTTTTATTATAAGCTCACACTATTTGCTTTTGGTACATCTGACCATAACGGATAGCTCTTAGCCTCTTTTCTTCAATCAAATTCAACTGATCGTATCGTGATTGGATTCATTCTGCTTAATCCAACTTTACTTCTGACAAAACTCTGAGGGAAGGAATCTCAACCTCGATAAGTAAAATCGCCTCCATTCCATAGACCAATGAGAAAGGCGTTGCCCTGGTGGAAGTCCTGACAGACGTTCGATAAGCATAGATGGCGAATGGTAGCTTTTCATGCCAGTCTTTATAAGTCTCAGTCATTTTTCCCACAATCTTCTTAATATTTTTATTGGCTACCTCAACCGCACCGTCCATCTTTGGGCGATAAGGTGACGAGTTGTGGTGTTTGATCTTGAACTGACTGCAGACACCCGCTATTGTGCTGTTGTTCAAGTTCAATGTGTTGTCCGATATGATCCTTTCTGACATTCTATACCGACAAATGATTTCCTTTTTTAGAAACTTGCTAACTGTCGATTTAGTAACATTGGCATATGAAGCAGCCTCTACCCATTTGGTGAAATAGTCAATAACCACGGAGATAAATCGATGCCCATTTGAAGCTTTTGGCGAAATTGGCCCAATCACATCCATGCCCCACATCGAGAAAGGCCATGGTGAAGTCATGACATGCAAGGGTGAAGGAGGCACATTAATCTTGTCTCCATAGATTTGGCATTTATGACATTTTTTGGCGTAGTTAATACAGTCTCCTTCCATGGTGGACCAGTAATAACCAAACCTCATAATTTGTCTGGCCATTGTAAAGCCATTAGCGTGTGTCCCACAGACGCCCTGATGGACTTCTTCCAAGATTTTCTTAGCCTCAATAGCATCCACACATCTTAACAGTACTTGATCGTTTCTTCTTTTGTATAGGATCTCCCCGTCCAAGACGTAGTCATTGGCCAGTCTTCTCAACCTTCTTTTGTCATTCTCAGTAGCTTGGTTGGGGTACTCACGATTCTTCACATACTGCAGGATATCGTGGTACCAAGGGTGATCATCATTTTCTTCTTCTTCTTTGAGGTTGTAACAATAAGCCGGAGCCTCGTATATGCTCATTTGGATTGGTCTCGCATCCTCTTGCTTATTTACCTTGATCATAGAACCTAAAGTTGCTAGGGCGTCAGCCATATGATTTTCTTCTTGCGGGAGGTAGCAAAAGACAATATCATCAAATTCTTTAATTAATTCAAGAATCAGCTTTTGATAATTGATCAACTTGGGGTCTCTTGTCTTCCATTCACCTTTGAGTTGATAAATCACTAGGGCAGAATCTCCATATACCTCTAACACCTTGATTTTACGCTCTATGGCCGCACGAATTCCCATGATGCATGCTCCGTACTCTGCCATATTGTTCGTGCAGTCAAAATCCAATTTACTAGTGAAGGGATAATGATCTCCGTTCGGGGATACCAGGACTGCCCCGATTTCGTTACCCACAGCATTTGATTCTCCGTCATAGTTTAGCTTCCAAGGATGATCTTCTTGAGGGTCTTCTTCAGTGGTCGCTATGTACAGTAGATCTTCATTTGAGAAGTCAAAGTTCAAGGGCTCGTAGTCCTCTAGGGCTCTACTGGCTAGAAAATCTGCTATCGCACTTTCTTTTATAGCCTTCTGGTTAACGTAGACTATATCGAATTTAGAAAGTAGAATTTGCCATCGGGTCATTCTCCCGTTCAAAGCAGTCGACTCCATTAAGTGCTTTAGAGGGTCCATTTTAGAGATTAGCCAAGTTATGTGATACAACATGTATTGTCTCAGTCTTCGGGTTGTCTAGATTAGAGCACAACATAACTTTTCAATTGGCGAGTATCTTGTTTCACACTCAGTGAACTTCTTACTGAGGTAATATATCGCTCTTCCTTTCCTTCCTAACCCATCGTGCTGGCCAAGCACACATCCCATAGATTTTTCAAACACCATTAAATATAATATCAATGGCTTGTCTGGACTAGGTGGTGCCAACACTGGGGCATTAGACAAATATTGCTTAACCTTGTCGAAAGTCTTCTGGCACTCCTCGTCCCGAACACCAGGGTTGTGTTTCTTAAGGAGATGAAATATGGGGTCACATTTCTCGGTTAGTTGTGAAATAAACCGAGCAATGTAATTTAATCTTCCTAGGAATCCCCGAACTTCCTTTTGAGTACATGGTGGAGGTAACTCTTGTATGGCTTTGACCTTATCTGGGTCAATCTCAATCCCTTTTTCACTGACTACGAATCCTATCAGTTTTCCCGACCTGGCCCCGAAGGTACACTTTGCTGGATTGAGTTTCAGCTGAAATTTCCTCAACCTCAAAAATAATTTCCTCAAGACTAGCACATGCTCTTCTTCTATCCGAGATTTGGCGATCATGTCGTCCACATAAACTTCAATTTCTTTGTGCATCATATCATAGAATAAGGTTACCATGGCTCTCTGATATGTTGCTCCCGCATTTTTCAGTCCAAACGGCATCACCTTATAGCAAAATGTCCCCCACATGGTTACAAATGTGGTCTTATTCATATCCTCAGGATGCATCTTTATCTGATTGTACCCTGAGAAGCCATCCATGAAGGAGAAAAGTGAGTAACCTGTCGTATTGTCCACTAGAGTGTCGATATGAGGCAATGGGAAATTATCCTTCGAGCTGGCTTTGTTCAAGTCCCTGTAGTCTACACACATCCGTACTTTTCCATCTTTCTTAGGGACGGGGACAATATTGGCTACCCATTCCGAGTACTTAACTACTTGTAAGAAACCAGCATCGAATTGCTTCTTGACCTCCTCTTTTATTTTCAACAAAACATCGGGCCGCATCCTTCGAAGCTTTTGTTGAACTGGCTTGCATTCTTCTTTGATGGGGAGCCTGTGTACCACGATGTCAGTACTTAGCCCAGGCATGTCTTGATACGATCATGCAAAGACATCCTTGAACTCTTGGAGTAACTCAATAAGGTCCCGTTTTGTCTTTGTGGTAATGCAGGCTCTGATCTTTACTTCTTTCTTTTCTAGTTCATCTCCCAAGTTCACGACTTCTACTGTCTCTTTGTGGGGTAGAATCTGTTTCTCCTCTTGTTCTACCATCCTTAACAAATCAGGGGATAAGTCACAGTCTCTGTCATCCTCAAAGTTCTGAGATCCCTTTAGACACATATCCCGCTCAAAAGGAGACTCTGAGTTAGTAACAACGTCGCTCATATCGTTGATATCCGGAGACCTGTTGTAGGTGTGAATAACAAGAGAATCTAAGAACAATGATATGTATGGTATGATCATGAATGAAAGAATAAAAGAATATTTGGAATAAGACAAAAGGATGTATTTCATTGAAATAACAATTTTGAACATAGGCCTATTTCACAAAAAGGGACTCTTATTACTCCTAGGCCTAGAGTAATAAGTGTGTTTTGAATATTACTCTGTGTTAGTTCTAAAGACTACAGGAATCTCTTCCGCGGTCCAATTATTCAAAACACTTCCCGGCTCATAGGGGCAAATGCCCGACAAATTTTCTACTCCAGTTCCTTCTTCGTATGTGGCATTGATGTCCAAATTTTTCATCATTCTTTCCATGATTTCCTTTCTCGACGTGCCCCTCTCAGGGTGAATGATTCCTTCAGACACAAAAGTCTTCGAAATATGGGGAAAGATCATTGGTTCCCATTTGATTTCTCCCCCGCTCAATCGCGCTCTCCTTCTCTATTGCTTCTTCTCTAGCTCCTTCTTTCTTTGTTTCGCGTCTGGCTTAAATCCTAGCCCAAAACAGTCGTGTTTCTCCTTCATCATCGGTGCATTACTCCTTCCTTGGAGGTATCTCCCGAGTCCTCTTCCGGGTAAGGTCTCTTTTCCAACAGTTAGCCATAGTCCCATTCTTGTAGTCTCAGATAACCTGGGCCTCGGAATCTTGTTTCCTTCGGTAATGAATGTCGCGTTCACGAACTCTAAAGACCGAAAAGAGCATTCAATTGCTTCATCATTTGCCTCTAGATATGGGGCGTCACTGGTTATTGCTGCGATGATGTCTTCTTCAGCATTTATGGTCACCAATCGACTTTCCGTTATAAATTTGAGCTTTTGATGTAACGATGACGGCACTGCCCCCGCTGAGTGAATCCATGGTCTCCCCAACAGGCAATTATACGAAGGCTTAATGTCCATGACCAGGAAATCTACCTCGTACGTATTCGGCCCGATTAAGAGGGGTATTTCAATTCTCCCCATTACCTTCCTTTTCGTGCCATCAAATGCTCTCACTATATTTTGGCATGTCTTCATATGAGAACTATCCACCGCAACAACCTATTCAAATAGAGATAGGGTAGGACATTTAGTGCGCACTCATTGTCAATCAATACCCCGTAATGTGTACCCTTTACAAATGAGTCGTGATGTGCAATGCTTTAGTAGATCCTCGGCCCCCTGGCGGTACTTCATCGTCATTAAAGAATATGAAGTATGCGCACTTATGTTGTTGACTAAGCGGTCCAGTTTGTTTACAGAGATATCGTTAGCAACATAAGTTTCATTCAGCACCTTCATCAATGCGTTGCGATGGGTTTCTGAGCTTAAGAGTAAGGTCAGTACCGATATACGAGCTGGCTGCTTGTGCAGCTGTTCCATGACGCTGTATTCGCTGTGCTTTAAAAATTTTAAGAATTCTTTTGCTTCTTTTTCAGTCACTGATTCATTAACAGTTGGCTCAGGTCCCGTCGGCTTCTCTTTCTTTTGCTCAATTGCCAATGATTTTCCTTTAGCCTGCTCGACTTTTGTAATTGGGGTATAATGCCTTCCGTTGCGCGTATAAAAACCCTCGTCTTGACCTTCCTCTGATGCATTAATCGGGATTTCCTCTCCCAGGATTGTTACATTGCAACTATAGTTCCATGGTACCCTTTTTCTATCTTTGTAAGGGAAAGCAACGGGCTTCTGGATTATAACCTTGGGCGCAACTTGTGCCCCGGCTTCATTCATTCTCGGACGTGATATGATAACCACTGGGTGGTTGACTTTGTAAACATCCTTCGTCGACCCTTCTTCGGAGGCACACACATATGTTTCTTCTAGGCTTCCGACATATTTGAAGAATTCCAGCTCCTTAGTATCCATCAATCATTGTAACAAAGCCCTGAATTTGCTGCATTTCTGAATCTCGTGATCCTCTTGATCATGGAACTTGCAATAATTCTTTGCTTCTTGAGGTCTGACCCTTGAATTCTGTGTTACCAATCCTCTTTCCACCATTTTCTTCCATACTTCTTTCAGCGGGGTATTTACTTCTGCAATATTCATCTTAATTTCTTTCCCCGAACTCTCGATTATCGCATTTACCCCTTTATCCCCATGGTTGGGTAATGGATTCTCTGCACTAGGTGTATCATCAAATTTCACGATGCCCATGTTGATGAGTCTTTCAACCAATTTCTTGAAAGTGGTGTAGTTTTCTATCGAGTGTCCTATGGCTCCCGCATGGTATTTGCATTAGGCATTTGCGTCGTACCATTTGGGGTATGGAGGTTGCATTGGTTTTAGATAGAAGGGAGACACGACATGTGCATCGAATAAACTTTGGTATAACTCCTTGTACGTCATTGGAATGGGCGTAAATTGGAGTTTCTCCCTATTTTACCTTGTATTAGGCTCTTGTCTGGGTGGGCCCTGCTGACCAGGGGTTGTCGACCTTGGTTGGCTTACAGTGATTGATTTCGAATATGAGCTCACATTATTCACCTCGTGCTCTTTCTTTCTCGGTGCTGACCTCTTGGTGCTTTCTCCAGCCTCTATTTTCCCACATCCTATCGCATTTTCTATCATTTCTCTAGACATTACTATGTCTGAAAAGCTTTTGGTCGCGCTACCCAGCATGTGGTTAATGAAAGGCGCCTTCAAGGTATTGATAAAGAGCATAGTAGTTTCCTTTTCCAACAGAGGGGGTTGGACTTGTGTGGCCACCTCTGTCCATCGTTGGGCATACTGCCTAAAGCTTTCGTTATGCTTTTTCTCCATATTCTGTAAAGTGATTCTATTAGGGGCTATGTCTGCCACATGACCGTACTGCTTCATGAAAGCTTGTGCTAGATCTTTCCATGAACTGATCTGGGTGCGACTCAGTTGGTTGTACCATCTAGAAGCAGCCCCAACCAGACTTTCTTGGAAGCAGTGAATTAATAGTTGGTCATTATTAACATGGCCTACCATTCGTCTGCAGAACATAGTGATGTGAGCTTCTGGACAGCTAGTCCCGTTGTACTTCTCAAATTTCGGAGTTTTGAACTTGGGTGGGAGTACCAGGTCTGGAACCAAACTTAATTCCTTAGCATCAATTCCACCACGATAGTCGGTGCTTTCCATTTCTTTAAATTTTTCTTCTAACCATCTACACCTTTCTTCAAGCTCTTTCGGGAGTTCTACCCTTTTCTTTTCTATTTCTGTTACTTCATTGAGATTGAGGACCACAGGGTTAGTCAAGTTATCCCCCAGATTGGAGCTCGAACCAGCCTGATAATTCATCGGTGCCAGGACACCGGCCTATAATGGCTGGGGCCTAATTGTGACCGATGGCCTTCTTGGGTACATATCAGGTTGTGTCTGAACGTCCGTTGGGGCAAAACCCGGAGGGTAGGTAGGATCTTCGATATCATCTCCCACATTGATCAAGGGGCTTTTCCCTTTTTCTAATCTGCCAGCCAATAGACGCGTTAATTGATCCACCATACTTTTTTGGGACTCCAGCATCTGGTCCCTTACATCTTGTTGGATTTTGGCCAGCTGTTCTTGCATACGTGCTTGTAGTTGATCCTGCATCTCTTTTTGCATTTGTTCCAATCTCTCTAACCTTTGGTCCATTTGTAACACTCCCTACCCGTATCCATTACCGGAATAGGGTACGAGGCATTACCGGAGTTTACTGAACATTTTCAGAAAATTCTGAGTCATTTATTATTCATATTTTGAAAATAATCATACCATCTTTCTATTGGGCCCTCGAAGCCCCAAACATACAATAGAAACTAACCCGAATTAAATCGCGATCATAAAAAAAAATTCGCAAAATCTTAAATTTTATTTTCATCTAAGTACTTACCATTTCAATGCTCCTTATAATTAAACATGTTACCATTCAATCATTAGCTTAACACTTGTCTAAGCGTCAAACAACATCATTGTTAGTATACTTGCACATATTTCATCTAAATTCAACATTGATATACTTATTTTCTCGACATGTCACACTTGAGTTTAATAATTGTCTTTACTTACATAATTTCCTTGTATCAACATATCAAAGATAATCATATATGCACATGTTATGAAACATATCATTCTCTTACTGTTTCTTCATAAGTGTATATCAATCATTTCATTATATCAATATTTCATGCTCCATCATTTCTATATATTTTATGTATATTTATTCTGGTAAAGTTTATATCAAACTTAACATAAATTATATTCCATGTACTTATTCTTATTTCGTTTATCTATCTTCATAATTATTTCATACAACTATTTTGTACATATATTTCTATATGACCAGTTCTTGTAAACATTTCACACAACCATTTCATATAATCATTCGTCATCTGATACATATTACCTGAATATCAATTGTTCAATAGATGTCATAGCGTCTCCCATTCACAGTCTTATTTGTCTTTGACATGATGCCATAGTGTCTTTCAACTATGGTCTTACTCATTTTCTGTCATGTTGCCATGGTATCTTTCAACCATGGTCTTGTTCATTTCATATCACATTGCCATGGTATCTTTCAACCATGGTCTTATTCATTTCATATCAGGTTGCCATGGAATCTTTCAACCATGGTCTTACACATTTCATATCAAGTTGCCATGGTATCTTTCAACCATGGTCTTACACATTTCATATCAGAGAGCACACTCCCGCGAACATCATCCTTACAGTGGGATTACCAGTGCAGGCTAAATCCCCTGTAATATAAACTCATAGAGTATTGTCGGGATTACCAGTCCAGGCTAAATCCCCTGCAACGACAATTACTCTAATGAGGTTGGATCTGAATTACCAGTCGAGTTTAAATTCGACTTAATTCGGATTACCCGTCCGGCTAAATCCATTTTCCACATATTCTTCGGAGGGCTATATCGGATAGGATCACCCGTCCGGCTAGATCCTTTTTATCGTCAATTCCTTTTCAAAGATCCATCGAATTTTCCTTTCATTCAACCGGATTTCTTCCCTTTTTATCAATATGTCGATTTTTCATAAATTTTCATATAATGAACATTCAAATAATATTCATATCAAAAACATGCATTTCAAGCATTTAAGAATATAATTCAAGTTACATGAACTTACCTCATTACTTGTTTGTGTTTATAATTTTATTAATCCGATATCTTTTCTTTTCCATGATCAAATCTCTTATTTGAGTCGTCCGGATCTTTATAAATAAATTTGATCATCATTTTCATTCATTTCATATCCTAATGTATTTAATTAATGCTCTAGACAAAATTACCATTTTGGCCATAAACTTTTATTTAATGATGATTTCATCCTTAGGGTCAGGAAAATAAAATTCTTACAATTTAATCCTTATTTCCAGCTATTGAGAACAGTCCATGATTTCTATAAAATATCAGAATTTTCCATAATTTCAACACTTTTCAATTTAATCCTTAATACATGTTTTCCCCCGATCTTGAACTAAATTAATAATTTCATTCAATTTTGTAATTTAAATAATAAAATAGTTCATTTCATGCAATTTGGTCATTTCTAACATTTTTACAAAATTACCCATAAAGTTTTAATTTTATTCAATTTAGTCCCTGAGCCTAAAACATGCAAATTAGCCATGTTAGGTAAATATTCATACATATTTTCCTCCTCCTCCTCTCCATTCCACATCCTTAATGTATTTAACACACTTGTAAGTAATATTATCTATAATTTTTATTATTTACTTTTATGAATATTCAAGCTGTCCATCTGTGTCATAGTCACTAAATTATTTATATCTGGAGCTATAGAACTCCAAACTAAGATCCGCTAATTTTTCCTGAAACT
The DNA here is from genome assembly GCA_025698465.1 of Gossypium longicalyx. Classification (NCBI taxonomy): domain Eukaryota; kingdom Viridiplantae; phylum Streptophyta; class Magnoliopsida; order Malvales; family Malvaceae; genus Gossypium; species Gossypium longicalyx. The sequence continues at coordinate 87,226,055 of CM046995.1, forward strand.
AGACTCATATATCTTTTTACCCTAAAATTTTAATAATTTTTGGTTGAGCCAATAAGTACATTTTATTCTTTAAATTTCCCCTGTTCTGCTGTCTGACAGTCCTGACCCTTCTTTACTAAAAATTAATTATCTCCTCGTACAGAATTCAAATGATGTTCCCATTTATTTCTATTGAAAATAGACTCATTCAAGATTCTAAACATATAAATTTAAGTCCATAATTATTTTTTATCCAATTTTTGATGATTTTCAAAAGTCAGAATAGGGGAACCCGAAATCATTCTGACCTTGTCTCACAAAATTGATTATATCTCATGATTTACAATTCCATTGCTTACATAATTTCTTCTATAAGAAACTAGACTCAATAAGATTTAATTTCATACTTTATTCATTCTAAAATTCAATTTCTAAATTTTTTTATGATTTTTCAAAGTTAGACTACTGCTGCTGTCCAAAACTGTTTTGGTACAAGATATTAATTACCATGTTATAACACCCTTATTTTCTTTTTCTACACCATTTCTCATCACTTTCTCTTATTTTCTCTTCACTAACATATCAAGAACATAGGACCTTATGTAAGAAAACTCCACTATAACATTATTTCCATGCTTTGTCAATAATAACAAACTTAAAAACATATTGAAATCTTGATGTACTTACCTTGTTCTATTGATACTAATCTTTAACTTGATTTTCTCTCTCCTCCAGCTTCTATTCTTGAATCCAACTTGATATTCTAACTCCCCATGGTCTCCTTAGCATTTCTCTCTCTTAGTAGTTATGGAAATTCTTTTGATTTCTAGGTGAAACTGGTGAATTTTTGGTGGAAGGACCAAATTGTAAAGAAAAGAAAGTTTCTTTCTTCCTTTTCTCTTCATACGTTAGGCGCATGGAAAAAAATATGAGGATTCTTCATCTTTCTTTCCTTATATATACTAAGTAAAATAATAATAAAATAATAAAATATCATTTAAAAATTAAATTAAAATATTAATAAACTATTATTTATTTATTTATTTAATCTAAAATATCTCCAACATCATCATTGCTTTCTAGATTTCTCTCTCTTTTTCAATTGACCATTTTGTCCTTCATTATCTTTTAAAATTCCATCCTTGAGTCATCATTTAATTTGGTAAAATTGCAATTTAGTCCCTCATAGTTCTTCATCTATTCAATTTGGTCCTAATTCATCCATTTTCCTTAATTTCTAGATCATTCCACCCTTAAAATATTTACACTATTGGTCCTTCAACTTTTTCATATTTACACTTAACCCCTCAAATTTTGAGTATTTACTCTTGTGCAACAAAATTTTTCTCACTTTTACAATTTAGTCCTTTCTTGAATTAATATATCATAATATACTTCCCAATATTGACATAACTCAAAATTTCCCTTTTTTTCACTTTATTTCCTTATTTTACTATATCACGGATAATATTGTACTGTAAAAATTTTCGGGATATTACATTTTCTCTCCCTCTTAAAATAAATTTCGTCCTCGAAATTTCCTTATTTTCTTTTGATCATGAATTTCATTATTTCTATAATTCTATAGTTTCTTTTTGCACATATTTACCTAGTTTATCATTTATATCCATTCTCTATCCTCCCATTTCACATTTTATTTTCAATTCAATATTTCACATTTGCCTCTCAGAGCTTTTACCAACAGAAATAAAAGATAATATCATATGAATCTTATTATCAAGTGTTTTATCACATATATTAGCTTGAAAAACCAAAGAAAGATAGAGTAGTACCACTTGTGAATCAATCAGACTTGCGATAATTTCTATCTATTAGCATATTTATCCAACCTTTCCATATATTGATTATAGCATCCAAACATGAACAATTGCATATTCCTCTGAAAATATCAGTACATATAAAAAACCCGTATAAAATCCCCAAAAAAAATGTTACTATAATATACCTATTTATAACAGCTATATTCAAATTTTTTTTTTCAATTTATTTACCAATCCATTGACTAGTATAGTCATCAATAATTTCACATCATTCAGTTCACTCAAGAAACTAATTCAGAAGGAATTTTCAGTTAACCATTTTGTAAATACCATATTTGAACAAATCGATTTTCCTATAAATAACTTCTTTATTTAACAATGATCTTTGTATATCCCAAATAGTTTTGAGAAAAAATTTGATGTCTCTATTCAGAACCCATCTTTACCTATTAACTCATTCTCAGTTCCGACTGTATTATTAATTGTTCAAACATTGAGCTTTTCACTTTCCGCTTCTGAATTTAATCAATATAAATCTCATGAATTTCATTGCATATAACTGTATTAGTAAAGGGGTATAGATCATAAAGCCTCATAATTTAATTTTCATGTATTTACTCATATAACATTTATTATTCTCAAGTATTATAAAACATTTATCCGTACTTTTACGAGTTCTGCTTCATCATAACTAACATTTTTACTCAGGGATAATCCTTTATCTTGTAACGAAAATTGTTTACTTTTTATTTAACAGATGCCCAATAGACTAGATAGAACACTTCGGATATACAGGACTTATACAGAGGTGCATTATTATGCATTAATGAACAGAGCACCTCAAGTGCTATCTGAGAGAGCACAGATGTGCTAAACAGAGAGCACTTAACGTGCTAATAATAGAACGGAGAGCACTAATGTGCTAATCAGAGAGCACTGATGTGCTAAATATCAGAGAGCACAAATGTGCTAATCAGAGAGCACTGACGTGCTAAATATTCAGAGAGCACTGGCGTGCTAATAATCAGAGAGCATGCTGAGGTCCCTTAACATCCTAGTAGTTCTAATCTTGTCTACTTGGGCAAATTATTTCATGCACACATATCACTTTTACACCTTTTGCATAATGCTTTTACATGCTTTACAATTTAATCCTTGTACCAATAATTCATATACTTATATCTTCTGTATCTTCAATACATGTAATATATTTTAGAATTCACTATTCATTCATAATTCTCTAATAATCCTTATCATGTACTTCATATATTACTTTTATATATTTTGTAATTTAGTCATCAGCACAATATTTCATGCAGTAATATAATTTGCTTTTAATAATACATATAACATAATATTTATCATTGACATGTATTATAAAACATTTATTCATACTTTTTTTTTGGTACCAATTCATCATAATCAACTTTCTACTCATATACTTGAGTATCACTTTTTAGCATTATCGGAATTAGCTTGGTCGAAAAACATCTCTTTCTATAATTAAAACAAATCTCATCAGAGTCGAAAGATATCACACTATCACATATTATATATGACGTGTTTTTTTTTAGACTTCACATATACTACGTTTGGTCTGAGAACCGACTAAATCATAACTCTGATACCACTAAATGTAACACTCCCTACACTTATCCATTACCAGAATAGGGTACGAGGCATTACCGGAGTTTACTGAACATTTTCAGAAAATTCTGAGTTATTTATTATTCATATTTTGAAAATAATCATAACGTTTCTCTATTGGGCCCCCGAAGCCCCAAACATACAATAGAAACCAACCGAAATTAAATCGGGATCATAAAAAAATTTTCGCAAAATCTTAAATTTTATTTTCGTCTAAGTACTTACCATTTCAATGCTCCTTATAATTAAACATGTTACCATTCAATCATTAGCTTAACACTTGTCTAAGCATCAAACAACATCATTGTTAGTATACTTGCACATATTTCATCTAAATTCAACATTGATATACTTATTTTCTCGACATGTCACACTTGAGTTTAATAATTGTCTTTACTTACATAATTTCCTTGTATCAACATATCAAAGATAATCATATATGCACATGTTATGAAACATATCATTCTCTTACCGTCTCTTCATAAGTGTATATCAATCATTTCATTATATCAATATTTCATGCTCCATCATTTCCATATATTTTATGTATATTTATTCTGGTAAAGTTTATATCAAACTTAACATAAATTATATTCCATGTACTTATTCTTATTTTGTTTATCTATCTTCATAATTATTTCATACAACTATTTTGTACATATATTTCTATATGACCAGTTCTTGTAAACATTTCACACAACCATTTCATATAACCATTCGTCATCTGATACATATTACCTGAATATCAATTGTTCAATAGATGCCATAGTGTCTCCCATCCACAGTCTTATTTGTCTTTGACATGATGCCATAGTGTCTTTCAACTATGGTCTTACTCATTTTCTGTCATGTTGCCATGGTATCTTTCAACCATGGTCTTGTTCATTTCATATCACATTGCCATGGTATCTTTCAACCATGGTCTTATTCATTTCATATCAGGTTGCCATGGTATCTTTCAACCATGGTCTTACACATTTCATATCAAGTTGCCATGGTATCTTTCAACCATGGTCTTACACATTTCATATCAGAGAGCACACTCCCGCGAACATCATCCTTACAGTGGGATTACCAGTCCAGGCTAAATCCCCTGTAATATAAACTCATAGAGTATTGTCGGGATTACCAGTCCAGGCTAAATCCCCTGCAACGACAATTACTCTAATGAGGTTGGATCTGAATTACCAGTCCAGGCTAAATTCAGACCCTAATTCGGATTACCCGTCCGGGCTAAATCCATTTTCCACATATTCTTCGAGAGGGCTATATCAGGATAGGATCACCCGTCCGGGCTAGATCCTTTTTATCGTCAATTCCTTTTCAAAGATCCATCGAATTTTCCTTTCATTCAACCGGGATTTCTTCCCCTTTTTATCAATATGTCAGTATTACATAAATTTTCATATAATGAACATTCAAATCATATTCATATAAAAAACATGCGTTTCAAGCATTTAAGAATATAATTCAAGTTACATGAACTTATCTCATTACTTGTTTGTGTTTATAATTTTATTAATCCGATATCTTTTCTTTTTCACGATCAAATCTCTTATTTGAGTCGTCCGGATCTTTATAAATAAATTTGATCATCATTTTCATTCATTTCATATTCTAATGTATTTAATTAATGCTCTAGACAAAATTATCATTTTGCCCCTAAACTTTTATTTAATGACGATTTCATCCTTAGGGTCAGGAAAATAAAATTCTTGCAATTTAATCCTTATTTCCAGCTATTATTCTCATATCTATTGATAACAGTCCATGATTTCTATAAAATATCAGAATTTTCCATAATTTTAACACTTTTCAATTTAATCCCTAAAACATGTTTTCCCCCGATCTTGAACTAAATTAATAATTTCATTCAATTTTGTAATTTAAATAATAAAATAGTTCATTTCATGCAATTTGGTCATTTCTAAAATTTTTACAAAATTACCCATAAAGTTTTACTTTTATTCAATTTAGTCACTGAGCCTAAAACATGCAAATTAGCCATGTTAGATGAATATTCATACATATTTTCCTCCTCCTCCTCTCCATTCCACATTCTTAATGTATTTAACACACTTGTAAGTAATATTATCTATAATTTTTATTATTTACTTTTATGAATATTAAAGCTGTCCATCTGTGTCACAGTCACTAAATTATTTATATCTGGAGCTATAGAACTCCAAATTAAGATCCGGTAATTTTCCCCGAAACTAGACTCATATATCTTCTTACCATAAAATTTTCAGAATTTTTTGTTTAGCCAATAAGTACAGTTTATTCTTTAAATTTACCCCTGTTCTGCTGTCTGACAGTCCTGACCCTTCTTTACTAAAAATTAATTATCTCCTCGTACAGAATTCAAATGATGTTCTCATTTATTTCTATTGAAAATAGACTCATTAAAGATTATAAACATATAAATTTAAGTCCATAATTATTTTTTATCCAATTTTTGATGATTTTCAAAAGTCAGAACAGGGGAACCCGAAATCATTCTGACCTTGTCTCACAAAATTGATTATATCTCATGATTTACAATTCCATTGCTACATAATTTCTTCTATAAGAAACTAGCCTCAATAAGCTTTAATTTCATACTTTATTCATCCTATAATTCAATTTCTAAAATTTTTTATGATTTTTCAAAGTTAGACTACTGCTGCTGTCCAAAACTATTTTGGTACAAGATATTAATTACCATGTTATAACACCCTTATTTTCTTTTTCTACACCATTTCTCATCACTTTCTCTTATTTTCTCTTCACTAACATATCAAGAAAATAGGACCTTATGTAAGAAAACTCTACTATAACATTATTTCCATGTTTTGTCAATAATAACAAACTTAAAAACATATTGAAATCTTGATGTACTTACCTTGTTCTATTGATACTAATCTTTAGCTTGATTTTCTCTCTTCTCCAGCTTCTATTCTTGAATCCAACTTGATATTCTAACTCCCCATGGTCTCCTTAGCATTTCTCTCTCAGTAGCTATGGAAATTCTTTTGATTTCTAGGTGAAACTGGTGAATTTTTGGTGGAAGGACCAAATTGTAAAGAAAAGAAAGTTTCTTTCTTCCTTTTCTCTTCATACGTTGGGTGCATGGAAAAAAATATGATGATTCTTCATCTTTCTTTCTTATATATACTAAGTAAAATAATAATAAAATAATAAAATATCATTTAAAAATTAAATTAAAATATTAATAAACTATTATTTATTTATTTAATCTAAAATATCTCCAACATCATCATTGCTTTCTAGATTTCTCTCTCTTCCAATTGACCATTTTGCCCTTCATTATCTTTTAAAATTCCACCCTTGAGTCATCATTTAATTTGGTAAAATTGCAATTTAGTCCCTCATAGTTCTTCATCTATTCAATTTGGTCCTAATTCATCCATTTTCCTTAATTTCTAGATCATTCCACCCTTAAAATATTTACACTATTGGTCCTTCAACTTTTTCATATTTACACTTTAACCCCTCAAATTTTGAGTATTTACTCTTGTGCAACAAAATTTTTCTCACTTTTACAATTTAGTCCTTTCTTGAATTAATATATCATAATATACTTCCCAATATTGACATAACTCAAAATTTCCCTTTTTGTCACTTTATTTCCTTATTTTACTATATCACGGATAATATTTTACTGTAAAAATTTTCGGGATATTACACCATTGCTCTTGTTTTTCCTCTTGTACCGTAACGATGTTCCAGGGTAACTGTCATGATTTTTAGGGTTTTGTGAGTTTTAGTCCGTGTGATGCAATGCTGATGCATGAATGCAATGAATGCAAAAAGCGTTGATTCCAATTTGATTTCATTCGAGTAACTTTTCTAGAAAACAAGTTTCTTTACATAAAATAGATTACATATAAGGCTTGGCCCTGATACTTAAGGCCTTGACCTGCCTAAGAAGCCAAGCCAGCTCTCGGCCTCGGTCCAATTCAGACTCGTATTTTAAACTTAGCACATCGGCCTGTACTGCTAATGTCTGCAAGTGATCAGCTACTTCTCGCACTTGAGTCAAAGCTTCGCCCATGACGTAGTCCCTGTTTCGGACCTGATCTTGAGATTGAAGAAGTTGCTCCTTCCATCGCTCGTTATTTACCTCGAAGAGTTCAATCTGAAGTTCACGATTTTGCAACGCTGTTTTAAGTTCTTCTATATTCTCTTTTAATTCTTCAATTCTGTTCTGACTAGCTTTCAACTCGATTACAGAGTTACGCGTACGATACTGATACAAGGACCTCTCTAACTCTGATACCCGAATCTTTAACCCCTCCTTCTCGTTCTGGCTTTCTACCAAACTTTTTTTCAGAGCACCTTCTCGAGCTTGGGCATTCCGGAATTTTTCTTCCCATTGGTTGGCTTTGCTTTTCTCTTCTTTGACTTCCTGTCGCCACTGTTCAGATATTTTTCCTAACCCAGCGATTTTCATTGACCTACGCAGCTTCTTGTAATCTGTCTTTAAACTGTCCAAATCCTCTTCAGCCTTGTTTTTTCCTTTTCTGAGTCTTTCGGCTTCTAGTTTCTGGACATCGACATCTAATCCCAACTGTATTTTTTCTTCCTCCAATTGCTCGATCATTTTTTCTAGTTCCAGACTCTTTCTCTCGAAATCTTGCCTGATGATTTCTAGCTCGGATGGAATTACTTTCAAGTGTTCTTCTATCAACTGAGGATTCCATTGATCTGACGTGGGGATATTGTCGTTAATTCTCTGAATCCACCATCGGTCATACTCAGGGGTAGTCATGGGATTGGCAGCAAACTTTTTCATTCTATAAGTCTGGTTCCAGGCATTTGATATCTCGCGAACTTTCTTTTTGCAATTATTCCCCGTGAATATGAACTCGCACTGAGCTAACCCGTGTGTCGGTGGTGTAAACTGTCTGGATCTGTACTGTCTTAATGCAAGCAGAGGAGCATACCCGACGGCTCCCCATACTCCTAACAAGGGAACCCAATCGAAGTCTCCGCATCGATACAAGATTTCATCAGGAACCATCCACGGGGCTCTCCATTCAACAGCTTCTTCTTGCAAATTTTGGAGAACCGTCATCCACGGGGCTCGAAACAGGTGTTCATCTACCTTGACATCGAGCAGATAAGGTAAATCCCCGTAATGACCATAGAATAGTTGTTTGACCTCGTCATCCCACTGACCCCAAATTTCTTTCATCTCTTAGAGATTATTCTGAGTTACGCTGATCCGAGTCAAATCCCACAACTCTGACACGTACCCCTGGGTAAGACTGTCACCTTTCTCTTGTTGTGTTGTCTCAGCCCATATCCGGACAGCCGCGTTGTCCTCTACTTTATCAAAAAAACCCCTTTTCCATGATAAGCTATCTACTTAGCAACCGAATGTGAATCAACACCTTTTGTGATGGAAATGCCATGCAAATACAATCAAAGTAAAACAAAGCAAGTCAGTATTTCATACGCAGTTTAAAGCAAACAAAGAATAAAAAATATAGCACTTGCTTAGGTGACCACTAGGGTTTTGGAGTGGCTCTACCCAGGGTAGGCTCTTAAGGCTCGCTACATGGGGTTCAGTTCTAGAGTAAAGGTACTTGAACCAGCGGATTCCTCGATCTTCACCCATTATAGGCTCATACAGACCGAGTTCAGTTCAGGGGAATACATTTCCCTATGGCTGCACGGAGATGAAAATCTCACGAAGACATAGGTACGGATGTATCCCGAAAGCGATCCACTATCCTGCACGGAGGTGAAAACCTCACGAAGGAGTAGTTTCTCACTCCCACTTAGAAGGGTGTGACCACAGAGGTCATGCAATGCAATATGCAAGACTATTTAAAGACTCAAACCAACGCAGCAGGTATTATATCATAAACCACAAAAATAGCTGATGAAATGCTAAGAAAGGGTCGTATTTCAAAACCAAATTTTCAATTTTCGATAAAAAGACAAAAGTTAATCAACTTGTGGCTTGACTCTCTTATTTTATCCCCAGTGGATTCGCCAAGCTATCGTAACCATTTTTTGAAAAAAATGGGAATCGACTTTGGTTTGAAAATGATAATTAAAATGAGTAAAGGAGTCGCCACCAATCCTTTTTGATGAGGTGTAATCGGGTCACCTCGTAAAAGTGTTTGTTTTTTAATAAATGGTTTGATTTATTTAAACAATGATTTTGGTCTACGCAAATCAAGAAAATAGGTTCGGGAGTCGGTTACGCACGAGGAAGGATTAGCACCCTCGATACGCCCAAAAATTGGTACCTAGTTGATTAATTAATGTCTGAGTGTCGAAGATTGAAAACTTAAAATCTTTGAAATACGATCCCTCCTTGTAAAAAATGCTCAAATATTAAGGACCGTCTCGTCTCGAAGTAATGAAACACAATGTCTAGTAAATTAGGACACGTCATCTCGAATTTTGAGAACGAGCTTGCCTTTATTTAAAATATATGCATTTTGACCTTTTTAAAAGGGTATTCGACTATTCAGTGTAAACAAGAAAAATCGAAACCCAGTAAGTCAGGGCACGATATCTCGAATTTCCAAATGCCGAACATTACATTTGTTAACAAAAATCTTATCCCGAGGTAACAAAATGTCATACCCGGTAAGTTAGGGCACAGCACCTCGTATTTCCGAAAATATTTCAAAACTCGTGTCGCGATTTAAAAGAGTATTCCGTTATTTAGGTTAAATGAGAAAAGTCGAAACCCAGTAAGTTAGGGCACGATTGTCTCGAATTACCAAATACGGAATATTTACTTTTATGAAAGAGTTATTTTAATATATTGAGTAAAAAAAATAACGAGATTTATAGTAAAACATAAAAGTAAATTGTGGTATTAATATGTATAATAACATAATAATAGGTACGACAGTGTCAAAAATAATAATATGAGCAATTATAAAAGGTGAAATAATAGCAAGGCTAGTAACAAGTAAATATAAACAAAGGCATGAGGAAATGATTGAATACATAAATAAATTAATGAATAAATAAATAAAAATGAACAAAACATGGAACAACAAAAATGGCAATGATAACGAAAATGATAATAATAATAATATAAATAATAATAATAGTATAAAACGATAATAATACATATGGTCTTTAAACATTATAATAATAGTCATATAAGAACATTAATATTAACAATAATAATAATGATAATGGGAATGGAAAATAAATAAAAATAATATAATATAATGATAATAATAATAAAAGTAAAAGTAACGGTAATAACACTAGTAATAGTAAATAACGATAATAACGATAATGCAAATAATGAAAGATCTAAGGTTTGAAATTATTTACAAAGATATAAATAAATAAATGATGAAATGATAATAATAAGAGTAGTGATATATAAACAAAATAAGTGTGCTAAAATATTTATATATATTAAATTAGTTAATGTAAAATATAATAGCGTATAAGTAATTACAAAAGGAAGAAAATATAATAATAATTATAGTAATAATACAAAAGTAATAATAATAAAAGGTATAATAATAATAATAGTAATAATATAATAATCATGATAATAATAATAATAATAGTGATATTAGTAATAATGATAATAATAGACAATAACAAAGACATTAGTAATATACGATAATAACAGTAAATATATAAAAAATAGGAAATAATAAATTGGTAAAAAAACATGTTAACAAAAATAATAGTAGCAATAATAATAATTTATGATAATAAAAATTCATAATAATAGTAAAACAATAATAATAATAATAATAATAATAATAATAATAATAATAATAGTAATAATAATGGTGATAATAATAAATAAAAATAATACACTAATAATAATAATAATAATAATAATAATATGTTAATAATAATAAATTAATGAATCAAAAACAAGATATAATTATAATAGTAATATTAACAAAATAATAATAATAATAATAATAATAATAATAATAATAATAATAATAAGAATAAGAATAAGAATAAGAATAAGAATAACAATAAGAATAAGAATAAGAATAAGAATAAGAATAAGAAATAATAATAACACATTAAATTAATCAATTTAATTACAATATTGAAAATAACAAAAAAAAAGGACTAAATTGAACTTAAAGTAAAAGTTCGGGGCCAATTTGGAATAAAAACACAAAGAAAAGGACCAATTTGGGCGCGCGGATAACAAGGGAGGACCGAAATGGGCATTATCCCATCCCCCAAAAACGCACAGCACTAAGAGGGACGAGATTGAAGGTCAAAATAAATTACAGGGCTAAATTATAAATAATAAAAAATCTAATTTCAAAGCGATAAAAAGCGGAGGGGCTAAAAGTGCAATTAGCCCCTCTTTTGAAAACACGCGGATCCCCTGAGGCGGGTCGGGTCGGACTGATCGGGTCGCATCAAAACGACGTCGTTTTGGGGCTAAAAGGCAGCCCCAAAACGACGTCGTTTTGGGAGGCTATAAAAGGTTCATTTTCAGCAAAAAAAAATTCATTTGTGCAGCTGAAGAGAAAAAAAAAAGAGAGAGGAGAGGGGAGGGTGCGATTTCCGGCCACAGGGCCGGTCGCCGGACCGCCGTGCGCCGCCGTCGCCGGCCACCGAATTTTGAGAAAAGGTATTTTTTTATATTTTTTTGTATTTTTTTTATTTGTGTGTGACTATATATATGTGTTGTTTGTTTTTTAAAAAATAAAAATAAAAATAAAGAAATATGTGTATGCGTATTCGGAGGAAGAAGAAGAAAAGAAAAATAAGCAAAAGAGATTGAGACCTTTTCACGATGAGTCTCTTTGATCAGTTTGCTGCCTTCTTTATTTTGATCTGCTTCTTTTTTTGTATTCAAGAAAAAAAGGAGAAAAATCCCTTTTTACGTTGATAGATCTTGGCCTTTTATAGTCGAAAAAATGTATTACATTTGATTTTCTTTCTATTCCTATCTCCACTGCTTGGGCTGTTGTCTCTGCCTTTTTATTTTCTTTTGCAGGTTCAAAAGGTCAAACATCGACAGTGGCAAGTGGTGAGGTGACAATGGCGTGGCAAAGCAGCTAGGGCGCGTCTTTGGCGTCGTCGAGGCGTCGAAGGGCAGTGGTTTTAGGGTTTCAGAGTCTAAAACCCTAAATTTAGGCCAATTGGGCTGGTTTAGGGTTTGGGGGTTATTTGGGTTTTGGGCCTGCTTAAATTTGGACCGGTACAGTGATGGAACTAAATCTCACGTATTATTCTGAATCAACGCTTGAAGTTCATCATCAACTGCCTTCTGCCAAGAAGGGATGACCATAGCCTCATGAATGTTTGAAGGTTCAACAAAAACACACATGAAGCCCACTTTAACCATTAAATAGAAGAACAAATGAGTTTCAACGTGCTCGAATCCACGTCCTTGAGCACTAGCAATAATACCGATGGAAACCGAACTAAGACTCAATTGAGAACTAATTATTATTTAAAGATATATAATTAGTTCATTTTTATTTATTTAATAATAACTTTTTATTTCATGTAATCTAAAACCATTAAAATATTTTATAATAAGATATGGTTTATTCTAAAAATTTTAATAGTGTAAAATATCATCAAAGTGTCATAAACTGTAAATCAATATTTTATCAGCTTTATATATCCAGAATATCTTTTTTAGTTTTAATATAATAAAAATATTTTCTTATTTTTAAGTAAGAAATAATTTAAAATAATAATATATTTCTTATTTATAAATTTAGGCAGTTGAAATTAAATTGAAATTATAATTTAATCTTTATCTAACTTTATTTATTTAAATTTTATATATAGTTGTAATATAATAATAAAAGAAAGTTTAATTCTTAATTAAGTATAATTCAACATGAATATAAAGTGTAATTTAATATTTTATCAAATTTTTTTATTCAATTTTTTTATTTACTTTTAATATAACAATAAATATTTTATTATGTTTACAAGTAATTTAAAGTAATAAGATGTTGTGTATTTATAATTTTGAGTATTTTACATTACAATGAAATTGTAATACAAGATTTAATAAAGTGTAACTCAATATTTAAACTATTAATATAATAATACAGATGTGTTTGTACGTTTAAGTAATAAATAATTTAAAATAGTATTATATTGCTTATTTATAGACTTAAATAGATTCAATTATCTCTTTCCATAATAAAATAATTTCTTTAAGCATGATCCTCAAAGAAGTTTTCTAGAGTTAGATGTGTTACATCATTATTCAAGCCGTGAGAATTATTATTCTTGCATGATAAATTTGATTCAATATTATCATTTGTTTTTGCACTATCTTCTTGATAAAATCTCAATAGATTTTAATAAAATGTTTAGTCGTAGGATAAGTATGTTACCATTCTCAAGAATTTTTATTTTTCTCTACATGGATGGATGACTTTAGTACTACTACGTCCTATTGGTTTTCCATGTTCCAACTTCATCTTATAGGTGAGGAGTGAATCTATGAGCTCATTCACAGAAAGCTTATCTAAATCATTTGATATCTCAGTAGCTGTCACTTTAGATTTTCATTCCTTTGGTAGGCTATTGAGTAGCTTCTTCACCATTTCTTTGTTGGAATAAGTCTTCTCAAGTTCCTTTAACTCATTGATGATGTCGATAAATTTATTGGGCATTTCATCAGTACTTTCTCCTAACTTCATCTTGAACAACTCATAGTCAAGTAAGAGTAAGCCAACCTTGGATTCCTTGACGTGGCTTATTCCTTCAATGGTGGTGGCAAGCTTATCCCAGATCTTCTTGGCACTTTGACATTGGGACACTCTATTGTACTTATTAAACCCTAATACACAAAAGAAAATGTGCAGCCATTGCCATTCAGTTGAGCCTTCTTTTATAACATCCCATACCTAGTCTAGACATTAAGACCAAGTCTGGAGGTTACATCAAACCATCAACCGAAAACCAAACTTAATTATTTAAAGTTTAACAATCAAAATCATTTATATAATTAAATTAACGTAAAAACCCAAATTGTAAACTGAAATCTGAAATACACCTAATAGTATAAATCCAATTAAAACCAGGGGTGAGCATTTGATCGAATCGAGTCAAAAAATTTCAAGTTAGTTGAGTTGATGAATCCTATTTTAGCAACCGAACTCAATTTGAATTTTTTTCGAATCAAATCGAGTCAAAAAATTTCGAGTCAAGTCGAGCCGAGTTAACGAATCATATTATTTATACTCAATGTTGCATTTACATGGACCGATTATTTAACTAGTAGACGAAGCACAAGATTAGTTAACTACATAAAAAATATAATAGTTTTGCCTTTTAACTTAATGGGTAAACATTTCTCAAAACGACGTAGTTTTGCCTTTTCTTATTCAAATTTTCGGATAACTTGAATTGTGTAATTTATATTTGAGTTCAACCAAAAAATTTGATTGTTTATTCGAGTTTATCCGAATAACTCGATTAACTTGAATAACTCGAACTATTTAATTCAAAATTTAAATTTTTTATCTAGTTTTTCGAATCGAATCGGATTTTACTCAACCCTATGTAAAACATTAAATAAGAAATAAAGAGATGACCGAGCTCCTGCCACGCCGACCCACTTAAGCCCGTGGGTTACCTAAAATCCAGACAATCAACCAAATGAGCTTACAACTCAGTGTGTGTGTAACTTACTTTCAATAATACTCAGTAGTATATAGATGTACTTTCATATTCCATATATTAGCCATTTCTTAGAATCAGATACAAAAACAGATAATATCATATATAGATGCAGAACATATCAGATACAAATGCATATTCCTACCCCCAACTGCTACACACTATCTTCATCCATCTCGACACACCGTATAGGGCATCAAGTACCCATGCATCCCTACACATCGCGTAGTGATTGTATGTCACATTTCAGAATAATTGCAACCTAGTTGCCAAATAATATTGTGATAAATCGCCAGAATTAGAAATATATGTGGCTCAGCCACCAGATTTGGAAGATTTTTAGACTGTCCACACTTCCTTCTTTATACAGTCCCAATCCAGATGCAGATGCAAATTTGACAAATATCATATAAAAGTATACAATATTACAATTTTAGATCATGCTTATGTATTGGTATCAAACTAATTACCAGAGCTCATAACAAATGTATGTATACATATATCATAATAATAGAATACGTAGTAATAAATTGCCAGATAGCAATTTCAATGTCTAATTCAGATCATATAGGTCCTATGGTAGCCTTACTTTGATTTGAACAACGATTACGGCCCTAGGGAAAAAATTTTATTTTTTACCCACACGCTCGTGTGGTTTCACACGGCCTGGGTGATTGGCCCTTGTGGTCCACATGGCCTAGCACACGGTCGTGTGACTCAAAACAATGAGTTACACGGTCTGGCACACGGCTTGACACACGCCCGTGTGACTCACAAACCCTCACATGACCTGAGCACACATCCGTGTCCTCGACCCGTATGACCCTAAATCTAAAACAGTGAGTTACACGACTTGGACACACACCCGTGTCCCTAGCCTGTGTACCTCTAATTAGAAAATACTGAGTTACACGGCCTACCAAACAGCCTTGCACACGACCGTGTGGCGTTGAGAGCCATGTTTTCTAGCATTTGAAATTTGTAGAAACTCAAGTTTTTGTTATACACCTAGTATAGTTTCGAAGTAGAAACAACATAGAAGAATCCCAGAACCTAAAATGACCAACCAATAACCAATTAATGACTTAATCAACCAATTTCGCACAATTTAACGCTGAACTAACTATGTCAAAAACTTCGACGCAAAACCTTCAAACAAAACCAACGTTTATCGATGAATCAATAGCAACTACTCGAATTAGCGCGTTGGAGATAACCACCTTTAATATCTATACCTAAAAAAGAAGTCAAATGATTGCTTAACAGAGAATTCAAACAAATCAAGCTAAAACCAACTTCAACAGAAACGAATAAAAACGGATGTTGAATGGAATTTTACAATAAAACTCTTGCAATTAACCTTTCAGTCAACAAACAATGAAATGCGCACTTACCCGACCTCACAATAGCAAAAATTAATGGCAACTTCAGCAATTGAGAAAACCATAAAGAAAAGAAACAAAAAACTAACATAAAAGAAGAAAAATTAAAGTTCAGGAAACTAATTTTCTTTTTAAAACAAAACTAATTCTGTAGAGTAGCAAAAACATATCCGCGTTTCACTTACACAGAGACTTAAACTCAAGACCAAGAAGTATACAAAAACTTAACCATCTAACCAACAGGCTTATTCTTGACATAGATTAATACAAAAATAAACTTAAGTCAAATGTTCAAGGATAAAGCTCAAGTCAAACAAAATAACAAAATTTCCAAAAATGAAGTTTGAACCCTTGACCTCCAACACACAAACAAAGCACTTAGTCACAGATATAGAGATTTATTTATATTAGAATTTAACAAACAACATTCAAAATTTTGGGGTGTTACATCTTCTTTTCACTTTCTTCCCAGTCATCTTCATCTTAGGTACTATCAAATCACCATTCGTGATTATCCTCCAAACATGATAATCACTTGCTTGAATAAAGAGCTTCATCCTTATATTTCAAGATGAGTAGCTCTCTCCATTAAAGAGTGGTGGTCTCACAACAGATTGTCATTCACTGAAGCTAGTTAAGTCGAATTTTTGTGCATCTTTGAACTTGGTTTTTCTTTTTACCTCGAATCAGTTCTCTCGATGGTCAAGCCTTTGATGGAGATATAACTTCAATACTAGTTGTTATGCCTGAAAATACCAAGAGAAGGTGAATAGGTATTTTAATAATTTTTACAAACTTTTGAAAATAATAAGGAAAAGGAAGAAAAACTTGGACAATTCTATTTATAATGGTTCAAATTCAATTACCTACCTTCACTGTCTCAGTTTTCCACCATTAAGGACTTCCCAATTCACTAATAGAATTAATACCTTTCAAGGAGAATGTATAACCTTCACAACTCTATCTTTTTCACAAGGCTTAGATAAAACCTTTTTCCTAGCAGTTATGATTAAACTAAATCCTTTCTTAGTAGCTCAACTAAAACTCTCTCAATTTACAATTGGTGAAAATGATGAATAAACAATAGCAAGATGTTTACAAGTTTGAGCTCTAAATACAAAGATATTGAAACGACCCAAAATCCGTGGGCACCAGAAAAGTGTATTATCGAGCCTCCGTCTTAGTGAAACGAGTTCGTAAATAATTATTAGGAGTAATTATGAGTCTAATAGTGTGTTTAATTAGATTTTTATTTAGTGAATTTAGCTTAATTTAAAGTAATTAGGAAAAAGAATCAAATTAAATAAAGAGTGAAAGTCTAATTATAGATTAAAAGAAAGTAAAAAGGGCTAAAATGACAATTAAGCCATTTATATGAAATGAGGCGGCATATATGCATTAAAATCTAAGATTTTTGTTTTAATTATATATATTATGTTATGTTAATTTATAGTATTATTAATTTATAACTTAAATAAGTAAATAAACTAAAACATGCCAATTGTATGGTTATAATTAAATATATGTGTAAAATACAAGAAAATACACTTGTAACATATTTGTATATTTTCTTAAATAATAAGAAAAAGATATATATTAATTATTATTTAATTGATATTATATTAGTGAATAAATTAATAAGTTGACAAATGTAGGATAATGAGATGATACATGTGTAATAATATGTATAATACAATTTTAATAAAAGTATTATTTATTAAGTAGATATTTATTATTTATTATTAATAAGTTGAAGATATTTATTAATTAAATATTGATATTATAAGATTTTTATTTGTTAAATAAATAAAAGAAAGATAAATGGATGGTAATAATAGTGTACAAATGTACAAAGATACATGTATATAAATGTATTAATTATATAGTTATTAAATAGATATTTTATAATTATTAATATAAATATAAAATAAAGCACTAAAGCATAAATAAAAAAAGAAAGAAAGAAAGAAACAACAGAGAAAGCCATTCGAAAGTGGGAAAGAAAAAGGAAAGAAAGAAGAAAGGGAAAATTGAGGTTTTAAAGCTTGAAGTTTAATTGGTAAGTTTAATCAAGTCATTTTCTTATAAATTTAATGTTTTTGGAATCCTAGAGTGAAATACTCTTGGATTTAAGTTGAAAATTTGAAAGTTAATAGATTTTTTAGTAGGGTTTATGTTGAACAAATGATGGAATTAGGGGTTTATTTGATAGAAATTTTAATTGGAATTGAATAAAGGATTGAATTGTAAACTAAGCTATAAGTTTTGAGTTTTAGGGATTAAATTGAAATAAATTCGAAATTATGAAAATATGATAAAAATTAAATAGTTAAACATGTGTTTGGCAAGAAATTGAATAGCAAAAAGGTATGAATTGAGAAAGAAAAATATATAGGTTTAGTTAGGATTAAATTGGAATTAAAGTAAAAGTTAGATAAAAATTTCAGCAATTAAATTGTGTTGTGTTAATGATTGTGAAATTATTTTAATTGTTCGTAGCTAATATTGAGCCTGAAGCATCGGCCCAAAAAGGAAAAGAAAAGATCGTCGAGGATTAAATCCGAAGAGAATTCTGGTTTGTATCACTATAACTCAAGCTTTATAATTATTATGTGTTTAATTTAATATGTATGTGTGGTGAGTATTTTAAGGTAAGTATTTAATGAACTGATAAAATTCATGATTGGGTATTAAAATTGAGTTTGATACTGAACTGAATTATGGGATACTGAATATTGTTTTGAATACAGAATTGAACTGTGAAATTACTGAATATTGTTACGTATACTGCATTGAAATGTAAAATTTCTAATGAAACAAATTACTGTATTACTGTGAAAAATTGATCGGAATAATAAATTATAATTAATATTGAATCAAAATGGAAATTGTACTGAAAAATGATTTGAATACCCTATTAACTAGTCGGATATAGTTGGCATGCCATAAGATATGGAAGAGTACGGGTTTTTGTCGACTTCTTCGATCGTGCACTTATCGCCGACTCATCATTCTCATATTCACGTTCTTTGTTATCGATTCTACGCTTTGTGTGTCAAATACTATTACTGTTACTGTTACCGATTCAACACTTTATGTGTTGAATACTGTTACTGTTACTGTTACTGCTACCGTTATTAATTACTGTTTAGGTAGTGTGTACCGTTAAGGCACAATGTGCCGTACTGGTGTGTTGGTTGGAATCCATGTATCCGCCAAGTCCGAGTCAAGTTAATAGGGACAAATGAAATAAATTTACTGATAAAACTAAATTTGAATGATATGGCATATGTGAAAGGTGAGAATTGAAATAAAGAAATAAGAATGGTATATATATATATATATATATATTCAAATGATAGTATAAAAAGATTGAATTGTTCATTAAGTGATGATAATTGTAATGTAAAAGTATGTGTGTGATTTAATGCATTTAATTATAAATTGAATTATAGTGATACCACAGAGTATATACATACTCAGCGTACGGTTGTTTTCTTGCGCAGGTTGTAGAAGTCAAATCTTGAACCAAAGATCCAAAGCGGACCCGACTTGACAAACTTTTGGTGATGTATATTTTCTTTTGGTAATGTGGCATGTACATAGGATGTGTATAAAGGTTATTATATTTTGAATATAAATGGTTAAAAATGTCAGTATTACAAGTCTAAGAATCATAATGAAAGAAGTTTATCCATTTCAATTTAATTAGTATATTGATAAATTTAAATTGATATTATATTGATTGAGTTTGATTAGAAGGTATTTAGAATAGAAAATGAGTACGTGAAATGAATTGGTTGAATTGGTTATGTTTGAGATGGATACGGTTTTAATTGCAGGGGGTTTTATGTAAAAATAAGTAGAAATGCTGTCAAAATTTATAAAAAAGAAAAAATCCGGAGTACTTGAATGAGTCTCGTTTCACTTTTAATACATGTTTTAGACTTTGAGAGTTCATTATAGGGGCTTAGTTATTAAATTATACCATTAATGTTATTTTATTTGTGAATTATTCGTAAGTTGTCTGATATGTCCAGTAATGCCTTGTAACTCTGTTCCGGCGATGGTTTGGGGTTAGGGGGTGTTACAGATATTTGAAAGATAAAATATTTAACACTAAGCTCCTAGAGAATATGTATAAGATAAATGAAAGAATGAGGATTTGAAAATTTTTGTTTTGATCTTCAAGCTTGGATATTGCTCTCATAAGTCTTGAAGTGTTCTTAATGATTTTTATTTCAAGGAAGTGATTTATAGTCGTTAAGGATGATTTGGAGCCATTTGGAACATCTATTCAAGCATGAAATGCAGTTGGAAAGCAACATGTTCCGATACATGATTACTAAGTACCAATACACGGCTTTGAAAAATATGATTGTTAGTCCACATGTATCAAAGCCTGAGGTCATGTTTTGATACCTCCACACTTATGTACATATGCATTTCGTTGCCCATATATGCTCACTAGCCTACTATGTATTAAACCATTAAAAGGTATGTTTTGATACCTTTATATGTATCGATTCATATGCCTATTAGTTTCGATACCCTCCAAGTTAATACCTTATTGACTTTATATGTTTCGATATATTTGGGATATATAACTGAGCTTGGTTCCAGACTTGCATAAAATCAAATTTAAACACTTAAAAACACATTGGTATGCTTGAAACACATTTGGGTAAGTTAAAACACATTTGAAACATGTTTTTGAGTAACTGCAAGTCCTTGAAATGCTTTGAAATGTTAGATCACTAAATAACTTAGTTATAAAATGTATTTTAAATATTGTTATATCAGCTGGACATAAAATCTAACACAATTTGAATTTACATTTTAAATAATAACATTGTTATTTGGTTAAATAAGAAAAATATTTGAAATATAAAATGTTAAAAATAGTTTTTTAATATTAAAACAAAAGATTGAAATTAATGTTTTAACATTAAATTTAAAATTAATAGTTAATTTGATAATTTTATTATATTAAAATCATAACTAATTTATACATACAAATTAATTCAAAATATAAAATCAATTCTCAGAATACTTTATTTTTGAAATTTAATAATTAAGATATTTACATAAATTTTAAAGACTGAGTTGATGCTATACCTATATTTAAATTCATAATAAGTGCTGTAATCCATATTCAACTACATCTTTATTATGATTTAAACTATTTCATTTTATCAATAAGTCATGTCTTTTTTTTAAAAAATAAATAATAAGTAATATTTTATTATTTTAAATTATTTCTTATTTAAACTAAGGCTCCGTTTAGAAGTAAGAAAAATATTTTCTATTTAGAAGGTTGAAAATATTTTACATTAGAAAAATATTTTCCTAGGCACGAGTAAAATGACTTATAATTTGGGGAAAATGTCTTACTGAATACATTTTCCATCCCCTTCTTCATCCAGGTAGGTCTTCTTCTATTCGGTTCTTCAACTTCTTAAATATTTCTTTCATTTTTCCTTACCGTCGCATATCTTCTCTTCTTTCATTTCCTATCTTTCTTTCTTTTTGAGGATCTTTTTCTCAGTTCAATGCCCAATACCCAAACTTCATATTTTCCTCTAGTTTTTAAGTGTCTCTGAAGTCTTCACGCTCTCATTCTCTGCAATATCCATCTCCAGTAGCCACTAAGAAAGGAGGTGTGTTCTTTATTTTTTTTTTCTCATGTATTTTCCTTCTTTTCCATTTTACTTCCAACTCCAACTCTCAAGCTTGTACATTTAATTGAGTTATTCAAAGCCTCTACCTTTAAGCTTCTGTTCGATTTTCTTTAATATTGTCAATCTCTTCTTTCATATAAGAAGTTATATACTTGGGTTAAAAGTGATGAATTTATTAATGGGTATTTAGCTTTAATGGATAAAACCAACTTCTTTTCTTAGAAAATGTCATTTTCAATTATTGAGCTTTGTATCAGTTTTCTCCGATTCTTATTAAATGGTGTTGTTTTAGCTGTTAATTTTTTGCTTTCACATTCATTGTTTTTTGCTTTTAAAGAATTATCATCGGGTTGTTGTTTTCTTGTGGTAATATGAGTAGTAGTTTCCTTATGTATGAACAGTTGAGAATTTTAGCTCAGATTATGGGAATAGACAATACGGTGTCATGAAATTTTAACATATATTATTGAAAGCTTTCTGTATTTCTTGATGTATTGTTTTTGATGTACTGTGCTGTGTTTCTGCTTCTGATCAGCGTAAGTGTATGTTTCAATGTTGTTGATCCTAAGTCTAACATTTTGCTATAAGCAAAACAATGCATTCATTATACTAAATCTCTGTTGGGGTTCCTCAAGTTTGTGCCTTCTACAAAGCTATTCTGCTATGAGATTATAAAACATATATATATGCCTATTCTGTTACCTCTTTATGTACAGATTGAGAAGATGGAGAAATTGTTAGTCGAATCAACAGAGCCGCTTCAGAGTAAGGAATTTTGTCAAAAAAGGAATTTTGTCAAAAAATTGCAAGAAGTTTTAGGTTAGTTGCATTTCATGTATTTTTCTTTATAGTTCTTCTCCCCCTCCCCTTCTTCTCTCTATCCTTTGCACCCTTTTATATTAACCAAATGAATTAGCCTGGACTTAGATGAATGTTGCCTTTGCAGTGCATCCTCAGCTCGTGCTGGCAAACCTATTGTTAAATGGACTGAGGTCTTGTATTTGAACTTGCTCATATTGTCTTTGCAGTGCTTTTCTACGTAGAAAAAACAACAGTTGGAATATACTTGCATTTATTCTGTTATGTCATGGCAGTCTTGTATTTGAACTTGCTCATATTGGACTGAGTTTATTTTGATGCACAGGTATGATGTTGATATGTTTCTCACTCACCGATTTTTAAGTTCTGGTGAAGCTGTAAGTATCTAAATCATACTATTGCACTCACTGTATAGCTGATGCTCACCCCGAGCTAATAATTACGTAGTCACAGTTGTTTTCAAACATACTGATCCATGGAGTCAAATTCATGTGTAGGCAGTAAGTATTAACAGGGTGATTTTAGTTTAAAAGAACAAAAAGTTCTTAAAAGAGTTTGTTATATTCGTATTTTAAGTCATTTGATAAAATATATTGTTTGTTAAAGGAAGTTCGTGTTAGATTTGTGGGATTTGGGCTGAAGATGATGAATGGGTTAATGTTAAAAAGGCGGTACGAGAGTGATCCATCCCATTTGAGCATTCTGAATGTAATAAGGTGACCATTGGAGATCTCGTATTGTGCTTGCAGGTGACTTATAGATATGTACTCATTGTTCTTAAATTTGTCAATAATCTTCCAACCCATTGTTACTTAATTTGCATTTTTGGCGTGAATTTAGGAGAGAAGAGACCAAGCAATTTACTATGATGCTCATGTCGTGAAGATTGAACGGAAAACGCATGACATACGAGGTTGTAGGTGTCTCTTTTTGATCCAATATAATCATGACAACTCCGAAGTAAGCATCTTATCTTTTTGTCAACTCTTCTTTAGATACCAGCTACATCTAGAGTATCAAGTATTTCCTTTAAAGCTGCAGATACTGATCTTTCTAGGTTCGTTCTTTGCCAGGAAAGAGTTCGATTGAGGAGACTATGTTATATTCCAGGCCAACAAAGTAAATAATTTGTAGAATGCTTCTTGATCTTCTCTTCCAATCACCATTTTGCAGTTTTAATTGTAATTTTCTGAACAAAGTTTTAATTGTGGTTTAGAAGCTAATTTATAATTCTTCAATCCTTGTTTTTTATTTTTTTATAACACAATTACAAATAATTTATTTGACTTTGGTTGTTTTTAATTTATTATTCTAGTTTAATAATTGAGCATTATTATATATTTAAAATGATTTATTTATCTATAAATTAATCATTGCAATATATGTAAAAACAATTTAAAATATAAATTTATTAATATATATATATATAATAAATTCAATCAAACAATGAAAAGATAATAAATTCTTAAATATATAAATTTCTTAAAACAGCTTTTCTGGAAAATATTTTCAGGATATCTGCCAAACAACAGAAAATATTTTACACAGATTCATCTAAACACTAGAAAAATAAATCATTTTCAAAAATATAAATCATTTTTCAGAAATTATTTTTCGAAAAATATTTTACTGACAAACAAATGGAGCCTAACATTAATTCTATTATCAGATGATAAAAATATAGTATATATATATATATATATATATATATAAAAGGAGATATACACAAAAGATATATTATACAAAGAGGGGTTACTATATACATATGAATAATTTATTATATAATTGAAAATAACTTGATTATTTAATATATTGATAATATTATTATTAATTTACATTAGTTTTGTAGATATCGAAAGATAAAGACAAAAGAATAAAGAGTTCAACATTGTACATATATACTTTTCAAATATTCTTTATGATTTGAAATTCTGTTTTTGAATAATATATATATTTAGTTATTTTTAATACCAATTATATATAAAAAGTATATGAAACAAAATTATTTTATTAAGTAAAAATGTTTTAATAATGATTTATTTATATTTTATTAATTATAGAAATTTTATCATATGTGTATGTGTGTGAAAAATGCTTATTTAATACACAGGTATGCATTTAAAAATAACATTCAATAAATAATGAAACGTAAAATTTGAAATTAATAATATTAACACATACATAATATTTACAAAATTAAAATAAAAATTAATTTAACTTGTAATTAAAAGAAAATTGAAATAAGTAAATACACCATATTAAAAATATTAAATGCACCCCAATTGTTTATTACGGTATTGTCATTTTTCTATATCACGTCAAAAAGTTATCAAGTGAGTGAAAAGAAAATTCAATATTAAAAATTTAGTTTTCAAAAATTAAATATCGAGTTGACTTATGACACAAACACAATTAGTGACATTATCTATACTAGAAATTCTATCACACTTGCGTATGTGAAAACTATGTTTTAGAACATAAGTGTGTGTTTAAAAATAACATAAAATAAATAGTGAAACATAAGAGGTATATTAGTCATTTCCTAACCAAGCCGGTACACGGTTAACCTATGATACTAACTCAGGCAGAAATTTTATTAATAGTATAGATACACAAATTTGGTAAGAGAAAATATTTTATGTTCAAAGTTATATTTTTTAAAATTGACTAAATAATTATTATTGGTGTAATGACAAAGAATTTGTTTTAAATATATTAAACACGAGTTCAATCCCTAAGCATGTTAATTTTAGTTATTTTATGTAAAAACTATATAAAAGTACGAAAAGACAAAAACGTCATCAAAATAATAATAGTGATCATTTAATAAAAGAGTATTAATCATTTCATAATCGAGTTATTACCCAATTAACATGCAATATCAACTCAATTAAGGTCGAGTTAGTGCCAAATTAACTCATAGTCAACTCAATTAAAAATTTTATTAATAGTATAGATATACAAGTGGAATATTAATAAATTGTAAAATCTAATATAGAGTTATTTAGTCCACTAATTTTTTTCGATAAGATATTTATTTTACAACTTAAACTTGGATTTTTTTAATAATAAATTTACTTTATTTTATTTTTTATACATTCTCAATTTTTAAGATATGGAATCAGCTTTTCGAGATCTGAATCATAAGAGAAATTTTTTTTATGAACCATTCCCACCACATCATTTATGGTCTCATTCTAATTATTTAATGACATTTCCATAATTTTTTCATGTCATTGACAGAAAATTTTGGTATTTTTTTTATTTTGGACCTCAAACTCATAACTTATAACTTAGAACCCCAAACCTCGAACGCAAAATCTTGAATTATAAATCTTAAACCACTAACACCAAATCTCGAATCTCGAATCTCGAATCCAAAATCCCAAATCTAAAATCTTGAACCCTAAATCTTGAATTCTAAATCCCAAACTCGAACCTCGAACCTGATTTAAATCTCAAGTTTGAGGTTCGGGATTTGAGATTTAAGATTTAAGATTTTAGATTTAAAATTTAGGGTTCAAAATTTAAGATAAAAAATTACTAAAATTATTTATCAATAACATGAAAAAAAATTACTAAAATTATTTATCAATAACATGAAAAAATTATCAAAATATCATTAAATAAATAATTAAAAAAAATTCATAAATGATATAACGAGGAAGACCCATAAAATAATTTGCCCAATCTTAAATGTGAATATCCTTTTATCAATGCATCAATGGACTTAAAAGTAAAATACAAATTGATTCATCGGGACTCACCGCCTGCCACAAAAAGCAACGAATTAGATATTTATGATGCAAAACGCAACTACCAGCTTAAGGTGGGAAAAAGAAAGGATGGGAAACATAGAAGCTGTAAACCATATTTTGGGGATGATATCTAAATCTCGGCTTTTTTTAAAATAAAAAATTATTTAGGAAAATATATGAGAGACGCAACTAATTAATTGGAGAAATAGCTGAAGTCGGATTCTTCAAAGTCCGCACTGGGTAACCCACTTTCTTATGTATTATTTTTCTCTTCAAATGAAAAATGACATAATATTTTATCCATTTTTATTATAATAGTTTTAATTACTTTCAATTACTTTTTGCCAGTTTTACTATAATATTAATATATTTCAAACTAAGACTTTAGTGGAACCTACAAATAAATATGAAATTTATTTTATTAATTTATTTTTTTAATAATTTATCTTCAAATATTGATAAAATTGTGAGGGGCCATTCTTGATATTATTCTCTTTTATGCTCAACTAAAAAAATGGAATAATATCGAGAATGGTCCATCATAGTTTTATTGATATTTCAAGATAATTTATTAAGAAAGAATAAATTATTAAAATTAATGTCATATTTATTTGTAGTTCCTAAGTCTCAGCTTGAAACTTATTAATATTGTATTGGAAGTGGCAAAAAGTAATTGAAAGTAACTAAAATTGTTATAATAAAAATTTGACGAAATATGGGGACCATTCTTGATATTATGCCATTTTTCATTTGAATGAAAATTTGTAGTCCCATGCGTTCCCCTCATTCCCGTTTATCTACTTCTATCCATGTGGGGGGGAAAGAAACGTCTGTACTCGGCTACAAAATTTATTTTGTACACCGCAGGGGGTTCCGTTTTTCTATTAATAGGAGTTTTGGGTCTCGGTTTATACGGTTCTAATGAACCAACATTAAATTTTGAAACATTAGCTAATCAATCATATCCTGTCGCACTGGAAATAATATTCTATATTGGATTTCTTATTGCTTTTGCTGTCAAATCGCCGATTATACCCTTCCATACGTGGTTACCGGATACCCACGGGGAGGCCCATTACAGTACTTGTATGCTTCTAGCCGGAATTTTATTAAAAATGGGAGCATATGGATTAGTTCGGATCAATATGGAATTATTACCCCATGCGCATTCCATATTTTCTCCCTGGTTGATAATAGTGGGTACAATCCAAATAATTTATGCAGCTTCAACATCTCTTGGTCAACGGAATTTAAAAAAAAGAATAGCCTATTCCTCCGTATCTCATATGGGTTTCATAATTATAGGAATTGGTTCGATAACTGATACGGGACTCAACGGAGCTATTTTACAAATAATATCTCATGGCTTTATCGGTGCTGCACTTTTTTTCTTGGCAGGAACGAGTTATGATAGAATGCGTCTTGTTTATCTCGACGAAATGGGCGGGATGGCCGTTTCGATTCCCAAAATATTTACGATGTTCAGTATGTTACAAATAATATTGCTCTTACCCTTCGTTTCATTTCCTTCTCTCTATTATCATCGGCCTTTCTCTCATCATTTAAACTTTCCAAAACGCTGTGACTTATAGACACTTATAACGCCAAAAAAATAAGATCTATTGCTATTGTTTCTCTTCACAATTTACTGGCTTCCCCTCCATCACTCTCCCATTGTTTCTCTTCTCCAATTCTTTCCTTCTTAAATCCTCCTCTAAAGCCTTCAATGGAAAGATCACCTTCTAAAGATTGTGCTTAGTCTAATAAGGATCTTCTAGGACCTCCTCTAAGGATGACTCTAACATGTAACATACCATTCAAGCTTAAGTCTATCCTTGTGCAAATGTAGCACTAAAAAGGGGGCTTGTTATCCCTTTCAACTAGCAGGAGCTTGAAGTTAGTAGAGCACAATAGAACCACTACCTAATCAAATGCATGCATAACTATAGATGTTTCGATCCTCATTGTCTTGAACGCACAATCAACAGATTTTGGAATACTCGAGGTAGGGTACATATAGATTCTAGAGGAGATGATTTTTTTCATTCTCAAATTCGATTCCATGACTGAGTTTCATCAGATCTTTCAAGAAGGGCCATACGCCATTGATAGTGCCCTACTTATGTTAGTTAGAAGGTCCCCCAATATCACTCCCTCCGGTGAACTCTTTGCCACCTTACTATTTGCACACAAATTTGGGGACTCCCATTAGAGTGTCATTGTTCTTTTGTGGCAACCAGATTAGGCAGAATCACTAGAAGGATAGTTGTAGGAACTTATAAAATAGATTAAGTATTTTCAACAGATTCTTGTGCTTTAAGCTACAATATCTTGCTGAACAAACAAAGGAATTGAGCATAAGCAAATAAGAGCAAAAAGCTTGAATAAGAACCAAAAACAAGAAGTGAATTTGCTGAATGATTCATAGATAATATTTTTTAAAACATCACATTACATATATCAAGTATACAACTTGACTGAAAATAATAAAAAAAAGTTACCTAAACACACCTAGCTTCACAATCAAGGTCTTGAAACTTATAAAACCTTGCTTGCACACTTGGTTAAACTGATTTATCACATCCATCAGCACCAAATTACAACAAATACATCACTAACTTAGTTCAAATGTAACTAAGTAGCAAAATGTTAACTAATTAACAAAATAGCAATATGTTCTTCAACTGCAATCTGCATGGCTTGAGTTGAATGGCTGCATGAAAGGCATCTTTTAACACTCCTCATTCGCTTCCATACTGCAAACTCCCAATCTAGCTCTTAAATTTTCAAACCTTGATACACCAAGAGGCTTTGTCAAAATATCAGCTAACTGATCTTCAGAACTGCAATGAACCAGTTTGATTTCTTGAAATTGTTCCACTTCTCAAACAAAATGAAACTTGATCTTGAAATGTTTTGCTTTGCCATGAAATATTGGATTCTTTGCAATTACAACAACAAATTGGTTGTCACTTCTAATCGCTTTTGTGTAAGTTCATGTTTGTCATGAGCTTTCTTAACCAAATTGCTTGGTTAACAACTGCAGCAAATGCAACATATTCAGCTTCAGCTATTGATTGAGCTATAATGGACTACTTCTTTGAACTCCAACAAAAAATAGTTGATCCAAGGGTAAAAAGATACCCTAAAGTGCTTTTCATGTCATCAATTGATCCTGCCCAATCACTGTCAGCAAAACCAAGGAGCTTCATGTTGTTAACCTTGGTGAACATAACTTCAAAGCTAAGAGTACCTTTGATGTACTTGAGAACTCTCTTTGCAGCTTGAAATGGTTCACATTACAGCAGTGCATGAACCTGGATAGGAGACTAATTGCAAACATTATGTCTGGTCTTGTGGTTGTTAAGTAGAGTAAACATCCTACTAGGCTCCTATAGGTAGATTCATCAACCTTCTCAAAACTACATTGACCTGATAGCTTTTCTCCAACAGCAACTAGAGTACTGGTTGCTTTGTAATTTTGCATGGAGAATCTGTTTAGAATTTTCAAGGCAAATGCCTTTTGACTTATGAAAATTCCTTACTGAGTCTGAGACACCTCAATGCCAAGAAAATAGGACATTTCACCCAAATCAAACATTTTAAACATACTCCTTATTTTTTCTTTGAAATTTGTCAACATAGCATCATTTCCACCAGTCACTAACAAGTCATACATATATAAGGAAACTATAAGCAGCGTTTCATCACTTTCATCCATATATAAGGAAACTATAAGCAGCGTTTCATCACTTTCATTCTTTACATACAGTCTTGGTTCACTGAGGCTCCTCTCAAACCCCAAGCTTGCTAGGTAGCTATGAATTCTATCATACCAGGCCCTTTGTGCCTCATTCGAGCTATACAAGGCCTTTTTCAGCTTTTACACTTTGTCTTCTTCACCAGCAACTTTAAAACCATCTGGCTAATCAACATAAAATCCTCATCAAGAAAACCATTTAGGAAGCCAGATTTTACATCAAGTTGATGTATTTTCCACTGCCTTTGAGTAGCCAAGGCTACCAGAAGTCTAATAGTATCAAGTCTAGCTACTAGTGCAAATGTCTCAAAGTAGTCTATCTCATACTTCTGACTAAATCCCTTCACAACTAACCTTATCTTCAACTTGTTCAAAGTTCCATCAGCATTTTGTTTGGCTTGAAACACCCATTTTACTACAATGACTTTCCTGTGAATTGGTCTTACAACTAGATCCCAAGTTTAGTTTTTATGTATCATGTTCATTTCATCAAGCATGGCTTGTCTCCAACCCTCTTGTGCTTGAGCTTATTCAAAGTTAGCAGGTTCAACAGTAGTTATATCAGCCCTCTCATATACTTCACTTAGTGGTATGGTTCCCTTAACTGGTACATGATCAATGTCCATCTCTCGATCATTCTGATCAATATTAGCTTGCACTATTACTATGTCTTCAATAGTACATTTTAGCTCACCCTTGCTCCAATTCCAAGATGACATCTCATCAAATACAACATTTCTGCTCACAAAGGCTTTGTAAGTTGTAGGATCCAGAATTCTGTAACCCTTCTTGACACTGCTATAGCCCACTAGGATGTCAGGTTGTACCTTCTTTGCCAATTTTTCCTTCTTGACTGTAGGAATATGCGCATAACATATGCAACCAAAGACTTTTAGGTGAGCAACTGATGGCTTGTACTAGAACCAGGCCTCAAGTGGTGTTCTTTCAAGCAATGCTTTAGTTGGTAGCCTATTCTGAAGATATATTGCAGTATTCACTACCTCAGCCCAAAAACTTCTAGGAAAATTTCTTTCAAACATCAAGCATCTAGCCATATCCATCAAAGTTCTATTCTTTCTCTCACTGACACCATTTTGTTGAGGTGTGTAGGTGTCGGTGAGCTAGTTTTCGATCCTTGATTTCTCATAAAAGCTTTGAAACACTTTTGAGGTGTACTCTATCCCATTGTTTGACCTTAGTGTCCTAAACTTGTAACCTGGTTAAGTTTTTTGATAATGCTCTAGAATAACGTATTTTTATGTATTAATCATGTGTTTATTCTGAGCTTGATCCTACTAATTTGAGCTATTTATGTCTTTTTATCTTTTAGGGACTGATTTGGAGGCAAAAGCAAAATTAAGGTACAAATGTGTGAATTTGGAGAAACAATGGGCTGACATGCGACACAGGAAAAAGATTGTGCCAAAAGTACGAGCATGGAAGACACAAGGACTAAAAATGCAAAAAGAAGAGATTTTATTTTATAAGACTCCATTTTATTTATATTAGAATAATTATTAGGATTATTTAATTTTAGGATTTTATTTTAATTATCTTTAATTATCTTTAATTAAATGTATTTATCTTTTTAGAATTTAAATCAAATTAGACTATCTCCCTAGCACTATAAATAGGGGGTGAAGTGACTCTATTTGGGGTTCATCTTTTTCTGTAAACACTCTCCCCCTGAAAGTCTAGGCTTTTGTTTCTTCATATTTTCTTTCAATAAAATTCCCTTTTCCATTTTTATATTTATTTTCTTTTCCACCATTATCATGAGCCACTAAACCCTATCTAGCTGAAAGTTGTCGATATTCCCCAAAAAGGGTTCTTGAGGCTTAGAATCCGTACTTAGCCTTCTCACCAAATATTCATCGTTTCTCCGCACTACGGGCTGACGCTTCTGTCCATGGCCCTTAAGAAGTAAGCTTTTCAGCATATGCAAAGGCGACCGCTTTGTATGTTTTGGAAGGATTGCATAGTCGGTTCGTTAACTTGCTGCGTCAGAGGTTGGCGAGCCAAAGAGACAAAATGGCGTGGGATTCGCCATTGAGAAGCGTTGATCTGGCATAGATTACTGGCTAGAGTCAGGTTCCCTAAAAATCGTAAGTCTAATCTTTGGAGCTGGTGGTCGTAGGCGTCCTCTTCCACTATAACTGGCTTACTTGAGTTAAGAAGAGTTATTTAAAAGCCGAGGATTGAACCCAAGGCGGAATGAACAACTGGAGGCTGGAATCTACTAATAAGAATTTCTTTTCCTTCAACTCTCTTTATTATTTTTATTATTTTCGTAATCACAATTTCAATCAACTTTAGATTCTGTTTTTTTCCATTTTTTTCCAAATCAAATCTTTAGTTCTGTTATTTTTATTTTTCCTCTGTCACGCAGGTTTTCTTGGGCACGATTCTACCCAGGATTTCGAAAAACAAGCATTCGTATAATCCGGTCCCTAAGGATTCAACCCTACTTCCCCTTTACTATTATTTTTACTATTATTTTTACTATTTTACAGGGAATAGGATATTTTTGGTGCTCTCAACGACCGCATCAAATTTTGGCGCTGTTGTCGGGGACCAGTAGCGTACTAATCTTATTTTTTGTTTCTTAAGACCAAATCTACTCTAGGAACTCTTACGTTTGATTTAGAGATTGAAAAGACTGCAAGAGCTAATCGCAAAGAAACAAAGCTAAAGAAAAAGCAGTCAGCGGTGGTTAGGACTCAAAGCAATCCACCGCCAGAAGTTAGAATCAATGACGAAGCAGAGTCTAGGGTTAACGAAAACCCTACTCAAACTTTTGAAGACGAAAAAGTAGAAGTCGATTCCCCAAAATAAGTGCTTAATGCTAGGGTTGACGAAAACCCTAATTTAGCACCTCAACCTATGGCTCAAACAATTCAGCAACTGGCCGAAGCGCCGACAGAACAACCGCCACTATGCATCGCGTATCCTACTATAGATACTGATTTTGAATTAAAGTCAGGCTTGATCCAGCTACTGCTAACTTTTTGGAGGTTACAGAACGAAAATCCCCACAAGCATTTGAAAGAATTTCATATGGTTTGCCTTAGTATGAAACCTCAGGGGGTAACTGAGGACCAAATTAAATTGTGTGCTTTTCCTTTCTCCTTAGCAGATTCTGCTAGGGAATGGTTATTTTATTTACCTCCTGGATCTGTAATGACTTAGGCTGAATTGTCTCGTTTGTTTCTCAACAAGTTTTTCCCAACGTCGCGTGTAGCCGAGTTAAGAAGAGAAATCGTGGGTATAAGGCAAAAAGACGTAGAGTCTTTGTATGACTATTAGGAGCGATTTAAAAAGTTGTGTGCAAGTTGTCCACAACACGGTATAACGGAACAGTCTTTGCTCCAGTACTTTTATGAAAGCCTGAAACCCATGGAGATGAATATGGTAGATGCCGCGAGTGGAGGAGCGTTGGTCAACATGACTCCACAACAAGCAAGAGACTTAATATCCACAATGGCTGCAAATTCTCAGCAATTTCGAGCCAACCTTGAACCCCCTAAAAGGGTTCACCAGCTAAGTAATTCAACCTTAGAAGATAAAATTGATAGACTTACTAATATTATGAGCTCTCTTGTTGCAGAAAAAGTTAAACCAGCCCGAGTATGCAGAATATGTGCTACACCTGAACATACAACTGATGCAAGTCCCAGTTTGTATGATGATACTATGGCTCATTTAGATGCTGTGGGAAATTTTCCTAAGCCACCACAAAGGCGATACGACCCTTACGCAAATACCTACAACCCAGGATGGATGGATCACCCTAACTTAAGTTATGAGGCCAACCCACGATATAACCAACCATACCAGAACCGAGTTCCACAACAGCCACGAGATTCAGGTAATTCTCTAGAAACTTTGGTTAATAAATTAGCAGCTAACATGCTTGATTTTCAACAGAAAACCGAAGCGTCTATAAGAGAA
This sequence comes from Gossypium longicalyx, assembly GCA_025698465.1. Classification (NCBI taxonomy): domain Eukaryota; kingdom Viridiplantae; phylum Streptophyta; class Magnoliopsida; order Malvales; family Malvaceae; genus Gossypium; species Gossypium longicalyx. The sequence continues at coordinate 87,260,450 of CM046995.1, forward strand.
TTGACCACGTCAATTGAGAAGGTGAACTCTCAAGGGAAGCTGCCATCGCAAATAGAACCAAACCCGAGGCAAAATGCAAATGTAGTAATGCTGAGAAGTGAGGTGCTGGAACCAATTCCTGGCAGAAATCTTCGCCAAGAAAGTGCCCAGGAAAAACCCAAAAACGATGAACAGGTCCCAGCGAAACCCCCACCGCCGAAAACCCAACCTCAATTCCCAGGACGATTAAATCAGTGTCGAAAAAGTAAGGAAGACAAGGAGATCTTCGAAACATTCAGGAATGTCGAGATCAATTTACCACTGTTAGATGCCATCAGACAGATTCAGTGGTATGCCAAGTTCTTCAAAGAGCTTTGCACCAACAAATGAAAACTAACAGGTAATGAAAAGGTAAGTGTTGGTGAGAATGTTTCCGCAGTGCTACAACAGAAAATACCGGTTAAATGCAAAGATAGGGGTATGTTCGCTATTCCATGCAAAATTAGCCATTTAGGAATTAAAAAGGCTATGTGCGATTTAGGGGCCTCCATAAATGTAATGCCTTATTCTATTTATGAATTACTTAACGCGGGGTTTTTGACAAAGACAGGTGTTATTATTCAATTGGCGGACAGGTCTATTGTGTATCCCGAAAGAGTCCTCGATGACGTCTTGGTAAAAGTTAATGAACTTATTTTCCCTGCAGATTTCTACGTAATAAAGATAGAGGAGGATAACACTGCTGGATCTTCAGACCTCTTGTTGGGCCGACCCTTCTTTAATACTGCTAGCACCAAGATCGATGTCTGAAGCGGCACTCTTATGATGGAATTTGATGGGGAGATCGTGAAATTTAATGTTTACGATGCCATTAGTCATCCAAGTAAAATCTTGAGCATAGTTGACTCATTATTAGACGAGACTTTTGAGTCAATTTATAAAGACAAATCTAAATTTTTATTTGATGATTATGAATTTGTTAATGCATTATTATCCCCAACAGACACTAAATTTTTACCTTCTGTTGTACAGGCCCTAAAGTTGGAACTGAAACCACTTCCTGAACATCTTAAGTATGCATTTTTGGGGACAGGTAATACCTTACCCATTATAATTTCAAATAAACTCTCTAAACACGAAGAAGAAAGTTTGATCCAGGTACTAAAAAGTCATAAGGAGGCGATTGGCTGGATCATTGCCGACTTAAAAGGGATAAGTCGTTTGACATGCACCCACAAGATTTACTTGGAGGAGAACACGAAACCAAAGAGAGAAGCACAAATACGTTTAAACCCGAATATGATGGAAGTGGTAAAAAAGGAAATAATTAAGTTGCTGGATGCTGACATAATCTTCCCCATTTCTGACAGCAAATGGGTAAGTCCGGTACAAGTCGTGCCCAAGAAAACGGGTGTGACAGTAAAGAAAAATGCTGAAGGGGACTTAGTACCGGTCCGAGTGCAAAACGGGTGGCATGTCTGCATCGATTACAGGAAGTTGAACGCTTATACTAGAAAAGATCATTTCCCTCTTCCTTTTATAGACCAAACGCTTGAACGTTTAGCTGGTAAAACTCATTTTTGTTGTCTTGATGGATATTCAGGTTTCTTCCAGATTCCTGTTGCGCCAGAAGACCAGGAAAAGACCACTTTTACATACCCTTTCGGCATATTTGCGTACAGGAGGATGCCATTTGGACTTTGCAACGCACCAGCTACCTCCCAGAAATGCATGATAAGTATATTTTCTGAATATGTGGAAAAAATTATTGAAGTTTTTATGGATGATTTTATCGTGTATGGGAACTGTTTTACTGAATGCCTTGAAATTCTCACGATAATTTTGATCAGGTGCATAGAATTTAATCTTGTCTTAAACTATGAAAAGTGTCATTTTATGGTAGACAAAGGTTTGATTCTAGGTCATATAGTCTCGTCTAAGGGAATTGAGATTGATAAGGCCAAAATTGACATTATAAATTCTCTGCCATAACCCTCTACTGTTAGAGAGATACGTTCTTTCCTTGGCCATGCAGGATTTTACAGGCATTTTATAAAAAAACTTCTCAAAAATAGTCGAACCATTGTGCGAGCTGTTGCAGAAAGACAAGAAATATGAGTTTGGTCCAAAATGCAAAGAGGCTTTTGATACACTTAAGCAAAAGTTGGTAACCGCCCCTATAGTACAAGCACCAGACTAGAACTATCTCTTTGAAATTATGTGCGATGCAAGCGAACGCAGCGTGGGAGCCGTATTGAGACAAAAGATAGCCAAAGAGCCTCATGTCATCTGCTATGCCTCCAAAACCCTAGATGCTACACAAAGCAACTATACCACCACAGAAAAAGAACTTTTAGCTATTTTATTTGCTTTAGATAAATTTTGATCATACTTATTAGGATCTAAGGTGATTATTTTTTCTGACCATGCAGCTCTTAGGTACTTGATCGCAAAGAAGGAGGCGAAACCAAGGCTCATGAGATGGATTCTGCTGCTCCAAGAATTTGACATTGAGATTCGTGACAAGAAGGGGTGTGAAAACCTGGTGGCTGACCACTTGAGTAGGATAAAAACTTCGTTTGATGATGTTCCCATAAAGGATGAGTTCTCTGACGAAAGCTTATTCTCAACCAAGGCTCACTATCCGTGGTATGCAGACATAGTTAATCTCTTAACCACAGGATCATTTCCCACTGAGTTAGCTCGATCTGTAAAAAACAAGCTTAGACGGGAAGCTCAGAATTGCATATGGGACGACCCATACTTGTGGAAACATTACTCAGATCAGATAATAAGACGATGTGTTCCAGAAACCGAGGTAACCTCTATCCTTACTTTTTGTCATACAGAAGCTTGTGGAGGTCACTTTGGCCCTAAACGGACAGCTCACAAGGTATTGGAATGTGGGCTATATTGGCCCACAATTTTCCGCGACGCATATAACTTCTGTAAGTCTTGCAATAAATACCAACATACAGGTAACATCACTAAAAGAAATCAAATGCCCCTATCCCCGATTCATGTATGTGAGATTTTTTATGTATAGGACATCGATTTCATGGGCCTGTTTATTTCTTCGTTTGGAAACGTATATATACTTCTTGCAGTAGACTATGTTTCAAAGTGGATAAAAGAAAAGCCTACTCGCAATGATAATGCTAAAACTGTTGTGGAGTTTCTAAAACGAACTATTTTTCTAGGTTTGGCACACCTCGAGCTTTGGTCAGTGATCGTGGTACCCACTTTTGCAACAAGGTCATGGATGTACTATTATCAAAGTATGAAGTTCATCATCGTATAGCAACAGCCTACTATCCCCAAACAAACGGTCTAGCAGAGATTTCGAACAGGGAGATCAAGACCATTTTGGAAAAAACGGTTTGACCCAACCGTAAGGATTGGAGTCTTCGGCTTAATGACGCGCTTTGAGCCTATCGGACAGTGTATAAGGGACCGATTGGCATGACCCCGTATCGACTTGTTTTTGGCAAAACATGTCATCTACCAGTAGAATTGGAGCATAAAGCTTATTGGGCTATTCGACAATGTAACATGGAGTTAGAACCAGCAGGGAAGGCAAGGAAATTGGACATTCAAGAATTGGAGGAGATTCGTAATGATGCCTATGAAAATGCTCGCATTTACAAGGACAGGACAAAGCTGTTTCATGATAAGAAAATAGCCCCGAAGCACTTTTCGATAGGATAAAAATTTTTACTTTATAACTCTATATTAAAGCTATTCCCAGGTAAACTTCGATCTCGGTGGCAAGGACCTTTTATTGTGACTGAAGTATTTACACATGGCGCAGTTGAAATAGAAAGTGAAAAATCAGGAAAGTGGTTCACAGTCAATGGTCAACGGCGTCAAGCTAACGACGTTAAACAAGCGCTTGTTGGGAGGCAACCAATTTTTTTTATTTTTTTATTTTATTTCTATTTATTTTGTCTTATTATTTTATTATTTATTATTTTCAGATATTAATAAAATTCTCTTCTTCTAGGTAAACCGAAACGAAGATAGGAAGAAAGGAGGAATGGCAAATCTGCAGCCAAACAGCCCTTACTCGACATTTTTGGCCAGCAACTAGCGGATCTCATTGCCATCATACGTGAATGACAGTAATTACACGGAGATTTCCTCTACACCTTTTTCTCCTATTTTATTCCACATCGAGGACTATGTGTTTTAAGTAGGGGGAGGCATTCCTCATTATTTCTATCATTTTAGATGTTGAATTTTTGTTGTTGCTGCCCATATATATATTTTTAAGCATATTTTGCCTCTTTTCATGCCCAAGAATTTGACCACGACTTGCCTACTGTTTGCCCCACAAGCATGATTCTTGTCTTATGAAGAAGTTATGATTTTTCTCATAGTTGATGCCATCTCCACTGTTTTATTTTTATTAGGCTAAAAATAATTGTGATTAATGGAGTTAACTCTATCTTGCTTTTCGTAAAATTGATCAAGTTTAATATAAAGTGAACACTTAAAATAATTGCATGTTTAATTTATGTTCATGGCTATTAGGTGATTATTGAAACTTGTCCTTGACACTTAAATTGTTTTTCCTGAGTTCTCAAAATTTCAATTTTATTTAATTGTTAATAAAATTTTCCATGGTTATGAGTACAGCTTAGAACGTGACTGACTGAGTAACCGGGGTAGGGTGGTTGGGTTGGCATTCTACTTCGCGTCAAAAGGTTGTGTGACGTGATAGTTAAAGCTCCGTTAACCGGAATTAATTCTTAAGAATGCGTTGGGCTGAGTAACCGGGGTGGGGTGCTTTGCTGTCATCACTCTTCGCGTCAAAAGGTTCCACATGTTCTTAGGAAAAATAAAAATAAAAAGTATGTTGGGCTGAGTAACCGGGGTTTGGTGCTTAGCTGTCATCACTCTTCGCGTCAAAAGGTTCAACATACATACATAAATAAATAAATAAATAAATAAAATTTGGGACTAAAGGAAGAAACAAAGAGGGTGTCTTGGTAGGTTTAGTAATTCACCTAATTTTCATGAAATAATTCAAATCGATTTTAATTTCTGTGTGTATTAATTGGAAAACTTTTTCTATTTTACTTAAAGCAAGCTTAGGGTTCTCTTTATTTTTCATATGCATTTTTAACTAATTCTTATGAAACTTTGGAGTGGTATTTCTTTTATGGTAGAATCTAACTTTCACAATAGATAGGAACCATACTTGAGGGCAAGCATGGACTAAGTAGGGGGAATTTGATAATGCTCTAGAATAACGTATTTTTATGTATTAATCATGTGTTTATTCTGAGCTTGATCCTACTAATTTGAGCTATTTATGTCTTTTTATCTTTTAGGGACTGATTTGGAGGCAAAAGCAAAATTAAGGGACAAATGTGCGAATTTGGAGAAACAATGGGCTGACATGCGACACAGGAAAAAAATTGTGCCAAAAGTGCGAGCATGGAAGACACAAGGACTAAAAATGCAAAAAGAAGATATTTTATTTTATAAGACTCCATTTTATTTATATTAGGATAATTATTAGGATTATTTAATTTTAGGATTTTATTTTAATTATCTTTAATTATCTTTAATTAAATGTATTTATCTTTTTAGAATTTAAGTCAAATTAGACTATCTCCCTAGCACTATAAATAAGGGGTGAAGTGACTCTATTTGGGGTTCATCTTTTTCTGTAAACACTCTCCCCCTGAAAGTCTAGGCTTTTGTTTCTTCATATTTTCTTTCAATAAAATTCCCTTTTCCATTTTTATATTTATTTTCTTTTCCACCATTATCATGAGCCACTAAACCCTATCTAGCTAAAAGTTGTCGATATTCCCCAAAAAGGGTTCTTGAGGCTTAGAATCCGTACTTAGCCTTTTCACCAAATATTCATCGTTTCTTCGCACTACGGGCTGACGCTTCCGTCCATGGCCCTTAAGAAGTAAGCTTTTCAGCATATGCAAAGGCAGCCGCTTTGTATGTTTTGGAAGGATTGCATAGTCGGTTCGTTAACTTGCTGCGTCAGAGGTTGGCGAGCCAAAGAGACAAAATGGCGTGGGATTCACCATTGAGAAGCATTGATCTAGCATAGATTACTGGCTAGAGTCAGGTTCCCTAAAAATCGTAAGTCTAATCTTTGGAACTGGTGGTCGTAGGCGTCCTCTTCCACTATAGCTGGCTCACTTGAGTTGAGAAGGGTTATTTAAAAGCCAAGGATTAAACCCAAGGCAGAATAAAACAACTGGAGGCTGGAATCTACCAATAAGAATTTCTTTTCCTTCAACTCTCTTTATTATTTTTATTATTTTCGTAATCACAATTTCAGTCAACTTTAGATTCTGTTTTTTTTTCATTTTTTTCCAAATCAAATCTTTAATTCTGTTATTTTTATTTTTCCTCTGTCACGTAGGTTTTCTTGGGCACGATTCTACCCAAGATTTCGAAAAACAAGCATTCGTATAATTCGGTCCCTAAGGATTCGACCCTACTTCCCCTTTACTATTATTTTTACTATTATTTTTACTATTTTACAGGGAATAGGATATTTTTGGTGCTCTCAACGGCCGCATCATTTTTGCTACAACTTTGAACTTCCAAAACACTGAGGCTACTTCTGACTTAAGCTTTAAAAAGTAAACCCAGCAGAATCTTGAGTAATCATCATTGAAGAGAATGAAGTACCTACTACCATTCAAAGATTCAGTCTTTAGAGGGCCACATACATCACTATGGACCAGTTGCAGTTTTTCAGAGGCCCTCCAGGCCTTATTTGCTGGAAATGGTAGTCTAGCTTGTATTCCTAGTTGACACACTTCACAAACATCCTATTTTTCAACTGTTTTTGTGAAATTTTCAACCAAGTCTTATTTAGACAACTGAAGTAGTGACCTGTAGTTAACATGGCCCTACCTTTTATGCCATAACTTGAACTCATCTAAGATAATTGTATAAGCACTAACAGGCCTTTTATTCCAATCAACAACAAGCTTCTATCAGCCATGGCTACAGGCATGAGCTTGGATCCATTTGGACAACTGATTAGGCATTATTTGCCTTTGAATATAACAAAATATCCTTTTTCAAGTAGTTGAGCAATACTTAGCAAATTTTTTTCAATTTCAGGTACTAACAAAACAGAGGAAACAAGTTTGGTACCTGAAGCAGTGTCAATCAGTACATCTCCCTTGCATTTTGCTTTGATGTATTGACCATTTCCCACTTTTACTCTCGAATTGAAGGTTCTGTCTATGTTCTTGAAAATAGCTGCATCAGGTGTCATAAGGTTGGTGCAGCCACTGCCAATCAGGTACCATTTTATGATTTTTATTATATTTGCTGAACAAGAGATAACAAATACTTGCTCTTCCTGAGCACAACTTTCCTCAACCTGATGAAGAATTATTTTTTAGAGTAGAAAATAGAAAGGTCATCTAAGAAGTCAACTCTTGATACCAATTGTAGGAACTTAGAAAATAGATTAAGTTTTTTCAACAGATTCTTGTGCTTTAAGCTATAATATCTTGCTGAACAAACAAAGGAATCAAGCACAAGCAAATAAGAACAAAAAGCTTGAATAAGAACCAAAAACAAGAAGTGAATTTGCTAAATGATTCATAGATAATATTGCTTAAAACATCACATTACATATATCAAGTATATAACTTGACTGAAAATAAAAAAAAAGTTACCTAAACACACCTAGCTCCACTATTAAGGTCTTAAAACTTATAAAACATTGCTTGCACACTTGGTTAAACTGATCTATCACATCCATCAGTACCAAATTACAACAAATACATCACTAACTTAGTTCAAATGTAACTAAGTAGCAAAATGTTAACTAATCAACAAAAAAGCAGCATGTTCTTCAGCTGCAATCTACATGGCTTAAGTTTAATAGCTGCATGAAAGCCATCTTTTAACAATAGTGCAAGTGGACAACTATAATGAAACTGCTCAAAACATTTATTTTTTCAGAGTCAATGATAATGTAGATCGAGATAATGATGAAACCAACCCTACCCCTGTCAATGGTATTTCAAGTACGACTAACCCTATTCCTGTTGATGATGAAGAGGAATCCAACTCAATGGATGAAGATGAAGAAAACAATGAAGACTTAACTCCATCAGAAAGAGACCTAATAATGAATGTTATTGCTAGTGATCTCTCATTTGTTCCCATTTCTTCCCTTGCATCTTATAATCATGCTTTAACTATCATCCTACATTCTAGCAACCCTATTATGAATCTCATCTTAGCCTCAATCCCTAATTTTGATCCCTTTTTTTTTTCCTGAAGTCGAAATGAATGATTCCATTAGAGCTCAATTGTATACCCCTTTCATCAGGGCCAATGAACATCTTCAAAACTAGTGGGCCAACTAAAAATTTGAATAGTTTGAATGGATTTTTGCTGAACTATCCTCTTACTTCCTCTCCAAGAGTTCATATCACAATTTTGAAGCTTATGTTATGGCTTTTGTTCAACTTGTAAACAACAAATCGTGCTTCATTGGTTTACCGAATTCTAATATGACTTTTACCAATTTCATTCTCATTCTTCTTCTTAATGATCCCACCAACCAAGCCAAATCAAGTCAAGCCAATGCTTTGTATGGCCTAAAAAGAGGTCCATCTGCGTCTTGCCCATCCATGAACAACTTTACTGATGCAAGAAATTTTAAAAATTTTGCTTCTGTTCCTTTTAATTTTCTGTTGTATACTGACAATGAAAATGTTGAAGGTGCTCTTAATCCCTCTGTGATTGGAAGGCTTGACAATGAGAATGTAACCCCGATTATTGGTGAAAATCTAAAGATGTCCTAAGCCTAGAAAACTTTAGCCCCCATGACCTATCGCAGCAATTTCCTAGTGAAGGTGAATATAACCTCAGCTATGATAGTCCAAACAAGGATTACACCTCTAATGTATCGTAGGACCAATTTGGATATAAGAGAAAAATAATTTTGGAGGTCTCAAAACAAGAATCCCCTCTACGATGGCTTTATTGAAGCTGAAGTTAGAACAGAAGCCATGTCCATTGAAGACCCCTTCTTAAAAAAACCATAGGTTGCTGTATCTGATGATCACTTTCTCCAGGTTCGTGTTTCTTTAATTGATGACAATTTAGTACCTGTATTCTTGCAACCCTAATCCTCTTTGTTACCCTTTTTCGAAAATATGTTGATTGACTTTAGTGCTACTTCTATTATGTTTGTCCCTCCTATCTACATGGGTTGAGGTAGGTTGTCCCTAATCAGCCTCTCCTTTTGCCATGATATTCCTAAGTTGAAATGTAGGGGACTTTGGAATCCCTTAACATTTTATCAATATTCCCAACTTATTTCTAGATTTATGGTGGACTATTTTTTTTAGGGAAACTAAGGCTAACAAATACAGTTTTCGAAATCTGCTCTCTAGGTGGAACTTTGACTATTTTGTTAGAATGGATAGGATTTCCCTTAGTTGGGGACTATTTTGCTTTGGAAGAAGATTATCAAATGCAATGTTTTCTCTATTAATGAAAATATTATTTCTTACTACATAGAGGATTTTAGTCTAGGTAATTGGATTACTTATATTTATGGAAAGCCTAAGTTTATGATAGGTAAAAAGTTTGGGATCAACTCATCGAATTTTCCAAATCCATTGATAATAACAAATTTTGAATTGTGTTTGGAGATTTTAACCAATTTTTATGGTACAGAGTTAAACTTTTTAAGCTCTCTAATGACTTAAAAGGTTCTTTTGAGTTAATCCATTATCTTAAGTAATGATGCCTCTCTAAAATTCCATCTAAAGGCTCCTACTTCACATAAACCAATAATAGGAAAAATGAAGAAGCAGTTTGAGAGAGACTTAACAAAGCCTTTGCCAATAACCACTACTTCAACTCGTATTCCAACATCTTTATTCTAAATATACCAGTTGCCTTCTCCGATCATTTCCCGATGATCTTATCATATAACAAGTTAACTCTTTCTCAACGAAGGCTTTATCATTTTGAAGTCATGTGAACTCTCTATCCACAATGAAGAGACGTTATCAATGAGAATTTGAAGATTAATGTAGAGGTTTCCTCTTTTATAAGCTTTTATGTAAGTTGAAAGCCTTGAGTTCGGCCTTGCAAAAATGGAACAGAGAAGTTTTTGTAATCTTGCTATTAGAAAGAAAAATCTTGAACATGAGCTTATGGAAAATCAATTTGAGCTCTCTTTTGACATATATCTAGATAAGGAAAAATCCATCAGAAAAAGTTTAGAACAACTTGAAGAACGTGTAACACCCCTTACCCGTGTTCGACGCCGGAACAGGGTACGAGGCATTACCGGACTTAATCACTAATCATCGTATAAAAACTGATTCATAATTTCACTCTAATTTAAAACTTTTTCAAACACATTCAAGCTGTCCCTTAAAAAGATCTTACAAGGAGGCAAGCATGCACATTCATAAATTGCATCATTTAATTAATAACATAATCAAGACTATCTACATTAAATGACTTTATACAATAGAGACCTTCAAATAACATTGGTCAGTATTTTAGGCCAATTCCTAGCAACTTAGTAACAATTAAACGAGTCTCCATACATGCCAACGACTTAAAAATACTTTAAAACCTTTATATATCGATCAATAATTTGATAGTGTGATTTAACCTCCGGCGACCTCTAACTCGAGCTAACATCTGAGACACTATAGGAAAAAGGAAAAGAAGGGAGTAAACATTATAGCTTAGTAAGTAAGTATGTAAATATTAATAAACAATACATTATCATACTTTAAATGAAGTCACAATATGTTCCCGGAATATTACCATCACAAACACACACATACTTTCACTATTACAATCATAAACAGGTTCAAAATAAGCTGTCTAGCAGAGTACCAGCAGCTAAATTATTTTTTTCTGGAGCTACAGAACTCCAAATTACAAACCGTTAATTTTTCTTGAAACTAGATTCACGTATATTCTTACCATAAAATTTTCAGAATTTTTGGTCTAGCCAATTAGTACAGTTTATTCATTGACGTTACCACTGTTTCACTGCTCAACTGTTCTGACCACTCTTCACTACGAGTCCATTTACTCCTTGTACAGAATTCAAAGGATGTTCTAGTTTATTTTATTTGAAACTAGACTCATTAAGGATTTCAATAATATAAATTATATCCCCTAATTATCTTTGTACAATTTTTAATGATTTTTCCAAGTCAGAACAGGGGATCACGTAGTCATTCTGAACCAGTCTCTCAAAAACTTAAATATCTCATAATATAGAATTTCTTTGCTTGCTCTGTTTCTGTTATATGAAAATAGACTCATTAACCTTTAATTTGATATCTATTCAGTCTCTGATTCAATTTCTACTATTTTTGGTAATTTTTTAGATTCACATCACTGCAACTATCCATAACAGTTTTATTATCAATTTTGATCTTTCCCACTTCAATTGTATTCATCACTTACCCATAACAATCTTTCCAATTTTCAATGACATATCGAGCATACTGCTCATAAGTTACACACGTATATACTTACACTTATCATCACAAAGTCATACACAATTTCATTTAATCAATTTCCCAGTTGAACGATTCGGAATAATAACAGATACGCGATGGTATCGCACACAACCCACCTTTAAAATCGAAGCTCTCTTATACACATAGTGGCCTTCACTTAGCACCACTCATGTGACCTAGCTCGATTGTACACATAATTTTGGCTCTCTTGTACACATGGTGAACACTTAGTACCACCCATGTGACCTAGCCAGTTTATCTCGTAGCTCTCTTGTCTACATGGTGTCCTTCACCTGGAACCACGCATGCGACCAAGCTACATATATCTCGTAGCTCTCTTGTCTACATGGTGTACACATAGTATCACCCATGCGACCTAGCTACATCATAATGTCTCGTAACTCTCTTATACACATGATGTGCACTCAACACCATACATGTGACCTAGCTACATACCATCTGTATCATCCAATCTTTTCGAAGGTTCAACCGGCATTTCTCTCTCTTTCTAATACTTGATTCCATACTTCCAATAGTCAATTATGATTCAAAAATCAGCTACAATACATAAAATAAGCTGAAATATAAAAACATAATAAAGATAATGTATTATTTACATACAAACTTACAAACTTTCTCATTTCCATGTCGAATTAATATTGAACATTTAAATCATCATAATTATACTTACTTTCAACACCTCGGAAATCATAGTAAATATATCAATTTTATATTGAAACATGCATAAATTAATGCTTATTATACATATGAACTTACCTCGATACTAAAACGACCATTTTACCAACTTTCCCGATTTTCAATTTTTCTCCCATACTAGGTTCAAATATCGTTTTTCGGGATCTAAAACATCATATTTTACTTATTTAATTAATGTACTATTCAAAACAGTCCTTAACTCAAACTTTGGAAAAATTACACTTTTGCCCCTAAACTTTTGCATATTTACACTTTTGCCCCTAGGCTCGGGAATTAAACTTCATCCCTTATTATTTTGTTTTATGACATGCTGATCATTTTCCCCTTCTATGGCAACATCAAATTCTCACTCTAACACATAGTTATGAACAATAACAACTTTTACCGATTAAGCCATTTTACTCATTTTTGCTTAAAACTGCTTAGCAAAAGTTGTTTAACATAATTTTAGCCTTTACATTCTACCATAAAACATCAAAATAAACACATTTCACATATGGGTATTTTTCCAAATATGAACCCTAGCTTAAATTATTGCTATAATAAGCTTAATAAGCTTAATCAGATTTGTGGTTTCGCAACCACTATTCCATTTAGGCCCTATTTTGAGATGTTACAGAACAGGAGCATCTCCGCTAGTTTCAAAAATTCAAACTGTAACATCTAGAAATAGGGCCTAAATGGAATAGTGGTTGCAAAACCATAAATCTGAGATAGAAAAGTTTATTTCGATTAATTTTTATGATTTATCGAGTGATTAGATGTATGTGTTAGAGTATTGATAAGAAATTTTATAGATTGCATGTTTAATTTGCCTATTAGGGTTTATTTGCGTGAAGTTCTTTGAATGACCGATTTAGGGCCTAAACGGAACGATGGTTTTAGAACCACGAATTCGAAGTCAAAAAATTTATTCCGATTAATTTTTAAGGTTTATTTATTTATTAAAATATTATGTAAAAATATCGTTAAGAAATTTTACTGATAAAGTGCTTAATTGGACTTTTAGGACTAAATTGCAAAAGTTGCAAAATATGTGTTCTAATTCATAAGTACTTGATTGAAATGGGGTTTTAAATAGGAGGTCCTTAAATGGTAATTAGACCATTATATTTCGTTTGGACAAAAATGGGCATGAATAGGACAAAATTTTAAAGAAAAGCCTTAAGGGCATTTTAGTCATTTGGTAATTAAAAGAAATAAAAAGGAAAAATAAAGCCAAAATTGACTCATCTTTTTCAAGGAGGCCGAAATTAGCATGGGGGAAGCCATGGCTAGGGTTTTCAAGGTTTCCAAGGTCAATAGTAAGTCCGTTCTATCCTCGTTTTTCAAGTTCTTTACGTTTTTGGAATCCCGATAACTTGATTAAGCTTATTCTAGCAATAATTTAAGCTAGGGTTCATATTTGGAAAAATACCCATAGGTGAAATGTGTTTATTTTGATGTTTTCTGGTAGAATATGAGGGCTAAAATTATGTTAAACAACTTTTGCTAAGCGGTTTTAAGCAAAAATGAGTAAAACGACTTAATCGGTAAAAGTTGTTATTGTTCATAACTATGTGTTAGAGTGAGAATTTGATGTTACCATAGAAGGAAAAAATTATCAGCATGTCATAAAACATAAGAATAAGGGATGAAGTTTAATTCCCGAGCCTAGGGGCAAAGGTGTAAATATGCAAAAATTTAGGGGCAAAATTGTAATTTTTCCAAAGTTTGAGTTAAGGACTGTTTTGAATATTACATTAATTAAATAAGTAAAATATGATGTTTTAGATCTCGGAAAACGAGATTTGAACCTAGAATGGGAGAAAAATCGAAAATCGAGAAAGTTGGTAAAATGGTCGTTTTAGTATCGAGGTAAGTTCATATGTATAATAAGCATTAATTTATGCATGTTTCAATGTAAAATTTATATATTTATTATGATTGCCGAGGTATTGAAAGTAAGTATAATTATGATGATTTAAATGTTCAATATTAATTCGACATGGAAATGAGAAAGTATGTAAGTTTGTATGTAAATAATACATTATCTTTATTATGTTTTTATATTTCAACATATTTTATGTATTGAAGCTGATTTTTGAATCATAATTGACTATTGGAAGTATGGAATCAAGTATTAGAAAGAGACAGAAATCCCGGTTGAACCTTCGGAAAGATTGGATGATACAGATGGTATGTAGCTAGGTCACATGTATGGTGCTGAGTGCACATCATGTGTACAAGAGAGCTACGAGACATTATGATGTAGCTAGGTCGTATGGGTGATACTATGTGTACACCATGTAGACAAGAGAGCTACGAGATATATGTAGCTAGGTCGCATGCGTGGTTTCAGGTGAAGGACACCATGTAGACAAGAGAGCTACGAGATAAACTGGCTAGGTCACATGGGTGGTACTAAGTGTTCATCATGTGTACAAGAGAGCCAAAATTATGTGTACAATCGAGCTAGGTCACATGAGTGGTGCTAAGTGAAGGCCACTATGTGTACAAGAGAGCTTCGATTTTAAAGGTGGGCTGTGTGCGATACCATCACAGATCTCATTATTATTCCGAAGTGTTCAACTGGGAAATTGATTAAATGAAATTGTGTATGACTTTGTGATGATAAGTGTAAGTATATACGTGTGTAACTTATGAGCAATATGCTCGGATTGTGATTGGAAATTGGAAATATTGTTATGGGTAAGTGATGAATACAATTGAAGTGGGAAAGATCAAAATTGAAAATAAAACTGTTATGGATAGTTGCAGTGACGTGAATCTAAAAATTTACCAAAAATAGTATAAATTGAATCAGAGACTGAATGATATATCAAATTAAAGCTTAATGAGTCTATTTTCATATAACATAAATAGAGCAAGTAAAGGAATTCTATAAAATGAGATATTTAAGTTTTTGAGAGACTGGTTCAGAATGACTACGTGATCCCCTGTTCTGACTTGGAAAAATCATTAAAAATTGTAAAAAAATAATTAGGGGATATAATTTATATTATTGAAATCCTTAATGAGTATAGTTTCAAATGAAATAAACAAGAACATCCTTTTAATTCTGTACGAGGATAAAATTGATTCGTAGTGAAGAGTGGTCAGAACAATTGAGTAGTGAAACAGAGGTAACTTCAATAAATAAACTGTACTAATTGGCTAGACCAAAAATTTTGAAAATTTTACGGTGGAAAGATATATGAGTCTAGTTTGTGTGAAAATTTACGGATCTTAATTTTGAGTTTTGTAACTCCAGTTATAAATTATTTAGTGACTGTGACTCAAGAAAGCAGCTTAACCAGAACATGTGTAAATGTACAATTGGATTAGTTTTACTATGGAAAGCATGTTAGTAAATTGCTTATTATTATTTCATGTGAACTTACTAAGCGTAAAGCTTACCCCCTCCTTTCCATTTCTTTTAGTGTTGCTAGGTTAGCTTAGGGTTGGAGATCGTCGGAGGCAAGATCGTCGGTGGCAACATCACACTATCAAGCCAACACCTTGACAGTATAAACATATATGCTAGAATTATCAAGTGAGTGGCATGTATAGGGACCTAGTTTTATAACATGTGTTATTATAATTTGGCCAAATATATTGGTCTTTAGTGAGCTAATGATCTTGACTTATAAATCTAGCTATTTATGTTATGTTTGATATTGATGATGTGCATACGCTTGTTTGCCATGTATGGTTGGTAATATGTTATGTGTTGTTGTGAATGTTTAAGTCCGTTAACACCTCGAACCCTGTCCCGACGTTGGATACAGGTGAGGGGTGTTACACAAACTTCATTGGAACTACTTGGGAGATAGAAACATTAAAGTTTTTCATTTCACCACCAAAAAGAGAAGAGTTGCCAATAAAATTGATGGAATCTTTGATCCCATTCCTAAATGCTGGGATGATAACCCTCTAGCCATCAAGTATGTTTTCATAAACTTCTTGTTGACTTCTTTAGGACTCCACCCCCTTTCAATAGAGACTTAACACTCTCTTTTCTCGATAGCTTGAATATGCCCCGTCTCTCTCAAAATGGCTTGATCTCTCTTTTTAAACCCTATATTTCTTTCAAGGTTAAATTTTTTTTCTTCAAATTAGAGCCCTCAAAGCCCTTAGTATTGATGGCAAGCCGTGATTATTTTATCAAAAGTATTATGATATAATTGGTGAAGATGTCACGGCCTCCACCCTCTCTTTTTTCAGCTCAGGCCATCTGCTAAAAGAACTCAACAAAACCCTTATAACTCTCATCCCAAAAGGAATTTCTCATTCTCAACCCTCTTATTACCACCCAATCAATCTCTTAATGTGGCTTAAAATATTATTTCAAAAATTGTTGTTAATCGGCTCAAAGAAGCACTTCCATCGCTCACCTCACTTTACCAAAATGATTTCGTTCCTAGGTGATTCATCACTAATAATATTATATTGACTTCTGAATTACACCATGCCGTCAAAAGGAAAACTAAGGGTAGAGCCTCCCTTGCCACTTTCAAAATTGATATGAGTAAAGCCCTTGACAAAATTAACTAGGATTTCCTTCTCACAGTTTTGGAAGCATTTGGTTTTAATCGACACTGGATCAATATAATAAGACAATGTATCTTCATTGTATCTTACCTAGTGTTGGTTAATGGTTCACCTTCCAAAAGCTTCTCACCCAACAAAGGTCTGCAACAAGGTGACCCCCTTTCTCCTTATCTATTTATCATGTGTATGAGTGTCTTTTCCTATCACTTCAAAGAAGCTGAAAATGATGGATCTATTAGAGGTATCAAAATCCCTAGAAATGCCCCTCTAAAAAACCATCTCCTTTTTGCTAACAATTGCTACATTTTCTTCAACGCCAATGTGCTTTAATATAGAAAGCTAAAATCTCTTCTTATAAACTTCAGCTCTCTCTCTCTCTCTTTGGATTACAAATCAACTTTGAGAAGTAAGAACTCTTTCTTAGCCCTTCCATAAAAGTCCATGCAAGAAAATGGTTTAACGGCATTCTGAATACTAAAAAAAATGGACAGTTCAAGAAAATACTTGGGTTTTGAATTAGGAAAAATTCATAACAAGAGGGAATTCTTTGGCAACCTACTTGATAAATTCAACTTGGAACTTGCCTATTAGAAATTTAAATACCTCTCCTCCGGAGAAAGACTAACTTTAACCAAACCCACTCTATCTTTAAAGCCCTTTTGCTATTTGTGATTATATAGACAAAAGAATTAGGTCTTTCTAGTGGGGTCATGACTCGAGAGAGAGAAAATTTCACACTTGTAACTAGGACACTCTATGTTCTCACATTTCTCACATAGGCCTAAGAATTCGCAAAATGAATCTTTTTAATGAAACACTCGTACAAAAAATCACTTAGCGTACCCTTATTGACAAACATTGCATTTTAACCAAAGTCATCACCTCAAAATATTGCAACAAGTACCCTTTTTAATTAGTGAAACCCAAACCATCTGATTCCTAAGTGTGGAAAAGCATTTTCGCCAGTAGAGACATCTCTAAAAAAGGTAAAGATATTCAACTATAGAGTGGTCAAAATAGCTAGATCTCAATGGACCCATTCAAACCGTTGATTAACACAATTACACACCAAAAATCTAACCCACAAGTTACTTTATTAATTCTTACAAATTCACTACAACTTCTCAACCTCAATATAGCAATTGATCTAATCACTAAAACTTCTATCCAAGGTGAGAAGATAAAATGGTTTTAAAAAAATGACTTCAAAGAGCTCTTTTCGGTGAAAAGCACTTATTCTCAAATAATAACTATTTATGGATATTACAATTTCCAACACTTGTATCTTTATGGGCTTGTGCCCTCTTTAGTGAGCTTTTAAGTCTCCCTTGTATCTTGTGAGATATAAGATATGAGATATGACACTTTTCAATGAACAAAAACAATATGAATATGTTTCCCATTTAAACATTTATTTTATCTATTTATGTGATTCAGTTCTCTCATACTTTTATGTGTTATCCTGACTAAAAATATATATTTCTTTATATTGATTTTTTTTCGCTTCTTTTCATATTGTTTAGACATACGATATTTGTGTTTGAAATATTTTCCATAGCATTTAATCTTATTATATATATAATTAATCTGTTTTTATCCTTTCATCACGAAAAGTTAATAAAGAAAAGTTTAATACATCACTATTAAAATAATTATGAAAACACGAGCAAATAAAAGGAAGGTATTTTTTTTATTAAATAACACTTTTTTTCTTTAATGAAAAGAAAAAGTTTAATAACTCAAATATATTTTCATAACTTAATAAAACATTTTTAAAGTTTTTTTTCCTAATTTTCTTTTTGTTAAATGATAAATTTACCAAATCTATTAATTTTATAAATTTATTTTATAAAGTTTTATAATTTTTTATATGCCTATAATATCTTTGAAAATTTGTGGCATGTAATTTTTTAGGAACAATATATTTGAAAATTTGATTTTTTTTTTTTTTTTTAGAAGACCAACATCTTATCAAATTAAATTAAATAGCAAACCAGCAAGTCATGAGCCACTCTAACCCGGCCAGCAGGCCCACCCAATTACACCCTACCTCTAGCCCATAAGCTCACCACAAAGTCTCATAATAACGGAAGATAAACTAATGAGAAGTCAGAACAAGAGATAAGCGAGTGCAGTCTATGAGGGACCAGTACCAGCACGATAGAGGTGAAGCTGATGTACCAGGCAAGCGGAGTCTTCTTCAATCCACACAAGACCATCAGCTTCTCTGACTGGTTGCTCCGTAAGGACATGAGCCGCCTCGTTCGCCAATCTTCAGACATGTCGGAAAGAGCAGGACCGAAACCCAAAAGCTAGCCTCCGATCACCAGTATTTGAGCAAAAGCTTGCATCAAAGTTCACCTTGTAAAGCCCTGTAGGTGGAGGCACCCATTGCGTTCTTCGCCTAACAGCATCAAGGGCCGGCGAACCAGGCTGGGATGAGCATTGACGCAGGTAAGAAGCTATACACAACTCGATATCTGGAATGGAGACATTCCTACCTTCATGAACAAAGCGATTGCGGTAATACCACAAGCACCACACAACCACCGAAATTTTCGAGTTGGTATACAGGTCCGGCAAAGTGAAGAAATGAAGGAACCAATCTTGCAAGCTTGCCGTGTTCAATCGAGCAAGCCATGAAACCTGCAATCTTGACCATATAGCAGCCGTATGAGAGCATTCAAAGCATAAATGACATAGCGTCTCCTCTGAATGTCAACACAATGGGCATAGAGGATCAATGAGGATTCGACGAGCAAAGACAGTAGCTCTTGTGGGTATAAATCCTTTGTAAAAACGACAAACTGTCAAAAGGATGTTTTTTTAGGCAACGGAAAGACCATAATGCATTGTAAAATAATTTCCCCTGTATGTCTATTTTAACCGCATGGTTGTATGATATGTTGCCATTGAACCCCATAACGGTTTTGTAACCTGCTTGGACACTATAACACCGGAGTTATCATATTGCCACACCAGCATATCATCCATGCCAAATTTCGATAATGGAATGCTACTAATCAGACATGCGTCATCCTTAGAAAACAGCATATGAAGTAATTTCTGATCCCAAACCATTTCGTTTTGATTTATCAGGCCGGAAACCATAGTAACTGTCATATCCAATTACGCTGATTGCACCTTACCTGTAGGCGTTCCCGGTAGCCATTTATCAGTATATATGTCTATTTGGTGCCCCCCCACCCCCCCAAAAAAAAAAAAAACAAATTCCAATCATTTAACATCTTTATTATTTTTTTGTCAAATTTGCCAACTTAACATATTAATTGTGCTACCCTATATTATGTGATATATGATTGACAGAAAAATAAATATTCTAAGTTAGCAAATTTTGATGGAAAAAACTAATGGTGTTAATAATTGAGTTTGGATTTTTAAATTGAAAGAAAAATTAAAGGATTTAATTTTTAACTTTTAAAAATAAAGTCTAAATCTTAAATACTATAAAAGCACAGGGACTACCATCATATTTTGACCTATAAATATTATTAAGTCGTAGTAATTTGTGTAATTGAGTAATATTTGTGGCAACGAAAACTCTTAAAATGAGATCTAAAATGTTTTTAAGTTTTAGAGCAAATTGAATTATTTTAATTCATAAATTTATGATTTAATCTATCTCACTAAAATAAAAAATTTCACAATCAAAATCCTACAACTCATATTTCAATTCCAATTAAAACTTAATATTATTAACAATTATCATGCACTGAAAGTCTGACAATAAAAATATGTGTAAAAAGTTGATTAAAATTCAAATAATTAGCTTAAATAGAATGATTATTAAAGTTATTGTTAAACACCTGATTAATACGAGTTCAAATTATATTACTCTATCCTCTACTTTTAATATTGTATAAAAAAATAATTGAGTTTGGTTGTAAAAATTTTAGTGCATGCCAATTGGTTATGAAAATTAATTGAAATTGGATTTTGGGATGAAGGAATTTAGTTGTACAATATAATTTCACCCTTTAATTGTAACATGGTTAAAAAAAAGGTTGGGTGTTGTACTGTTTATTTTAGTGAGATAGGTAAGAATTAAAAATATTTTGATTATATAATCACAACGTAATAGGAGCAGCCTTAGAACTAAAAACAAGGGTGAAGTTAGAATATTTTTTTAGGAGGTGGAATAAAATTTTAATTTTTTATAGTCTATATCTTTATAATTTTTAAAGGATTAAATCAATTTTTTTTATAATTTCAAGAGGTTAAAGTACAATTTCACTTTTATTAATTTAAAATTTTAAAAAAAATTAAAAAAGTTAAATAACAATTTTCTATCTTAGAGAAGCCAGGTGATGCCAATCCCTGAATTCTCCTCTAACTAAAAATTGAGAAGCAGAAACAATTCCCAACAATGAGAGTGGGATACCATTCAAGTAAGATTTATTTTAGTAGGCTTCATATGATTTCAAGAGATATGTAATTAAAAGTTAAAAGTTGAGAGTATATAAATGAATGAGTAAGAAAAAGTTGAAAAAGAGACTCACTACACAAAAAGAAAGAAATGAATTTATAATAGTTTTCTTCATTTCAATGGTGAATCTCGCATCAGGATATATAAATTTAGTGAATTATTATACATTATCTTTGCATCAAATACTTGAATTTTCACAATTCAAACCCTGCGTAAAAAGCTTCAGAAAAACCACAGAGAGCGGACCTAGCAGTGATACTCTTACAACAAGAGACAGCGCTAGTGTTTTTGGTTGGATACAAGACAACCTGATGCTTCGAATTTAAAAGCCAAGAACAAAACATCATCAGCCCATTTCCATGAATGGGCTTTTCAAGCAATGCACGTCGATTTCGACACCCTTGGCTGTATCAAACAAGAGTTTTACCAGTATTTGTTCAAAGAAGCACAAAGATCCAGGATAATATCGGTACAAGACAACAAGTCTCAGTTCGTCATGGTAAATACAAGGAGCAATACTCAACCATAAACTAATCTTGATCAACTTTTTAGCTTTACCATATTTATATATTCAGTAGGGTTTTATCTCTCCATTTTATCGAGAGTCCTTCCAGGTTAATAAATTAGCTCAAGTACTGACACCATCCACCCTCTTTACAAATTATAGATTATGAGATTAAGTCCAATCATACCTAACTTCTCTTCCAAGTACTCAAGACACTTCTACCCTATAAATCCATCAAAATTCTAAAAACAAATAGAAACAAAACTCTCCAACCCCTCAACATGCATTATATATGAATCTCTTTCATATAGAACAATTTATAGCATACTATATAGAAGAATCTAAATCCCATCATAAATTTTAAATTATTATTTGGAATTATTTTTGTCACTGTTTGTAATTTTTCTTCATTGGATTCATTAGGAAATTATTGTACCAACGCTATTCACGAAATCAGTGATTTGTGTACAACACCAGGCCCACTGCTGTGTCTGGCAGGTAGATTTCAGCCACGATCAATGGTGTGTACTGTGGTCGGTAGTCCTATAATTAATAATTGGATTCGATTCACATAGATTTTTAATATTTATGTTAATTTTGAGTTTTAAATTTTAATTTTTTTTTATTTTGATAAAATAATATTTTAAATGATTGTTGAACATTATTTATTTATTAAAGTTTTAAATTTTGTTCATAAATATTTCTAAAAATAATAATTTTTAAGTAAATAAAATAATTAATAATTTTGATACTATATTTTTAAAATATTTCACTACTTTGAATATACAATATTTATTTTTACATGTTATGATAGATGTTGATACACTCAAGGTCATTCTAGTTAAGTAACTTCCCATGAAGCTCTACTTAAGTTAGAATTAGGGCCAAACGTGAAACGATTATTAGTACATGTGAATACCTAAGAGATTAGGTTCACGTATTAATTTGTTAGAAATTCATATTCTTATTAGTTGGTTTAAGATTACCCTAAGGTAACTTAATTTAATGGGTGTAGGAATTATCCTTACAATGACTTAGGGCACTAGATCCAACAATCCCGACATCAAAGTTTCATCGTCACAACGTGACTCTTTGTTTGGTGCTTGTCGTGACCTTGAGCAACGGTGTTGCCATCTAGAATTTTGCTATGTTTCTCGTCACAAAGTGACTCACTATTTCATAAGAATGAACCTGGTACAAGTTTGACTGACCTGAAAATATGTTTAAACACCTTCCCTAAAACCAATTCAACCACCTACCAAAACATATAACATAAATGTGCAAATTTGAAGTACCATCAAATGACTTAGTTCTAATTTCAACTAACCAATTTGGCTTATACCAATCATGCTTCAAAAAACCAACCAAAACATATTCAAAATTATATCCACAACCTTAAAGCTTAAAGCTAACTAGATGAACACATCCAAAACACCATTTCAAAGCATTAGCATAAGATTATAACATATACAATTTGACCATTGAGCTTTAACCAAAATTCCTAGGTACATGCCATAAGACTAAAATGAAATGAACTATACAAACTTTTTTGAGTAAAAAACGATGGTTCGAATGCTGATTTCACTTCCTGGGGCTTCGAGAACTACCTACACATGTGCATGGAACAAGCAACCATACGCTGAGCGATAAAACTCAGTGGTATTTTCATGATTCAAGACAATTTAGCATAAAGTAACATTTATAACATGCTATGATATTTATAATCATAATGCTTACTAACACGTATTCTATTATATAATCAATTACATATGAATGTATACAATTATCAAGGCAAACTAATTCAACTATCATGACAAAAGAATAATCAAATTCAATTACATATATCAAAACCTATCTTAAGGCCTTTAGCTATCAACACCAATTCACAATTTAAAGCATTCAAAATCCATTCATTATGACATTCAATATCAAATTCATTTCATATCAAAATTCGTTTAACATATAGCCTGAAACTTTTTCTAGAGTCTATCAACTCATTCGTATTCTTTTCGATTCTATATTCTGTTATTAATCTATTTTATTACTTTTTTAAGTTTTCTAATTTTAAATATAATGTTACACCTGATGAAACCTTAGTAAAATAGACTCGAATACACTGGTAAACTACACCACACTAGATAGCTCGTAGGAGCTTAAACTACAGCACACCAAGGCACTGAAGTGCAAATCCCAAAAGCATAAAATGCATATTCATATGCTAATACATCTCTCCACCGCACCATATTATACTCGATAATCCACAAAAAAAGCTAGATCCTAGTATAACCTGTAATGATCTTTGTACAAACACATATCTTGTACAAGCGCACATAAAACTCTATTGGCATGCCAATCGTATCCTAACCTTTTACTAAGTTTACATAGGCATCAATTATAAATGTAAGTATTCCATACCTATAATCATCTTACTCACATATTCATACCATGTATTCGGTCACGTATGCATTTTTGTACCTTGTACAATATTCTATCGCAAACAATTATTTTTTCATTTAGTGCATATATTATTTCCCAGTCAATTCACAATCACAGTCCCATTTCATCATCAAACACACATATATCTTATTAGAAGATATATTTCAATATAATTTTCATATCACATATCATAATTTGAGTATCTCATATCATTTCCCATTTTATTCATTTTAGTCCAGTTTCTCGATGTTCCATATCAAATTAAATCGAAACATTTCATATTATCATAATAGACTCACCTCAATTATTCACTACAGCAAAATAGACTTTTAGCGGCGTTTTTTTTAGCATTTAGCGGCGCTTTTAAGCGCCACTAAAACTTTTTGCGGCGCTTTTTAAAACGCAGCAAAAAATGCCGCTATAGGTACCGCCACAAAATTTTGTGGCGTTTATTTGAAAAAAACGCCGCTAAAAGTCATGGCTTTTAGCGGCGTTTTTTGGAAAAGCGCCGCTAAAAGTCATTTCTTTTAACGGCGTTTGTTGGAAAAGCACCGCTAAAAGTCATTGCTTTTAGCGGCGTTTGTTGGAAAAGCGCTGCTAAAAGTCACGACTTTTAGCGGCGTTTGTTGGAGAAGCGCCGTTAAAAGTCACGGCTTTTAGCAGCGTTTGTTGGAAAAGCGCCGCTAAAAGTCACGGCTTTTAGCGGCGTTTGTTGGAAAAGCGCCGCTAAAAGTCACGGCTTTTAGCGGCGTTTGTTGGAAAAGCGCCGCTAAAAGTCATGGCTTTTAGCGGCGTTTTTATGGCAAACGCCGCTAATTTTGACAGATTTGCTATATATTTTTTTCACCAATATCCAGCCCTTCCTGCATTAAAATCCAACCAAATACAACAAATATAATATAAAATGCAGCCAAAAATAGCAAATTTAGCATAAAAAATACAAACAAAAATATTAATTCTAAATGATACTTCAAATTTAACGAAAGATATATGATATAATTAATAAATAAAGTATAATTTAAAATATTCTTACAATAATGTTAAACGTGACAAAGTTAAAAACATTCTTACAATGAGAAAACTAATGTCTAAGATGGCGACTTTTGCGATTGCTGAAACATCTGCATCATCTGTTGAAGTCAGAGTGGAGGTCATCGTACTTTTTGCTCTGCTCTCTCTGCCATCATCGCCCTCTGCCTCTCTCCTCCTCGCTCGTGCCTCTGCCTCCCTCGCTGCTGCAGCTGCCTCCCTCGCTGCTGCTGCTGCCTCCCTCTCTGCTGCCTCCGCTCTAAGTTGTTGCTGGAGTTCTTCATATTTTCGTTGAACCTCGGAAATTTGCTCAACCGTGTTCGCTTGCATCTGAGCTATCTGGTCTTTTAACCTCTGAACTTCAGCTTGAGCTTGACTTCTGGAAGACATGTATTGCTGGGAGCCGGATCCAAAATATTGGGTCTGGGTAACACCAGATCCTTGAAATCGAACCCGACCGTACCTTTTAGGACCCAAAACTTTAGTGATAATTCTGTTATCAATGTTCTCAAGATTAACAGAACTATCAGTCGAAGCAATCGCTTCATATTCCGCCTTCTTCTCCTTTAGTTTCTCCTAAAAAAGCAAGTAAATAGTTAGAAACGAAATATATAATAAAAATGAATGCAACATAACTTAACATTATTTAAAACTACTAACGATGAATTGAATTAAACAATTATAATTAAAGATTATAAATATTTAGAACAAATCAAATATTAAGTAAATATACCATAATTTCTCCAGCTTCGGATGTCATAGGAGATCCATCTTTCTTCCTATGCGTAATCTCAAAAAGCTGAAGGCGTCCAACTTTTGTCCAGTTTGACTTCCTACAATATAGTAGTAAAAATAGTATTTAATAGTAGAAAGTTATTAATATTTGAAAGAACTAATAAATTCATAATACCTCGGCCTCAGCTACAGAAGCAAAACTTCTCGACCCTGCCGTGTGCGTGTATTTTTGTTTTTGCCTGCTGCTTGTTCCAACTCGCTCACGGTCCTACATAATGAAATTATTATTACGTATATAGTAAACACTATATATAAGAGTTTGGAAATACGCAATACCTCTCTGCTTTCTTTGAATTCCGTAATCGAACCGCATCTTCCCATTGGTACCTCAAAGATTCCCGTGGGACATTTCTTAATTTTTCCTCGAGGCTTATGTCTTTCTTAAAATATTGTTTTTTTAAAGTGCTTTTATTGTCTCTCCATTTTTTACCCAATGCCTTCTTGATATAATCATCGGAGACCTAAAAAGCAAATCTCTCCTAAAAAAACACAAGTTTAGAATGTAAAAATAAATAAAACTTAAACCAAAGTATTATAAATTACATTAACATTTTGTTACCTTAATATTAGCGAGAGCCTGATTTTTGTTGCTATCAGGCATGTGATGCCATGATTCATAGTTGATGGGCAACATATTGGCATTTCGTGCTAAAATGCCCAAATAGCCTGCTAAAAGTCAAGTTTCAGATCCAACAGGCTGACCATGAGTATTTCTACTTACTTTGACACGCTCGACGGGATCTAAGTCGTATAGATCTCTAAGCGTCGTCGTCCTCGAACTCTGCGTGTCCCACCACTTTCAGCTGAAAAATGATATACTATTATTATATTAAAATTGACAAATAAATCAATAATAAAATTCAATACATGTAAAATGAACTTAACATTACTTTGAAATTCTTGAGCTCGCCCAAAGTGTCTCCTAAGGCACATTTGAAGATCCAACAAGCGTGCATTTGTTCACTATTTCCTTCTTCTGAATTTGGAGTATTCGGACAATACTTAAATCTCGTAATCTTCTTCTACGCATTTTTCCCCTGCAATACACATAAAATAGTTAAAGTTTTAGTAACAAATTACAACAATAATAGTACATATAAAATAGTTAAATCATATAACTTGACCAAGATTAAAATTATAATATTACATATAATTAAAAATCATAAAATCTTACTACATCATTATTCGTAAATATCTTCATCCACATCATGTCGAACCCATTGATGTTGTGTACTAGTACTAGGGATATTTTCATCTAAGTTTTGTTCGAAAAGGTAATGTTTCGATCTTTCGACAACGTCATCTCTATTTCCATTACCCATGTCAAACAAGTCTCTAGGGGTGTTCCGAGTACAACATACCAACCCTCATCGATTGGATCTTTCAAAAAAAACTTGTTTCACTTGAGAGGAAAATACATATGGCTCGTCCATTAATTGTTGTCCAAAGTGAATCAAGCGAGAGAAATTCACCATTGTAAAACTAAATTGATCTTTTTAATTCCTCGAGCGATATAACATCATCAGCCAATCACACCAAAATAAGACAACTTTCCATCCGCCATAGTAATCCAACTCAATAATGTCGGTAAGAAGTCCGTAATACTCCACATTACCCTCAACCGGATTCTTGTCCCTAGCACTAGCATAACTTGTAATTGAAGAATTAACAACAACTCCACAATTTTGAGTTCTCCTCATTCTCTCGCGATACTTTGTATGAAATCAGTATCCATTGATAAGGAAGGCACTATATCTTTTATTACTCTGTTCGGACCTTGGGAAAGCCATTTAACTTCATCATTGACGTCCTTTCCACTCCAAACCTATTGGATCGAAAGTAAATTGAATAATTATAAATGTATTATGTAAAAACATTCTTATTTGATTAACTAAATTTTGTGAATATATATAACTTATTAACTTTAGTTACATACCGTTTGGCTTAACCATTCATGAAAAGATTCTGTGAATAACTTATTAATCTCTCGATGTTGTAATCTTCGAGAGCGTGCACGAGATCTCAAAATTTGTTTGTACTCACTATGTTAAAAACAAGTTTATTTTGTTAGAAGATAAACAAATCAAAACGACGAATATGTGATGAAATTTTAGAACTTACTTGTGTAACGGTTCAACTAAATCATGGTGAAAAAGTACGTATCGATGTGCTTGTATCCACGATATATCATCTAATTCTGCAATTTCAACTTT
Source organism: Gossypium longicalyx (assembly GCA_025698465.1). NCBI lineage: Eukaryota > Viridiplantae > Streptophyta > Magnoliopsida > Malvales > Malvaceae > Gossypium > Gossypium longicalyx. The sequence goes on from CM046995.1 coordinate 87,288,623, forward strand.
GCCGATTGATTCTCCGTAACTTTGGAATAAATAAGTTTCGCCAAGTTATGATCATTGAGCCCAAAGATTTCTAGTTGGTCTATTCAATCATGTTTCAACATCTTCTAAATATCTAGAAATGAAAGGTCAAGCACTCATCCGCCAAGTAGCCTTCAAAGAATTGATCCTTACGGATAACGCTTATTGCGACAATAAGATTTCAATTTGCTTAGGAACCTAAACACGATATACAATATTTATTAAAAGTTGTAACTAAATGTATAGAGTCGAATGAATAAATACTTGAGAAATAAATTAGCACATTTCTATAGGATACATCCATCGATAAAAAATCGGTCCACCAAGTATTGCTTCGTGAGGGAGATGGATTACCAAGTGCACCATAATAGTGAAGAAGGAAGGTGGAAAAATCTTCTCCAAATTGCATAAAGTCAAAGCAGCTCGATCCTGTACTTTCTTAAGTTCTTCAACATCCAAAACTTTGCCACAAATAGCTTTCATTATATTGGATAGTTCAATTATACACGACGTCACATTTTTTGACATGCAGGACCGTAAAGCAACTGGGAGTAAATCTTGCATCAAGATGTGGTAATCATGTGATTTTAATAAATATAATCTTCGATCTTTTAGACTCACACATCGAGATATATTTGACGCATACGCATCTGGGACCTTTATATCCTTCAACACCAAGCAAAACACCTCTTTCTCTTTCTTTGACATTGAAAAAATAGAAGGCGGCAACCGATACTTCCCATTTGGAAGTACTTGAGGATGAAGATCACGTCGAATTCTCATGTCAACTAAATCAAGTCGACTCTGAAGATTGTCTTTTGATTTTCCATCGACATTTAAAATTGTCCCAATTATATTCTCGCAGACATTCTTCTCAATATGCATGACATCAAGATTGTGGCGTAAAATGTTGTGCTCCTAATAAGGCAACTCAAAAAAAATACTCCTTTTTTTCCACAAGTCCGTCTCATTAGGATCATCCTCTTCGTCAGATTCATCATCAGACTCATCCTCGATCTTCTCCTTGTTTGCGTGATAGGTGGTTGATTCATCTTTCCGTAACTAAAGTTGATATCTTTTAACATAAACAAGATTTCAGATCCACCGGTCTGCTCAGGAGCTCCTCTGTACTCTTCAGTACTGTCAAATAAAGTCCTCTGAAATCTAAATTTATGATTTCCATCTAACCACCGACGATGGCCCATGTAAGAGAACTTCTTCCCATTATACAACCACTTCGAACAAGTTTGCGTAGCACAACAAGGACAGGCATAACGTCCTTTAGTACTCCAACCCGATAAATTAGCATAAGCCGGGAAATCATTAATTGTCCACAATAAAGCTACATGTAAATTAAAGTTCTCCTTTCTTAATACATCATATGTCTCAACACCCGACCATAACTGTTTTAACTCTTTAATAAGTGGCTGCAAATAGATGTCAATATCATTTCCGGACCTTTCTCTCCGGGGATAATCATTGATAAAATAAATGAAGATTGCTTCATGCAAATCCATGGAGGCAAATTGTAAGGAACAAGCACTACAGAGCAAGTCTTTGTCTGAAGTACTCATGATTTTAAAAGGATTAAAGCCATCACCGCTAGCCCAAGCCTCACATTCCGAGGATCACTTGCAAAGCTTGGAAATTTATCTTGTCAAACGATTTCCAAGCTAAAGAATCAACGAGGATGCCTTAATAATCCATCATCGGTTCGTTGATCATTATGCCACCTCATAGAATCGGCCGTCTTTGACGACATGAAAAGCCTTTGAAGTCTTGGTATTATGAGAAAATATCGCATAACCTTGACTGGTTTCTTTCTTAAATGTGCCCCATCTTCATCCCCATTCACATTTTCTGTATTCCCGTTCATCCAACGAGACTTCATCGCAAACATGACAAGACTGTTGGTTCTTCCGATCACCCCAAGATAACATGCAGTCATTTGGGCAACTATGAATTTTATCGTACCCAAGGCCCAAATCTTTTATTAGTCTCTTCATATCTTGACAAGATCTGGGGATTTTTGCAAATGAAACATTTCTCTTAGAAACTCTAGCAAAGATTGTAAAAGAGTTTCCGGTCCACCCTCCCAAACATTTTAAGTGAAAGAGACGAATACTGAAGGACAATTTCGAATATTTTGATCCTCGTAAAGTTCTTCGTTCATTTCGTTAAGTAAATTGTAGAACTTCGCTTCTTCATTTGGCTTCTCATCAGTGCACTTGTTCCCGTTTCACAAAAAACATTTCCACCAATATTACAATCGTCGATGTAATAAAGTTAGGTGGAAACGATTGTTCACCATGATTGTGCATATTAAATGCATCCCGCAACATACCTTCCATGTCATCTTGTCTAACATACTGATGGTAAGTATTATCGAAATAAGTCGGATTAATAGTTGAAGAAGTTCCACTAGATGTACACTCTCCATGGAAAATCCATTTTTATACCCCGAATAAAGCCACAACAATTAGATGTTCGTAGACAACTTCACGAAAATGCCAATTAATGTTGCCACACTTCTTACAGGCAAAGAATCATATTCTCTTGGCTTGCATTTTGAAATGCAAAATTTAGAAAAGTTTGTACTCCATTTCGATAGGCATTGCTTACCTTGAAAATTTCATCCAACTCCTATCCATTTCGTAGTTCTTGAAATCTAAAGTTAACAATAAATTATTTACTAAAATAGATAATATATATCAAGTATAAATTATCTAATAGGTGCAAACTAATTCAGGCAGGGGGATTTTCAAGTGTATATTTATATATTACGTAAGTTAAGTAAGCTTTGTAAGTTATGTAAGTTATGTTATGATATACATTTATGTAAGGCATGTAAGTTATGATATGATATATATTTATGTATTATGTAAGTTGTGTAAGTTATGATAAAATATATATTTATGATATATATTTGGAGTATTATGTAAGTTGTGTAAGTTATGATATGATACATATTTATGAAATATATTTATGTATTATGTTAGTTGTGTAAGTTATGATATGATATATATTTATGATATATATTTATGTATTATGTAAGTTTTGTAAGTTATGTAAGTTATTATATGATATATAATAAACATTAAGATAAATATTATTTCCCTTTAAAAAAATTATTTTAATTAATCCAAAACATGTAATTTAAAAAATTATGTCCTGATTAATCCAAAATAAATTAATCCAAAAATATGTAATTTAAAATTTAAATAAATTTATCCAAAATATATATGTCGTGATTAAATTAAAGTGAAATAAAATAAAATATTTAAAATAAAACTTTAAATACAATTTAATTTAATTCAAGCTGCTATCGCACTGCAATTAAATTAAAGTGGAATAAAATAAAATATTTCAAATTTTGGATCAATATAATAGAAAATTTTAAATTTATTTAAAAATTACATGATAAATGAAAGTATATTAATTGATAAATATTGAAATATTGAAATATATTTAAAATGTTGATAAATGAAATATAAGCAAATCATTTTAAAATTGATAAATATTGAAATACATTAAAGCAAAAAAATAAAAAATAAAACATTTTAAATCTGATAATATTTAATTACACTTTTTTTTAATAATTGAAACTATTAAAATTTATAAGTAAACAAATATCATATTATAAAATACCTTAATTGTTTTATATTACATGAACTAGTAATATGTTATTAAATAAATAAAAATAAGTAATTGTATATCTTTGAATAATAATTATTTTTATTTATAAGAATAAAATTTTAGAATCAAAACTAAAATAAATAATAAAAATTGAATTAAATAGTCAAAACTTCTAACTAGAGTTCGAGAAAACCCGAACCTGTAACAAAGGGAGTTAGAAAAAATCCAAACTTCAGAAAATATGAATCCGACAAAACGTGAGCACGAGAAGGCCGAAGATCGTAACAGATCAGAGTCTGAGATCAATTTGACTCGAGCCCAAGATCAATTCAATCCTGTAACAAGAAAAAAACTAGATTTTATAACTCAACAGCTATAATAGACATTAAAAAAATAAGACTTCAACAAGAACTGTCTACCTGTGTTTCAACAATCAGCTTTATTGCAACTTTTGTCAATAGATAATGCACCTAAAGATCAAAGCATATGGCATTCAACAGTCAAAATTCAGCAATAATAACCCATAACACGGAATGAAATTTAGCACAACCTTATAAAATTTAGCAAATTATTTTTTAATGAAATAATAGACTAAAAATATTAGTAGTTTATTTTGAAAAATAAAATAAAAACTGACCCCTTATTTTAAAATGTACTTGTTTCGATTGTACACTCAAAAACATCAAATTGCATTGGTACACTCAACAACATCAAATTGCATATCATTCTAAACAAGCAACTAACAAAATGCACATAGCTCCCTTCCGTATTGCAGGAGAATCATTTTGTGTTCTACCGTTTTATGATTACTCCTTATTCTAACCACCTAACTACAATTCCTCCTGTGCCAATGCTATTATTAAAAAGGAATAAGCATTTATACAATGAGTAACAAATTCATTACATGCTATTCAATCTATCCATCGAAACAGCTAAAAACGTTTGAGGAAATAACAAAAATGTTCCTTGGTTAATGAGTTGACATTGTTACCACATTCAACACAACAATTGTTGAGCCGGAATAGTATCAATCTAATAACAGGATTAGAGATATCAACTGATTAATATAAAACCTAGCAAACATTCCATTGAGTTAACCAATTGCAACATACAAAGCAGAACTAATAAACCATTCAGACAATATATATATATATATATGTATGTAAAAAAGCTTACCTTAGAGAGTTTAGTTTTGATGCATGGACGTTATTAGAGATTGATGCACTTTTTGGCCTGCTGATAAAAAATGAAAATGAGAAGGAACAATTAACTCATATAAACACAAGCAATAGCTTGAGTATGAGAACACTGTTAATGACCATGTTAACAACATAATGACCAAGACAAAAAATAACAGGCAAAGCATGGCTCATAAAAGCCCAATTTCACAAATAAAAATCAGAATTACAGTGTTCCTTTATCCCCTCCCCAAAAGCCATCATTAAGGCAACCAACCTATGAAGAACAAAATATGCAGTCTTTGGTTGCCCCTTCCCACCTACTCCCCTCCTCTACCCGCCGACATTTGCCCCATTCCTCACGCTCCACCACCATCAAATGCCACCTCCCTTCCCCAAAGCCTAAACCCTAAAACCCCATTCCCTTCCTCCCCTACAACTTACCAGAATCCAACCAGTCTAATTTAATAGATGCATGAAAATAACAAAAACAGTCTAAAAGAGAACTTACCAAATTTCTTTCAAACCGTTCCTAGCTTCAAATGTGCACCTTCCCCTTTCTTACTACCGCTTCCTTTAACTGAACATTTACTGGGGATTTTAGATTTCAAATTAGGGAGAAAGGGGTAATTATTTTAGGGTTTCGAATTAGGAAAAATGGGGGGAGATAAACTAGGGAGAAGGGGGTGTGATTATTTTAGGGATTCGAAGAAGGAAAAATAGGGGAAATAAACCAGGGAGAAGGAGGAAAATGAATAACTCGGTGTGGGTAAAAAAGAAGAGAGCAAAATGACACTGTTTAGCACAAAATAAATAAACATTTGCGGCGTTTTCCCCTAGCGCCGCTAAAGGCAAACCAATTACGGTGTTTTAACATAAACGCCACTAAAAAATAAACAAAACGACACCGTTTTGATATAAACAGAATAAACTTTAGTGGCGTTTTTCCCATAGCGTCGCTAAAGGCAAATTAATTGCAGCGTTTCACCCTAAAACGCCACTAAAAATCCAAAAAAAAAACGACGACGTTTTCATATGAACAAAATAACATTTTGTGGCGTTTTATCACCAAGCGCCGCTAAAGGCGAAACTATTGCGTCGTTTTACCCTAAAACGCCACTAATAATCGAATAAAACTACATCGTTTTGATATAAACAAAATAACCATTAGTGGCGTTTATACCCTAGCGCCGCTAAATCAAACCTATTGTGGCGTTTGAACCAAAAACGCCACTAAAAATCCATAAAAACTACACCGTTTTGATCTAAATAAAATAACCCTTAGTGGCGTTTATAACCTTGTGCCGCTAAATCAACCCTATTGTGGCGTTTTAACCTAAAACGCCACTAAAAATCCAAAGAAAACTGTGTCGTCTTGTATAATAGAAAACCCTTTAGTGGCGTTTATTCCCTAGCGCCGCTAAATCCAATTTTTTTTTAAATCTAATATTTAAATATTTTAAATGGTTTAGATTAAATATTTTTAAATATAAAAGCATTAATTGATTGTATAAAATTTATCTTTTATCTCTTACATAATTTAAACTATAATCATAATTTTAATATATTAAAATTAAGATTATCTCTTTTACAATTATATAAGAAATTATTTAATATATAAATTACAAAACACTAATTACTCTAAACCTTAAACCCCTAACCCTATCCCCTAAACCATGAATTATAAAATATAATCGATCTCTAAACCCTAAACCCCTAACACTTAACCCCTATCCTCTAAACCTTATAATCTCCAACCCTTAAACCATACGGTAGTACCATAAACCCTAAACTATCATTTAAAACTATTAATAAAATTTAAAGGTAAACTTATAATTTAAAACGTTTTCCACAAAATATCCCTTCAATCCATTAAACAATATAACACATTATTAATATATAAAAATATATTTTTTTATCAAAATCAAGATATCTATTATCGATAACAATAATTAATTATAGGGTTTAGGATTAATTTAATTATTGAATGTGATTCACTTGAGATTAATATACTATATACCCATGGCCATTAAACTTAAACCATAAAACCCTAAACCATAGATCTTAAACCTTAAATATTAAACCCTCAACCCAAAAATAAATTTAATCAATATTAAGTATTGCTTCCATAATTTATTATGAACATAACCTTTTACATCAATATCTATGTATATATACACATCAACATCCATATGATGTTTTTTGGGGTTTAATTAGGGTTTTAAAGGTTATAGTTTAATGCTTAGGGTTTAGGGGGTTTAGTGTTTTAGGGGTTATAGATTAGTGTGTTTATGTTTTTTGGGGTTTAGGGTTTTAAGGGTTAAATAACTTTTAGCGGCGTTTTACTGAAAGCGCCGCTAATGCTCTGGTTTTTAGTGGCGTTTTACACAAAGCGCCGCTAATTCTTTGGTTTTTAGTGGCGTTTTACCAAAAGTGCCACTAATGCTCTGGCTTTTAGCGGCGTTTTTAGTAAAACATCATTATTGCTATGTTTTTTGGCGGCATTTTCTGTAAAACGCCGCTATTTCTATATTTTTAGCGTCGTTTTATCAAAAAACGCCGCTATTGCTCTGCGTTTTACAATTTTTGCGGCATTTTTTGATAAAACGCCGCTAAAAGCGCCGCTAAAGCCTTATTTTCTTGTAGTGATTCAACAATCAATAAACATGCATATAATATCAAACATTTTTATCTCGAATTATAAAAGTACAAATCGTGATCTCCCGTCACTCATCGATAACTTTTGATTTTCCTTTCCCTATTGACGGTTTTGCGTCAACGTTAGTTACAAATAGTCATAAAACATATAAAACTATTAAATTCCAGCCAATTAACAATCAATTATCAATTCATTTAAAATTTTTAATTTATTCAATTTAGTCCCTAAAATCGGGACTAGCATAACTGTCAATCTATAGCTACGGATTAAAATCTGATTTCACATATACTCATTAGATCCCTACTTTCTATTCCTACCAAAATTTCATACCAATTTTTCATTTTATTTAGTTTGGTCCCTAATGTACGAAACTTACAATTAAGCTTTAGAATTTAGTCATTTTCATAATCTAAGTTTAAAACCTATCAATTTGACACCAATTTCATTCAATTCTGAAGAAAGGAAACTTTCAAAAACTTTAAAAAATTTACAAATTAGTACATGGACTATTTAAATCAAGCTCTCACGATAAAAAAAATCCATAAAAATTACATGAAAAATAGTTTGATTACCTTTAATTTTTGGAATGGTTGAATGCTTCTCTTCTAACAATGGTGTTTTTCTTTCCTAGCTAAGCTTGAATGGTGGAAGAAGATGATATATTCATCTTTCATCACATTACCATGCTATTTATATTATAATCAACTTTTAATTAATCTTAATTAACAATTTTAATTATTTTATTTAATTAATTCATCGTTAATTTAAACTAAATCTCCATCATCATTATCATCTACTACAACATTTTAACTTTTAGTTTATTTACCATTTTGATCTTTTGGATAATTTCTATCTAAGTCTCCAAACCTTTTTCTAATTAAAAATCTATAGAGATTAAACTTTTATAATTTAGTCACTAGGCCTTATTTAACCACAAATTCGATTGAATTACTTAACTGAATTTCAATTCATCTATATACTAACTCCGTAAATATTTAATATTTACGAACTCGATTTATGAAAACAATGTCTTGAAATCGCATTTTCCAGCACCATTAAAAACTAGGTCATTATTAAAAAGAATAAAGATGCTTCAGGGGAATGACTATTACAAGGGACAGAAGCGATAATAAAGTTATTATTTGTAGAATACTTCATGCCAAATCTAAGCTACAAGTATATTACTAGTTTATCCCATCCTACTCTACATGTGTGAGCAAATCATTCAAAATTGTAGGTTGATAAACAATGAGATGAGATGGTGGAAATCCTTAGAGGAAAATCAAAGACAAATTGGAAGATTTTTCCAGCATTTAGTGATATCCAACATTTATTGCAGGACTTTATGCTAGTTGAGACAAGACAAAGTGACATGCATTGGGTAAAATAGGTGAGAAAGTCGATAAAGAAAGCAGTATATATAGAAATTTGATTTAGTTTAGCTTAAATTTTGAATTGCTAGATGAAGCAAAATATATGTATACATATATATATATAGTATCATTGTAGAAGGTTCTTTGATGGAAAGAGGAAGCATTGTAAACAAATGAGCAAGATGTACCGAAAGAAAGCAAATAGAAAGATTGGAGCAGATTCAATAACACTAAGCTCAATAGCAAGTGGTGGTTGGTAAGGTGGAGAAAGGAAAATGTGGTTGATGATAATGCTAAACAAAGAAACAAACTTAGAGAATTTTAGAGAAAGTTTTAAGGGTCAAAATGCTAAAGTACCCAAAAAGTCTCTTCACTAGTTGTGAAGGGCACCTATTTATAGTGTCTCAAAAATAGGAGTTATAAAGTTAAACAATTAATACGAGTGATGAAATTAATTTTCAGTTACAATGGTTTTAATGGTTAAAAGGGGATGGTGAATAATGTAAGAAGAGATCACTATATTTATGAAAGAAGGAAAAAGAACTTAATGTTATAAGAAAATGCTAAGAGGAAACCTCTAACTACCTTCATATTTGATCCATCAAGTCAAACTCTCCAATTCATTCTAAGAGTGAAGATAACCCAAGAACCCTACCATAACCTTGGAAATACAAGACAAGGGTTGTTCTTAGAAAAAGGATTATTCTGACTTGTTCAAAATGTGAGTTGCTTAACGGTGATGTTTTTCTTGAAAGAGCTTATTTTGAATAACGACTCTTCTTAAAAATATAGGTATTCTAAATAGGAGTTTTTCCAAACCAAGAGCGAAGCCAAAAAAATTTCCTGGGGGCAAAACTAAGTTGTATATTTTTATAAGAGTTAAATGTAATTTTACAATTTTAATAACTTATATCTTTATAATTTTTAAAGGACTCGATAAAAAATATATCATTTTGGAGGGTCAAAAGTGGAATTTTTATTATAGGAGGTCGCCCTTGTTCCAAACAACCGCTGTTCTGATTATAGATATTCCTGGAACACAATATTCTAAACAAAAGTTGTTCTAAACTTTAGTTCTCAACAAAAAAATGTACTTAAATGACAACTACATTGGATGGCAGTTGTTCTAAACTAAAACATTGTATTGCACATAGCTATTCTTAAACAACGATTGTTGTGAACAATAATCATTCTAAACAATAGTTGTTTTTCGAAAGAGATATCAAGTGAAACGATGATGCTACTTGTTCTATGCTTGATAGCTCAATTTCCTGAAATATAAATATTATTTATCTCAAGGATGAGTAAAATATTAGTAGTCGAAACTGAGTATCTACATTTTATCGCATTTATGAGAATTTTTAGTAGAAATTCTCATGTAAGAAGAGTGTAATGACATAACAAAAAAATTCATATATATATATAAGAATTTCTTCTTCTTTTTTTAAATGAATTTGCATGAAATTTTTTTATGAAAAAAATCATCCATAAATTTCAAGTATATGAATGAGTTCTCAAACAACTAAGAAAAGCATGTGATAACTTTTCTCTAAAAATTTGAGAATAATAAATCATCAATTTTCTTTTAAAAACATGTAACATAACATTATCTTTCCAAAAAGGCCTATTATAGTGCTTGTCTAAAAGAGTAAGAACAACTTATAATATTGACTCTTAAAAAGTTTAGGCATAATATGTTGTACTCGTTTTTTAAAAATAAATTAATAGCCATCGTTAGCATATATATTAATGGAATTAAAAAGAAAAACTAAAAATCAAGTCTTTAGACAACTAACAAAATTAGGGGATTGCTTGACGCAGTTCTTCATTTTTTTTTTAATATATTTATAATTGTAACGACTCGAATTTTAAAGTTATCAGAAAAATATATTTTCGAGTCTCTGTTTCTGAAAAATAGATTAGTAAATAATTATTAAAAATATTTATGAAGTTAGTCGAGTGGTTAATTAGAGTTTAATTAAGTGAATTTAGCTTAATTAAAGATAATTGGATAAAAGGATTAAATTGAATAAGTGTGAAAGTTTAATTATAGATTAAAAGAAAATAAAAATGACCAAAATGGCAATTATGCCATTTAGCATAAATGAGGCGGCATATAAAGTAAAAATCTAAAATTTCTACTTAGATTTTAATTATAAAATATATATATTTATTAATAATAAATTATATTAAATTAATTTATTATAATTATATTACAAGATAATTATATGATAAACAAATTAAATTGTGACAAATGTGGGATAAAAATAAAATACATGTGTAATAAATATTATACATACATTTGTAATATATGTATGTATTTATTTATTATTTAAGTAAATAATTAATGTTATTGTTATTATTAAATTAATATTATATTATGAAATAAATTAAATAAAGACAAATGTATGGTAAATAAAATATACAAGTGTAATACATATATTTGTACAATTGTAGTATATTTTATTTAATTGATTTTTATATGAAATAAATAAAATAAATAAAAGAAAGAAAGACAAGTGTATAAAAATGATTTGGTACAAGTGTAATAAATATTATACATACATTTGTAATACATGTATGTATTTACTTATTATTTAAGTAAATATTAATGTATTTATTATTATTAAATTGATATTATATGATGAATAAATTAAATAAAGACAAATGTGTAGATATGATTTGATACAAGTGTATAAATAAAAATACATACATTTGTAATATATGTATTTAATTATTAATAGATATTTATTAATTATAAAAGATATTTATAAATTAAATAATTATATTATAAGATTTTTATGTAATAAATAAATTAAAACATGACAAATGTATGATGACGATATGTTACATGTGTAAATATAAGTAATATTACAATTGTAATAAATATATTGATTATTAAATAGATATTTAATAAGTTATTATATATATATATATAAAGAAAAAAAAGAAAAAAAAAAGAATAGAAATGAAGAAACAAAGCAAACGAAACAGAGAGCAGGGGAAAGGAAAGAAAGAAAAAGAGAAAAGAAAGAAGAAAAGAGAAAATTGAAGGTTTGAAGCTTGGAAGTTTAATAGGTAAGCCAATTTAGCCTTTTTTACTTAATTTTGATGTTTTGGAAGCTTTGAAATAAGATTTTGATGAAATTAAATTAATATTTTGAAAGTTATTAGATTTCTAAATATTGTTCATATTGAATAAAAAGATGAATTAGGGGTTAGATTGATAGGAATTCAAGTTAGAAATGAAATAAGGATTGAATTGTAAAGTAATTCATAAATTTTATATTGTAGGGACTAAATTGATGAAATTTCAAAATTAGGAAAATATGCTGAAAATTTAATAGTTAATGAAATTTCAAAATTAGGAAAATATGCTGGAAATTTAATAGTTAAGTATGAGTTTGGACAAAATTTGAATAGAAATGAAGTATGATTTGAGATAGAAAAAAATAAGTGAATTTAGTTAATATTAAATTGAAAATAAAGTAGAAATTGAATAGAAATTGTATTAATTAGATATAAATTAGTAGTGAATTAACGAATATGAATTGTTTTAATTCTCGTAGCTAATGTTGTCTCGGGAAATCTCGGCTAAGCAAGGAAAAATAGCAAAGACAACGAGAGTTAGCTCGAGAAAATACGGTTTGTATTTCTATAATCCGAACTTAGTCATTACTTGTTATATTTATATACATATGGCAATTGTTAATGTTAGAATTATGATGTTTTAAAATTAAAATGGATTGATTTTGGTATGCGATCAATCTATTGAATTTATATTGATTGAATTATATAATAAATATGATTTATGTAAAAATTTGAATATTGAATGAATGTTATATTGAAAAATATATTGATTGGAAATATGATGAAATTGATATGAATATATGAGATTTGTGATATTTGAATATTTGATATTGAAAAGTAAATTGAATTGTGTTGAATTATGAATTAATATGAGTAATTGAAATATATTTGTTGAATTGAATGAAAATGTATGAAATTATAAAAATGTGTGAATATATGTGATTATTAGAATGGTATATTGATGAAAGAATTATTGAAATTGGAAAAGTAAAATAATACCCTATTAACTTGTCGGACTAGATTGGATACAAATGGCATGCCATTGGATTTGTGATGTGATGAGGAGATTTGCAGTTCGGCCGAGAAGATGTTTCAGTTATTATATACTTCGGTTTATCCGAAGAGGCATTTAATGCCTTATTGGTGTGTTTGGGAGGATATATTATACTGGTATGTTATGGAGGATTTATAATATTTCGGGTGTGTTTGGGTTGGATATTCTGGTGTGTTTGGTTGAATCCATGTATCCGTCTAAGTCCGAGTCATGTTAATAGGGGTTATTAAATATAACAGTGATCAGATTGTTACTAAATGAAGAATTGAAATGTGGATCAAACACACGAATCGTATTATCTGATGAAAGCTATCTCGGGATAGCAAGTCGATTTGATATGAATGGTAATGATCATTATTGAAATGGATATGTACAAAGATAATCGATTGAAAAGTGAATAGTTGAATATAGTTTATTGAAATTAAACAGTGAATTAAAGAATGATTGAGACAAATGAATCATGTAGCTCTGGATTGGATAAAAGTGAATATTATAATTGTTTAATGACTTGTGAATAAATCGTGGAAAGCTATATAGGTTAGTAAATGAAAAGAATGGAATAAATAATAATGGATTTATTTAAGAATTAAACAATTATATTATTGTGTTTATTATATGATTTGTATAGAATTTATATGGTAAGTAGTTGAAATTTATCAATGAAATAAATAATTAAATAATTGTAATTGTTACTATAATCTTAAGTATTTGTTATATTATTAAATGTTCGGATTATAGAAATACCACTGAGTATACCTATACTCAAATGTCACGTTTGTTTCGTGCAGCAGTTGAGTAAAGATAGAACGTTGAATCGGCATCCCAGGCCGATCTTGAATTCAATAAGGTAAAGTGTGTTAATGATTGGCAATGGCATGTACCTAGAGTGTATTATGTGTGTGTCATTTTGAAATTTTAAATGTAAGGATGAAATAAATAGATCTAGGTTTGGTTATGATATATAATAGAATTAAATATTGGATAATATGTAAATGTTTAAATTTGGCAAATTATGAGTGTATCTGGTTGTGTTGGTATTTATGTGTATATTAATTATAAATATCTGATAGGTCAAGTAATACTCCGTAACCCTGTTTCGAGGACAGTTTGGGGTTAGGGGGTGTTACAATAATAATATTATAAAGTAATTAAACAAATAAGTTAAGTAAGTATTGAGAATTAATATTTTGATTTTTGGGTTTATAAATAAAAAAATTTATGTCGTTGAAAATTTCAATTTCATATAACAAAAAAAAATTTAGACTTGAGTTCTCTTTCAAAATTGAAGTTGAACATTGATGATAATAATTTTTAGAGTATTGTCAATTATTGTAAACAAATTTTTATAAAAAAAAATTGAAATATTCTCAAGTGTTGTTACTTCATCAAAATAAAGGTAATTTGAGTATATAAAGATATATAGTTCTGTTTTCTTGTTTATGAAGTTGTGTATGCGACTTTCCATAATAACTAAGAAGTTTTTCCTAAACATATTTTATAAATTATAAATGCTTACATGGTACATATAAAAGAGAAAGAGCATGTATATTAGAAAATTGTAATGAATTTCCCTAACTACTTGTGTGAAAATAAAATAAAATAAAATAATAAAGAACACACAGATTTTACGTGGAAACTCTTTCGAGGGAAAACCACGGGCAGAAGAAAAGAAAATTCACTATGTCGAATTCAAATCATTACAAGAGGAATAAATTATGTCTATTTATAGGCTTGTAAAGCCATATTCTAGTAAGACTGAAATACCTTATTCTAATCAATATAAAATAGATGGAGTTTAATAAACCTGATTCTAAAATAAAATAAAAAAAGTGTAGTTCTAAATGGATTTTACTTTTATTTTATTTTACCACTGTATTTTTTTAAATAAGGATTCAGGTCATTTAATTCTAACAATCTCCACCTTGACACGAATTCTCAATGAACAAGTTCTTTATCATGAACTTTCAACGAACAAGTTCTCAATCTTTTCCATAAAACCCCTTAAGGGTTTAGCTTCAACAATGAGCACCAACTAAGTCTAAACAATGCTCAAACTTGGTTATAGGAAGTGACTTAGTCATCATATCAGTAGGATTTTCATGAGTTCTAATTTTGCTCACAACAATATCACCACAAGCAATAATATCACAAACAAAATGATATCGAACATCAATGTGTTTTTTTCTCTCATGAAACATTTGATATTTTGTAAGGAAGATTGCACTCTGATTGTCACAAAATACTGTATTGATTTGAAAGTCTTCATTGAGTTCACTAAAAAGTTCTTTCAACCAAATAGCTTCTTTACAAGCCTCAGTAATCGCCATGTACTCAGCTTCAGTGGTAGACAAAGTGACTATAGTTTGCAAAGTGGCTTTCCAACTGATTGCACAACCTCCGATTGTAAAGACATAACCTGCAAGAGATCTTCTTCTATCAAGGTCTCCAGCAAAATCAGCATCAACATACCTAATGACTCCATCTCTAGTTCTTCCAAATTGTAAGCAAACATCAATAGTACCTCGTAAGTATCTTAAAATCCACTAAACCATTTTCCAGTGCTCTTTATCGGGATTCGCCATGTATCTGCTAACTGCACTGACTGCATATGATAAATCTGGACGTGAACAAACCATAACAAACATGAGAGATCCCACTGCACTGGAGTATAGAACATGTGACATGTACTCAATATCATCATCTAATTGTGGAGATAAAACCGATGAAAGTCTAAAATGGGCTGCTAAAGGAGTACTAATAGGCTTAGCACTCTGCATATTGAACCTGCAAAAAACTTTTTCAATGTACCCTTTCTGACTTAGGTACAATTTACTTGCTTTTCTATCTCTGAGAATCTCCATTCCAAGTATCTTCTTTGCTGGTCCTAAATCTTTCATCTCAAATTCTCCACTTAGTTGGGCTTTGACCTTTCTTATCTCTCCTTTATCTTTTGCTGCTATCAACATGTCATCAACATAAAGAGGTAGATACACGAAAGAACCATCACTGTTTTTCTTAAAGTAAACACAACTGTTAAAACTACTTCTTTTGAAATCATGAGAAATCATAAAGGAATCAAACCTCTTGTACCATTGTCTTGGTGACTGTTTCAAACCGTAAAGGGAATTTTTCAGCAAGCAAACATAGTCCTCTTTTTCTGAGACTGTAAAACCCTCTGGTTGTTGGATGTAAATATCCTCCTCAAGTTCTCCATGCAAAAATGCAGTTTTTTCATATAACTGCTCAAGCTCCAAATCATGCATGGCCATAATAATAAGCAAAGCTCGAATCAAACTATGCTTCACAACTGGGGAGAACACATCTGTCAAGTCCACTCCTGGAATTTGACTGTAACCCTTTGCAACAAGCCTTGCTTTATATCTGGGTTCTTCAACTCCTGGAGTCCCTTCTTTCTTTTTAAACATCCATTTACAACAAACAACCTTTTTACCTTTAGGAAGTTTCACAAGTTCCCATGTTCTATATTTGTGGAGTGATTTCATCTCTTCTTGCATAGCAAACATCCACTTTTTTGAGTCTTCACAGCTAACTGCCTCAGATTAATTAGATGACTCTCGATTTGTATCTATATCTTCAGCCACATTTAAAGCATAAGCAACTAGATCAGCCTCGGCATACTTCTTTGGAGGTTTAATTTCTCTTCTAGTTCTGTTTTTGGCAATAGAGTATTGTGGTGAAGAAGCAACTCTATTATCAATTTTTGTACTAGCTTGAGGAGTCGACTCTATATTAATCTGATACTCTACCTACTTTTGATTTTTTTTATTAGAAGAGTCTTTAAGAGATAAGTTAGGTAACATTTCATAAAAAACGACATCTTTGCTAATCACAACTTTTCTATTTTTAGGACACCATAACTTATACCCTTTTATACCGGCTTTATAACCAAGAAAAACACATTTAATGGATCTCGGTTCCAATTTTCCATTATCAACGTGAGCATACATAGGACACTCAAAGATCTTTAAGTCAGAATAATTAGCAGGATTACCAGATCATACCTCTTATAGAATCTTTTTCTCAATGGCAACGGATGGAGATCGGTTGATTAAAAAACATGCAGTAGAGGCTGTTTCTGCCCAAAATGACTTCGGTAAGTTGGCATTTGACAACATACATCGAACATTCTCCATGATTGTTCTATTTATTCGTTCTGCAATGCCATTTTGCTATGGAGTATGACGAACTGTCAAGTGTCTCACGATCCCTTCTAACTTGCACAGTCTATTAAACTCATCAGAATAGAACTCTAAGCCATTGTCTATGCTGAGGTATTTTATTTGTTTTCCATTCTATTTTTCAATCATAATTTTCCAAGACTTAAATTTGGAAAACACATCGCTTTTCTGCTTCAGGAACAATGCCCAAACTTTTCTGGAAAAATCATCAATAAAGGTTAGCATATAATTAGCTCCACCTCTTGAAGGCACTCTAGATAGCCCCCACAGATCAGAATGAATATACTCCAACGTTTCCTTCGTGTTATGAATTCCTCTGGTGAATCAAACTCTTTTTTACTTCCCAAAAATACAGTGCTCACAGAATTTCAGTTTGCAAATTCATTGGTATCAAGAAGTCCTCTTTTGCTCAATTCTACCATGTCATTCTCACTCATATGCCCTAGGCGCATATGCCAAATTTTAGTAATATCATCATCTGACAAGGAAGAGGAAATGACAGCTGCATCACCAGTAACAGTAGAACCCTGCAAAACATATAATTTGATAGTCTTTCTCTGCCCTTTCATCACAATAAGGGAACCTTTGGAAATCTTTAAAACTCCACTTTCAGTTGTGTATCTGTACTCTTTTGAATCAAGAGTACTTAACAAAATTAAATTTCTCTTCAATTTTGGAACATGTCGTATGTCACTAAGTGTTTTGACAACTCCATCAAACATCTTAACTTTAATTGTTCCAACACCTGCGATTTTACATGAAGCATTATTTCCCATCAAAACAACACATTCAGACACTATTTTGTAAGTTGTAAACCAATCCCGATTGGGACTCATATGGAAGGTGCAGCCTGAATCAAGTATCCATTCCTCATTCATTTTAGAATTGTTGACAGAAGCGACTAGAAGTTCACCATCACTGTAGTCTTCTACAACATCAGTTTCACCGAAATTTTCTGGTTGTTTTTCCTTTTGATTCGCAGCCTCTCCTTTAATCTTGTTCTGTAGTTTATAACACTCAAATTTAATATGCCCTTTCTTCTTACAGAAATTACAAGTTTTACCTCTGTTTGAAGACTTCGATCTACCATTAGATTTACTGCGAGGATTTCGTTCCTGTTTCCATCCACGATCATTATCAGCATTCCGATCTTGTCTCTCACGAACAATGTGACCCTCTTTCTGAGAGTCGGGTTTAACCACAAGATGTTTCATCTTATCATACGAGGTCAAAGAATCATAAACCTCATCAACTGTAAGAGACTCGTGGCTATATAAAATAGTGTCTCTAAAGGTTTAATAAGACGGGGGCAACGGACAAAGTAGAATCAACCCTAGATATTCCTTATCATATTGAACCTCCATGGCCTCCAAGTTTGAGAGAATTTCTTTAAACATTGTTAAGTGTTCGTGTACAGATGCACCTTCCTCCAAACGATGAGCATAAAGATGCTGATTCATATGTAACTTGCTTGTTAGAGTTTTCGACATACATATTTGTTCCAGCCTCTTCCATAATACAACGGGGTCTTCTCCTTCATAACATCCTACAAAATTTCATTGGACAAATGCAGATGTAATTGTGTTAACACCTTTCAATCTTTACGTTTCTTCTCTTCATCTGTTAATGTCGAAGGCATCTTATCTATCCCTAGTAGGGCATCCTCTAGATCCATCTGCGTAAGAATTGTTTGCATCTTAATCTGACACAATGCAAATCTGGTGTTGGGATCCAACAGCAGAATTTCATACTTCAAAGATGCCATTATGGTGATCGAGATGAACTACCCGAAAGCTCTGATACCAATTTGTGAAAATAAAATAAAATAAAATAAAATAAAAAATAAATAATACATAGATTTTACGTGGAAACCCTTTCAGGAAAAAACCACGGGCAGAGGAGAAGAAAATTCACTATGTCAAATTTAAATCATTACAAGAGGAATAGACTATGTCTATTTATAGGCTTGTAAAGCCATATTCTAGTAAGATTGAAACACCTTATTCTAATCAATATAAAATAGATGGAGTTTAATAAGTTTTAAAAAACCTTATTCTAAAATAAAATAAAAGAAGTGTAGTTCTATATGGATTTTACTTTTATTTTATTTTACCACTGTATTTTATTTAAATAAGGATTCGGGTCATTTAATTCTAACAACTTGTAAATAAAAAATTGAGACAAGACAAAGTGACATGCATTTGGTAAAAGAGGTGAAAAAGTGGGTAAAGAAAGCAATAGATATAGAATTTTGATTTAGTTGACTTTAAATTTTGAATTGCTAGATGAAGCAAAATATATGTATACATATATATATATATAAAGTATCACTGTAGAGGGTTTTTTGATAGAGAGAGGAAGTATTATAAACAAGTGAGCAAGATGTACCGAAAGAAGGCAAATAGGAAGATTGGAGTAGATTCAATAACACTAAGCTCAGTAGCAAGTGGTGGTTGGTAAGGTGGAGAAAGGAAAATTTTGTTGATGATAATGCTAAACAAAGAAACAAGCTGAGAGAATTTTAGAGAGAGTTTTGAGGG
Organism: Gossypium longicalyx; assembly: GCA_025698465.1. Taxonomy (NCBI): domain Eukaryota; kingdom Viridiplantae; phylum Streptophyta; class Magnoliopsida; order Malvales; family Malvaceae; genus Gossypium; species Gossypium longicalyx. The sequence continues at coordinate 87,308,370 of CM046995.1, forward strand.
TCAGAATGCCAAAGTGCCCAAAAAGTCTCTTTATTAATTGCGAAGAGCACCTATTTATAGTGTAACACCTCGAATTTTAGGGTTAGAAGTTTTGAGCTTTGTAGTTGGGGTCTGTGAGGGTAAACTGTTGTGTTAATTTTTGCGTTTTAGTGTCAGAATGAGTTTGCTAATTCAATGGTTGTATGTGTGTTAGTTTACCTTTAGGTTTTGGATTTGACTCCTCGTGTGTCTTTGATGGAGTAATTTTATTTTAGATTTGTTTTTTTAAGTTGCTAAATTTTTTCATAATTTATTTATTTATTTAATTTTAGTTTTCATTCTAATTTTGAAAATAGAAAATCTCAAAAAGAGTGGCACGTTCCTCCCCTTTTCTCCATCTTATTCTTTGTGACTTTTTAGTTTTTTCCCCTTCATCAAAGAAAATATTTAGTTCTCTTGATTCTTTGCTTCTTCCGTCTTATCGTTGTTGTCGTTTGTCAATGGAGTTTTGTTCTCGGGTGTTCGTTAATTAGAAGAGAAGAAGGTAGTTTTTGCATTTGAGAGTTTGATAATATCTCTTTCATTTTCTATATTGTTATTGAAGTGGATTTTTCATTAATTGGTTGTTTAACTGAGGGTTCTGAATGGTTTGGTGGAGTGAATCGAACGGTTTTAGTGTTGGGAATCGCAATTTAAGGTGTGTGTTCAGAAACTGTTCCATATCGTTATCAAAACTCTGATTTGTTTCTGTAAAATTTAACACGTTTTGTGTGTTTTTGAAATTGATCAATTGAGGTGTCGATTGTTGTGGTATTGCTCAAAATTCTGTTCATTATTATGTGTATTTCTTGGTTATTGAGGGTTAGGGATCATTTCGATATCAAAGGCACGTTTTGCAACTTATTTTGGTGTGGTTTCATGACCACAAGGGCGGTCCACACAGCTGTGTACAATTGGAAAATTAGGGTTTTGGACGAATTTTGGTGCCATACGATCGTGTGGCTAATTTTTAGGGATTTAGTTGATATTCACACGGGCATTTGTTTTGGACACACGGTCGTGTCCCACACGCCGTGTCTCCTCTACATTTAATTTTTGGCATTTTTGGACAAAGAGTTACATGGGCTACTCACATGGTCATTAACTAGTTCACATGGGCTTGTGCCTTCTCCACACAGGCATGTGCAACTTGCACACGGGAATGTAGACCCTCACACGATCGTGTTGACCTTTACAAGGTTTAGGTTTTTTTTCCCACGACCGTGTGGCACTATTTTGTAGTTTTTGTAACTTTTCGCAAAATATTTCGTTTAGGTTCTGGGTCAATTCTTTATGCATTTAAGCTCTGTAGGTGTGTGTGTGGGTAATTATTTTGGTCTAAATGTGGTTATGAATAGGCATTCATAATATTTAAATTTTGGGATTTGTATAAAAACATTGTGATATGGCAAATCAGTTTGGACGTTATTATGAGTGTTGAGATGTGATAATAGTGTTATTATGATTAGCGTGTCTGCTACGTTCTAACTAAATTCAAGTATATCTGATTTCTAACCTGTACAACCGAATATGTGTGCTCTTGTTGGTTGCAAGTTCGTATGAATACTATGTGTATTTTTGCATTTGCATTTGAATTTGAATTTGGGTTTTGGTTGTGAAGAGAAGGAAGACTGATATGATATAACAGTTTTAACTACAACACATCTGTGTAGTGGTTTACCGTAATGTACTGTTCATATGCTAGCTCAGTTGCATATTAACACCTCAGTGGCTTAGTTCCACATATGTGGTGTGTAAGGTGGATGGCCTTTCAAGGTCCTATGTGGTGTGCAGGGTTAGTTGGGCTTGATATAGCTCATAGGTGGTGTGTAGGGCGATCGTAGTGGTGTTCCGTTGGTAGGGTGGGTTGTTTTTGACTTGTTGCACCCATTTTGCATCTGAACATACATCAGTTTGTCTGAATAATATGTTAGTTTGTGTTTTAATTAAAACGTGTGATTATTTCATTTTTTTGTTGCGAAGCTAATGGTAAGATAACGTGTTTTAGTACTTCCATGTGTATGGAATTGGTTTTTACTTTTTTGAATGTATAGGGAAATGGTTTGTATGTTTAACTTCTGGTGTAAGTTTCTTTTAATATAGACAGACTGTATACCATAATTTTGAAATAATTATTTTTGATACTTCGTCTTTTGGTTTTCGCTTCCAGTTCAAACTCATACTAAGCTCGCCTAGCTCACCCCTCTTAGTTTTTCATTTTCAGGTACTCGCATGTTTTGGAGTTGGACTCGGCATCCCAGAGGTCTCAAAGTGACACGTTTTAAAATGAACTAATAAATCTTTTCTTTTAGTTTCCAACTATTTTGGACTGTACGTGTTAAAAAAGGACTATGGTATAAGTTGATTTCTAGAATTCCATAAATTATTTTTTGTTTCGGAATGAACTTTTACATCTGCGGATTTATATTTTTAACGTTTTCAACGTGTCCTGAAATTTTCTGTTTTAGATCCTAAAATATTAAATGATTAAATTTGAATCAAGCAAATTGTGTTCGTAATGAGTTTTAACAAGTTGTTTTGTAAAATTATTTTCAAATCACTTCGGTGATCAATGTAACCTCCAAGATTCGATCTAAACTTCTAGGCTAGATTTTAGGGTGTTACATATAATGTCTCAAAAATAGAAGTTACAAAGCTAAACAATTAATACGAGTCATGAAATTAATTTTCAGTTACAATGATTTTAATGGTTAAAAGAGGATGGTGAAAGGTTTTGTTGGTGATGACGATGGTGAATAGTGAAGAAGATATCACTATATTTCTAAAAGAAGGAAAAAGAACTTAATGTTATAAGAAAAGGTTAAGAGGAAACATCTAACTACCTATAAATATGATCCATCAAGTCAAACTCTTCAAATCATCCCAAGAGTGAAGATAACCTAAGAACCCTACCATATTTCAAGGTTACTTCCATTTCTTCTACTTTGGTGAAGTAGCACTATGTAAAACATCTTTCGCAAAGCATCTTTTGAAATGTAGGATGAGGGTTGTTCTTAGAAAAAGGATTATTATGACTTGTTCAAAATATGAGTTGCTTAATGATGATGCTTTTCTTGAAAGAACTTACTCTGAACGATGACTCTTCTAAAAAACATAGGTATTCTAAATAGAAGTTTTTGCAAACCAAGTGCGAGCCAAAAAAATTTTATGGGGGCGGAATTACATTGTATATTTTTATGAGAGTTAAAATGCAATTTTACAATTTGAATAGCTTATATCTTTATAATTTTTAAAGGACCCAATAAAAAAGTATCATTTTGGAGGGTCAAAAGTGAAATTTTTATTATAGTGGGTTGCCCTTATTTCAAACAATGGTTGTTCTGATTATAGTTATTCTTGGAACACAATATTCTAAACTTTAGTTATTCTCAACAAAAAATATTCTTAAATGACAGTTACATTTGATGGCATATGTTCTAAACTAAAACATTGTTTTGCGCATACTTATTCTCAAACAAGGATTGTTGTGAACAACAATCATTCTAAACAATAGTTGTTTTTCCAAAAGAGATAAAGTGAAACGATGATGCTACTAGTTCCATGTTTGGTAGCTCAATTTCCTGAAATATAAATATTATTTATCTCAAGGATGAAATAAAATATTAGTAGCCGAAACTGAGTATCTACATTTTGTCCCATTTATGAGAATTTTTAGTAGAAGTTCTCATGCAAAAAGAGTGTAATGATGTAACACCCCATACCCGTATCCGTCGCCGGAATAGAGTACGAAGCATTACCGAGAAGCACGAAATACTTACAGATAATTTAAATACATTTTCATAACAATTTGTTTCGATTTCATACTATTTCATATTTAAGCTTTATTCACCAAAGTATTTGAAATATCATCTTTATGCAAATAGCACACATGAGGTACATAATTCCATAATTATGAATGAACACATTTATCAAACATATTCCATGTTTTTATATATATCATAGTTTCATATTTCCATGTATCAATTACTATCACTTCCTCGTATTTCAGACAAATACGTGTAATAATTCATAAATATTCAATTCATTAACTCTTCCTACCAATCACGATTTAAATTGCCAAATCACTTATTGATCCCAATTTCAATGTTCACTAAAATCTATCATATAAATTTGGATGTACGTATTCATCAATAAATTCCATGTACAGATATCATCATCTCATACTTCCACATACATTTACTTTCCACATTTATGAATTCAAATAGCATATACAAGATATACCAATGTATTTCAAGTACGTTTTCATGATATTTCATTTCGAACTCAGATTATTTCATACTAGAAGTTTTCTCATTAACTCATTTGGAATACCAATTCATACGGATAATACACTCAAGGCGTAGAAATATATAATCACAAATGAATTCATTCATCAACCAAGTTTTATGCTCATGTCTCATCAACTCGTATTTCCTTATGTCACATAATTCCATGTAATACTTACCAAACTTCTTCAAATTAGTGAACATCTTACGGAATTGGTCTGCACCGGTATGCACTGAATTTCACTGATAATCACTGATGCCATAGCATAGCTATGGTCTTTTCACTAGAATGTCATAGCTCAGCTATGGTCTTACATCTTATACACATATCACACCAATGCCATATCCCAGATATGGTCTTACACAAAAATCACTTGTCACTTGTAGCCGAAGCTACCACTATTCACTGATTAGGTAGTCGGAGCTACCATTTTTCACTGATCAACTAGCCGATGATCGTGTGGCCAAGCTACCACTTTTCATCGATCGTGTGTGGCCGGAAGCTACCACTTTTTACTTGTCATTTGTCCTTGATCAGATAAGTGTAGCCGAAGCTATCACTTATCACTTTCACTTGTTCTAGATCAGATAAGTGTAGCTGAAGCTATCACTTATCACTTTCACTTATCCTTGGTCAGATAAGTGTAGCCGAAGCTATCACTTATCACTTGTTGCCATGGTCCAACCATGGTCTTTTCCTTCAATTCATCTTGTCACTGAACTGAAATGCTCAATTTGATCATTTATTCAATTTTCTTGTTTTTACATTATTCACGATTTTATCATCAATACATATGAAATAACACATAATGAAATTCATAAAATTAACAAATGATCACTAAAATTTAGCCATATAAACTTAGAAGTTCAATTTTTGTATTATAACGAGAATCATAATTTCATAATAAATATTCCAAATAAAACATTATATCATTTCTAATTCAACACTTATCGATTATAATCGGGAATGTGATCAATTTATACACGATTCATTCATATATATATGTATATTTTTCCTTCTCCTCCTCTCCATCCACATCCTTAGTATAAATAACACACTTGTAAGTAACATTATCCATAATTTTCACTATTTACTTATGTGAATATTCAAGCTATTCATTCGTGTCATAGTCACTAAATTATTTTTATCTTGAGCTACAGAACTCCAAATTAAGATCTATAAATTTTCCCAAAAACTAGACTCATATTTATTCTTACCATAAAAATTTCATAATTTTTGGTTGGGTCAATTAATACAGTTTATTCATTGAAGTCTCTCTTGTTCTGCTGTCTGACAGTTCCGACTCTTCTTCACTAAAAATTAATTATCTCTTCGTACAAGATTCAAATGATGTTTCCGTTTGTTTCTATTGAAAACATACTCATTCAGGATTCTAAACATATAAATTTAAGCCCCTAATTATTTTTATCCAATTTTTGATGATTTTACAAAGTCAGAACAGGGGAACCCGAAATCATTCTAACTTTATCTCACAAAATTTATCACATCTCATGATTTACAATTTCATTGCTTACATCATTTCTTCTATGAGAAACTAGACTCAATAAGCTTTAATTTCATATTTTATTCATCCTCTAATTCCATTTATACAATTTTTGGTGATTTTTCAAAGTTAGACTACTGCTGCTGTCCAAAACAGTTTTAGTGCAAAATGTTGATTTCCATTTTGCCCCAAATTTCACAATTCATACAATTCAGTCCTTGCTCAATTAACCTCTCAATGAAGATAATTTTTTCAATTAATACTTTTCCTAGACATTATAAGTTATTTCATAACTATTGAAATTTAGAATTTCCACATAAAACTCTAACTTCAAACTCTTTTACAATTAGGTCTCAAACATTCACTTTCTATTCAATTCTTTCAATAAAATCAGCATATAAACAATTTAAAGCTCTAATTCCATGCCAAATAATCATATAATTCCTGTACATATTCATAGAAAATTTCAATTTCTTTCATAGAATCAAAAACTAATGAATTCAACAAGTGGACCTAGTTGTAAAAGTCACAAAAACACAAAAATTTCAAGAAATAATCAATAATTGAACTTAATTGAAGTAAAAATATGAAAAACCAGCTTAAGGGAACTCTTCCATGGCGTCTTTGCTGATGAGAATGCAGAAAAATAAAGAGAAATCTAGATAATTCCACTTTAGTCCTAGCTTTATTAAGTAAATTTTGCAATTTTGCAATTTTCCTTAATTCTCCTTATTTTCTTGCTGATTTCATGCCCTTGCCGTCCAGCCCAAATAGACCTTGGGTCTATTTTCCTTTTAAACCCTCTTTCTTTTATCATTTAAGCTATTTAATCATTTCCCATAATTTTACATTTGATACAATTTAGTCCTTTTTGTTCAATTAACTATCAGAACTTTAAAATTTCTCGACGAAACTTTAATACTAGCTTATTAACACTCCATAAATATTTATAAAAATATTTATGGCTCGATTTAAAATTCCTGAGGTCTCGATCCTCGTTTTTGATTCTAATTATTTTAATATTTATTTTTAGTACACTATTCACTATTTCAAAATTTTTCCTAACTTCACATTTAACTTATACCCACTAAATTAATAAGATTTCCTACTTATTTGTCGGATTTAGTGATCTTGAATCACTGTTCTGACACCACTGAAAATTAGGCTGTTACAAATGACATAACCAAAAAATTCATATATATATATATATATAAGAATTTCTTTTTAAAAAATGTATTTACATGAATTTTTTTATGAAAAAAATCATCCATAAATTTCAAGTATATGAATGAGTTCTCAAAGAATTAAGAAAAGCATGTGATAACTTTTCTCTAAAAATTTGAGAATAATAAATCATCACTTTTCTTTTAAAAACATGTAACATAACATTATTTTTTCAAAAAGGCTTATTATAGTGCTTGTCTAAAAAAGTGAGAACATTAATGTATTTTTATACAGCTTATAATATTGACTTTTAAAAAATTTAGGCGTAATATGTTATACTCGCTTTTTAAAAATAAATAAATAGATATCGTTAGCATATATATTAAAGGAATTAAAAAGAAAAACTAAAAATCAAGTCTTTAGACAACTAACAAAATTAGAGGATTGCTTGACGCAATTCTTCATTTTTTTAAATATATTTATAATAATATTATAAAGTAATTAAACTAATAAGTTAAGTAAGTATTGAGAATTAATATTTTAATTTTTGGGTTTATAAATAAAAAAATTTTATGTAATTGAAAATTTCAATTTCATATAACACAAATTTTTTTTTTAGACTTGAGTTCTCTTTCAAAATTGAAGTTCAACATTGATGATAATAATTTTTAGAGTATTGTCAATTATTGTAAACAAATTTTTATAATAAAAAAAAAATTGAAATATTCTCAAGTGTTGTTATTTTATCAAAATAAAGGTAATTTGAGTATATAGAGATATATAGTTTTGTTTTCTTGTTTATGAAGTTGTGTATGCGACTTTCAATAATAATCAAGAAATTTTTCTTAAACATATTTTATAAATTATAAATGCTTACATGTTACATTTAAAAGAGAAAGAGCATGTATATTAGAAAATTGTAATGAATTTCCCCAACTACTTGCAAATAAAAAATTCAAACCCAACTACATATATTTTATTCATAAAACGAATACTACATTTTTTTTTATTATCATTTTTTAGATGGGATAAGTATTTGGCTAATTTTTATAAATATGTTGAAAAAAATTTATTTGAGAAAGTAGGTTGTTGTTTTTTTAATTTATCAATTTATGATGTTTTTGGAGAGAGAAAGGAAAACGTGTCTTATAAGATTGTACAGTGAAAATTAGCCGCATCAGTTTAAAAAGCGCTCTACAAGATACGTTTTCACTAAGAATAATAATTCAATATTTTTAGTCAAGTGGTTAAATGTTAGTGTTTTTATCTTTTAAGTCATAAGTGCGATTCTTATCCAACTCACATTTGTATTTTTTTATTTCACATTGCTTTAATTTTTTTTAATTAATATTTTTAATGCATTAGCTCTTTTCGTTAGATGGCTAGATAATTGTGATTTTATTCTTAACTCTTAAATTTGATTCCTCTTATAAGTATTTTAATATGTATTTTTTATTTCATATTATTTCAAGTTTTTTTTATTTCTAATTAATATTTATAATTAATAAATATATTGTTTTCAAGTTTTTTATTTTTAATTAATAACTATTTTATTTATAAAATTAAATAATAAATATATAATTATTTAAAAACATTAACTAATTCATTAGATATATTTTTCTTTATATATAATATTTATATATCAAATATTTATTTTCTCTACCTATATATAATAAATATTTATTTTCTTTAAAAATACATATTAAAATACTTCAAAAAAAAAAATCAAACTTAATCTAAACCAGTACTCAAAGCTTTAAATACTAAAACTTAAGCATTTTCACTGCAAGACCGTATTCCTCCCTTCAAAAACAAGATAGAATGGCCAGCAGCAACCTTCAACATCTTGTCAAGAATCAGATATAATCCTTTGGTGCAAAAGTCATCGTCTTAATGATTTGACTATAGAATTCGTGACCGCATTCGTCTCACGCAACACATGTTATTTTTTTTATCCCAAAATTTAAGGTCGATATCTTGATTGAGAAAATCTTATATTCAAGATTTAAAAAACTCCAATTGCTTGTTTATATTACACATCTGTAAACACGTTCGTAAGAAAATTCTAATTCACTGTTTTGGAAGACTCATTCTACTTCTGTAAACACGTTGGGCTGCAAATATTGACTAATAGTTTAGTTTTCACCATGGAGAGTGAAGTAGCCATCCATTAATGCTTATATATATCTTATAGAATGACAGCAGCCACGATCAAGCGGTAGCTTTATCTATGGCAGATAATATAATCTCCATGTTTCCTCCATTCAACATCCTCCTTACCATCCTCTTGTTCTCTTTCATAATTACCAGACTAGTGAAAACATTGAAAGCTAAGAAACCATCCCCAAGGCTGCCTCCAGGGCCATGGAAACTACCTCTCATAGGCAACATTCACCAGCTTGTTGCTGTCTCATTACCTCATTTCACTTTAAGGAACTTGGCTCTAAACCATGGCCCCTTAATGCATCTGCAACTTGGGGAAGTCTCCACAGTTGTTATATCTTCCCCTGAATTCGCCGAAGAAGCTATGAGAAAAAATGATATCATTTTTGCTTCCAGGTCCTACCAGTTAGCTCCCAGCATCATATCTTATGACTGTACTAACATTGTATTCTCCCCTTATGGTAGTTATTGGAGGCATCTTCGAAAAATCTGCGTAACTGAGCTTTTATCCGCGCAGCGTGTGAGATCATTCAGAAGAGTTAGAGAAGAGCTGGTTTCCAATCTCATCAAGACAATATCTTCAAGCCAGGGTTCACCAATCAACCTAAGTGACGAAATTTTCTCATTAACATATCGGATAACGGCAGCGATGGCATTTGGTTCGAAATGCAGTGAAGAGGAAAAGTTCAAATCTATCATCACGAAAGTTTCAGAGCTGTCAACCGGCCTTACCCTTGCAGATTTCTTCCCTTCAATTAAAGCAGTTGAGGTGATTAGTGGAATCAGGCCAAAACTTGAGAAGCTACATGGAGAAGCTGATAGAATACTTGAAAATATCATTTCTGAGCATAAAGAGAGGAGGGTTGAAGGAAATGGAAGTGGTGAAGATGAGAAAGACATAGTTGATATGCTTTTGAACCTTCAACAACATGGCAACCTTGACTTTCCTTTATCTTCCAACAACATCAAATCAGTCATCTTGGTATGTTTGCTTTAAATTTTTCATCCTTGAAATACAATACAAGTAATCTGCTGACTTCAAATCCATTTTCAGGACATGTTTGCTGCAGGGAGTGAAACATCATCAATATCTGTTGAATGGGCAATGTCACAACTGCTGAAAAATCCAAGCTTAATGGAAAAGGCTACAGCTGAGGTGAGACAGGTGTTTAATGGCAACGGGTATGTAGATGAAGCACAGTTTGGTGAACTAAAGTTCCTAAAATTAGTCATAAAAGAAACACTGAGGTTACACAATCCAGTGCCTTTAATACCAAGGGAATGCCGTGAGAACTGTAAGCTTGGTGGATATGATATTCCTGCTAATACTAAAGTTCTTATCAGTTCGTGGGCAATTGCAAGAGATTCTAGGTACTGGAGTAAACCTGAGAGTTTTAATCCTGAAAGGTTCCTTGATAGCTCATTAGACTATAAAGGAACAGATTTCCAATATATTCCGTTCGGGGCCGGAAGGAGGATATGTCCAGGCATAACATTTGGTCTTGCTAATGTTGAACAGCAACTAGCACAATTGGTGTACCACTTTGATTGGAAGCTCCCCAATGGAATGAAGTGTGAAGATTTGGATATGACATCTGGACCAGGTTTAACGATAAGAAGGAATCACGACCTGTTTGTTATTCCAGTTCCTTATCATCCTTCACCTCTTCAATAAAAGCGTGCATCAGAAATTAGCCATACTTTAATTTGTTAAACTATGGTTATAATAAACTGTATTGTTTGGCTTAAACTGAAATAATTCACATGATAACATTGACATGGGTCATTTGGACGGTTCTTTCGTTTGCCTTATTCTGGAAATTCATCATTATGATAGACACCATTTCTAGTGATTTCACGTTTGACTTTTTTTTCTTTTTTCTTTTTTCTTTTTTTTATATCATTCAAGTACGACTCACACATTTTCACATGCACATTACTAAACTACCACATAAGCTATTTTGCAGTTGAGGATGGGTGAACAACCTTAGTCAATAAATCCAATGTTGAGGTTCATTTCAGATTTGATTTTGGTTGTAAGAGATTTATACCATGTACAGGGATTGTGATGAACAAAGATTTTGAAAATATATAACCATATTTAGTAATGCTAACAAATGATAAGTGCAGAGTCAAGACACATTACATTCTTAAAAAAAAATACATGTTCGAATTTTAAAAATAACATTATTAAAAAGAGTATGCACGAATGTCAACATAACCCATAAAACTGATATGGAATATACTAAAAAAAATAACCATGGTAATAAATGACCCTTTTAGGTGATAATTCTACTGCAAGTAAGCATACAAAGCCAACCCAGCCGAGACCAAGCACCTGCTGCAGCTTCCACAGGCTTTGGGTTTCTTAAGTTGGTCCATTACTTCAATGCTAAACTACCGAGTATTGTTGATCCATCATCTTGCAGGTAATTTGAAGTTGTATGATTATCCTACTTTCCAAAGGCATATTATGTTATTTGCTTATACAGAGAAGAATCTAAGTAATGGAAGGCATAGATACTGGCTGGTCAGATGCCCTCATTGGCATTGCCCAATACTTATGCGATTTCCTCGGTGGAAGAAAAAAATGGATTAGTGGCACTAGCTATACAACAGGCTATGGTAAATCCCCTCCCCATACACAACTATCTTCAGCATTTTTAAGATGCTTAAATTACAATTCCTACTTAAATTATACTTGCTTTCTTATTTTAGCAGCTAATTTTCTTTTTTAGTTAAGAGATTATATCTAGACTGCTATTTTTTTCCTGACATTAGTAGCTTATGAATGTTTGCTTTTTTTAATTTTTTAATTTATATATATCTTTTAACTTTTTTTCATATATTTTTAAAATTTTATATAATTAATATATTGTAAAAATAAAAAATTCATAAATATATTTATATATATATTTTTACTATTTTTATATAAAATTGTTTTATGTATCAAAATCAAGCTGTATAGTTCGGTTTCCAATGTGTCTTAAGCCTATAATTGAATTAAGTTTGATTCGGGATTTTGTCATTTCAATCAAAAAAATATATATTTAGGGAGAGAATTGTAATTCTAAAATATACGGAGGCCAAGTTTTGTCATTTCACCTTTAACTTCCAACTTGCAGCAAGCAAAATCTTCTTCCCTTCATCGGACATAAGCCTTTTTCCAAAAAGCCCCTCTTGGACTCAATGAAGAGAGCACTCTTCTGTTGGGGTTTCTCTTCATCCTAATCCATATTTGTTTAAACAAGTTTTGATTTTTTGTTTTAGATTATTGGTTTATTTTTATTGATGGAAATGGCACTCGAATCCTCAATTCTCAGCAAACCAAATTTCTTTTCTTCAACAAAGTCCTCAGCTTTCCTGCTTTTTAATCGAAATTTGAAGTACCTACCAAAATTTTTATCCAAAACTAATCACTACCCAGCTCCCATTATCTCAAGCTTTCCCAACCCCCGTGTTGTTAAAGCCTTTGGGGTGCCAAAAACTGGTACTTTTGGAAGTCAATCACGTTTAGGGTCGTTAATCGAAGAAAATGAAGAACTGGGAAGTTATCAGAATTTGATTTTTGTGAAAAGAGGAATTTTAGTGGCAATGGTTTGTGGTGTATTGGCCTTTGGTTGTAAAAGAGTGTTTGCTGTAGAGGGAGTGGTTAATGCTGGATATGGAGTGATTGGGCAGTCCATATTATTGTTGAAGAATGCTTGGCCAAAGCTATCTATGCTTATTAAAGTGTTCAAGGAGCAAGGTTTGGTCTTGACAGCGCTTTTGGGTCTCTCTGCATTCTTCTCAATGGCAGAGACGGCTATAACCACATTATGGCCTTGGAAGGTGTTGATTTCTTTGCTTGGTTTTATATTCGTTGAATGCATATTTTTGGTTGTTCATGATGGAAATTAGAGTGCAAGAATGTTGATGCAAGTTTAAAAGAATGCATATGCTTGTCTTAGGAATATGTTAATTTTCTTGATTGTGGTGCAAATTTCCTTGGTGACTTGATATATTCGGCCTAAGCTAATACTATATGAGATTAAATTTTGATTTGCTTTTTAATTCTTGGTATGAATTCCATTTTGTGTTATTAGTGTGTGGATTGAGTTCTAGTGATTTCATCCATCTCCTATAGATATGAGCTCAACTTTAGTACTTTAGAAAATAATCACGTTGTTAATGGTGCACACAAGAGGAGAAATACTATGGAGGAGAAAAAATAACAGTATAGCAACACACTAGAGGGATAAGATAGAGGAGAAGAGAGACTAGAAAGAGGCAAGCAACTTATAGAATAAGCCTAGAGAACAACAACATAAAGTGTGTATCATTCAACTGTGAAACCCAATCGCCTACTTATGTTATTTAGTATTGCATTGTGGTAAATGCTTAAGACAAGTCTTTTGAAGTACAGATTTCAATTTATTTTTTAATTTGGAGAGTGTTGAAGTGAAAATATCATATGCAAATTTTCTTCATTGTGTACTGGTTATTTTTAGTTTGGCATGCCATCAAGCCTTCAAGGAATCTGTTATCCATTGGTCATTTGGTTTTAATCTTGTCAGATACGTGAGCTGGCCGAAAAAGAGTCTGAAGATGGTGTATTCAAGATGCTTCGTAGTGATGTAACTCGGTTTCTTACAACTATTCTTATTGGCACCACGTACTTCTCTTTTCTTGCCATCATCTTGCTATGTTCTGTTCCCATCTTTTCAGCTTAAGCTTCAAAGTAATTCTTACCGTAGGGTTTATTTCTGTACTCAGTGTGGTGAATATTGGAGCTACTGCTTTAGTCACAGATGCTGCAACAGCAATATTTGGGGAAGCTGGCGTTAGTGCAGCAACTGGAGTAATGACTGTGAGTATCAAGAGCCTGTTCTTTGATTCTTTCTTCTTTGTTTTTTTTTTTTCTTTCCGGCGGGGGAGGGGGGGGGGTGGACATGCACATCTTTGAATCTCTCTCATATCATGTATTTATCCTAAACCAGTTAAATAATTAATCAATTAACTTGTGGTTGGCCTGCATGAATATAGACAAGTAACATGACATATAATTGGTGAAATAAATATAGAAACCAGTTAACTTTCCTTTGATGATGCTAGGTTGCCATATTGCTTCTCACTGAGATCACTCCAAAGAGTATAGCTGTTCACAATCCCACAGAAGTTGCCAGATTTGTGGTAAGCTTTTTCTTTTCTCCCTTAATCTTTTGGGTCTTTAAATTTCACTATCTTAAAGTAGCATAGCATTTTCTTCTTCTTATTTTATTTTATTTTTCTCTTTCTATATGCTTCTTGGCTCTCTTGGTACTTTGCTGAAGTTATAATTTCCAAGTTAAAACTAAACTTACTAATTGTCTTTGCAATATTTCTAGGTCAGGCCAGTGGCTTGGCTTTCTGTAATACTATATCCAGTGGGAAGAGTTGTCACATTTCTATCAATGGGAATGCTTCAAATTTTTGGCCTAAAAGGAAAAAGGTAAAGAAAATAATTACCTACATTTAATCTATCTGCAGCTTCTAACTCATCATGCATCTTCATTGTTGTTTCATACCAGTGATTTTGTCAAATTTCAACATTCTTTCATTCTGCTATTTGCTGTTCAAATGCCTTATGCCTTGTATCTTTATTTTCAGTGAACCTTATGTTACTGAAGATGAATTGAAGCTAATGTTACGAGGAGCAGAATTGAGTGGAGCAATAGAGGAGGAGGAGCAGGTATCCTCATATATCGCATGTATAATATAACTCTGATTGAGCTTTTTTAACACATGATAATTTATCTGCAGTGGATAATTTTCTACTACCTTTGGTTTGTGTTATGCCCAATAGATCCAAAGGTATCTTATGTGTTGTTAGAGTAGTCTGTGTGGGGAATTATTTCCTCAGTGGACTTCTCAAACTATGTTGATTGATACTAAGTTATTGTCTAACTTAGGATTCTTTTATCTGTTTGTACATGTGTGTATGTTGCATGTAGCTCACCTGCATGGATGGACCCCCCCCCCCCTCCAAGTTTTTGGGTGGTTTAAAGAGGAGATGCTGAATAAAAAATAAGTAACATCTACAAAGAACTTTTCTGTTTTATACATGTGTTGTGTGTAGCCACCTTAAGAACTTTTCTGTTTTATACTGGTTTCAAAAAACAAATTCTTGAATTTGTTGAAGTGCATAAATTTGAAAGGGTTCAATAGCCATTGGTCCCTCCTGGCTTCATTAGTAGCCAGTCTACTGCATATAGTAAGCCAGTACTTCCACGCCAAAAATGGATTTTTTTAGCCTTTCTTGGTTTCTCCATTGAACTGAAGCTCACAATGATTACAATGTTCCCTCTAATGGTATCTGGTAGAATGCCAATTACAGTCATGTTGCAATCATTGCTCTCAATGTTCCATGGTTATACACAAATCCAAACTGCTCTCTTTGTTTATGGTTCTGGTGTGCTCTTATTGTTGAAATCCCCTTGCAGGATATGATTGAAAATGTGTTAGAGATAAAAGATACTCATGTTAGAGAGGTGATGACACCTCTTGTTGATGTCGTTGCCATTGATGCGAGCTCAACTCTTGTTGAATTCCACAATTTGTGGTTGACTCATCAATACTCGAGGTAATGATCATAGTAATTCACTCTTAGGTTCTTTCTAACTTAAAATAACATGCTAAGAGATTTGTTGACACTTTCGCAGGGTGCCTGTTTTTGAGCAGCGTGTTGACAATATCGTGGGTATTGCATATGCTATGGATCTACTCGATTATGTTACAAAGGTCTCACAATTTCTGGTCTTAATCTTTTTTCTTATCATATGTGACACTTCCTATTAATGTAAGCAACAATACCATAGTGTGCAGAATTATAATCTGTTTGATTTTGAAGGGTGAAGTGCTAGAAAGTACCACTGTGGGAGATATGGCTCACAAACCTGCATATTTTGTGCCTGGTAATTTTGAAGCTTATATCTTCTGTTTGTTTCGTGCTTTGAGCTAATGTGCAGATGAATTTTGCCTTTCTATCTCTGTATCCATTTGGCCAAATGGTAGCTTTTACTCCCTTTTTTTTACATTGTGAACATGTCATGATGGATTATTTTATGAGAAGCTATTTCAAATAGAATCATCAATTTCTTTTACAGATTCAATGTTAGTCTGGAATCTTCTTAGAGAGTTCCGCATTAGGAAGGTTCACATGGCTGTTGTTCTTAATGAATATGGTGGAACAGTTGGAGTAAGTGCAATGAATTTCTGACTTCATTTTGAATTGAAATTTGTATTCTTTAATGATTCTTACCTGTTGAAGTACCTCAAAGTAAGATGGCATTTGTAAAAATGCACTTATATGGATTAAGGTGTTATGTGGAAGTACTTCAATAACTTAGCTAATAGCATGTTTTATTCCCATTCAAAGTAGCATCATTGATTTGTATGGCTTAACTTTAAACGATTATCTATTCAACAATAACATGGGATTAAACATGGAAAAGTTTTCCTGTAGTTGAAAAGTTGAATAAGCTGTCAAGTATTTATGAATCCCTTTAACTCTTGTTAAAAATTCATTGAGGCAGAGTATTTATATGCTCAAATGTTAGCAAATCCATCACCCAACTACTAATCTGCATTTATGCCTACCCTCGCTCTCTTTTCTATTTCTCCTTGTATTCTTTTATCTCATGTTTTTATGCTGAAACAGCTAGTCACCTTAGAAGATGTGGTAGAGGAGATTGTTGGTGAAATTTTCGATGAAAATGATTCAAATGTAAGTCTTAATACATCTTTGATGACTTTATCAATGACTTAGTTCTTCTGCTACACACTTTAATTCCTAATCATTTATATTTGTTCAAAATTCTGCATTTCATTATTCCACCATAAGGGGATGCTTGTGAAACTTGTCAAAGTAGTCCAAAATGAGTTAATATGATTGATTCACGTCATTTTTTTGCTCAATGGTGGGCTTTTTCTGGTTATTAAGCATGTTGACATTGCATATCTTCACTTTCTCAAGATTTGGAAACTTAATGAGGATCTAGTAATACTAATTCATGATTATGCTATCAGTACTTATGTGTACCATAATAGCTTGTGAATTTAATTTTCAAATCCCTTTGACCTGAATTTTTTTTCCTGCTATGACAGGAGGAGATCCAGAAGAAAACCGGCTACATTGTAATGCGAGCAGAGGGGATTTTTGATGTTGATGCCAATACATCTATTGATCAACTTTCTGAAGATCTGAATATCAAAATGCCTGAGGTATGTTACTCAGAGTACTGATTTATTGATATAAATCCTCACACATGAGTTCTCATTCTACTTGCAAGTTTCTTCTAGTATAGTTGAAATGTTCATGGATGTGCTCTAGATGAAAAGAGCTTTGAATTGGACCTCCCCTCACTCTATGAACTTACATTTTTATTTCTTTCTTTTTTCTGTTTTATAGGAACATCAATATGAGACAGTGTCAGGTTTTGTCTGTGAAGCATTTGGATATATACCAAGGACAGGTGAGAGTATTAAGGTAGTCCTTGAAAAGGGAAATGAAGAAGAAGATGATGAGAATGCTGAAGCTGGATCTGATCAGCAAGATATGAAGGAAAGGCATCAAATTTATAAACTTGAGGTATGGTTTGAACCTTTGTGCCATATGTGTTTTGCATAGCATTTCTTTTCTCTCCTTTTTGGGAATGATTAAAATTGTCTGAGTACTTACTAATGTCATTGCTTATAAATATTCCTCACTGGAGTGTTAGTTTGATGCGTACAGAATGAATGCAGTTAGAATTTGTGACATCTGGAAATGAATCAGAATCTCTGAACCAAGTATAGAACAGTTAAATTGTCAATCATTTAGTTATTGGAATTAGAATGAACTAAGTTACTACTATGATATATCCTTGTAAATCCAAGTCTTCTACCTTACTGGAATTAGAATGAACTAAGTTACTAATATGATATATTCTCATGACCCTACCTAGCCAGCGGGGTATGAGCTGTGTCATGAGAATATAACCCAGAATTGTCCTCTTTGAGTACCCACAGGCCCCGCAAGGTTTTGCCACCTTAAGTGTGCTTTCAGAGATCTGAACCCACGTCGCAATACATGTATGAGGGCATTCTTATCAGAACAGATACCAATTACATTACTAGATCAATTGGTATCCGTTCTAATAAGAGTGCACTCATATGTGTTGTGATGTGGGTTTGAATCTCTAGAGGCAAACCTGAGGTTGGCAAAACCTTGTGGGACCTGTGCGGTTCAAAGAGGAAAATTCATAATTCCAGCTTATGTTCTTGTGGCATGGCTCATGCCCTATGACTTGGATCACTTTTTTCTGCCAAATTACTAAAATATAATATTCTAACTGAATATCGTAAAACCAATTGTATTTTTCAGTCTAAACGAGACTCAACAAGAATGCTAGACCTCCAAGAAAATGGTCATTAACACATTGTTACATAGAGGAGTAAACACTTGATGAAATTCAGGAAAATCGTTGTGAAGGATACACTTCATGCAGCCTTTTGAAATTGCTGCTGCATGTGACAGCCTGTTGATGGCTTTACCAGTGCAATAGTTACTTGCATGCTGTTTTCTTTTTCAAAGGCTAACATAAGTTTGTTACACCAATGCAGCTTTCTTTGATCCCAAATTTATTAATTCTTTCTGCAAATATTTCATTAACCTGGCAAACTCATAGGTCATATGATCATCTATATCACTAACATAATGTTATACTCGGCAACTTGTCTTTGGTGCAGATATTGGCAGGAAATGCCCGAAAAGTTAGTGCCGTTAGGTTTGAACGGATAAATGAGGAAGCACTATTAGATGACACAGCAGTAACTCCAATGATTTCAAAAATCATAAAGAGGAAATGGAGCACTGATGAAGACTCAAATAATGGCAACTACAATGAAGATACATTTGAAAAGAGGCAAGAGGAAGACATCTCAGATCACTATGTAATTGCTGATTACAAAGAGGATAAGGATAGTCCCAATGAACAGTAGTTAATATTACACTATTTGTCACTTACTTCCCCCTGAACACCCCTCTCTTCCCCTTCCAATATCTTACAGCCCCACAAGAAGAGGTAAAGACTTGAAAAACGGGACAGGAAAAAAAACAAACTAACATTGTACAATTTTTCACAGATGAAGTGAAGTGTCAACATCTGAATCATTAAAGGTGGATGTATCCATGACAGTATCTCTCTGCAGTAAATTTGACAAACTTGAAGTCTGAATAACATGATGCACAGTATGCATGCTAGGTTCAGTGTAGATAGATCCTTGGAGAGGCGGTCTCGGCTGAAGGATCAATTCAGAATGGAAAAACAATTGGGATGCCTCATGAGGTGCAGCTGGATTGATCCGCTCTGCTTCAGAGAGCAGCCGCAAAACCTCTCTCTCCTGCCTCATTTCCTTGGCTCTCTGCAGCTGTCTAAACCTTTCTTGCAAGAGGGCAATGGATGAATGAACGGCCAGGTCACTCTGCCTTCCCATCTGCGAAATGAAGTGGAGCCTATCGAAGGTACTAAGGAAAATGCTCTATAAGGTGATCATATATTGCTATATTCTTATATATAGGACAGTAGTAAAGCTTTGAAATCATTAATCTATTCAATGTAACCTCTTTAATTGATACCCAATGATGTAAAAGATAAAGGTACGTAGAATCGGCCGATAAGATGCAAAGTCCAAGAAGGCAGAGTTATGTGGCAATGTGTTGAGGTAAAAGTACATAATAGGAAGAAAAGGGTGAGAATGAAAAAACCAAACTGAGATGGAGTTTAGCATTTGGAAGGTATTGGTTTGCAGAATAAAAGGATGGTTGATGATGCTCTGTCGGCTTGTTGCCAAGAGCTATTGGCCTCTGGAGAAGATGATGCCCCTTTTTGGTGGGGGATTTGGTGGGGATCTTATATTATTCTCACCTTTCAACATTCTCTTTTCACTTTTGTTTAGAGACCAAAAAAGAAAAAAGAAAAGAAGTGGAGACAAAAGTTGGAACAGGGAATATATTTTGGACTTTGGGGTTGATGTTTTTCTCGATGGAACCCCCTCCCCACTTTCTTTTTTAAAAAATGGAGAAAATAAAGCCTCACTCTCTCAAATTGCATGTTCTGTTTTGTCAGTAAGCTGTTGGATGGAAATGGAATGAGAGAAAAGCTATAGAGGCATAAGGTATGGGATTCGTTTTGTGGCTCTTCTGGTTGGAATATATATTTGCCTTTGAAACTTTAATTGTTGGAAGATGGTGAAAAAGCTTAAAAGCAGCCTACCCAATCCTACAAATCTCATATCAAACTTTGCCAACTTACAACTATCTGACTTTAGCCAAGCGTTACCAGTTAAAATTGGGAAATTGAGTGATGCAACCTTTTTTAAAAGCATTATTGTTTTGAGACCTCAACTTATCAATGATGATAGTGATGTTGGCTAACAATGTACGCTATATTGGTTGAATATAGAAATTCAATTCCTTCCATCCTAATAACAACTCATGGTTGATGCAAAGGTATAACGCAGAAACAGGCAAGGGCTTCAAATTGGGTGGTGATAAAACATAGGTGGCAGCTTTGTTACAAACTTACAATTAAACCAGGCAATTTTTCTGTTGATAATCTCGAAGTGGTTTAGGAATTGGTCTATGTCCTCCAGTTCTCATTTAGGGAATAAAAATGAATGACTTGATTTCTACATTGGAGTTTTAAGTTTGGAAAATTTTTGCTATTAGCCCCTATACAATACGTAAGTTGGTGATTTAGTTCATGAGTTTTAATTTGGTCATTTTCCAGTCATGAGCAGCCCAGCTTTTGAAATATTTAGCCCTCACCAAATGATAATCATGATATTCGTTAAGATAATTTATGTTATTTCCAAAATATTGGTGGTAAATATATTATCAAGTGTAATGTCATGTTTATTTAGTATTTTCACATGATACTCAGAAAAGACATATCATTTTAGTTAATAGATTTAACGATTATCGTTTAGTTCAGGATTAACTTTTTAAATTTTGAGAAGTATAAAAACTAAAAAGGATCAAATGAAAAAGCATGGACTGATCCTCAACTTATACATAGCATGGGTCCAATAATAAATTTTGACTTTAAGTTTTAGCTAGAAATCTAGGACAAAAAGGTTATAGTAGGGCCAAAAGTTTTCCTCCATTTGCTATTGGAAAAGGTCTGTTAGTATAAAGCACTTGAGTCAAATTTAAGGTCATATGTTTGGGCTCCCCAGCAATAAGAGCTAACCCATTCCTTTGTTTTTTGTTTCCCTTTAGAAATGGTTTTCATACTGTTGATAATGATTTGCAGAGACTCAACTAACCAGGGAAAATATATAATCATGTGTCAATTTTCAGAGAAGAAAATGTAATTGTTTACCATTATTTCTAAAGGGAATCAAAATAAAGCCTCCTTAAAGAAAAAAAAAAGATATACTATTTAGACATGCAATTATATCATAGTTTTACCAGAAAAAATGTTGTTTAGAACTAAAACATGGTTTCATTTAGATGTAACCTACTTTGGATTGTTGAATTTGCTCTATAAATATATCTATATATATACTGATGTCAATTGATTGCAACTCATTCGCAAAGTAGTGTTTGTGTCGCGCAGGTAACAATGTGCTTGAGTAAAGAAGTCTTGGAAACTAGCCTTCTGAGAATTTCTTACGTGTGAAAGAAGAGAATTTTCCACAGACGAGAAGCTTCGTTGAAAGTGAAATTGAGGACCAGCCAAAATGTCTTTTTCTTCTTCTTTTTGAAACTGATGGGTATCTTAAGGCAAAGGTAGTTTTAATGGAGATTCCAAATCAAGCCATTCCAACTCCATTTACAGCTTACAACTTGTTTCCAGACATGGAGAAGATGTGGAAGAAAGGAGGTAAATCAAACCCAGTTTTGTTCATGCTCCCCTTATCTTTATTACTACCACCTTTTAGCCTGTCTCAAGGTGATCATGAACTTGGGCTGCTCTTATCATTCAAATCTTCAGTCAATGATCCATTGGGCTTCCTCTCCAACTGGATCGCCTCCGTCCCTTTCTGCATGTGGCAGGGAATCACTTGCAACAGTTTTTCTCACGTAAAAGCAATTGAACTCGCTCACAAAAACATTACTGGGACCATCTCCTCATCAATCTTTCATCTCCCAAATATTGAGATTATAAATCTTTCCATCAATTGGTTATCTGGTGAAATTCCCAACGACATGGCTTCTTCACCTTCACTTCGATATCTCAATCTTAGCAATAACAATTTCATTGGTCCAATTCCCAACTGTTCAGTTTCACTTGAATAATTGGATCTTTCAAACAATATGATTTCGGGGGAAATTTCAGCGGAAATTGGACTCTGTTGGAGTCTGAAAACACTTGATCTTGGTGGCAATTATTTGGTTGGGAAAATCCCAACCTCTATATCAAATATCAGCAGTTTGCAGTTCTTGACTCTGGCTTCAAACGACTTAAGTGGTCAAATTCCAAGTGAAATAGGCCGATTGAAGAGCTTGAATTGGATTTACATTGACCGTAATCATTTTTCCGGAAAAATCCCAGAAGAAATAGGCAACTTAGTTTCTCTTAATGACCTTGATCTTGCGTGGAACAATCTCAGTGGTCAAATCCCATCCTCACTTGGGAACCTCAGCGACCTCCATTACCTCTACCTGTGGGGAAACAAGCTTACAGGTTGGCTTCCTACACCCCTTTTTCGCCTCAAAATGCTGACTGAACTTGATCTTAGCGAAAATCATCTATCTGGAGAGATCCCACAACTCATAATTGAGTTGCAGAACTTGAAGCTTGTTGAAGTTGGCATGCATGCAGCAGATAAAGCAACCAAGGAGCAGACCGTGCAACATAAGTTAACCGGATGAAGTTTGAAGAAGCAGATCAAGCTGCTGTAGTATTTCCGGATGAAGTACATACAGTTAGTGAAGTTGATGCTACTGTTCAATTTCACTTTCATTTTGTTACTTTTGTAATATTTTGTAACTTAGCTAAATTAGAACTAAGTAGGTAGTGTATTTAATGCATTCGGTGCTAATAAGATTGATATATCAGTTTATCTAGTTTTACAAGTTGTAATTTGCAAGTTGTGCAAGTTGCAATGAAGCCTAAAAATAGTAAGTGAAACCTGTCAAAGCCAACTAGCTTATGACTGGTATATGTACTGGCAGTATGCCATTTTTCAATCTAATGAATTTCAATAGAAATCATTCCAGGAAAAATACTCTCTCAATTTTTGCTTTCTTTTACCAAGTAAAATTCTGTTTTGTTTATCCTGCAAATATAGAGCTTTTTTTGAGCTTAATCTTCAAGCATTTTTTTTTCATATTTTATTCGAGTGAAATACGTTGCTGTTAAAAGTCCAGATTGAAGTTCTTGCTTCATCCGGTTAAAGTGTGTCAAATCCCCAACAATTGGTATCTAGAGCCTTATTCTTAGTGGACCTGTCATATTTCAATTCTTATAACCATGGCTTCATCAGGCTTCTCACCAGCTGCACCACCAATTTTTAATGGAGAAGGCTACCACATTTGGGTTGTGAAAATGAAGACCTACCTGCAAGCATTCGATTTGTGGGAAGTGGTCAACTCAGATGTTGAACCAGAACCACTCAGAGCCAATCCAACAGTGGCTTAGATCAGGCAGCATGCTGATGAAAGAACAAGGAGGCATAAAGCTATGTCATGTATCCAGAACAGTATATCTGATGTGATTTTCACAAGAATCATGGCTTATGAGTCACCAAAGCAGGCCTGGGATAAGATGAAGAGGAGTTCAAAGGATTTGAAAGAACAAAGCGGCGACGACTCATCGAATTTAATAAGGGACTTTGAAAACTTGAAGATGAAAGAGGAAGAAACTGTCAAGCAGTACTCAGGCAGAATCATGGCTGTAATAAACAGCATAAGGCTACTTGGAGATTAATTTAGTGAAGCAAGAATTGTAGAGAAGGTGATCTCAACCTTACCTGAAAGGTATGAGGCAAAGATCTCATCTCTTGAAGACTCGAGGGACTTAACCAGCATATCCTTGACAGAACTGATCAATGCTCTTTATGCTCAAAAGCAAAGAAGAACAAGTAGACTGGAGGAGCATCAAGAAGGTGTCTTCCAAGCCAAAACTAGACCAGCCTCAAACTCCTCTAGATACAAGGGGAAGAAAACCTGGTCAGACAAGCCAAAGACAAATGGTGCAAGAAAATATCCACCTTGCCCACATTGTAAAAGGCTAAGTCATCCGGGTGAAGTATGTTGGTTTAGACCTGATGTGCAGTGCAAAATCTGTAAAAAGATGGGCCATGCAGAAAAAGTTTGTAAAAACAAAGGCAAACAGAGGCCAAATCAACCTCAACAGCCAAGAGCTGAAGCTCGAGTTGCAGAAGAAGGAAGTGACCAAGAAGAGCAAGTCTTTGCAGTTTCTTGCTCAGCTACCAAAAGAAAATCCACAAAATGATGGTTGATTGACAGTGGATGTACTAACCACATGACTCCTGATGCTGTATCTTCAAGAAAATTGACAAAAGCTTCAAAACAAGGGTGAATGTTGGAAATGGACACTTCATCAAAGCGAAGGCAAGGAGATGTGTGCGATTGACACTCCTACAGTACCAAACTTGTGTCAAATGTACTTTTGGTGCACAAAATAGAAAGAAAACCCGCTCAGTATAGCTCAGTTGCTTGAAAAGGGTTACTCTGTGGTGTTCAAAGGCAAGGAGTGCCTAATCAGTGATCCAAATAGATCCAAGCTCATGTCAGTGACCATGGCTGACAAAAGCTTTGTGGTGGACTGGAACAAGGGCGCAGATAATGCCTACACAGCTGCTCAGGATGAATCCAAGCTATGGCACAAAAGACTTGGCCATGTCAACTACAACTCAATGACTCAGCTAACCAAAGAAGATTTGGTTGAAAACTTCATTAACTCAGTTGAAAAGGAAGAAGTTTGTGAAGTATGTCAGCTAGGAAAACAAGCTAGACTACCATTTTCTACAAACAAAGCTTGGAGAGCCTCTGAAAGAATGCAACTTGTACACACTGATGTGTGTGGTCCAATGAAGACTCAATCTCTGAATGGCAGCAGGTATTTCATCTTATTCATTTATGATTACTCGAGATATTGCTGGATTTATTTTTTGAAATAGAAATCAGAAGTGGCTTCAGTATTTTTTAAGTCTAAAGCTGCAGCAGAGACTGAAACAGGTTACAAGTTGAAGACATTGAGGTCTGATAATGGAACAGAGTATACTTCATCCGGGTTTAATACCTTTTGTGATGAAGCAGGCATCAAACACCAGCTCACCAACACTTATACACCTCAACAAAATGGTGTAAGTGAAAGAAAGAACAGAAGCTTGATGGATATGGCCAGGTGCTCGATGTTTGAAAAAAATTTGCCTAAGACATTTTGGGCAGAAGTAGTTAACACTGCTGTTTACCTTCAAAATAGGCTCCCAACCAAGGCTTTGGCTCAGAAAACTCCATTCGAGGCCTGGTTCAGGTTCAAACCATCATTGGCTCACCTAAGAGTCTTTGGATGTATTTGTTATGCTCATATTCCAGTAGCAAAAAGAGACAAGCTTGCTAAAAACGCTCATCCTGGTATTCTGATGGGCTACAGCAGTATCAAGAAGGGTTATAGGATACTTGATCCTTCAACAAACAAAGTCTCTGTGAGCAGAGATGTTGTATTCGATGAGAAAGCAAGTTTTGGAACCGGATAAAAATAAACGAGAGCGATCTCTAAAGATCTTGCAACGAGACTGCATCAAAGCTGATCAAAATGGTCTTGAAATGGACATTGATGATGAACCAGTCAGAGGCACTAGACCATTGGCTGAGATTTATGAAAAAGCTCATGTGGCTGCTATTGAACCAAGCTGTTTTGAAGAAGTTGAAGCTCATCAAAGGCCGAAGCAGGCAATGGTGATGAAATCGATATGATTGAGAAGAATCGGACACAGCGACTAGTTGAAAGACCACTCAACAGAAAGGTCATTGGAGTGAAGTGGGTGTTTAGAGCCAAGCACAATGCTGATGGAAGCTTGAACAAATTGAAAGCAAGGCTGGTTGTAAAAGGGTTCAGCCAAAAGTATGGCATTGACTACTTTGAAACCTTTGCACCAGTGGCTGGGCTTGACACCATAAGACTGCTAGTTGCCTTAGCAGCACAATTGCAATGGAAAATCCATCAGCTCGATGTGAAGTCAGCTTTTTTCAATGGTCTCCTTGAAGAAGAGATATATGTTGAGTAGCCTGAAGGCTTTAAAATTGTTGGTCAAGAAGACAAGGTGTACAAACTGAAGAAAGCCTTGTATGGCTTGAAACAGGCTCCAAGAGCTTGGTACAGCAGGATTGATGGCTATCTTGCTAGCCTTGGATTTGAAAGAAGCATCAGTGAACCTACTTTGTATGTGAAAAAGCAAGGTAGTGAAACTCAACTGATAGTGTCTCTATATGTTGATGATTTGTTAGTAACAGGAGGAGACAGAGCAATGTTGACAGACTTCAAGTGCAAGATGCAACAAGTGTTTGAGATGTCTGATTTGGGACAAATCTCTTATTTCCTTGGCATGGAAGTATCCTAAACTCAGCAAGGGATCTTCCTAAGTCAGAAGGCTTTTGCTTTAAAAATTCTAAACAAATTCTCCATGCAGAATTGCAAAGCAACAAGTACA
This sequence comes from Gossypium longicalyx, assembly GCA_025698465.1. Taxonomy (NCBI): domain Eukaryota; kingdom Viridiplantae; phylum Streptophyta; class Magnoliopsida; order Malvales; family Malvaceae; genus Gossypium; species Gossypium longicalyx. The sequence goes on from CM046995.1 coordinate 87,335,191, forward strand.
CCAGTTGCCATTGGAGAGAAACTATCAAGCCAGGGCGATTTTGAGAAGGTTAGTGAATCAACCTATAGAAGTCTAGTTGGATGTTTACTCTATTTAACTGCCACTAGACCAGACATTATGTTTGCTGTAAGTTTGGTTTCAAGATTCATGCATTGCTGCAATGAAAAGCACTTCCAAACTGCTAAAAGAGTTCTCAGGTACATTAAAGGTACACTGAGCTATGGAATGATGTTCACCAAGACTGAAAGCAAGAAATTACTTGGCTATGTTGATAGTGATTGGGTTGGATCGATAGATGATATGAAGAGTACCTCAGGGTATCTATTCACCCTTGGTTCAGCCTTTTTTTGCTGGAGTTCAAAGAAGCAAACTGTTGTTGCTCAATCAACTTGTAGCGACGTAAAAATTTGCTTTCGGTCGCTAATCGTGGCGATTTATTGAGAGCTTGGAAATTGAAGTTTGATTTTTGAAATAAAAGGGAGTCGCCACCGATCCTCTTATAGGTGTGATCGGACACCTAATAAATTTATTTTTTTTTTAAAAAAAGAAGGCTGAGTTTAGGTCTACGTCAAAATCAGAGTAAAGGAGGGTCCGGGAGTCGGTTATGCGCGAGGAAGGTATTAGCACCCTCGCGACGCCCAAAATTGGTATCTTGTTAAACACGTGTTGTCTTGATTTTCAAAATGCGAGTTCAAAGTAATATTCAGTCGTGATCCGATTGAAAAGACGAGAAATTTCAATTCTTTTGATTCTTTTTGAGAAGGACATACCGTTTTAACACGAATCAATTGATGTTCACCCAACATAGCGATGAAATCGATGACTTAATGTTAAACCGATACATTGCCTTACTTATTAAAAACAAGAATAAGGTTTTCGAAATAATGCAAAGCAAATAAATAAAGATAAAAATAAAAGACGGATCTAGAAGTATATTGAAGCAAATATAAATGCGACAAATATATTAAAACCATAAAGATATATACGATATTAAACGTAATATGAGAATTAAACATGAAATGGGAACGGTGAATGTAGATACGTAATAATGATATTAAGAATATGTACGCAATATATATATAACTAGCAATAGTATTAGAAATATACTATATATAATATTACATAATATATACATGATATATATATATAAATACATCATTAAAAACTATATACATATACATAATATATATAAAAAAATGCGTCTATAATACGATGTTAAAATATTTACATAGTATATACGTACATAATAATAATGTTGAAAACATCTATTAATAATAAACATATACTTATATATTAAAGATATATACATGAATAATAAAACATATACTAATATTCATAATAGTAAGGATAAAATATATGCATGATATAGCGTCAAAAATACATGCATAATATAGTTATAAAAAATAATATATATTCATAAGATAATATGTAAAAAAAAGTATAGTATTTGAAATATATATATATATGGTGTACAAACATATAATATTAAAAAGATACATATGCGTAATATATATATAACAATATATATATATAACCTGGTATTAAAATATTTACGGAGTATACACATGTGAGAAATAATAATAAAAACAACTACTAATAATATTTATTTAAACATACACATATATATTGAAGGTTTATACATATATAATAAGCATATATTAATAATAATAATAATAATAATAATAATAATAATAATAATAATAATAAGGATAATATAAGAATATATCCATGAAAGGGTATATGAAATATGTAACTAATAACATTAAAGTATGTACATGATAGATGGAATATATACAATATAGTATTAGATATATACTTACAATAGTATAAAGAATGTATAACTAATGACACTAAAATATATGCATAATAATATATGTAAAATATATATACAATATAGTTAGGAAAATACATATATACATATAATATAGAATTTAGAATATGCCTAACATATTAAAAGAGTATACATATAATATAGTATTAAGACAAATAATAAATAAAAAAAACTATTAATAATAATATATAATATAAACGTATAGCTATTAAGAAGAAATAATGATAATGAAATGTTAATAAGTAAAACCATAATAATCATTACATTAACAATAGTGTAATTAATATTTAAATCAATATAAAATAGTGAGAAAAGTAAAAAAAAAAAGGGCGTAATTGAATAGAAAAATAAAATTTTGAGGCGAATTCGAAACAAAAAATAAAAAGTAAGGGCTTATTTGAATGCGCGTGAGGTATAGGGGGACCAAAAGCGCAATATTCCCAAGCCCTTAAAACTGTGTCGTGTCAACGAGGACTCATTTGAATTCTAAACAAAATTATGGGGCTGATTTCAAAAATTACAGGAATTTATTTGCAAAATAATGAAAAAGCGGAAGGGCCGGAGGCGCAAATAGCCCTTCCGAACAAAAACACGCGGACCCTAGCGGGCAGGGTCGAGTCAACCCGAATCGGGGCCAAAACGACGTCGTTTTCAATTTAAACCAGGGGGTCCAAAACGGTGCGTTTTGACCCCCTATAAAAGTCAAAATTTTTAAACAAAAAATCATTTGAGATAGGGGAGAAAGAAAAAAAGAAAGAGAAGAAGAGAGGGAATGAGAGAGGAGGGGGAGGGGAAGTGCTCTGGCCCTCGGCCGGTCATCGGTCCGATCGTCGGCCGCCGTCCGTCGCCAGCGCCGGCCACCGTGCACGGTGGCCAAAAAAGGTAAAATTTTTATTTTATTTTATTTTATTTTATTTTTTTGTATTATATGTTTTAATATATATAAGTAAGAACCTGGGTTAAAAAAACGAACTTAAAATAAAATATAAAAAAATCACCTTAGGGTTTTTTTAAGCTTTTAATCCTTCGATCTTGGTATTCCGCTTGCTTGGGGGCTGTTCTTGTAATTAAATGCTGATTAAATTGCTGTTCTTACTCTAAAATTGAATTTTTTTTCTTATTTCTTGTGTTTTTACTGCCAAAAAAAGAACCCCTATCCTAGAATTTGGTTCGGGTTTTATAACCCCTTTTACAATCATTTTTTATTGTTTCTGTCTCTTCTCTTTACTGTCTTGTAGATGCAGAGGGTGGTGGATGTGACGGGGCGGTGCTGTAGTGGGCAGGTGGCTGGTGGCCAATGGAGTGGTTGGGGGCAGAAGGCAAGTCGGCGCAAGTGGGTGATTAGGGTTTCAGCTTTTCTGAAACCCTAACTTTGGCTAGCTGGGTCATTTAGGGTTTTGGGCTTCTGGGTTTTGGGTTATATTAGGTGGGCTTCGGATTTTGTGGGTTTGGGTAGGTTTAGTTATTGGGTTGGGTAAGGGTTGGCTGATGGGTTCAATTTGGGCTATGGGTTTAAATGGGCTAGGTTTGGTGTGATATATTGGGTTAGGTTTAATTTGTAAATGGGTTTAGGGGTATTGGGTTTTGTAAATGTAACTGGGCCAAAATTGGCCTCTAACAGCTGCCCCTCTTTGCTCATTGTCGCGTAACGGGAATAGAGCAAAGACACAAAGAAAGGCCAATTTTGCCCAGTCTTGCTAATTCTTGACTTCTTTGGTGCTCTTCTTGTTCAGGTAGTCTCTCTCCAGTCCACTGCATCTTATAGCTTTGGTTAAATCTACTATATCTTCTTGTATATGCCTTGTAGCTTCAATCTACTCCAATGTAACTTCAAAGATCTGATATTTGTGGCTTTGATCCGCTTCACTATAATTTCAGAAAGATAAGATTTACAACTTCAATCTGCTCTTTTATCGCTTCAGTGAGACATGACTTGCAACTTTGACTTGCTCCACTGCAACCTCAGGGGCCAAATCTGGTGTCTTCAATCAGCTCCAATCTTTATTCTTTACTCGGCATGTGATCTTGAGCTCAACTCATTTCTCGCAATATGAATTGACTCTTTAAAAACAGACATTAAAAACAGAAATTGAAAATAGCTCAGCACGTGAGCCAAGGCTCAACTCACATCTCGTAATATGAGTTGATTTTTAAAAACAGAATTTGTAGAAAAGATTTTGAAAATACCTCGACATGTGACCCGAGGCTCAACTCTCCTCTCGCAGTATAAGTTGATTTTTGAAAGGCATAAATAGAAATTGAAAATACCTCAGGTGCCCTGAAGCTCAACTCACCTCTCGCAATATGAATTGATTTTTAAAAACACAAATTGAAATTACCTCAGCGTGCCCTGAGGCTCGACTCATTTCTCGCAATATGAGTCGATCTTTTAAAGACAGAATTTACAAAACAGACTTTGAAAATAACTCGGCATGTGACCCGAGGCTCAACTCACCTCTCGCAATATGAGTTGATATTTTTGAAAACAGAAATGAAAACATCAAAAATACCAAAGGATGTCATCTGGTGGCACTCAGGTGTCTTTTCCTTGATCCAGTATAACTATCATTCAAAATTTCTTGCTCTGCTGGAGTACTTGTATATGTCATGCATGATGTTATCATGTATGCACATGTTGGTCTTAAATGCCTTTATGCCTACATGATTATGCTATGCGCCTTGGGCTTGTTTGTCATATGTCCTTTTTCTGTCATGATTTTTGATGATCTGCGTTCATTGCTTTGATTCTTAACTTTCTCTTCAGGCCTTGTACCCGTCCTCAAGCTTCACGAATAATCTGCGTTTCTTAGATACTGCTCTTTTGCCTCTGGTTGAACTTTGTCCTTAGTTTGAGGCTCTTGTACTTATCAAATTCTTATCCGGGTAATACTTAACATTTCTTTTGTTTAGAGTATGTCATTTCACTATTTATCATGTAAATGAACCACATAATGAGATACATAAAAATGGTCAGGTGGGGACAAAAGGGATACCTCACATTCATTCATTTCAAATGTAGCAAACAAAGAAAGCCAATCAAATGGTAGTGAAAAAATGTCATAAAGGGAAAAGGGATAGCATTTCAACAAATACAAATACTCTAGATGTTCAACGCATGAACTCTTCCACGTTCCTCAATCAAGAATCTTTTCGAGCATGGTTTTTTTGCGTAGAAGATTTCGAGCTTTCAGAAATGCTTCAAATACTGTAGTCTCACTATTTGACCCCCCGTTCAAACGCCCTACTCTTTAAGCCAGGGCTTGCTTAATTAGAACGCCCTTTCGGGTTTTCATCCTAATTTTTGTGTTAACCAAGACGCCCTTTTTGGGTTTTCACCTTGATCTTCCCCTTCTTTTTTTTTAGATGCCCTTTTCGGGTTTCTATCTTAATTCTCTGTTTTCAAGCATAATATTTCTTCACAGCATCTGAATTCACTGGGTTAGGTAACTCCTTCCCATCCATTTCAGCGAGAATCAAAGCTCCACCCGAGAAGGCCTTCTTTACAATGTATAGCCCTTCCCAATTTGGTGCCCATTTTCCCTGCAAGTCTTTTTGTATTGAGAGAATCTTTCTCAACACGAGTTCTCCTTCGTGGAATTCTCTTGGCCGTACTTTCTTGTCATGGGCCGTGATCATTCTCTTCTGGTATACCAGTCCATGACAAATTGCCTTTAAACGTTTTTCCTCGATGAGGTTTAACTGGTCATATCGAGCCCGAACCCATTCTGCTTCCTCTAGTTTCGACTCCATTAAGACTCGTAGAGAAGGGATCTCAACTTCGATAGGTAGCACAGCTTCCATTCCATAGACCAGAGAGAAAGGAGTTGCACCCGTAGATGTCCGCACAGATGTGCGATACGCATACAAAGCAAATGGTAGCTTCTCGTGCCAGTCTTTATATGTCTCGGTCATTTTCCCAATATTCTTAATATTTTTGTTTGCTGCTTCAACAGCTCCATTCATCTTTGGGCGATAGGACGAGGAGTTATGATGCTTTATTTGAAATTGCTCACACACTTCTTTCATCATCTTGTTGTTCAGATTCAAGGTGTTATCTGAAATGATTCTTTCAGGCAAACCATATCGACAAATGATTTTCTTTTTCAAAACACATAAAATGCGAGTCTTCGTCCGTTAAACAAACGATGCGGCCTCTATCCATTTTGTGAAGTAATCAATAACTACAAAAATGAACCGGTGTCCATTAGAGGCTTTTGAGAAAATTGGCCCTATAACATCCATGCCCCACATAGAAAAAGGCCACGGAGAAGTCATGACATGAAGGGGCGAAGGGGCTGCGTGAATTTTATCGCCGTAAATTTGGCATTTGTAGCATTTTCTTGCAAAACTAATGCAGTCACTTTCCATCGTCAACCAGTAGTAACCAAGTCTCATAATCTTCCTGGCCATAGTGAAACCATTGGCGCGTGTCCCACAAATTCCCTCATGGACATCTTCAAGTATTTTCCTGGCTTCGACGGCATCTACACATCTCAAGAGCACCTGATCTTTTCCTCTTTTGTATAGGATGTCCCCATCAAGAACAAATCCCGCTTCCATTCTTCTGATTGTTCTTTTGTCATTCTCATTTGCTTGTTCGGGATACTTTTGATTTTTGATATATTCTGAGACATCATAGAACCATGACCGTCCATCTGGCTCTTTTTCAATGCTGAAACAATGTGCTGGGACTTCATATATGCTCATTTGAAGAGGCGTTATTTCTGTTTCTCTGTTTGCTTTGAACATTGAAGCCAAAGTGGCTAGGGCATCAGCCAATTGGTTTTCTTCTCGTGGGAAGTAATTAAAAGTTATTTCTTTGAATTCTTTAATCAATCCTGCCACTAGATCACTGTATTTGACTAATTTTGAATCTCTCACTTCCCAATCTCCACGGATTTGATAAATCACCAATGCTGAGTCTCAGTACACATCTAAAATTTTAATGTTTCGTTCAATTGCTGCACGAAGTCCCATGATACAAGCCTCATATTCCGCTATGTTGTTGGTACAGAAGAAATTCAGCTTGGCAGTAAATGGGTAATGATTCCCTTCTGGCGATACCAAGACTGCTCCGATCCCATGCCCCAACGCATTCGATGCACCATCAAAGCTCATCTTCCATGACTTCTCTTTTGATGACTCGCATTCTTTTTCTATAATGCACATCAAGTCTTCATCTGGGAAATCGAACCTTAAGAGCTCATATTCCTCTGTTGTTCGAGCTGCTAAGAAATCAGCTATTGCACTTCTTTTTATCGACTTTTGACTCACATAGACGATGTCGTATTCCGATAATAAGATCTGCCATCGTGCCATTCTTCTTAAAAGTGTAGGTGATTCCATCATGTACTTTATTGGATCCAGTTTCGAAATTAACCATGTCGTATGATACAACATATATTGCCTGAGTCTCCGAGCTACCCAAACCAGAGCGCAACAGTATTTTTCAATGGACGAATACTTTGCCTCGTATTCAGCGAACTTTTTGCTGAGGTAGTAGATCGCCTTTTCTTTCTTTCTTGACTCGTCGTGTTGCCCCAGTACGCAACCCATTGAATTCTCGAACACAGTCAAATACAATATCAGTGGTCTTCCCGGAATTGGTGGTACTAGCACTGGAGGACTAGACAAATACTGTTTTATCTTATCAAAGGCCACCTGGCATTCTTCGTTCCATTCTCCCGGATTATATTTTCGGAGAAGCTGAAAGATTGGATCACACTGGTTGGTAAGTTGAGCGATGAATCGGGCGATATAGTTTAACCTCCCTAAAAATCCTCAGACTTTCTTTTGTGTGCGCGGAGGCGGTAGTTCTTGTATGGCTTTTATCTTATCTGGATCAACTTCAATGCCTCTCTCGCTGACGATGAAGCCTAGCAATTTTCCTGAGGTAGCCCCAAACGTACATTTGGCCGGATTAAGCTTTAACTGGAACTTTCTCAGTCTGTCGAACAACTTCTTCAAGTTCACTATATGCTCTTCTTCCCCTCGGGATTTAGCAATCATATATCGTCGACGTAGACCTCTATTTCTTTATGCATCATATCATGGAACAACGTCACCATAGCCCTCTGATATGTTACCCCAGTATTTTTCAATCTGAACGGCATTACCTTGTAGCAGAATATTTCCCACATCATTATGAAAGTAGTTTTCTCCATATCCTCAGGGGCCATCTTGATCTGGTTATAACCCGAGAATCCATCCATGAACGAAAACAATGAATGCTTCGCTGTATTATCCACCAATGTATCAACGTTTGGCAAAGGAAAATTATCTTTAGGACTTGCTCGATTCAGGTCACGGTAATCCACGCACATTCGTGCTTTGCCGTCTTTCTTTAGTATCGGGACTATGTTAGCCACCCATTCTGGATATTTGGAGGCTTGTAGAAAGTCAGCGTCAAATTGCTTCTTGACTTCCTCTTTTATTTTCAACAATATCTCAGGTCTCATTCGTCTTAGCTTTTGTTGAATGAGTTTGCATTCTGGCTTTAACGGGAGTTTATGGACCACCACATCTTCATCCAATCCTGGCATGTCCTGATATGACCATTCGAATACATCTTTGTACTCACGGAGCAAAGCAATCAATTATGCCTGGTGTCCCCCGAAATAAAGGTCCCAATCTTCACTTCTTGCTTCCTTTCTTCAGTTCTTAAATTTACCGTTTCAACAGATTCTTAATGAGGCAAAATCTGTTTATCCTTTTGTTCTACCATTCTTAGCAATTCAGGAGACGAGACATAGTCTTCAGCATTTTCTTCGGCTTCGAATTCTTCTAAACAAACAGCCTTCTCAAAATTGATTTCAAAACTCGTAACGGGTTTGTTCATGCCGTTGATATCTGAGCACCTGAAAGTTGAATGGAAAAGGAAACTATAGAGGGGCATTCAAGTATTGGAACCAAGATGAAATGTTATGGTATGGTATGAGGCAGATGTAAGGATAGGCTATGAAATGAGAAAATGATTATGAAATTAGTAATAATGCGAAAGATCGTGACAAAATGCATCTTCATTGATATTCATTTGAATGATAAAGAGCGAATGCAAGCTCTTACAAAAGAATTCTATTATATTTAAGGACACAATAGAGGGTTAATATTTGAGCATTACTCTGAAGACTTATAAACTACAAGAAGGTCCTCGGCAGTCCAATTGTTCAACATGAAACCCGGGGGACAAGGGTGTATCCTTGAGACGTCTTTACTTGCGTCACTTCCTTTGTCAATGACATTTATGCTGACATTCTGAAGACCCCTTTCAATAATTAACAGTGTGCTTCGTGGATTGTCTTGCTCGGGGTATATCATTCCTGCAGACGTAAATGTTTTTGACAAATGAGGGTATATTATGGGCTCCCATTCTATTTCTCGGCCTAAAGTTCTTGCGATCCTTCTTTCCTGATCTTTCTTCTATTGTTTTCTTCTTTGACGCATGTCTGGCTGAAAACCTAAACCGTATCGGGCCTTGTGGTGTACTGGCTTTAGAGCCTTGACTATTTCTTGCAGATGTCTCCCTAAACCTCTTCTTGCTCGAGCTCTCCTTCCTACAGTCAACCTGACACCCATTCTGGTATTTTTCGACAGTTTTGGCACGGGAATTCTGTTTCCCTCGGCGATGAAGGTGGCATTGACAAATTCAAGGGATCGGAAGGAACATTCTATAGCATCTTTATTCACTTCAATGTATGGTGCGTCGGTAGAAATAGATGCTACAATGTCTTCTTCTCCCTCAACAGTGACCAAACAGCCATCCATGATAAATTTCACCTTTTGATGGAGGGATGATGGGACTGCTCCAGCGAAATGATCCAAGGCCTTCCAGAGGGATGTAATGATGGTGTAATGTATGATGGTGTAATGTCCATGACTTGAAATTCAACATCGTATATATAAGGGCCCACTTCCAGAGGGATTTCAATCTTTCCCGTGACTTCACGCCTTGTCCCATCGAATGCCCTTACCGTGGAATGACAGGGCCTTAAATAGGACAGATCCATCGGAATTCTGAAAAGCATGGCCAAAGGCATGATGTTGAGTGCCGACCTATTATCGATGAGCACGTTCGGTATTATGTAGCCATTGCAGCGAATCGTAACATACAGTGCTTTCACTGAGCCTCTACCGTTTAGCGGTATCTCATCGTCACTAAAAGAGATGAAATTGTCCGCGTTTAGATTATTTACCCACCTATCAAGCTTCTCAACAGATATGTTGTTTGCTACATAAGCTTGATTTAGCACCCTTTCCGGTGCGGCTCTGAGTTTCACAGTAGAGATAAAACTGAGATTCGTGCTGGCTGCTTATTTAACTATTCCACCACATTGTATTCATTGTGCTTGATAAATTTCAAGAACTCTTGTGCTTCTTCCTCATCCACAGGCTTTTTAGTTTCTTGTACGGGTGGAGTTTCCTGCTCGACTTCGGTCTCATACATCACTGCATTTCCTTTTTGCTTCAAGTCACTGTTTTTCTTTGCCGGTTCGACTTCTTTAGAATAGCACTGCCCACTTCGGGTAAAATGACTTACCTCCCCAACATCTCCAGTTATGGCTTCGGACTTTCCACCTTCCGGTGTGACGATATTGATATCATATTTCCATGGTACGGCTTTGTCGTCCTTGTAAAGAAAAGGAGACGGTATTTCGATTATCACTTTTGGTTTCACCGGCTCCTTCGTCGCGTCGTAATAAATTACTAACGGTCGATCAGCGCTATAAGGGAGACCTGATGACTGGTTGTCAGAGGCACATACTTCTCTTTCGTTGGCCTCTTCTCTCTTGTTAAGGACCTTGATCTCTTTATTATCCATCTGGTCTTGAAGCAACCTTTTAAATTCCTCACACGACTGAATGTTGTGTCCTACAATTCCATGGAAATTGCAAAAACTTTGACCTTCATCTCCGAGAATTCTATCAGGGTGACAAAGCAATCCTTTCTTAACCAGTACCTCTCAGATTTTCTGCAGAGGCGTCTTTATTTCCGAAACACATTTTCTGACTTGCCATTCGTCCTCTTTCCCCACTGTACTCACATTCCCTTCGGTATGGTTAGGGAATGGGTTCCTAGTTGTGTTACTGGCACTATCGAATCGTAGGATACCCGCATCAATGAGTCCTTGAACTCTTCTCTTAAAGGCTAGACAATTCTTCGTGGAATGCCCCTGGTTTCCATCATGGTATGCACAATTGGCGTTTGGTTCGTACCATTTCGGGTACGGGGGTTTCAAGGGTACCATATAATGAGGAGAAATCAACTATTTCTCCAAAAGTTTTAGGTATAATTCCCCATACGACACAGGGATGGGAGTAAATTGTGGTCTCTCGGGGTTAGGCCTTGCCGGTCTTGGTTCATTTCTGGGCTGGCTTTGAAATTCGGAAGTAAGGGGTTTGAGGAGGATAATAGAAATTCGGAAGTGGATAGTTTCGAGGTCGGGGTTGGTTTGGATACGGATTAGGGGTATAACAGCTTTTCATTCCCACCATATGGGCTTCTGGTTCTTTCTTCTTCATGGGTGCTGCCCTTCTTGAACTTTCTGAACCTTCCATCCTCCCACTTTTGATGGCACCCTCAAAAAGTTCTCCGGATATCACGATATCCGAAAAATCCTTCGTAGCACTTTCCACCAGCTTGTCATAGAATGGTGCTCTCAGAGTATTGATGAAAAGGACTGTTATCTCAGTCTTAGTCAGTGGTGGCTCTACTTGAGCCGAGATATCCCTTCATCTCTGCGCATACTGTCTAAAAGTCTCTGACGGTTTTTTCTCCATCATTTGCAAAGTCATCCGATCTGGCACTATATCTGATACATGCTTGTACTGCTCACAAAATGCTGATGCTAAGTCCTTCCAAGATCGGATCTTTTCCCTACTAAGCTGGTTGTACCACCGAAGAGCCGATCCTACTAGACTATCCTGAAAACAGTGTATGAGCAGTTTATCTTCATTCACATAGCCAGTTATCTTCCGGCAGAACATCACGAGATGCGTTTTTGGGCATCTTGTCTCATCGTACTTTTCAAAATCCGGTACCTTAAACTTCGGAGGCAGAATTAGATCGGGTACCAAACTGAGTTCTTTAGCACCTACTGCAGAGAAGACTTCAGTGCCTTCGATTACTTTAAGTCTTTCCTCCAAGCTCTTATACTTCTCTTGAGCCTCGTGATCATCCGTTCTCAACCTGGCTATTTCCGCTGGATCGTCCAAATCTGGAACAATTGGATTGGCAGGATTAGCCCCAAGATTTGATATAAATATTCCTTGCCCTAAATGAGCAGGTGGCACCGGCCATTGCTCTGGGTCTGTGGGTTCCCCTTGGGTGTACCCTCTTTGTGCTGCGTGGGCGTGTGGCAGAGTGAATCCGGGGGGATAGAGCGGATCTTGACTGTGATTAACTCTTAACCGAGGTTCCTCGATGTTAGGGCTATGCATGGGTCCCTTTCTCTTAACTAAAGCTGACATCATTTCCATCATCTTAGCCATTTGATTCTTCTGTTCGAGTGATTCTTCTCGAGATCTCACCATTAAGTCTCTCGTCTCTTGCTGTGACCTAGCCAACTACTCTTGTAATTCTTTTTGGATTCTTTCCATCCTTTCAATCCTTTCATTGAATTCAGCCTCCATTGTTCTAGCTTATCGACGCGTTCTATACGAGTGGCGTGATTCTAGATTTGAAGTATTGCAACTGCAAATTATATGAACCTAACCTTAGCGAACGATTATGGGATATGTACATGCAATGAATGAATGAATAAATGTCAAATGAATGCCAGTCATTAAAGAAATGCAAGAAATGGGTGTTGATTTCAAGATAGCCCCTATTTAGGCATTTCATTCATCAAAAGAGTTTATTACAAAACATTTCGCCATTTTTGATTTAGCTATTATACGAACTTCCTAGCTACATCACTATATTTTTTTACTCGCTCTAAGAATTCTGATATGCTCGATCGTTGACTCGGCGGGAATTGGCAACTGAGATCCTCTGCTTCATTTGATAATTGTACCATGTGCATGGCCGCTTCACGGATTTTGTTGATCAAGAAGCCAAGTTGCGTTTCTCTTTCTTGGAGGTCCGTTTTATAAGCGTGAATGTCTCTATCATACTGATCACTCTTTTCTTCTAAGGCTTTTAAGAGACTATCCAATTATTGTTGACGATCTTGCAGTATGTCTTCTAAATCCCGTATCCTTTCTTTTAGTTCTTGAAATTCAGATCTACCAGTCATTACCTCGGCAGACACAGCTTCATATTCTGTGTTCTTCTTCCTTAGCTCTATCATAGCCCGCGCAGCCTTTTCTTCTTCTTTTTTCACTTTTCCTTTCCAAAATTCCATTCCTCCTTTGATATTACTTAACTCTTCTTTCCATTCCGATGATGATTTGCCCAACCCACTATTCTTGATAGTGACTCTTAACTTCTTGTTTTCCAGATGAAGGTCCCATAAATCATTTCTTACAATTTCTACTTTTTTTTTGCACTTTCTCGGTTTTGGACCTTTCAATCTGAACATCGATCTTTAACTGGTAGTTTTCCTCTTGCAGAGCACTGAGATCCCTTGACATCTTGGTCCTTTCGCGTTCAAACTCTTGTCTTGCCATTTCTAACTTGGACGGCAATTCCTTTAGGAAGGGATTCTGAAAGGCGCAACTCATTGACGAAACTTGCTGACTATTTATCCACCGTATCCTCCATACGTCATAATCTTGAGTGAGAGTATCATCGTACAGGGCCAACTCCATCAGATGAACTTCCTTCCAAGATTTTGCAGCGCTTCGGACCCTCTTCATATATCCCTCACCTGCGAAAGCGAACTCAGACTGTGGTAATCCTCCAGCGACGGGTATGAATTGTCGAGAAGAAAATTGTCTTTGGACTAATAGCGGGGCATATCCAACTCCTCCTCATAATCCAAGTAGTGGCACCCAGTCTTGATCTCCGACCTTGTACAGCAGAACCGAAGGGCGTATCTACGGTGCCCTCCATGTTATATCCCCGGCTCGAAGGTTCTGAAAAACTGAGACCCAATGTTGCTCGGTGACTTCCTTGGGCCATTCTTTCTTGAGATAGGCTTCCAATGGGGCAAATGTTTTTGAAAATATGTGGAACGGAGTACGCTCTACTTTTCAAAAGTGGCTCAAAATCCAAACATTGAGCAACTGCGCGCATCCAATAAATCGTCCTTCCCCTTTTCTTCGACAACTACTCAGGGATCTGAAGGTCTCGACTAGGATAGTCGGGACAGGGTTGATTCATTGTTTTAATCTTTTAAAGAAATCAACTACCGTAACTTCAAGATGTCCGAGAATTTTCGGAAAGATGATCAAACCGTAAATAGCCAGAGCGAATAGATTCACCCTTTTCATCATGTCGGGATGGTTCAGAACCAAATCTCGTATGGAAGACCATGGAATACAAATCGTTTCATTCTTCTTCTTTATCTGCTTTTCGGCCCACGCGTCAATCATATCTGTCAATCTCACTAGCTTTTTCTTGAAGGTCATTGGCTTAGGCTCTTTCACATATATCTTATAGGGTTGTACATTATCAATACGAAGCAAAGCAGCATACTCTTCTATAGTCGGGGTCATGTCTTCCTGATTGAAAGTAAAACATTGGTAGGCCGGATCCAAAAATCTGATCATGGCTTGAATTAAACACTCATCTACATTGACAATGGTCAGGTAGGCCACATCTCCGTATTTCTCAGTGAATATACCCTTAGTGTCAGAGTCTCATTGATTCCAAACCTGAACCAAATCTTCAAGGTTATTTTGGTGAACATTCACAGTTATGTGCTCGGGTAGATTGGCAATACATCCCTCCACTAGACTATCCCCTTTTTCTTTCTGAGTTCTTAGAGACCAGTCCCGAACCATGGCATTCTTCTCAACTGTTTGTATAATTGACTCTTCCATTTAGAAACCCGTTTCTTTTGGCAACCAATCTCTAGTCAACACCTTCCTAATATGATGCCTATAATGCATGATGAAAAACAATAAGGCAAAGACAAACAACCTTGATTAGTAATTAAATACAGGCAGAAAAACATGGAAAATTCAACAATTCGAACTAGTTTATTAAACAGACCCAATCCCCTTTGTATGGAAAGTGAAAATGCAAAAGGTAAGAGGCGTTCCTCCCGTGCACTTATTTTGGTGACTATTAACGGACAGAGGTTCGGCATGGCTCTAATTAGGTGGCTCAAATGCGGTTCACTATATGTGGTTTCGGTTCTAGAGACAATTTTCGAATTATTCGTACTATCGTCTACTAAGACTAGTACGAAGCCTCGTCAAGTAGCCCATCACGAGCTCACGAGTTCAATTCGAGGATTACATTTACTTATGCCCATGCGGAGGGACAAGTTAACTCACGAAAGCATAAGTCATATGTAACCCGGAAGTATTCACTAGCCTGTGCGGAGGGACGAGTTAACTCACGAAGGCATAGTGTTTACTTCCACTTAAACGGACGGAGCCCGGGCAGAGAGCTCATGGTATGCAAAATGCAAGTGCACGGTGTGTGGGGAGAAACTCACAAACCTTTATATTTTATTTAAAAACTAAACCAAAACTAAAACCACAAAAATTTAAAGCTTAAAAATAAAACAGACGAAATGAGTTAGAAAAACATTTACAACATAATGCGAATGCAGGACATTTTGAAAACACAATTTGGAGATCACGGCTAAATATTAATTTGAACAAGGAACTTGAAAATTTTGACAACGCGAGTTTAATTCAAGACACGACTCTCAAAAAGGTGTCCCCAGTGGAGTCGCCAACTGTAGCGACGTAAAAATTTGCTTTCGGTCGCTAATCGTGGCGATTTATTGAGAGCTTAGAAATTGAAGTTTGATTTTTGAAATAAAAGGGAGTCGCCACTGATCTTCTTATAGGTGTGATCGGACACCTAATAAATTTATTATTTTTTTTAAAAAAAAAAAGAAGGCTGAGTTTAGGTCTACGTCAAAATCAGAGTAAATGAGGGTCTGGGAGTCGGTTACACGCGAGGAAGGTATTAGCACCCTCGCGACGCCCAAAATTGGTATCTTGTTAAACACGTGCTGTCTTGATTTTCAAAATGCGAGTTCAAAGTAATATTCAGTCGTGATCCGATTGAAAAGACGAGAAATTTCAATTCTTTTGATTCTTTTTGAGAAGGACATACCGTTTTAACACGAGTCAATTGATGTTCACCCAACATAGTGATGAAACGATGACTTAATGTTAAACCGATACATTGCCTTACTTATTAAAAACAAGAATAAGGTTTTCGAAATAATGCAAAGCAAATAAATAAAGATAAAAATAAAAGACGGATCTAGAAGTATATTGAAGCAAATATAAATGCGACAAATATATTAAAACCATAAAGATATATACGATATTAAACGTAATACGAGAATTAAACATGAAATGGGAACGGTGAACGTATATACGTAATAATGATATTAAGAATATGTACGCAATATATATATAACTAGCAATAGTATTAGAAATATACTATATATAATATTCGCAATATATACATGATATATATATATAAATACATCATTAAAAACTATATACATATACATAATATATATAAAAAAATGCGTCTATAATACGATGTTAAAATATTTACATAGTATATACGTACATAATAATAATGTTGAAAACATCTATTAATAATAAACATATACTTATGTATTAAAGATATATACATGAATAATAAAACATATACTAATATTCATAATAGTAAGGATAAAATATATGCATGATATAACGTCAAAAATACATGCATAATATAGTTATAAAAAATAATATATATTCATAAGATAATATGTAAAAAAAGTATAGTATTTGAAAAATATATATATGGTGTACAAACATATAAAATTAAAAAGATACATATGCGTAATATATATATAATAATAATATATATAACTGGTATTAAAATATTTACTGAGTATACACATGTGAGAAATAATAATAAAAACAACTACTAATAATATTTATGTAAACATATACATATATATTGAAGGTTTATACATATATAATAAGCATATACTAATAATAATAATAATAATAATAATAATAATAATAATAATAATAATAATAATAATAAGGATAATATAAGATTATATACATGAAAGGGTATATGAAATATGTAACTAATAACATTAAAGTATGTACATGATAGATGGAATATATACAATATAGTATTAGATATATACATACAATAGTATAAAGGATGTATAACTAATGACACTAAAATATATGCATAATAATATATGTAAAATATATATACAATATAGTTAGGAAAATACATATATACATATAATATAGAATTTAGAATATGCCTAACATATTAAAAGAGTATACATATAATATAGTATTAAGACAAATAATAAATAAAAAACTATTAATAATAATATATAATATATACGTATAGCTATTAAGTAGAAATAATGATAATGAAATGTTAATAAGTAAAACCATAATAATCATTACATTAACAATAGTGTAATTAATATTTAAATCAAGATAAAATAGTGAGAAAAGTAAAAAAAAAAAGGGCGTAATTGAATAGAAAAATAAAATTTTGAGGCGAATTCGAAACAAAAAATAAAAAGTAAGGGCTTATTTGAATGCGCGTGAGGTATAGGGGGACCAAAAGCGCAATATTCCCAAGCCCTTAAAACTGTGTCGTGTCAACGAGGACTCATTTGAATTCTAAACAAAATTATGGGGCTGATTTCAAAAATTACAGGAACTTATTTGCAAAATAATGAAAAAGCGGAAGGGCCGGAGGCGCAAATAGCCCTTCCGAATAAAAACACGCGGATCCTAGCGGGCAGGGTCGGGTCGACCCGACCCGGGGCCAAAACGATGTCGTTTTCAATTTAAACCAGCGGGTCCAAAACGGTGCGTTTTGACCCCCTATAAAAGTCAAAATTTTAAAAAAAAAATCATTTGAGATAGGGGAGAAAGAAAAAAAGAAAGAGAAGAAGAGAGGGAAAGAGAGAGGAGGGGGAGGGGAAGTGCTCCGGCCCTCGGTCGGTCACCGGTCCGATCGTCGGCCGCCGTCCATCACCGGTGCACGGTGGCCGGAAAAGGTAAATTTTTTTATTTTATTTTATTTTTTTGTATTATATGTTTTAATATATATAAATAAGAACCTGGGTTAAAAAAACGAACTTAAAATAAAATAAAATAAATCACCTTAGGGTTTTTTTAAGCTTTTAATACTTTGATCTTGGTATTCCGCTTGCTTGGGGGTTGTTCTTGTAATTAAATGCTGATTAAATTGCTGTTCTTACTCTGAAATTGAAATTTTTTTTCTTATTTCTTGTGTTTTTACTGCCGAAAAAAAGAACCCCTATCCTAGAATTTGATTTGGGTTTTATAACCCCTTTTACAATCATTTTTTATTGTTTCTGTCTCTTCTCTTTACTGTCTTGCAAATGCAGAGGGTGGTGGATGTGACGGGGCGGTGCTGCAATGGGCAGGTGGCTGGTGGCCAGTGGAGTGGTTGGGGGCAGAAGGCAAGTCAGCGCAAGTGGGTGATTAGGGTTTCAGCTTTTTTGAAACCCTAACTTTGGCTAGCTGGGTCATTTGGGGTTTTGGGCTTCTGGGTTTTGGGTTATATTAGGTGGGCTTAGGATTTTATAGGTTTGGGTAGGTTTAGTTATTGGGTTGGGTAAGGGTTGGCTGATGGGTTCAATTTGGGCTGTGGGTTTAAATGGGCTAGGTTTGGTGTGATATATTGGGTTAGGTTTAATTTGTAAATGGGTTTAGGGGTATTGGGTTTTGTAAATGTAACTGGGCCAAAATTGGCCTCTAACACAACTGCTGAAGCAGAGTATGTGGCAGCTGCAGGAGCTGTCAACCAAGCCATTTGGCTAAGAAAAATAATGGCCGATTTAAATCAACACCAAAGGGAAGCAACAGAGATTAATTGTGACAACCAATCTGCTGTTGCAATTGCAAAAAATCCAGTGTTCCATGAGAGACAAAACACTTCAAGATCAAATTTTACTTTGTTAGAGAGATGGAGCAAGCTTAAGAAGTGAAGCTGATTCATTGCAGTTCTGAAGAACAACTTGCTGATATCCTAACAAAGCCCCTTAGTGTGTCAAGATTTGAATATTTAAGAGCCAAAATGGGAGTTTGCAGTATGCAAGCCAATGAGGAGTGTTGAAGTTGGCATGCATGCAGCAGATAAAGCAACCAAGGAGCAGATCGTGCAACATAAGTTAACCGGATGAAGTATGAAGAAGCAGATCAAGTCTTGCATAGTATTTTTTCTGATGAAGTACATACAACTCATCGAAGTTGATGCTACTGTTCAATTTCAGTTTCATTTTGTTACTTTTGTAATATTTTGTAACTTAGCTAAATTAGAACTAAGTGGGTAGTGTATTTAATGCATTCGGTGCTGATAAGATTGATATATCAGTTTATCTAGTTTTACAAGTTGTAATTTGCAAGTTGTGCAAGTTGCAATGAAACCTAAAAATAGTAAGTGAAACCTGTCAAAGCCAACTAGCTTATGACTGGTATATGTACTGGCAGTATGTCATTTTTCAATCTAATGAATTTCAATAGAAATCATTCCAGGAAAAATACTCTCTCAATTTTTGCTTTCTTTTACCAAGTAAAATTCTGTTTTGTTTATGGTGCAAATATAGAGCTTTTTTGAAGCTTAATCTTCAAGCATTTTTTTTCATCTTTTATCCGGGTGAAATACGTTGCTGTTAAAAGTCCCGATTGAAGTTCTTACTTCATCCGGTTAAAGTGTGACAAATCCCCAACAAAGCTTCTTCAGCTTATGCTCAACAGCTTCACTGGTAAAATTCCAAACGCTGTAGCATCTTTGCTTCGTCTTCAAGTCCTTCAACTTTGGCCCAACCAACTATCTGGTGAAATCCCAAATTATCTTGGAACACAAAGTGATCTCTTGATTTTAGACCTTTCAATGAACAAGCTGAGTGGAAAAATACCCAATGAACTTTGCCATTCAGGCCATCTAGTTACACTGGTTCTTTTCTCAAAACCTCTTCAAGGGCAAATACCGAGGAGTCTAAATACTTGCAAGAGTTTAAAGGATATTCACCTTAGGCAGAACCGTTTAGGAAACGATGAAGGAATTATAGAATTGGACATGTTTTCAAACCTTCCAAATCTTAGATTCCTTGATCTTTCAAATAATGGTGTATCAGTGAGCAGTAGCATCAATTCCAGCTATACTTGGCCTAATCTTTAATATTTGTCCTTGGCTTCTTGTAGGCTGAAGGAATTCCCCAGATTCCTAAAAGGCTCAAAACATTTAATGAGTTTAGACCTTTCTGGAAACAAGATCCATGGCCAGATTCCCAAGTAGATGCTGAACAAAGGGCTGGATACTTTGAGCTATTTGAATCTTTCTCACAACTTCCTAACACACATAGAGCGACTTCCGTGGAAAAATATGAAAACACTTGATCTTCATTCAAACTTCATTCAAGGTGCTCTCCCACTTCCACCTTAACTGTCTCATTCTTTTAAATTTCCAACAAAAGTCTGATTGGAGAGCTTTCTTCTTTGATTTGTAATCGAACTTCCCTTGAAATTCTCGACTTGTCTTATAAAACTTGAATGGAACAATTCCACCATGTTTGGGGAACTTCAGCAAACGTTTGTCAGTGTTGGATTTACGAATGAATCGGTTTCAAGGAACCATCCCTAACACATTTGATAAGAAATGCGGGTTGAACAATATTAACTCCAGTGGCAATGAATTGGAAGGGTCAATACCACCACCTCTGGTTCATTGTAGAAACATTTAAGTGTTGCATCTTGGTAACAACAAGATCAAAGATACATTCCCTCGCTGGCTTGAAACACTGCCTGAATTGCAAGTTCTTATTTTGCGGTCCAACAAATTGCACAGTTTCTTACCAAGTCCCATGGTAAATCATTCTTTTCCCGAGTTAAGAATTTTAGACCTTGCTAACAATGACTTGGCTGGGCCTTTACCAAAAGGGTACGTTGAGAACATGAAGGGGATGTGGAATCTCGATGAACAAGGATCTTCTTCATATATGGGAATAAGAAATTTCTCTTACCATTATTCTGTGAGTTTGACCATCAAAGGATTTGAGATTAAACTTGAGAAAATCTTGACAATATTCGCAAGTATTGATCTCTCAAACAATATGTTTGTCGGAAAGATTTCAAGTTTTGTTGGCCAGCATAATTCACTCAGAGGGCTCAACCTGTCTCATAATAGCTTCAGTGGTCAAATCCCTGAATCCATTGGAAATTTGACCCATCTTGAATGGTTAGACCTCTCTTCAGACAAGCTCAATGGCCATTTCCTGCCTTCTTAAACCTTTTGGATAACCGACTCACAGGACCGATTCCTCAAGGTAGACAGTTCAATACATTTGAAAATGCTTGATACCATGGAAACATAGGTCTACGCGGGTTTCCATTATCCAGAGGTTGCAATGTAGATAGGGGACAAGCACAAAGAGGCACATGATGAGCTGCAAACTGTAAGAAGTTTTGTCCTGAAAGGTGCGTTGATCGGGTACAGATGTGGATTGCTAGTTGGAGTTGTTATTGGATATGTTGCTGTCAAAACAGGTAGAGCAAAATGGCTTCTGAAATTAGCTCAAGGCAAATGCCATTAAAAAGCTTAAAGTCATCTGAGATCATGGATTTAAGCAACGCAGACATGACTATCAAAGGTGTTCGTAACATGTATTTCTTTCTGCTCATAGACATCCTTTTGTCTTTGCTATAAATATTAGCAACATGCAATTCTAATTTTGTATATATTACTATAAGAAAAATATTTGGTGCATATCCGATTCAATTTTTAAACTGAACAAACAAGGTCAGGAATTAACAAGTGTCCTGTAAGGATATAGTAAAATTTAAAAATAATAAATATTTAAAAGAAAAAAAAAGAAACACATGACAATTTTTTAATGTTGCTTATAAAATATAAAAGAATATACAACCAATGTACCAAATACTAACTTATTATTATACCTTATATCTTTAACCCATTTGTGAAGTCTAAAAAGCTCCAGGATAAATTTCCTTAATAAATATAACATTTAAAATCCCCAAGTACATTGAATATGGCCAATGTTTTAGCATTTGGTTATATACCATTTTCTAAACAAAACTTAGGGGGAGAAAAAATAAAGAACAAAAGTAAAATTTGAATGTCATATAAAAAATTCATTTCATGGAAATTAATAGACCCATGCAATAACCAACTCCTGCGGAATTGAAGTAAACAGAAACAAAAGTAAAACCATGAAGCATTTCGTGTAATGTTTTCTGAGAAAAGCAGCTCCTAACTAAGACATCATTAACTCAGAGATTGAATGGGACACCATGTATAGGACCAAAACTAAAAAAGTGTTGTGAATGAAGAAACCTATCGTCTTCTGCTTACTCAAACTGCTAATCTCCAACAAAAAACTATATTGAAAATTCCCCCAAATGAAAGGAGTAATAATTGTAATTAAAGCACAATAAGACTTGAAAAAATCTAGAAAACTCCAGAACAATTCGTCATGCATTTTGCTGGACTTGTCTATGTATTTGCATTATCCAATTGATATAACCACCCGTACTGCCCATCTGATCCTCATGAAGATTTACAAGCAGCAACAAACCTTTCCTGGGCTGCTCACCTTGTCTTACAAGATAAGAAAGTTGATAATATGAAGGATCACTCTCTCTTAGTTTCTTCAATATCCCCATCAGCCTTCTTGCATTTCATTATCGTGCCTGCTAAGCATAACCTGAAGTTTAAGAGAAAACAATGAAGAATCAGGTGAGTAACGTGAGCAAAGTAACATTATTGTAGAAAAAAGTGAGCATGCAAGTGAAGGTTCCAAGACACAAAACAAACAAAGAATCATTGACATTCATTTCTAAATACTTAGAAACCATACGATAAGACCAATCCAAATTTTTACCTAATAATCATATCAGACGGTCTACTCAAGTCAGAGTTGATATGAAAATAAAGACTAGCATTTGAAGCAAATTTTATATATAGCAAATGCAATTACAATATTAGTTTCCTTATGCATAAAATGGTCACAAAAACAGATGAAACATAAATACTCCACAATCTAATCATCATTAGAATACGTTCATCAACAAGAGATCGTAAGCATGTAATATTCAAAAATCTTATCACCATAAGAATATTCATACCCTTGATAATTCTGCAGCAAAGTCTGGCCCAAGTAAATTCCTAGCTATATCAGGTGAAAGCATCCTACCGAACCATATGACAAAACGGAAACCATCATCATATATATAAAGGCCTCTTGAATCTAAGCTTTCTGCAACCAATGACAGTCTTTTCACAATGTTTTTGAAATCATCAGTTTGAGCAGATGGCTGCAAATATGAAACAGAAGGGATGTTATGTTTGCAAACTTTACATCTTTATCAAAATATATTTAAAGGGCCAAAGCCTTTACCTTCAGAAGAAACTCATCAATTCGAATCAAGCTAGGATATAAAAGCTTCAACAACTTTTTAACAGGTAATGCCATCATGGTGAAACCTTCTGCGCAGCGTTCATCAAGTTGAGCATCTGCATATCCCCCTTTCAGAGGTACAGATTTAGAGAGTGCTAATCCATACAAACACAAGAACTTTAGAGACTCGGGATAAATCATCCTAGCTCCCAACTGATGTTGCACAGCATAGAGATGGCGGTATTCTCTGAGTGTTTTTACAATCTTTAGTTGCAAAGAATTTTTGGCATCTTCAAGTTTATTGGTCAAAGTTTTCTCAATAGCTGCAAAACCTCAGTTGATTAGAAAAAGTAAAGGCCCTCTAAAACTAGGGATCCAGCAAAACAAATAGCAAATTACCTAGTCTACAAAGCAAAGAAACAATGGCAGACATGTCAGCCAGGCGATACATCACCCCCAGATCTGCAACAACAGGGGCAGCAGCCGTATGTACTCTGATACGCCTCTCTCCACAAGATGCAGTGTATCTTTAAATTATTAAAGAGACATCAGTGACCCATCTCCTTTTCCACTTATAAAAGTAACCTGGGCAGTTTCAGCAAACAAGGGAACAACCCAAGAAATTAAAATTTATACAGTAAGCCACTTAAAGGATACAGTAAAGCAACTTGAAAATATACTGTCTGATTTGTCAGCAGTGTCTCCTCAAAGGATAACTGCATTGCATATGCCTTGTCACAATCTACGGCTGGAAGTGCTAATAAATTTGTGGACTTTAGCATAAAGTTTCCATGATAAGATGTAAACCGAATCCCTGGTGCAAGTACCAAATGGCATGTATCAACGGCTTTGTTATCACAAAATCATAAGGAAACCAAACAATAAACGATAATAGCATTTTCCATAAGCATTAGCCCACATCAGCATCCAGATTGAAGGAAAAAAATTCATGTAGCTAACCCAACTACATTGGGATTATGGCTTCATAGTAATAAGTTACAAGAGCAATAATGAATAAAAAGAATTAACAGACCTTTTCCACATCTTATGCGCATAACTGCTTCCCAGGCCGTTTCCCTAGTCAGATCCCTGGCTAATTCATGCCTCAACTTCTCCCCATGAATGCCTGACTGAAAGCTTGGATAATAATATACTTGACCACCAGTATATTTTACCAGGGTACCTACATTGAAATGCATGACATCAAGTGTCATTAAAAGCTCTTCTTAACTTCGATATCAATTTTAAACTGATAGTAAAAAAGGACAGTGATTTTTGTACCTAAGGAAGCTATGTCGGTGTATTTGTCACTGAAGGCATAAATATTAACCCCTATCTGAAACTTTGTAAGATCAGCAGCCATTTGCTTGTAGAAGGTATCTTCTGGTAATCTCAATGTATGTTCCTTATCAGTTCCATACACATGAAGATCATGTCCACGCAACTTCAAGCGACCAACTCCCATAGAAGGCAATGTATTTTGGAAAATTAGCAACTTCCCCCCAAGTTTACTCTACAGTAAATAGGTTGTCAAACAACCAATAGACAATATTATCATCAGCAAGAAACTAAAAGGAATTTTATCGTTAGTAATAGCTATGGTAGAGAAAACAACATACCATAACCATGAATGCTGCCTTAAGTGCAGAACCAAAAGCAGATTCGACATTCACATCGTCCTGAAACATAGAGGGCAAGCTATCCAGGAACGTTTCAACCACATTTCTAGATTCAGACAAGTTGACAAGGAGATCATCTGGCAATGGAACAAATATATCATCCAGATCTGAAACAACCATCATTTGAGGCTGCGTAAGAGATGACTGCAAAGACAGAAGCCAAAAAATTATTTCATATGTACTTTAGCGTATTGGAGAAATTTTGAGGCATCCCAAAAAAAATTTTCCACTGATCTCATATGTCACTTGCCTTCATATTGTAAAAATGAATTGTGCTATCAAAAGTAATGAAACCAATCTGAGTTCTGGGGAAGCCAGGCAGCTCATCCAAACATGAACGTATAGTTTGAGCAACCACCTAACAAATATGTTGCAAGTCAGCGGAAACCATCACGTGCTTATACAATATGGAGAAATAAAGGAAAGAGAAACAAGCAGCATGGCCTCCAGAGGTAATTGTTAGTGTTATGACCAAAAGGCCAGAGCAAAAGCATGCAGACCTAATACTTATGTATTCAAACTATGATCAAACAATGCATACAACAACCTGGATAAACAATCAGCTAAACAAGTTTTCCAGCATCCAAAAAGCCTTTAGTAATAGAAGCAGGACTAACAAGTATTTCTTTCCTACCTATCAATTCCATAGTAAGGCAACAATCTTGCAGGAATACTTTATAGACACGTTTTAGACCAAGGCAAAGCATTTCAACAGAAAATCTGAAGAGCTCTAATATTGAGCTTAGAGGACTAATAGGTGAACAGGAAAAGAGAAACCAGCTCAAGTGTAATTCAGATTTTCTTGATTCACGTTACTATTAGACGACTTTGCCATTATGACCCTTATTAGAATAACACAAGGATTTATTAAACACATTATGAGACCAAAGACAATCAAATGCTTTAGAGGAAGTGCTTACCTCAATCATACCACTTCTTACTACAGATATTGATACATCAATGAGAAAGAAGTATAGTGGCGGCATCGGAGGCCGCACCATGTATTCCATTGGTACAACAAATTCCATATTGCCTTTTATAAGCTCAGGTCACTGGTCTAAATCAATTCTTCTGCCAGTGGCATCCAAGTTTGCAAAATACTCACCTGGAACTGAATATGGAATTTGAATCAGATTAATATATATGCTTTCTAATTCCAACAATTAAAGTGACTTACCAGGGAAAAGAAAACCTATCTGCCACAAAATATAACCAATAGGATACAACTGAAAATAAAAAAAAATTACAATGCCAATAAAGAAGAGACAGTGAAATGTCATACCACCACCCACCATTAACTCAATTTCAAAAAAAAATAATATATAAAAAATTACACTTTGTATTTACCAATGACTTGAGATAGCAAAAAGTAAAGGGAAGATTCACATGACAAGCAAGCTTGCAGAAAGCTGATACATATGTTGATGCAAGTCTCTATAAGTGAGTAATTAGCTCATGGCCTTCAAATGGTATTTGACATTCCAAAGACGAAAGACATAGCAGATAGCAGATAAAAGTATGCACAGCATAAAAAAAGTACCCCAAACACATCAGTTACAACAAAAAACACTTGATGAAACTAACTGAACATTTAACCATTGAATTATATCATTGTTTCCTAAGTGAGATGAGTTTACCATCATTTAGTAAAGAACAGATGTTGCAACGCCACTTCCTTCCAGCATCTGTAAATGTGACATAGGGATTCACGTAAGTGCGACATCTTCTACAACGAATAATACCAGTTGAAGCGAAATTAATTACTGGCACTTCCTCCTAAATAGGAAAAAATCGTAATTGACAGGAAAAACATATGAGACTTCAACAAAATACAGTTATTGTTTTGTAGACCTAAACATAAAATATTATTGATTCTCAAGACACTTACTCCTTCAGGAGCCTCTGCAAGAGGGCAAACAACTGCACCTAGAGGCAAATGCCATCTTGAAGCCAAGGACTGCGAATTTGGTATAGCACTTGTAGTAAGCCGTAGGTATCTAGGATTGCAATTCATAGGATACATCTCAAGAAAAGAACTTGGCTCCACATCACCATCCAATAGCCTAGGAAGTATTCTATAATCAAGCCCTGGCTCAATTGATCCAGGTGTAGATGCAAGACAGAGTGAACTAAAATCTTCTGCTAAGCTTTGGGTGCCGCCAATAGGAGGTGCAGAGCCTGGATGTTGCATTTGGTCTCTTAATTGGTAGCCCAAGGGAGCTGCTACTGGTGGAGAAGGACCATAACTTCCTTGCTGACTAGGAAAGGGAGAAGATGATGCCGGTGGAGGAGGCATATAACTTCCTTGCTGAGATGGAAAATGTGATGCTTGTGAACCTGCAGGCTGCTTACTTGGATATCCACCAAAATGTGGCTGGAAATTGGAGTTTGTAGCAGTATAAGATGAATCTAGATAGGGAAAAGTTTGCTGAAAATTAGGTTTGGGTCCTAAAAATAATGAATCTGATGAGGGTTGAGGAACATTCCCACTGGATGGAGGAAATTTTACAGTTTGCGACAGAGATCTCATTGGCACTGGCAGTACTTGTGTTTGTGGTCGAAAAGAAACTGGCGGTGTTGATACTTGACTTGTAGGAGGTTGAAAAGGTGGCTACCCAACAGGTGGTGCATGAGTAGGGGGAGTTTGAGATGTTGAAGGAAATGGCAGTGTTGGAAATCGCTGGTGAGGATCCTTGGATGGTGGGACAGATGATATGGAAGGAGATGGAACTGATGGATCACCAAAACGAGGAGGCAGGCTCGGGCTGGCTGATGAAGAAGGTATCATAGTTGGTGAAGCTGGTGGAGTAGGTCTAAAATTGCTGGCTTCTGATCCCACCACAGGACCTAACAATGAAAAAGGTCTCATAGTTGGAGGAGCAGAAGCAAAAGGGGTAGAGGAAGGTCTCATGAGAAAATTTGGACGACCAGGGTTCTCAGTCCCCATGGTTTTCAGCAATACAACTACGTCTGCTACCTAGTAAGTGATCTCTAAAAACTAAGCCTGCCAAGAGTAGTAATATCGCAGTAGTAAGCATTCATAAAAGAAATGAACATCAGTACATTTTAATCAAATCAAGCCCCACAAAAAGAAAGAATTCTCCAGACATTACCAATGACTCTTATTAGGAATCGAACCCCAGCAAATTCACCAACAAAGAGCAAATTAAATATATCAAATTTTCACTTTGTCTTCATCTTTATAATGCTCATTAGTTCCATGCACCCTTGCAACTCAAAGGCTAAGGCTAGGGGGAGAAAAAAAAGCACAACCTCCTCCATGAATCTACAATTTAACTAACAATATCATCAGTCACTAGCTCAACCTCTACCCCCGATGATTAACTTCCATGCTCAACCTCTAAGGTCTTATATAAAAGCAAAATCGACATTGACAAAAAAAATTTCCAAACTCGAAACAGTTAAAAATATGATGATTTATACATAACATTTTACATAACTAAAATCGAAAAGACTCTGATTTCTTTGTTTTGGTCAAATTTTATACAGTTCAAAGCATTGCATCATAACTATGATAATCAGTTAAACAGTCAAAAGAAGCTTCAATCAATATTCGATTCAATTCCAACTAATCTCAATAAAATTCAGCTCCTTTAATTCAAAACTAACCCAAATTCCAACTAAAACAGTTCACATTCAAATTTCCAATCATCCACTAACTGAATTTCAATCAACTAATCCAAAACTCAATTCACTTGCACTAGCTTATTAGCCTCAACTTTGACTAAAAGTTATGCTTGAAAAAAAAAAAGACTAACTGGTGTCGTATACAGCAGCGTAGAGATTCAGTGACAGGCCATGAAAATTATACCGGAGAGGATATTTCAAGAAACCGCGGGTCAAATAAAACGACGACGTTGTAGACGAATATTTTCCTAAAGCGAGATCTAAAGCAAGAAGATGATTTTGGTAGAAATTACAGATCAAGAGAAGGACGTTTAAAACAATGTAGAACAAAATCCTTACGTCGTTTTCTTTCTTTCATTTTTCTCCTTAATTAATTAAGGGCGAGTTTAGAGCGGTAGTGCAATACATTAACTTATTTTTCTAATCTCAACTGTTCATAATATTACTCGAATTTCTCTCCTTTTTTTTCTTTTCTCTTTTAGCCATTTTTTTATAATCTATTTATATTTATATCTATCATAAATATTTTTTTTAAAATGAGAATATTCTCTGTCTTATTATTAAATTAATTTTAAATTGTTATAATTTAATTTATAATTATAAAATTTAAAATAAATTTATTACTTAAATAGAACTCTAAATATAAAAATATAATTATTATAATTTAATTTATAATTATTAGTTAAAATTTTGATGTAAAAAAGTTGTGTTAATTTTAATTTTTTTTAAAACAATTGTACTAATTTTATTAATGTAAAATAAAATAAATTATTTGAATAGAATTCTAATCATCTTAATTATCACTTTATTAATTATTTATAATATAATATTATGTGTTAAGCCAACACAATGCTCTTAAAATCGATTCTTTTTTTTATTCATCTATTATTTGTTTTGGTGCATGTGAAAAATGTCTTGTGGGCTTGTTTCGAAAATAAATTGAAATTTCAAAAATTATTTTTAATCATTATTATTAAATATGTTTTTTATTTATCATCGATTATAAAAGTTTTTAGACTCTACAAATAATGCAGGAGATATAGAATGAAAAAAAATACACTGCTAATATATCAAATATTAAGTGATAACTTATAGTGAAAATTCTTAAAATAAGAATCATAAGAACTTAAATCAAAATGGATAAATCTAAGATTTAAGATTTAATCTATTTAAACGAAGAGCACAGCATCTAATCTTTTCTTCTTCTTTTTTAATGCGTAATACAAGTTTTAGACTAAAAAAAATTGGATAAACTTTTAGTTCCATGTTTAATTTTTTTAAGCAAAAATATTGAAAGCGGATTTATAATTGAAAATAAGATATTAAGGTTATTAAGATTAAGTAATTTTGGTATTTGGTATTTTTTTCTTTTTCGTTCTTGAAAAAATTTTCAGATATTTTACTCTAAAAAATTTGGGTACAAATATTGGCTACCCTAATCTCTTACTTTTCGTCTCACCGTAATTTTTTTTCAATTTAAAAAAAAATATAAATCTAAAAGTCAGAAATAAAATATTTTCTTTATTTTAATGAGGTATAATAAATTTGAATCTTATAATTCTTACTATAGTTATCACCCAAATATAAATCCTAATTATAATAATAGTTCATGATAAATAAGAAAGATAATTTATTTTACTTTTTTTTATTTAAATTAGCATTATAGAAATTTCTATATTATTTAAAAATTAAGAGAAATTATCATTATTAATTATATATAAAAATATTTTTAACATAATAATATTTAAAAACAATTTAAAAATTATTTAAAAATTAAATGCGTAAAATTATATTTAGCACATACAATATTAAAAACTAATTTATATAAATGAATTGAATTGATTTGGGCTGGTTGAAGGATATTTCAGACTTAACCAGAAGAAATAAATTTGGGTCAGATGGTTGGTATTAGAGTCTAACTGGGATTGGGTCAAAATCCTTCTATGATTAGCCCAAATATTAAGGTGCCTTAAAGTTTATGGGATTGATTGGTCCATAAGATTAACTAAAACAAGCATAAAAAATTCCACAATTATCAAAATTGGATATTAAGTGTTGGCATAATACTTAAGGTGTTTATTGCTTTAGATGTAGCCTAAGTTCTAGTCACGTTGCTATTAGGATTTTATTCTCTTCTTGTAATTCACTAAAAAAAAAAGAGAGAAAAGTTTCCAATCACGTTGTATTGAATTTGGAAGCTCTTCAAATAGTTATATATTACTCAATCCTCTTGAAGATATTTTGGCCATATGATCATAAACAAATCTTTCTTCTTCTTTTTATCTTTCACATTTCTTTAACAATTTTTTTTTTTTAAATTTGTGGCTGCCGCTCTTAACAATATTGTCTCCATGATTAAAATCTAAGTTATTTCTTTAAAAATGTGATACCAACATTTAATGATAAACAAATCCATGTTGATTAAATTATAATTTTGCTTGTTAAACATAATATATCTGTCATTATTTTCATGCCTTATTAAACAATATATTTCTATCATATTTTAGTACACGGGGAAGGGGCCAACTATATTTGCTTCTTAAATGCCTGCAAATTGAAAAGAAAAGAAAAAAAGAAGAAGAAGAAATCAATCAATCATAAGTTGGACTGAAGGATAACAACCACTAAAAGTAGAGGACCAGAAGTTATCAACATCAAAATGAATATTATGTATATGTATGTGTATGTGTATGTGTATGTGTATTATATATATCAGCATCAGACAGACAATAGCAATAGTTGAAAGATCTGCCGACCATTTATAATGGACCCCCCAATTTGTGTTGAACAATAAGAATAGATCATCAGATAATATGGGGAAAACAAGCCTTTGATAAAGACCTCACATATTCATCTATGTTTGAATATTATTGGCTATATTTCATGTGACTACAAACCCCACCAATAGCTTGTAAGATATTATCCTCTCAACTCAATCCATGAACATAAACTTGAAATAATAGGATAAGATTAACTCCGGTTAAGACAATTTTTTGGATAATTTACAATATTAGTCCCTTCCTCTTGTGAATATTCACATTTCACTTTTCAATTCGAAGTGAAATTTATTAGATGAGAGATATGGATTGTATAATTTACCCAATTTTAGTATACGGTTTCTTTTTTAAGTGATCAAGATGTTGATGTAACTTGATGATATGGACTTGCTTGTCCATCATAATTACAACATGTCGTATTAGAGATTCAAAGTCACACCTAAAAATATCTTTATATTTAGAAATTAGTCGTTTTGTGTTCATGAGACATTGGAATATTTTAAAATAAATTTGGGGGTTGGTCCAATGTTGTAGAGACTAGATAGATTGATTCTTGTATTAGAATTTTGTTGGTTTTGTAGAAAAATGTTATGCTTTGAATAAATTACACCGATTAGTTCGGACTTTATGTAGATGAATATTTACAGTATTGAATTAAATGTTGGGTTGTAACGTTTATTTTATTTACACTAACAATGTAAATATTCATTAAGAATTTACCATATAACCCCTTGTCTCGAATTATTTTTTTCCTTGTCTCAATTATTGATTTCATTAGAATTCAAATTTAAATGTTAATCCACTAAAAATGTAAGCTTTCGACTTTAAAGTAGACGAATCTAAACATTCCGTGTTAGATTGTATTATAAATTTTTGTGGGGTGAATTGTAATTTGGAGTTTGATGTATTTGATTTATGCAATTATCTTTAAAATATAATATCAATGTAAAGAAAGTATTGTTTCACACACAAAGTTGAGAAGTTTAAGATCTCATATTTAAGTTCAAATTTATCTTAGGTATAATTTTTTAATTAATTAGTCAATGCATATAACGAAACTCATTATATAAATGTAACTTCAATATTAGTAAATTTATTTACCGAGAGAGACTTACTAACTGAGTAGAGGGGGAAAAGGCATTCTGATCTATTGAATTTACCCACATTTAAGCCAGTAGGAATGGAAATAAATACCATGAAACAAATGAGTTGATAAAAAGTAATTCGTAGAGGCAACCCATTGATTGCATAAGCTTTTACAACTGGGGCCAAACCAAACAAGATGAAGAAAAAGAAAGACAAAGCTTGTATTAAATGTGGCCCCCCTTGTTGTCTACCTACCCTAGTGTGGTGTGGGAAGTAATTTAAGTAACATGGGCAATGGAGTCACCTTCTCTTGAGGTCAACAAACCCTGACTTTGGGGGGTATCAAATTGCCCTAATTAAGCAAAACAGAAGAAACAGAGAATTGATGCATTTGGTGGGAAAAAAGAATGGGTTCACCTCCTTTCCTTTCCTTTCCAAATTGGCCTTGTTTTTCAAACATATGAAACCATATATTGCCTGGAAAAGGCTAGCAATGATTAGGTGAAAACATGTGAAGCAACTCAGCAAAAAAGAAATAATAATAAAAAGGAAAGAGACCTTACTTACTCAGTAGCATGCAAAAGGGGGTATTGGCCATGTTATGGTTTTGACTAGCTAAGCTACAATTGGGTTTTAAATGATTCTCTCCCCACTTTGAAATATATCTCACATCCCGCCTTACAACTTTACAGTTGCTCACTACCTTTCTTCTTTTATATATAAAGATTCTGCTAGATTTTGGCTTACATGACAAAGCTTGAATTCTTAGTAGTTTAAGTTCCTAGCGTTGAATTTTTCTACCAAATTTATTTTGGATTTTATTTAATATTATGTTTTATTTGCACTTTGTAATAATTAATTCCATTTATTTTGGACTTTTAAAATTTTAAATTAGTAAAGGTAAAAATGTACTTTAACCTCTCTGAAAATGATAATACTTTGATTTAATCCTTTAATTTTTATAATTTAATTGTGGCCCTCCTTAAAAGAATTTTCTAGCTTTGTCCCTATTTAAATATTTATTAATCTTTAATAAACTTTTATATGTACCTTACTCTATTTTTTGGACACAATGTCCAAAATTATCTATAGCCCATTCGCAACCCATAAATAGGAGGATAATGTGCTTCAGAGCACTTGAACTCACGTCCTCCTGCATTAGCAATAATACCCGTACTAATTAAGTTAAGACTCAATCAACATACCTTCCTCAATTTTCATTCTTAATTAAATTTAAA
This sequence comes from Gossypium longicalyx, assembly GCA_025698465.1. Taxonomy (NCBI): domain Eukaryota; kingdom Viridiplantae; phylum Streptophyta; class Magnoliopsida; order Malvales; family Malvaceae; genus Gossypium; species Gossypium longicalyx. The sequence continues at coordinate 87,368,943 of CM046995.1, forward strand.
AAATTAACTAATGTTTAAAGTGTAGAATTTATCACACTCAAACACCTAGACGAAACCTATACATTGCACCAATCGGGAGTTTAAAATTAATATTAGAGAACACATTGTATACGTACTTTAATTTAAATATTATATAAAAATCTTATATCATGTCAAATGGTTTACCAAAAATAAACAAATCTTTAAATCACAATTTCACCTATACATTGCACCAATCACGGGTTTAAAATTAATTAAATTATAGTATACTTATGAAAATTATATATTACTTATAAAATTAGAAGAGTGTACGTTTAGTATTTCATGTATTTTTTTTATATGAAAAGATAAAATATTCTTAAATTAATATTTATTGTTTTCTTAAAGTAATTTTTTTATTATAATTTAATGATTAAGTTGAGACTCGATTATAAGTAACATTAATTCGGATAAAGTTTTTATACTATATATATAAAGTGGTTGACTGAGTTGGTGCACGAGTTAACTCGACACCAACTCAATCATAAAAGTATTAAAATACCCTTACTTTAAAGGATAATTAATATTATTATAAAAATATTTTCATTTTTTATACTTTTATATAATCTTCAAATAAAATCGATTGAGCCTTAACTCAATTGGTATATGCATTATTGCTAATACAAAAAGATGTGTGGGCTTGAGTCCGTTAAAACGCATTAGCATCTTATTTATGAGTTGGGAAGGAGTTATGTGTAATTCTAAATATTGTGTAAAAAAGAGCACCATTAAATTCATATAAAAAACCCTTAGCACTTCACTAACAATCATTTAAATTCATATAAGAATCAAATATAAGACCACCATTAAATTCATATAAAAAAACCCTTAGCACTTCACTAATAATCATTTGTTATATATTTTTATAAATATAATTTTTAATATAAAATATTTTCGTTCACCAATTAAAATCTGGTAAATATTTAAAACACACTACATACATATTTAGAAAACACAATAAGGGTCCGTTTGTTTACATGTAAAAGGTTTTACGGAAAATGTTTTATGCATTTTCCTGTATTTGTTTCACAAAAAATAGTTTAGTCAACGGAAAATGACATACAGATAAAGGCAAAATAAGTCATTTTTCCTGTAAAATGACTTGCCCTTTTAAAAAGCGTAAGTCATTTTCCAGAAAAGAGCTCATCTATAAATAATTTTATTTTTATATAAAAATTACCTTAAATCAAGCTTATTATTATTATATTGATAATAAATTTTATTTTTATTTTAAAAAATATTTAAAATATTATATTTTTTAATATTATTAAACATACATATTTATATTTAGTCATATAATAAATTATTAATATAATAAATATAATTCATTCAATTTTATTTTAATAATAAATTTTAAAAATAATAATTTTAAATAATATTATTCACATATTATTGAAAATATTCAATAATAATATTTTAATAATAAATATTTATTACAATTATAAATATATTAATAATAAATATTTTGTAGTATGAAGGTTAAAATATGTCATAAGTCCATGTACATTTCACAGATTTGTAATTTAGTCTTTGTACTTTTATTTTCAAGAATTTAGTCCCTTTACTTTTCAAATTTGAAAATCAAGTCCAATTATTAACATCATTAATTTTTTTGTCAATTTTTTTGATGTCACATTTTTAAATAAATAATACTCACTTAGTAGTCATGTAATTAAAAAATGATGTTGTAATGAAACTGAATTTAATATAATATTTTTAATATATGTAAAAACAATGTAGAATATAAAATTATAGATAAAAATAAATTCAATTAAACAATGAAAAAATAAGAAAATCTCAAATGTATGTTTGTTTAATTAAAAACAACTTTTATGAAATATTTTTAAGAAATCCACCAAACAACATAAAATATTTTACACAAATTCATTCAAACACAGAAAAATATTAACTTTTCTAAAAAACTAAATTATTTTCTAGAAATCATTTAAAAAATAAAGTACCAATGACGTTAAAAAGAGAGTAAATATTTTAATTGAATTAATTGAACATCAGTTGAGTTTGTAAGATAAAATTAAGATAGGTTGAATCTTTTAGTGTCGGTTTATTTTACTAAAAATATTTTTTAGAAAATGATTTAATTTTCTAGAAAAATTAATATTTTCTGAAGTTTAAATGAATTTGTATAAAATATTTTTTATTGTTTGACAGATTTCTTAAAAATATTTCATAAAAGCTATTTTCAATTAAACAAACATACACTTGAGATTTTCTTATATTTTTATTATTTAATTGAATTTATTTTATATCTATAAATTTATATTTTACATTGTTTTTGCATATATTAAAAATATTTTGTTAAATTCAGGTTCATTACAACATCATTTTTTAGTTACATGACTACCAAGTAAGTAGTTTTTTTTATTTAAAAATATGACATTAACAAAATTGACCAAAAAATTTAACAATATCAACAATTGGACTTGATTTTCAAATACGAAAAATAGAGGGACTAAATTATTGAAAATAAAAGTACAGATACTAAATTGAAAATTTGTGAAGAGTACATAGACTTATCACATATTTTAACTTTTATACAACAAAATATTTATTATTAATATATTTATAATTATAATAAATATTTATTACTAAAATATTAAATATTGAATATTTTCAATAATATATGAAAAATATTAATTAAAATTTATTATTAAAATAAAATTGAAATATTAAATTATTATATTAATAATTTCTTATATGACTAAATATAAATAATTAAATATGTATGTTTAATAATATTAAAAAATATAATATTCTATATTAATATTTTAAATATTTAAAAAATAAAAAAAATTATTTTTAATATAATAATACTAAGCTTTTGAGTTAATTTTTATATAAAAATAAAATTAATGAGTTTTTTCCGAAAAATGACTTACACTTTTTAAAATGATAAGTGATTATTTTACGTTAACCTATAAGTCATTCACTGTTGATCAAACTATTTCCTGTAAAACAAATATAAAAAAATATAAAAATTATTTTCCATAAAACTTTTTATATATAAACAAATTCTACCCTTAATTATGTTTAAATGACAGAGATAATGACGCAACAACTAAGTGGACAACCAAACATTTTATATCTACAATTTCATTTTTAATCTGCTCCGTCACATCAAACCTTCGTTTAAGAAATAATTAAACATTTTTAAAGTAATATTAATAGGATATAGTTTTATTTGACTTACAAGATATTTTTTTAAAAATATTTTTCATAACATTTAATTCTATAAAATTCTCTAAGGTAATTTATATAAATATTCACTTAATTATGTTTGCATTTTTATTTGAATTCGTTCATGTTTAGTTCACACATTAAATTGTTAATGAAAAGTTTTTGTCTAACCGATATAATAACATATTTAGTCTTCAATACTTATATATTCTATGAAAATAGAACGTCGATAATGACAATGAATCGCAAAGAAAAAAGAAATAAAAATAGAACACATAGAATTTAATGTGGAAACTATTTAGGGAAAAAATCACTAGTAGAGGAGAAGAAAATTCACTATGTTGAATTTGAATGATACAAGAGGAAAAACAATTACGTCTATTTATAGGTTTAAAACCTTATTCTAATAAAAGTCAAATAGAAATAATGCAATAAGGTTAAAATACCTTATTCTAATCAACATTAAATAGCGGAAGTAAACTTCTATACGGATTTCACTTGTACAGCTTGTACTGTACCTCATAGATCCTCAATCTTGCCACTTGTATTTATTTTAACAAGAATTTGGATCACACAACTTCTAACATATTTTATCAATTTAATCCTCAAACTTTCTAATCAAAGTTTTAAACTTTTAAAGCAAATGTAATTCCCATCTATAAATTTGTAAACCTCCCCTCAAAAAAAATTTCTCTCAACTAATGAGTTGTTTTTCGAGTCAATTATTGTTACCATTGAGTTTATCTTGAAATTTTATTTCCTTTTATTCTTTCGTTACTTTTCTTCTAAATATAATACTTAGTCCTTTGATTGATAAATTTTTGGCTAAAGAAAATAGAAAAACCTTAAAAGAAACACTTTAAATTTACTTTTATTGTTAACAGTATGATATTCCCTTCAAGATACATAGAAATAGTCTTTGATTTTCACAACTACCGACACCAATAACTTTTACTTCGAACTCATTGATTTACACATCTTTTGTCATCATGCCATCAAACTATGAATTCGTTGTGGAGCTATCGACATGGCATTCCACCTGTTGGTCTCCAAGACCTCATCATCTTCTAATATCCCCAATCATGCTCGCCTTTAAACACAACCTCAAACACAACAAACTCGCTCTGGGTAACAACCTAAAGATATCAATTCTGATCCATTTTAACATCATGCTATAATTTTTGACCTAACTTAACTCAGTGGTTGTTAATGTTTAAAAAAAGGAATGGCTAAATATGCTTAAGTCTTCTTCATGCTTTTTTTCCCTTAATTTTTTTTATAAAATTATTATTTTAATAAATAAATATTGTGTTAGAAAATGAGAAAAATAGATATTCATTTATACAAAAATATTTTTTATAATTTTGCATGTATTTTTATCAAAAAATAAACTTTTAAAATATTTTTATTTTAAAATTTGAGAGCTACATTTGTTGAATTAAGGCCAAATTAATATAATTTATAAACATTGAAGGTTAAATTATTATTATACTAATAAAAAAAGACTACGCAAACATCCATTAGTGATTTAATGGAGAAGTTACCAAAATATTAAATCTCGATAATGGTAATAACTAAAATAAAAAAAAAATTTAAAGCTAGGTGATCAAAGTAGAAACACATCAAAAGTTAAGTGACTATTTATATAATTTACACTAAATGAAAAAATATAATAGGTTTTGTCCTTCTTCTTTTTTTTTTGGTGTGTGAATGTGTGTTCAATACGGTGAATCTCTTTGAAGTCATCACCTTGAAGAAGCCAGGCCCAGCCTTGGGGGACATTTAGAGATGTAACCGTCCAAGACTTAACGTTGAAAAGAATCTAAAATATTGTTTTTCAGTTTTTAAAGGCCCAAAATTTTTTTAACTTTTAAAGGTAAAAAAAAAATACCAACTTTTAAAGGGCCTTAAAAATATTTTTTGTTACTTTTAAGGGCTCAAAATTTTTTTTTATCAATATCAACTTTTAAATGACCTAAAATAATTTTTTTTTTAACTTTTAAGAATCTTAAAACCTCCTTTTTATAGTTTTACCTAGGAGACAAAAATGTTCAGAACTAACATCACATATTTTTTGGGGGTATTATATCCATGGGGAATCTAATTTAAAGTCTTTGCAATTTTTTGTTATTTGATGCGCAAGGTTTAACATATACTACTACATGCTTTGTTAAGGATGATGTTTGACTGCTAAATTCCTTTTATTTATAAAAAAAATCTTGGCAAATATTTTTCTATTTAAATAATGAAAAGTTATTTACTATTAAAGTTTTTAATATTAATAAAAAGGGTTAAATGAACCAAACATATATAAATTATCGAAGTTATATCAATCAGGTTATTTTATTATTAAAATTATTGATTTAATCGTTAAATGATATGTCAAATATTATGTAAGATGATTTAAAATAAAAAATTTAAAGAAAAGTAAAATGTTGCTTCTCAACTTTTAAAACTAAAAATAAAGTAAAACTGAAAAAAAGAGTGTAAGCAATAAAGCTTTTATAAAAGTATCGAAAATCTCAATATCAAAATTTTTACAACATCTTCTTTTTACAATCTTCATTTTAAAAAAAATCATTTTAAACCATGCCATATAAGATCTAACATCTCATTTAACAATTAAATTAAATATTTTAGTAATGGAATAACCTTATTTATATTACATTGATAGTTTGAAAATATAATTAGAATGTTTTAAAGCCTGGGATTAGAAGTCAAGGAGGTTGGCAGAGGCCCCGGTCCCCTCTTAAATGGAAAATTTTCCATTTAGGCTATTTTATAATTTATAAAATTTAAAATTAGTAATGATAAAATTACACTTGCCCCCTCAAAATGATAAAATTTTAATTTAATTCTTTAAAAAATATAAAAATATAGACTATTAAAATGATAAAATTATATTTTTACTATCGTAAAAATATATAAGTTAATTCCGCCCACAAAAAAAGTTTCTGACTTCGCTCTTATTAGAGATCAATTTAAAATCAAAACTATAATTTAAAGATGTATAGTACAATTAACTCTAATAAATAATAAAAATATTTTTGTAATAACCATGTATTTTACTAATAATATCCTATGATTTTGATATATTAATAAATAAATAAAAGGTAAATGATGTAGTCAAAAACCACAATCAAATATAGGCAGAGAATAATGCTAATCACAACAGAAAAGCCCACTTCTCACTAATCATATTTTAGTTTTTTTATTTGGATTAAAAAAAGTTTCTTATTTAAATAATCATAATACTAATTATTAACCAATTATTTAATTATTTATAAAAATACAAAATCCCACTTGCCCAGGGTAAATTAAAGAAATATGATGTTTTTTTTAAATATCAGTATAGAAAGAGAGAAAGTGAAAACGTATCTTGCAAAGTGCGCTTTTAACCACGTCAACTGAAAACGCGACGTATTTTTACTAAAAATTAATAATTTAGCTTCTTTAGTTAGATGATTAAATGTTAATGATTTTGTCTTTTGAATTTCAGGTTCAATTCCTTTTACACTCACATTCGTTTTTTTTTATTTATTTTGTTTCAAGTTTTTTTTAATTAATATTTTTAATATAGTAACTCTTTTATAAATAAAAAAATTATTGATTAAAAAGATGAATTAAAAATAAAAAATTTGAAAATAATATATTTATTAATTATAAACGTTAATTAAAAATAAAAAAATTGAAACAACATGAAATAAAAAATATAAACTTGAGTAAAAGAGAAATCAAATCTGAAACTTAATGACAAAAGCACTAACATTTAACTATTTAACCAAAGCAGTTAAGTTGTCAATTTTCAACTGACATGACTGAAAGTGCGTTCTATAAAATGTGTTTTCACTTTCTGTTTCTAAAAATGACCTATACTCATAAATTTAAAAGAAAATGACATAATTTCTTAAATTTTATATAATAAAAAAAGGCATTTCATTAATTTACCCACTTTTCCAGTCTTGGTCACTACCTTCATGAATAAGCTCTTTCAATTTTTCCTATAGCCCACCATTTTTTTTAATTACTAATCAAGTTTCAGTTCTCACTATTAATAATTTTCTCTAATAATTTTTTAAATTTTATATAGAAAAACAGTAAATCACTATTAACATTTTTTTCTAGGCGCACAAGTTTGGGTATTATATTTTGCTTATAGAATAGATTTATGTGAAAAAGAACTTATACTATTTGATAAAATGATGAAAACCTGAATTTATATTATAAAATATATTTAATATATTTATTAAAAATAATTATGAAAAATGATTAAAATAATTTGATAAATATAATTTTTAAAAATTTAAAAATAAAGTATGTAAAATATAAGGTTAAAAGAAATAAAATAAAGTAAAATAAAAAGAAGAAAATATTTACATTATCTATTTATTATTTTCCAAATTTTTTCATTGGTTTTTATATAGATTATCAAAGTTGGTGCTTACAAAATTAAAGCACTAAAAATTTAATATATAATTATATTTCTAGAAAAATAAATACAACTAAAAAAGTGTATAGTAATAAAAAAAATTTATATTAACATGTAAAGTGGGTTTAATAGGTAAATTACACCCAATAGATATATAGATTGTAGAGTTACTTTTAATATCAGTGAAATTTAATTATGGATAATATAAATTTTAAAATTAATGAGAAATTTAAAATTCAAAATAAAAATCTTTTTGTTATCAAATTAATTCATATATAAAAATAAATAATTAACTTCTTCATTATTTATTTATTTATTTTTGAATAATCTCATTATAAGTTCTAATAATATTTGCTTTTTTTTGACACAATACCTAAAACTACCTATAACCCCTTCTCAGCCCAACACATAAATAATAGGATAATGTGTTTTAACACACTCGAACCTACATCTTCCTACATTGACAACAATACTCATGTCAATCGAGTTAAGACTCAATCGGCTATGCTCTTCATTATTATAATAACAATGCACTAAATAAAATAAAATGCAATCCATAATATATATATATAAATATATATATATATATATATATGATATAATAAAAAAAATTTAATTTGTATGTATAAAATTTTCAGGTGATTTTAGTGTCTCCCCCCATTGTGACACTAAAATTTACAAGGCCAAATGGCAAATACATTAATTTACAAACTATAGTAGAGTGCAAGTGGTCCTGAAAAATCTAGACCATTGATTTACTAGAATAATTGACGATCCAACGGTAACTAATTAAGGAGAATTATGTTATTAAAAGACAAAATAAAATCCAAGTTTGGGGCAACATGTGTGTTGGAAAATCTAAATTTAGCACATTGGAATTTTCAAAAAAAAAAAAGAAAAAGAAATTAATAAAATAAAATAAAAATCAGGAGTTTTGATATTTGTTAATGATTATGTAAATTTAAATAGTCAAAACTGTTAGAATGAAAGTCGAAAATCAAGCAAATTATATTGCCTTAATTCTCTGTATATCATTTATGAAATCTATCTGTAAAGATTTAACATTCTTTTTTAAGTTTTACTAAAAATTATTTAAAAAAAAAAATCATTTAAAGGGACTTTTCCTTTATATAAACTTATCAAGTTGTGTTAGTTAGAAATGAAGTTGAAAGACAAGTTTTCACCAGGAAAAGTTTAAGCATGTTTGGTTTTCAGCTACCACTAAACAGCTTCATAATTTAAACACTCCAACCCTCAATTTTATAGTTTTGGTTGGTAAGTTTAATCATTTCTTCACCCCTTTCATTTGTGTTTTGTTTGGTAAGTTTTTTCAATTTTTTTTTTCAGATTATTTAAAACCCTGAGAAAGTTCTGGGTTTTGAGTTCTGAAAACTTTGGACTCTGGAAAATGTGTTTTTTAGGCTTACAGTTAACTTCAACTTCTTGGTGTTTATGTTTTTTCTTCTATAATGTAAAATATATTCTCTTTATGGAAGAATATATTTTGTGTTTAATGATTTTATTTCTTTCCCATGTTTGTTTGTTTGCAAATTAAAATATATTTCAGTGTGAATTCTTTTGATTTATTATTTTTTATTTCCATGTTTACTGAAGATTTGAATTTCTTGTTCTTATAATGTTACTCAGATTTCATTTCTTTTAATATATTTCCTCTACAATTTACGGAGATTTTTTTTTTAAAGAAAAAAGACTGAACTGCAGAGTAATTTTGCAAAGCTTTTTTTTTTTTTAAACACTATTTGTGTGTTTTTTTTTTCCTGCCATTTAACTGGATCTGCAATTTTTTTTTTTTTGAAGACATAGATTCTCTGCCTTTAACCTAACAGTTTAGTTAGATACCATAGCTGAAATTTGTATCTACTTTTTTTTTTATTTATAATTAATATGTATTTTTTAATTTTCGCAGTGATTAAACAGATGGAATTTTCCGACTACACACAGATCTTATTCAATAGAATCAAGAAAATTGATCCTGAAAATGTTTCAAAGATCATAGGGTATCTACTGTTGCAAGACTATGGTGATCAAGGGATTGTTCAATTAGCTACTTGTCCTGATATAGTTATGCAGGAAGTTATTTATAAATCAAAGCTTGAACTGCAACAACTACCATTTAAATCCGCTTCGCCCCCCATATCGCCTTCGATGAACTCGGTCCCTACTCTTGAATTGCCTTCACAGTTCTCTTCCTTTTCACCACCTGTTTCCCCATCTGTTTCCTCTAAGCTTTTTTTGTCTCCTAGAAGTGTCCAGGTTACATCCCCTTACTGGGACCAACAGCTTGTAGCTAAACATAGCCCGGATTTTACGACATCCGGTTACTTGGATTCCATGTCTGATTTGCAGGCTCATACCCAGTTATTGAGTTTGGAAGATCCAATAGAGTTTGTTGAAAATGGAGGATTTTCGGTGGCTAATCATGACGTTAAAGTAGGACGTCGGTATCAAAATCTGCCTAGCTTTCCTGTTAAGACTTGTCATTATTTCAACAAAGGGTACTGTAAGCATGGAAGTAACTGTAGGTACTTTCATGGTCAAGTTTCGGATAACTTCCCTCAAATGTTTGTCCATAATTCGATGGATGCTGTTAGTGAAGATCATGTTATGTCACTCGAGAAGTTGGAGGTCGAGTTAGTCGAGCTTCTGAAAACAAAGAGAGGGGATCCGGTTTCCATCGCATCGCTGCCTTTGTTGTATTACGAGAAGTATGGCAAAGTTCTGCAGGCAGATGGTTATCTCACTGAGAGCCAGAGACATGGCAAAGCAGGTTACAGTTTGACAAAGCTTCTCGCGAGGTTGAAAAACACAATCCGAGTAATTGACAGGTAATTATGATCTACATTTGCTGTGGAATAAATTAGTTTTGAGGATTTATTTGAATTTTTCTTTCATGATTGTGTCGCAGGCCTCACGGACAGCATTCCGTCATTTTGGCTGAAGATGCTCCCAAGTACATGGAAAACCGAAATGATAGAAACGATCCTGGTCCGATTGTAAGTGGATCGAGACAGATATATCTTACATTCCCTGCTGAGAGCACTTTTAGTGAAGATGATGTCTCTAACTATTTCAGGTAACATGATAACCAAGTCCTTTGCAGGCTTATTTTGCTATCATATATGGTTTTCCGAAGTTTACTTACTTTTCCTGGTTTCTAATTGCAGCAACTATGGACAAGTTGAAGATGTACGGATTCCCTGCCAACAGAAACGGATGTTTGGGTTTGTAACCTTTGTCAGTGCGGATACTGTGAAGATGATCTTGGCAAAAGGAAATCCACATTATGTCTGTGGGGCTCGTGTTCTTGTGAAGCCTTACAGGGAAAAATCAAAGCTGGTTGACAGGTAAATATAATTGTTCCTCTTCTTCATTTCTATATGCAAAGTTCACACAATATATCTAATGGTAAGATTCAATTTTCATGCAGGAAGTACCCGGAAAGAATTGAGTCTCCAATGTTTTATTCTCCACATTATATTGACATGGAATCCGAGCTTCAGTCGAGTAAGTTTACAAACTTATCGCAAGCATTGTAAATCAATTCGTGTTAGTTGAACATGATGATTCATTCTGAATGATAGGCATATTAATGTTCTTTCATATTTCAACAATGATTTAGTTTCATCGTCGAGTGCCAGCTTCTGCTTAAAATAACTTGTGCTCATCTGATATATGATTTCTCAGTTCCAAGAGGATATGCAACATCTAGGTTGTTCAAGAAGCAGTTTATGGAAGATCCGGAGCAAATCTTTCAACCTCCGAGGAGGCGCCTTTCAGATATGCATTTGGCACAAAAGCCGCTGGCGAATCAGTCCTTCTTTGCCCACTCCATGAATGAGTTGAAAGTCGTAGATGGTATCGAACTTTTCATACTCAACAATTTGACCTCCTCACTAATTCTATCCCATAAAATGCTCTCTTTTCCATCGAGCAGATCAACTCAATTTCCCATCGGCCGAATTCAATTATCTCTTGGAAGCTCTTAACACCAGCACTGCATCAGATGAAAAAATCAAGCATGTAGAAGCTGACAACAACGACCAGGAGAGGTATTCTTGAACCCCAAAACTACACTAATTCTTCATCTTATCCATCGTTGGTTATAACAATTGTTTCCAATGTTGGTTCATCTGCAGTGACGGACTCAATCTGCCAGATAGTCCCTTCACTTCCGCCATAGCTAGTGGCATTTCCGCTGTCATCTAGGCCCCTTCTCCCCCAAGCAACACACATAATAGAGAGAGATAGATAGAGTACCAGTTCCAATGGTGACAATCTGCTAATTTATACATAAACAAGCCCTTTTACATTCCCCCCCCCCCCTTAACATTTGCTTTTCAAAGTCATCTGCAAGTACATATCATCCGGAACAAAAGCCCGAAGGAAGGATCTCCCCCTCTGTGAAGCAACCGAAAATAAAGACGAATATGATACATACAAGTATATATAAAGAAGGATCTACAGTTTTTTATGTTAAAAATCACAGGGACAAGGCAAGAGAGGTATGGATCTTTAGAAGAGGATGTAATATAGGTCCTTTTTCTTTTTTAGGTGAATCAACAAAAAAAGAAATAGAGAAGAGTGTGCAGAGAGTTTCAATTATGTTTGGAATCACTGTAACACTAGCAACAGATTTCAAATAACTTCAACAGACAAAGGTAGCAACTTGTCAGCACTTTACACTCCCTACTACCATTCTTTTTTACTGTTTTTGGTATATTAATGCAAAGTCCAAATTTAAGCATCGAAAAAGATGGATTACATTGTATCATTCTTAAGGTTTCATCTTTGGATGTTGACACTACAACCACGCGGTGGGTCCATAATATTTTCGACTCTAAATTGGACCTACCTGTATCTTATATGATAATCTCAGGTGGAGGGAGTAGAATATAACTCCGCCATTCACGCAAAAGTGGAAACGAAAGCTGGAAAGTTATGTTACTTTTGGTCGTTCAATTGTTTGAATATGTGAAGCAATCATTTGAATAGTCACATTATTTATACCTCTCCTAACATCATCTATACCTCAAAAATCTCTCCCAAATTAATCATTCTTTACTCTTTTTTACTTTAATTAACAGTTAAACAAAGCCTTTGAAATCCATATAAACGATGTCACCCATTAACTAAATCTTAAATCTCAATTTAGTTATCATTTTTTGTGAGGGTGTTTTTGTTCTTTTATCTATTTCATAAATTAATAAAAAATTATCTATAATGGGATTTAAACCAAGAGCACTAAATATAGTAAACTTTTAAGCCTTACCATTACAATCAATGCATTATTTGGTTTTTATATTAATTCTTAATAAATATATTTGTCACGGGCAAGATCACGCCCCTCGTTACGAGCTTGTACATATGCTTCTAAAGCTACTCGATTAGCTACGGCACCCGATGCATTTCCCTAAGGATGTACTAAAGTTCCTCCATTGAATTGTAGTACGGAACTATTTTCAAAGATCTTGGTCAAAGCAAGCATATGTTAAAAGTGAGTACTCCGAAACTACGTGCATAACATCTGTCATAAAAACCCAATCTTGAGTGAAATAAATACCAAAACTTCGATTTTTTTTAAGAAAGAAAAATCATCACATAGTAAATCAATAGAGCCCAAAGTTATATTCCTTTCTCTTTCGAGTACACACAGTGAAAATGAATTACTATTTATAGTAGATAAAAACGAAATTTAATAAAACATTTGTTAAAACATTTTCAAAATATATAAAGTATTCTTGAAAACGTGCAAGTAATTAAAAGTTATATAATTTGGTTATTAATCAAGAATTATGACTATTAATAATAATGAATTATGTCTATTTAAGAGATGTTATTTGAATACTTGTCTATGTAAGAGATGTGATTATTTAGAAGACATATTTTGAAAAGTTTTGTCTTTATGAAAAGATGGAGAATTCTTAGAAATGGGAATGACATCTCATTTGGATCATATACCAAAAGATTTTGAAAAAAAAGTTCTTTCGATTCTTCCTCTATCTTCTATTATTCTTAGATTATTTTATAAAGAAATAAATTTTTTCTTGTTATACTTCGCTCAGTGCTTAGTGGACTACATTCGTCGATGCAAAATACAAATAATTATTGAGTTTCATTCTATCATTGAAATTCATTTGTTTAAAACTTATTTACGCACAAAATATAAATGAAGCTAATAGAATGTCTTATTCTATTAATTAACTTTTCTATTCAAATAAATATTCGTATTTTCGAAATTTTACTCACTTACAATCCAAAAATTTCACACCAACATCATTAAAGGTAACTACATTTAAAAGAAGGGAAATCAAAACAAAGTTTTCACTAAAAATGCCATTTAAAAGTAAAATGTAACATTTAATAAAATTTTTTAACTTTCTTTGATGCTACGTGTGTATATATATATATATATATATATATTATCAAAATAGTCCAAGTTGATTTAAAAGAAAATAATTATGGGGCTGCTAATAACATTTCATAATTATAGTTGATATATGATTTATGCAAAAAAGGGTTGGTAACTCAAGTTTTAATAGACTAGTAAATTGTATAGCTAAGGCTACCAATACCAAGCTTAACAGATTTTTCGATGTTTGAAGTTATACCTACTCATACTTAATTGATCCGTCTTTAAAAATGATTTACACTAAGTGTCGGATATTATAAGCCTTTTTAACAGCCACATTGTAACGACTTCTTTTCAACTTAATTCCTTTATTTACAGAATAAAAAGTAAAAAAAATCCAACAGTACATATAAGGGGTCGAGGTAGAAATAACAGATATTAATGTAAGTAAAGTTTGACGTGATTGGCGCAATAGGTCATCAACAGATGTATGAATTTGCCTCCAATACACCCATAACTAACCCTACTTTTACATCACATTCAAGGGATCTGTTCTGTTCCACCATGTATATATATAAGAATGAAGTAAGAAAACAAAATGCATTAATCACTCAATCTCAATTAATAATATTTTTATTTAATATCTTTCAACTTTTGTTTACTTTATCTTTAGTTATTATTAACTCAGTAATGGAAGAATAACCCTATAAATTTCTGATTATTGGTTTTAAAATGCCATTTCTAAGTCATCCAGATAACCTAGTGTTTTGTGTTGTTAACCATGTTTCATCTTTACATCAGCTTGCACTCCTTTCCATTGGGTCCCTATTAGCGGTAATGTTGAGGCTTGCACAAGGTGGGAAGATGGAGGACTTGACGGTCACTGATAATACTGGCCTTACGCCTAACCACCTTGCTTCTCATAAAAACTCACAGACAATTAAGTTGCTTGTAGGTTCCATGACATTTTAACTCGGTTAAGAAATATGATGAATAGTTTGGATATTTATATGTTTGTGTTTTCAATCGTGCAGTACTGTTCAAGCGATGACTGATTAATACATTTCTGGCTTCTTCTGCCCTAACACATATACAAATAAAAGACATTAGGTAAATGTCCAAAATTTGTAATTTTTTCTTCACAACATCTTCAAATGGTTCATGCCTTATGCAGTTGCAAACTCAAAAGTGTTTTCCCTACCTTTATGCTGCATTAAGGTTTATGAAGCTGAATTAACCAGTTGGATATATACTCAAACCTTTTAACTTTCCTTGTATCATGGTTTTGGCATTTGAAAATTCTAGCCCTGATTAACAAATTTTGTAAATGTTTTCAATTCTTTAGAATTAAAATTAAAATGGTAAATTTTATAAATATTAATTTTTTAAAAATTTAAAATTAATTTATTAGAATGTGTAATTATTAGAGGGCGAAATTTATTCTTAAATCAATAAAATAAAAACCACCTTAGATTTCTGTTACAAAATTAACAACTAATAGAGACCGATTAAAATATTTAATTTCAAAAAATTAAGTAATTAAATGATAAAAATACATAATTAAATAACATACGTGTCAAGTTTTGTAGCAGAAAGGGGATAACAACAAGCAAATAAGGTAATGACATGCTAATATGGTATGTTAAGTTGATTGCCATATATATTACATGTATTTATCTACTTTTCTAGAAAATAACATATTTTACCATATTTTCCTTTAATATTTATTTTTTTTACTCTAATTTAATTTAATTTTATACCTTATTATTTGAGTAATTATTTGATATATCGTTAGTTAAATTTTTAGTTTTCACAAGTGGGTTGAAACTGTAACAAAGTGTTACATATATTTATATAAATAATTTTAATGACACCGATATGATAACCAATATGATAGTCTACAAATCTACAAGTGGGTAAACAAATATATATATATATATATTATATCACTCTTTTATTTATCCTATTAATTAATCAAATTGTACATAATAATTTATAAATAATTTTTTAGTTCCTTAAATTTAAAACTAAATTGTTAAAGAATTAATTGGATAAAAATTAAATTTCCCCCAGTGTCATTATATTCAATATTTTCTCTTACCTATGTTAATAAATAATTATTAATTTATAGAAATGATGAAAAGATTTGATAACATTCTCTAGATAAAAAAAAAATACTATATTAAATATTTTATTAATTTTAATTTATTGAATTATATCTATTTTATTTTTTGTTAAATACATTACTTTTTTATTTTATTAATAGGATAAATCTCAAAAAGTATATATGAATTTTTGTTCAATGTGTAATGTTATATATGAATTTTGATTTTGTGCAATTTTATATATAACGTTTTGATTTGATTCAATTTTCACAAATAACTAGTACCATGATCAATATAACACAATTTTACATTTACATATTGCACACACAAAATAGTATACTTATTCAATATAAAAAATGTATTTATTTCTTTAAATATATACAATTAAATCAAAATCAAAGTTTTATGTATACTTTTGAACCATGATCAAAGTTTCATGTGTATAGTTACACAAAATAAAAATTCATGTATCAAATAACACATCGACTAAAAGTTTATGTATAATTTTGATATTTATCTTTTATTAATAATATAATAACGAAATAGTTCTAAAACGCATAAAATTAATAGTATTTTTTAGGGATAAATACCAAAACTATACATTAATTTTGATATTATTTGCAATGTTAAACATCAATTTCAATTTGGTGCATTTGTATATCAAACTTTAATTTTGGTTCAATTTTCACATTTTACTAACCCTATTATATCTACGGTGCAGTTTTCGTTAAGTCTTATGTAAATTGCTTATATGACATTTTATCAGGTTAAAAAATAAATAAATAAATTTAAATTGTTTCTACCTAGATTAAAGAAATAGGGAAAATAAGAAACCTATTTCCCGAACATGTTTATTTTTTTTTAATCTAGGTGGATATAAGAAGTATAAGTGAAATAAAACTCTACTTCTAATGAATATTAGAATCTTAATGTACACCAAACTTATCTTGATCTTGATAGACATCCCAATTGGTAGACGATATGCCTCATTAAAACCTTGCTAAGATAAAAATCCTATGAAAAAAATTCCTAGTGAAAGAAAAATAGTACACTTATTTATAAAACGCATAATACACTGCCTTAATAAAAATCTTATCAAGAAAAACCAATGGGACAAAACCTCGATTAAGAGAAAAAAAGTACAACAAGTATTTACTCCCCCTCAAGAGAACATCATATGATATCTTAAATTCTACATATTCAATCTTGAATACTAGATTTTCAAATGATTACTTAAACGTATTTGTCAAGCATTTATATCATCATTCTTTTGAAAGTAATGAACGATGAAAATTTTTGGGAAAATATAACTCTTTAGGAGTCTTTGATCATGATCTTTAAGTTGGAAAAATCCAGTTTAGAAAACAATTTTCAATCACAATGAAAAATTAAAAGTTTGGAAAACTGAGTCGATTTGTGATGTTTAAAATAATAAATTTTTTTTCCTAAAAAAATATGTATTTTGTGCGAGACGGATCTGTATCATTCCCAACTTCCTACTGGCCGACCTTCTCCGCTATTCTCCTATCCTGAATTGCGTCGAGTGTGAGTTCGAACTACAAGAACTAAACACAGACCCAAAAACAATTTATTACTTTCAGTAAGAAAGTAATTCCTTAATAGAGTCCGTTAGAAATTATTATTCCCAGAAAATAGAATTCATTCTAAGAAAATAAATTTCTACTACTTTCTGACAGAATAACAATAGATGAAACTTTTGTATAAAATCTATTTATAATGAGAGATAAGGAGGATATTAGTTGAATAAGTATAACACAAATAATATTTATTTAATAGAAAACACTCTCCTAGACTAACTAAGAGAGGAGCGAGTGGCACACCTAATAAATATTACTAAGGTTGTCGCCCCTTCATATTCGGGATAGTATTGAGTCAATTATATGTGCTTTTGACCCAACACTTTATGATTTAATCTAACTCAATATTTGTTTTCTATTTCTAAAATAAATATTATTTACTTAATTAATTTAATTAATTTCTCAATTAAATAATTTTTCAACCCAATTTTAATTCCGTTAAAATTATGACGATTTTTTCGTAAAAGAATCTATGAGGAAATATATTTAATTTTCATATTCAACGAATTCTTAATAACTAATTAATTTAATTCCATTTTTAAACTTCAATTATTTAATTAAATAATAATTTAAAAACTTTAAATTAATTTCCAAATCATTCTATATTTAGCGAGAAAACGCGTTCATTGTGAATGCGACCCATTTCTCTAACTTCATCATTTCAATACATTTCTATTTATTTGGGTCTACATTTAATCATTTCTGGTTTCAGCAAGCTAGTGGAGGGGCCAATTGCACATATGTAATTAGGACTCTAATAATTTATAATTAAATTTCATCTTTTCGCTTATTAATTATAAACTTATTTAGTCACGAAGTCATTTCACTATATTATCGTGACTGAGCTCTTCCTAATTATGTACCACAACGAAAGCTACTTAATCAATGCTCGTCCAATAACCTTATGATGAGTGTGTTACCTTGATAGGATATCATTAATCTCTTTGGGATAAATCTATTCTCTCAATATAATCCTATTTTATTCATGATAACCAATATATTTTCCTTTATAAAAAGTCAATTACTAACAAATAGTAATTAAGTCATTTACCACAAAGACAAACGACCCGTGATCACTTTTACTTTCATTTATCACGTAATACTGATGGGAAGATATCATTTACCCATTAGTTGGGTTATGAATTCTACTATTGTGAATGATGCTATATACTACAGAAGTCGTAAACCCAATGCATCATATTTTGATTCCTTATCTATTTGAACTCAAACTTTTACTTACATCAAAATATACAAGTCACGCATACATAGTACATCATCCAATCAAGATTAAGGTATGTCACACTATATGTAACACCCTAATTTTCAGTGGTATCGAAATAGTGATTCGAGATCACTTAATCTGACAAATGAGTAGGAAATATATTAATTTAGTGAGTATAAGTTAAATGTGAAGTTAGGAAAAATTTTGAAATAGTGAATAGTGTACTAAAAATAAATATTAAAATAATTAGAATCGAAAACGAGGTATCGAGACCTCGGGAATTTTAAATCGAGCCATAAATATTTTTATAAATATTTATGGAGTATTAATAAGTTAGTATTAAAGTTTCGTCGAGAAATTTTAAAGTTCTGATAGTTAATTGAACAAAAAGGACTAAATTGTATTAAATGCAAAATTGTGGGAAATGATTAAATAGCTTAAATGATAAAAGAAAGAGGGTTTAAAAGGCAAATAGACCCAAGGTATATTTGGGCTGGACGGCAAGGGCATGAAATCAGCAAGAAAATAAGGAGAATTAAGGGAAAAATTGGAAAATTGGAAAATGTACTTAATAAAGCTAGGACTAAAGTGGAATTATCTAGATTTCTCTTTATTTTTCTGCATTCTCATAAGAAAAAACACCATAAAAGAGTTCCATTAAGCTGTTTTTTTATATTTTCACTTTAATTAAGTTCAATTCTTGATTATTTCTTGAAATTTTTGTGTTTTTGTGACTTTTACAACTAGGTCCACTTGTTGAATTCATTAGTTTTTGATTCTATGAAAGAAATTGAAAGTTTCTATGAATATGTGCTGGAAGTATATGATGATTTGGCATGGAATTAGAGCTTTAAATTGTTTATATGCTGATTTTATTGAAAGAATTGAATAGAAAGTGAATGTTTGGGACCTAATTGTAAAAGAGTTTGAAGTTAGAGTTTTATGTGGAAATTCTGAATTTCAATAGTTATGAAATAACTTATAATGTCTAGAAAAAGTATTAATCGAGAAAATTATCTTAATTGAGGAGTTAATTGAGTAAGGACTGAATTGTATGAATTGTGAAATTTGAGGCAAAATGGAAATCAACATTTTGCACTAAAACTATTTTGGACAGCAGCAGTAGTCTAACTTTGAAAAATCACCAAAAATTGTATAAATGGAATTAGAGGATGAATAAAATATGAAATTAAAGCTTATTGAGTCTAGTTTCTTATAGAAGAAATGGTGTAAGAAATGGAATTGTAAATCATGAGATATGATAAATTTTGTGAGACAAGGTCAAAATGATTTCGGGTTCCCCTGTTCTGAATTTGTAAAATCATAAAAAATTGTATAAAAATAATTAGGGGCTTAAATTTATATTTTTAGAATTCTGAATTAGTCTATTTCAAAAGAAACAAACGGGAACATCATTTGAATTCTGTACAAGGAGATAATTAATTTTTAGTGAAGAAGGGTCGGAACTGTCAGACAGTAGAATAGGGGAGACTTCAATAAATAAACTGTATTAATTGGCCCAACCAAAAATTATGAAATTTTTATGGTAAGAAGACATATGGGTCTAGTTTCTGGGAAAATTTATGGATATTAATTTAGAGTTCTGTAGCTCAAGATAAAAATAATTTAGTGACTATGACATGGATGAATAGCTTGAATATTCACAGAAGTAAATAGTGAAAATTACGAATAATGTTACTTACAAGTGTGTTATTTATACTAAGGATGTGGATGGAGAGGAGGAGGAGGAAAAATATACATGTATATATGAAAGACACGTGTATAAATTGATCACATGCCCGATTATAATCTATAAGTGTTGAATTAGAAATGATATAATGTTTTATTTGAAATATTTATTATGAAATTATGATTATCGTTATAATACAAAAATCGAATTTTTGAGTTTATATGGCTAAATTTTAGTGATCATTTGTTAATTTTATGAATTTCATGATGTGTTATTCCATATGTATTGGTGATAAAATCGTGAATAATGTAAAAGCATGAAAATTGAATAAATGATCAAATTGAGCATTTCAGTTCAGTGACAAGATGAATTGAAGGAAAAGACCATGGTTGGACCATGGCAACAAGTGATAAGTGATAGCTTCGGCTACACTTATCTAATCAAGGACAAGTGAAAGTGATAAGTGATAGCTTCGGCTACACTTATCTGATCAAGAACAAGTGAAAGTGATAAGTGATAGCTTCGGCTACACTTATCTGATCAAGAACAAGTGAAAGTGATAAGTGATAGCTTCTACTACACTTATCTGATCAATGACAAATGACAAGTAAAAAGTGGTAGCTTCGGCTACCTGATCAGTGAAAAGTGGTAGCTTCGGCTACGTGATCATTGGCTACTTGATCAGTGAAAAATGGTAGCTCCAGCTACCTGATCAGTGAATAGTGGTAGATTCGGCTACAAGTGACAAGTGATTTTTGTGTAAGACCATATCTGAGATATGGCATCGGTGTGATATGTGTATAAGATGTAAGACCATATCTGAGCTATGACATTCTAGTGAAAAGACCATAGCTATGCTATGGCATCAGTGATTATCAGTGAAATTCAGTGCATACCGGTGCATACCAATTCCGTAAGATGTTCACTAATTTGAAGAAGTTTGGTAAGTATTACATGAAATTATGTGACATAAGGAAATACGAGTTGATGAGACATGAGCATAAAACTTGGTTGATGAATGAATTCATTTGTGATTATATATTTCTACGCCTTGAGTGTATTATCCGTATGAATTGGTATTCCAAATGATCTAGTATGAAATAATCTGAGTTCGAAATGAAATATCATGAAAACGTACTTGAAATACATTTGTATGTCTTATATATGCTATTTGAATTCATAAATGTGGAAAGTAAATGTATGTGGAAGTATGAGATGATGATATCTGTACATGGAATTTATTGATGAGTACGTACATCCAAATTTATATGATAGATTTTAGTGAACATTGAAATTGGGCTCAATAAGTGATTTGGCAATTTAAATCTTGATTGGTAGGAAGAGTTAATGAATTGAATATTTATGAATTGTTACACGTATTTGTCTGAAATACGAGGAAGTGATGGTAATTAATACATGGAAATATGAAACTATGATATATATAAAAACATGGAATATATTTGATAAATGTGTTAATTCATAATTATAGAATTATGTACCTCATGTGTGATATTTGCATAAAGATAATATTTCAATTACTTTGGTGAATAAAGCTTAAATATGAAATAGTATGAAATCGAAACAAATTGTTATGAAAATGTATTTAAATTATCTGTAAGTGTTTCGTGCTTCTCGGTAATGCCTCGTACTCTATTCCGGCGACGAATACGGGTAGGGGGTGTTACACTATGAATGTCACAAATGAATAAATTCATAAACGAATCTAAGATCTATTCTACTTGAGTCATGTTTGATGTTCAGTTAGTCACATCTATGACTCTATCTTTTAGGAGTTATCCGCTCTAATGCTCAAGACAAAGTATCTCTCCAATTGGACATGATAGACAACATATTAGTCTTTCAATCAATTTTCTCATTTCTGATTAGATTAAGGACATATTTAGGTTCATTTACTAATACAAGCTATCTTTTCGTATTATGATTCAACCACATAATACCGCTTAGTATTAGTTAACATTAGATAACCAACGAACCAATATTTGTTTCCTTGTTGCTTTGTATGTAAAAATATTAAGGACAATATACAAATGATATTAATGTAATTAATAAATACTAATATTAAATCAATTTGTTTGAAAAATACAAGTATTCATAGACAAAAATACTACACAAAGGGCACTGAATCCAACACCTTCTATAAAAATATGTAACAACCTATTTTCAGTGAAATCAGAATAACGGTTTTGGGACCACAAATCTGACGTAAAAATATTTATTTTATTATTATTTTAATGTCTATAGCATGATAGTATTACCATATGAAAATTTTGTTAAGAAATTTTACCAGTTGAATGCTTAATTTGATAAAAAGGACTAGATCACATAAAGTGTAAAACTTGAGTTTTATAAGTTAAAGGTATCAAATTACTATAAAATTAATTAGTAAAGGGGTTTATGTGGTAAATAAACCATTTTTATTTTGAGTGGACAAATATGAACATTAGTTATGAAATTTTAAAGGTTATAAGTAAGGTTAAATTAGTAAATAAGTTAATAAGTAAATTAAAAACAAAATAAAATAACGGTGTCATCTTCATTAATGTGAAACACCACCGAAATTGAAAGATAGGAAGCCATAGCTAGGGCTTGAAGCATTCGGCCAACCTTGGTGTGTGCATGTAAGTCATTTTTGTCCTGTTTTTAATGATTTCTATGTTTTCAGGATCGTTGTAGCTTAGTCTAGCTAGCCCGGAGACTAATTTGAAAAATTGTTAAAAGATTAGAGTTTTTCCATGAATGAACATAAATTTATTTTGATGTTTGATGGAAGAAATGGATAGTTGTTGTTAGATAAATAACTTTTATTAAGTAATTTTTGATGAAATTGTCAAATAGTGATTAAATCGAAAAATGGAAAATATTCATGGTGAAATTGTGAAATAAATGAATATAGGGCTTGCTAAGCCCTATATGAAATTCAACTATAATGGGTTAATGGAAAATTTCATGAATTTTCATTTTATGAGTTAGGGACTAAATTGAAATAAAATCAAAATTATAAGGGCAAAAATATAATTTTGCTAAAATATGAGTTTGGGTTAAATTGAATAAAATAAGTATTGAATTGAGCTGAATTTATTCGTTTAGATCAAGACAAACCTCAAACAGCTTTAGATCGAGGCAAAGATAAAGTTTCAAAATAATCGCCTCCGTATCTACGTTTAATCGTCGAGGTAATTTTGTGTAATTATATTGTATTTATGTGCTTTTAATTGAATTCTGCATGTAATATGGAATGCCATATTTAAATATATACATATCTGTCGCATATCCAACGATGTTTCGATAACTACTGAGTCCCATATGAACCTTAAGAATTCATAGGATACAAATGACATGTCATTAGGGTTTACATGATTCCAGTGCTGGTCTTGAAAGTCCTACCGATGACTGAGGTCTGACATGTGTTGCGGATACTCCACAGCTCTTGTGAGTAGCATCGTGTAGCTACGTTCTGACCCACAGCTCGTGTGAGCAAGCCCATTTTCACAGCTCGTGTGAGCATTCTGATTTATAGCTCGTGTAAGCATACATGTATAGGAATTGACGGGTTATAGTTATATGAGTTAGTATACTATTTGTGAGCTATCCCAGGTATCCAACGGTATTCTAAATGGTTCAATGGACATGATCTAAAAGAAAGTGGTAAGAGTTCGATACGAATTAAGACATGAATACATGTGATTTGCATTGAATTGGTGATACATGGTTTAATGAAAGTTGAGATGGATGGTATATGTTTATGATACATGATTAAATTTTGTGATCATCCATGATTAAATTGCTTCTGTTATATGTTTATATGGCTAACATGTTTGGTGTAAATGCTTAAGCTTTGGCCAAGTTGTGGTTGGATTATGCCATGTTTAACTCACTTGTTATGAGATGAAATGGTAAGTTGAGTTTTACATTATATGAACTTACTAAGCATTTATGCTTACTCTGTGTTATTTTTCGTGTTTTATTGTGAATCGAAAGCTCGTTCGGGTTGAAAGCTTGTCGGAGTTATATCACACTATCCATTAGCTAAACCGGTAGATTTTGGTGTTTCTAGTTTTGGTTATAATGGCATGTATAGGTGTTTTTGTTTGATGAATTAGCCATTTGTTTTTGGCTTGTGTTTATGGCATTTTGAATGATGATATGGTGTTAAGTTGGCATGTGTATATTTGGCCTTGTATTAGCTATTATTTTGTGTTTGTGGTAATTAGATGATGGAGGTTAAAATGGTAGTTAAAAATGTATGTTATAAGTTGTCCTTTGACAAGTTTGAATGTGGTAATTTGGTATGTTGTTTATAGATGACATATGTGGCTAATTGTGCTAATGACATAGTTTATGGATAGTAAATGGTCATTTTGGTCTGAAAAATGTAGTTGGTATATATGGCTTATGATGTTAAATGTAAAATGGTAAATTTGGTACTTGTGAATGTGAATTTGATATGTGAACAAAGTGGTAAGTTTTGGTTAAATTGTGCATATGGTTATACATGTTTTAATGTTGTGATTGATGTGCCTTTGGGCATATTGGTTGAATGCTTATGTACCTTATTGGGATAGCTTGATTATGGAGGTTTTTAGTGCATTTTGAAGGCTTGTTTGTATGTGGAAATTTGGTTGTAGGTATATGCTTGAATGTGTAAGAAAAATGGCTTAGAAATGACCTATTTTTTGTCTACATGGCCAGAGACACGGGCGCTTGTCTCAGCCGTGTGTGACACACGACCAGGCGACACGGTCGTGTTTTCCCTATAGCTTATAACGGGTTGCAAGTCGGGATGTTACACGGCCTAGCACACGGTCTGGCACACAGGAGTGTGAGGTCATTTCGAAGGGTACACGACCTGGCACACGGGCTTGTGGCTTGGTCGTGTGACCCAAGTTAGAGAGTTACACGGGCTGGACACAACTATGTGTCCCTACTTCGAATATTCACACGGCCTGATACATGGGCGTGTGAGTCATACAGCTTGGCCACACGGCCGTGTGACCCCTGAAGTTTGAAAATTTTCAACTTTTTTCAAATAATTCTATATGTTTCCGATTTAGTCCCAATTTGTTTCTAATGTATTTTTAAGGCCTCGAGGGCTCGAATAAAGGACAATATGTATGTCTTTGATTGGTTTTGCTATGATTGATTTTGCTATGATTGAAGATGTGAATTAAATGCTTTAAATTTTTTGTTGTTTTGAATTAAAATATCCAGTAATGCTCTGTAACCCTATTTCGGCGACGGATACGAGTTAGAGGTGTTACAAAATACATATAAATATTTTGGATCATTTTGTAATCTTCATTCAACTATTATTTACTAAGTTAAATTTATCACATATGTTCAAATAATTTCAATTCATATATTGAACAATTCCCAGAGAATTTTTATATGCTTTCAACATTCTAAATCTTTTAAGGATTTTAATATAAACTTCACTATATTATGATTTATATAAGAAGTTGTAACAACAATTATAAGACGTTTGTCAAATCTTTAATGAATTGTCAAACTAATAAGATATCTAAAGGTTATTTTCTTCTATTATAAAATAGTATCTTTCATAATCAATGTTAAGACTTAACGAAAAATTTCATTTTTCTTATTTCGTCTTCGTAAAACTACTTCATCGTATCATCGTTGGCTTTATACCTTTAGATATTTGGACTACTAGTCCAAAAACTTCACGAATTTAATTCTACTTGAATTGCGCCTTTTCATTTTGGCCAATCTTATTGCAATAATATTGGTTTGTTGCAGTACCAAATAAGATAAATATTTTCTATATGTAAGGATAATATTCATTACTATATTCTCATATCCTTCCTCAAACAATATTAACATAAATAAAATATTTGGACATATGACATATATGTAGCCAATGGTATTCATATCACACTAATAACATAAGTTAACTCTCATCTATATTTCCACTTTTAGTCATCAATGATTATATCCTTTAATTTTTTCACTTTGTAAATTGCAATAGATCTAGTAAGACGGACTTCTAAATGTCTTCATTGATTATTTTATAACTACCATCACAATCATGCTTAAATTTTAATTCAAAATTTATATGCTTATATTGTTGCCATGATTAGTCTCAAATTATAATATATAATAAAATAAATTAATAAAATATACCTAGAGATCGTTAACATCATCGTTATTACCTGACTATTATTAGTGGCATTGTTACAAGTATTAAAATAATTTTGCTTTATTATAACAATAATTTAATTATTAAATTTTTATTAATCATTCGAATATCATGTATAATAGAAAAAACTATAATGTAGATGAATTTTTAAAATAATAAAAATTTTCATAAAGAATAAGTTTTTTTTAAAAAAAAATGGAAAAACATGCCAAAAACTGGTTATATAAAATTCTTGGCATATGAAACCTAAAATCTTTGATTGCTTGAGCGGTAAAAAATGATAGTCTTACCCCAGTGTGCGAGTTTGACTCTGTCTTTAGGTTGTTTTTCTTTTTCTCATTTCCGGCAGCAACTGGTTTTGTAACAGTTTTTGACAAAAATCAGTAATAACGCTTTCGTAACCGACTCATTGTGGAAGAAGATGGTAACGCTTATGCTTGGGTTTGAATCCCCAGAAACTTTAAAAAAAATATCTTGACTGGAAACTTACTTAATGATAAAATATTGGGTGAATTTTTTAAATACCTCGGTTTATAGGAAAAATTATGAGAATAGGCCATTTTTTAAAATTTGTTAGAATAAGTTGATTTTAAAGAGTGTGTGTGAAAGTTGTACGTGTTTTTAACGAATTTGACAGTAAATAATTTTAACTTAATGTGTTTTTAACTTTGATCAGATGATTAAATATTAGTGTTTTTATTTTGAGTCTAGAGTTTAATTCATTTTCTACCTACATTTATTTTTTTTTATGGTTAAATATATTTTCATACTCTCCCCTCATAATCGATTTATTTCAGTAAATTTTTTAAAAAAATATCCCAATCTCAAAATTTTCCCTAAAAATCGGAATATTTAAGGAATTCACCCAAAAAAATTTTGATAATAAAAATAAATAAAATGTTTTTCTTTTTTTAATTTAAATCATTAGAAAGAAATAAAAGAGTGCCGTTTTACTTTTTATGTGGTTGGAAAGCTTTGGCACTACTCCGACAAGGGGTTCAACGTGGCATAACAAAAACTAGTCGTTACGATTCCTCCTCCTTTATTATTACCTCATCAGCAAAATTAAATAAATTAATTAAAATTTCAGTTACTCCGCCATGGAAGTTTCTCTTTGTATTTCTCCTTCACTTACACCCCCAGTCTCACTCCCCCAATCAAAACCCACATTCACAAGGTATTCAAATCCAACGGTGAAGGTCACTTCCATCCAAAGATGCAAATCTTTGATACGAAACAATCAACGACTTACAACCAAGGTTGCTGCCAATATTCATGATGTTTCCGTCGTAGCTGATCCTGCTCGACTCGATATCACTTGGCAAATTGTTGTTGGAGCTCTAGGTCCACAATTAACATAAGATTATGTCTACTAATGTTGATTATCTTACTTCGTATTTATATTTAATACAGTGTTTAATATAATTTTTTTTTCTGCAGCTGGGGTTACCCCTTTTATTGTTGCAGGGATTGAATTCAGCAAAAGAATTGTAAGCCAAATAATTCAAAGCATTAATTGATTATTTGGGAATGGATTAGTAATGGGTTTTTGAATATGTATGCAATGATGTATTTATGGATGATGATTTGTGTGTTTGTTTATGCATTATTGATTGTAGATTGCACAAAGAAGATGTGGTGAATGTAGGGGCTCAGGACTTGTTTTCAGGGGCAATGATTATTTTAAATGCCCTGAATGTGGTATATGCCTTTGTTAATTTACACTAATTATTTTAGGGTTATATAATCAGTTTTGTTCCTCACTCTATAATCAATGCTTGCTGGCAGGTGGATTTCTTCCATGGCAGTCATGGAAAAGGTTCTTCACTGGTTAAAAACAATTTACTACTTTTCATGTTATAAGATTTCCCCCTAACACTTTACATTGTAAAACAAGTTGAAACTTGGGAGCCAAGTAATTGAACTGGTTCAAGGAGAAAAGCTGTAAAAGCTTTCCTGCATATATGTATGATTAACTCTGTAAAATGTACACATATGTATACATATACAGTATTAGTATGTGATTTTCTAGACAATGTGCTTCATTTTGACATTTGTTGTATCTGATGCTTGCTGAACATTGCAAAGGGAAGTATAATGAATCAGATTCCCACAGTTTCAAAGAACTATAATTTAGATTTGATTGTATTTTTTGTGCATGCTCGAAACGAATCCGACACTATCTTAGACACGGACAGCATAGTATATTTTGCCTTTACGATTCCGAGTATAAGAAAAAGACCTGAATGTACATATCTTAGATACGTAACCTTATCCAACACTTACTCCCGGATGTTAGCAACTGTTTTTTCTACTATGATAAATCACATATTATTGTCATAACTCTATGCACTAAACACAATTTTTTTCCTTTTTTGCTGTTTAGTTTAATTAAACAGAGAAAGATATATATATATATTATTTTTTTTCTGTTCAAGTACTTGTTAAACTGCAAACGCTAGTTTGAAGTTGAGTTTCCTTCACAAATGCAAATGCTTGTAACTGAAAAGGAAAAGCAGACAAAAAAACTGTCGAAACTAAGAACATGAAATTGCTGAGTCCAGTTGCTTTTGAATGGTGTCATTATTAGCATTTAATGACTCAGATTCTTTCCTTTTTTTCCCCTGAAATTACTCTGCTTACAACCAAAACTGACCCTAACACTGGCTGACACATAAGCAATAACCTGGCAAAAGAAAAAGGAAGGTAAGCAACACTTGGGGCAGATTCCTCTCATTTCAACTATATATCAAGACTTGCAATGCTGAAGAGAGCTGCATAGAAACATCCGTTCTCTTTTCTTGTTCATCCATATCTGATTTCCACCCTCTCCCCATTTTAAGAAGAAGAAATGGCTCCTTGTCGATCTTGGTCTGAGCTTCCAAAAGAGCTCATCTCTTACATTGCTAAGTGCCTCGACACTCGCACTGATGTTCTTCGTTTCCGAGCTGTGTGCTGCTCCTGGAGAGCTTCAGTTCCTTTGCCACCAAAATCTCCTAAACTGCCAGTGTATTTCAGCTTGCCTGTTAATGATCCTAGGAAGCCTCTTGTTTCCGCCGTCATTTCACAAACGGTGGTTTACCGCATTGCTCAACCAGGCTTTCATGCTCATCCCAACCGCAAAAGCTGTTTCATCAGGGTGGAAGAAACGTCGCAAGAGAACAAGTTCCGCCTGGTGAACCTATTTTCTGAGCGTCTGATCAAGCACATGCCTGCCAACTTTCCCAAGGAGATAAACCATCTCAACTTCAGGGTGGAAGAAATGACCAAGGGTTTCAGTATTCGACTGCTAAAGGATGATGGTAGTTCTGATATCCATGACAACTATTTCTGGACTCGTAAGTTCAAGCTTGCTTCGGATTTTGATTCTAGCTACAAGGCTATTTCTATCTCATCAGGGCAATTAAGACGTGCGAGGCTTGATACTTACACGACTGACAGCCACTGGTGTTCACTTGATACTGAAGTTCATTATCGTGACATCACCAACTTCGATGGAAAATTCTTCATGGTTAATATTTATGGCGTTATTTTGGGGATGGATGAGAGCTTTTACACCCTGGACGAGGTTCACACATCTCTGGAACAAAAGGACTGGGAATGCGAAAGGTATTTCGTGGAATCATGTGGCCATCTTTACTTGGTTGTCAGAGACTTCCTCATTTGCCCTACTCTAGTTCAATATAATTATACACTTGATGCTTTCATGACCGAAGCCAAAGATGCTAATGTGCCGGTTAAATTCAAAGTTTACAAACGGATCCCTAGTGGTGACCAGCGGAGTAGGTTTTGTTGGGTGGAGGTGAATGATTTGGGTGATCGTGCATTCTTTGTCAGCACTGATTGTTCCTTTTCCTTTTCAACTCGAGATTACACAGGGTGTGGTGGGAACTGCATCATCTATGTTGATGAAATAGACAATGTGGAGCGTCTTAGGAAATTTGAACCTATCGAAGCAGACAACGACAAAGAGGGTCTTAAGCAATTGAAGAATGGAAAGGTCAGATTGTACAATTTAGCGGATCAATCCAGTGCACCTCTTGCATTATTCCCACAC
Organism: Gossypium longicalyx; assembly: GCA_025698465.1. Classification (NCBI taxonomy): domain Eukaryota; kingdom Viridiplantae; phylum Streptophyta; class Magnoliopsida; order Malvales; family Malvaceae; genus Gossypium; species Gossypium longicalyx. The sequence continues at coordinate 87,399,802 of CM046995.1, forward strand.
TACCTGGATATGTTCTGGCCTCCTCCAACATGGCTGAAGTGGGATCAGGGCCCTTTGAATGCCTGAATACTGTAAGTTCAAAGTGCTTATATTAGTTCCATTTTAGTAGAAACTGAGAATCTAACTGCTAGCTTAACCTTATGTTGACAGATGATATGCTTGATGTGATAATGTTGTATGCGTTATTCATTGTTGTGAAGTTATCTTGCTTCATGTTTGACAGTAATGACTTTTCATGTCTGTGAGTACTATGTCTGCAGACTAGCTCAATGATTAGGCGTTTTTATCGGTAACCCATGTGGATTTTCTATACCACTGTGCACTATGAAATTTTGCATGAATACGTGCATAGAAGAATGATTATTAAAGATTCCCTCATCGATCCAACTTTAATTGATTTGCTACGGTAGTTAGATTGTCGGTTCTGTCATGCTTTAACACGTGGCCGGTGCTTGCATTAGTTGTTCTGTATCACCTTTAGAGCCGCCCGACAGCTACACGACAATAACGTAATCACCAATTATTGTGTTTTTGCTGAATTTATATCAAGTCATAATCTATCCTATCTAGTACATAATCCGACAAGAAAAAGCATAGGGTGATCACTTGTTAGAGTCTTTTTAGTGTGTCATACGTTAAATCGAGGATTCTTGTACTAGTTAAGGTAACTGAGATAGGAACATCCTGTTATTATGGAAGTAAACTGAATTTGTGCTTATTTAGTAACCAAGTTGACAATTGGACCTAAAGTAATGTGCCTTTCCTGATTTACAAGTTAACCATATGTTAATGTCCTAGTCGATAGAGATTCAAATAGATATGTCATTACTAAAGAGTCATGGCAAGACCATAGATCAAAGAACATTAGGTTGTAGGTATTAAGTCTGCTCATTAATCATAATTCTATTGAACTGCAATGCCACAGCCCTAGGTTATATCACTTGCTTCCCGTTTTAACAGGTGACACACTTTCCCCGAGTATCTTCTATTGCCATCATTGGAAACAAACTGATCTGCAGGTTCCATTATAATAGATAGATACCGTAGTTGAGCTGAAAAGATTACATGCCAGATATGGCTAATCCCTCAGTAACCAATCAGCGCAGCTTATAGCACAAGATGCTCTGATATGATACCTTTTTGACAAGTAATATTGGTAGTTGAGATTATGCTTGCACTAGTACTATTAATCTTCCGACACTTAGGTCATTAGCTGCTGCATCTGTACAAGTTCAATATCGAATAATTCGAATGACTTACCGTTTGGAGTTGATCAAAGTACTTAATATTCAGTTTTGTATTCTGCTAATTGTAATGATAGTTATAACCAGAGTTTGTTTAGCTTTAAATCTTTGAAATTTTTACTAATATGACTTGTTGCACCGAGTTCTTCGCCATGCTAAATATCTTTAATCACATTGAAAGCTTAACATCATACATATACTATAATAGTTTCAATGCATTTCCTTCTTACATCTTTGTTTTAGAAACAAGTAGTGTCTCAATTCAACAGCATCATGTTAAAGATTTATGTCTATCTATGTCTGTTTTCCTGGCCTAACATACCTAAATGAGTGATCTGTCTTGTTACAGAAGTTTGAGCCGTATCAAATCCGAGAAGATGCAACCAACCGACTATTTATTTATCATTCCATTTGCAGTGCCTTACATTATATCAGTTGAATACCATATTTATCGTTAACTTGTATCGGATCTATTCTTTTAATGCAGGTGTCCTGGAGACAAGCTTCTGTTGGAAGGAAGCTGCAGGCAGCACTCTTTTATCCCTGGAAAGGAAGTACTAAATAAATCAAGTGCTGTTAGTTTAAGTGTCTTGTATTAGAAGTATGCATAGGTGGGAGGTGTTTCACCACCATATTGTTGTTTAAGACTTATGTTTAAGACTTATGTTTTCCTATCTGTCTGGTGGGGAACTCTTACAAACTCTATAGTTATGTTATGTTATGTTATGTTGTGTTGTGTTGTGTTGGAATATGAAACCTGAACCGTTTTGGTATTATTTTGATTTTTGTTATACCTAAATATTTAACTGCTGCTTATCATATGTTTTAATTGACCATAAAACTAAGCAAATCAAACCATAGTGTCACCATGTTGAACCATACTGGAAGACTTTATGGTCTCCAAACGCGTCATCCCTTATCTAAAATGGTCATCAGCATCAATGACAACAAGGTTTATGATTTGTTTGGTAGCATTAAGTAGTCAACTTCCTCTATGCTTAAATACTTGACTTTATTCCCCAAAACAAAAAGGGAAAAAATAAAATCAAAGGAATTTAGTTTGGGTTTGATCACCTTTGTGCATGTATATAGCGAGTGATACAAAAAAGTCACTGGAAATGGTTGATTTGAATTGAATCAAGGGGTTGATGTTAAGTTGGGGGAGGGTATAGGTGTAGACAGTGCAGAAAGGTTTGACAAATGGCTAAATATATATTTGTCGTTTGAGATTTTGATATTCATTATCACAAGGAAATGAAGAAAATGACTTCCCGGACTTGAAAATCCCATTTTCATAATTAAAGGATAAAGATTGTACCATTGACTTGTGATGCCTATATTTAGGAACTATAATTTCAAACACAAATACCCTAAGGTCACTGGATATTTATGAAATTGTAGTTACACCCCTACCATGTAATAGGTGAAAATTTTTAGTTCCGCGGCTCTAAAATTTTGTTTAAATTCGACCTAAATTAAAAATGTTGAATTTGAGTTTAATTCAGCCCGTCCGTATTAATTTTTTATATAAAAATAAATTTTAAAAATATAATAAATTAAATTCACCAAACATGTTTCCAATCAAATTGTAAATACATTTAAAAAAACTTTATTAGCAAAATTACCAGCAGAACAAAGAGTTATATAAGATTCAAATAATAACAACAAAATAGTAGTAAAAAAAAATTTAAACTAATCCGAGTCAGGCCCAAAAAAAAAAATTATCCAAAGCTAGACCTATTTAAAAAAATCATATTTTTTTTTATCTAAATTCATTTTTAAATTTATATTTTTATCTTAAAACTTCTCACTTTTCAAATTAATATTTACAACTTATTTATAATGAAGTCTACTTTTAATCTTGTCTTGTAATAATAGAAATAATGCGTAATATTAACTGTTCTGTCAATCAACTATAAGGAGATAATTTATTTCCGATAACTTTCGAAATTAATAGAATTTAACATGGAGAAAAAAATGAATATAAATGCATAATTGGTTAATTTTTTTAATATATATATATAATGTTAAATTTTACTTCAAATTACTATATTTTTCGTATATTTAAAATTTAATATTTTTATTTTTATTTTCAGGAATTTAGTAGGCTTATTTTTTAAATTTCAAATTTTTAGTTCAATTGTTAATATCATTAAAATTCTTCATTAAAATCGTTGATGTAACATTTTAAAAAGCATTTATTTAATAACTATGTATAACAAAAATAACATTATAATGAAATTGAATTTAATAGAAAATTTTAATAGTATTAACAATTGAAGTTACATTTTTAAATCTACAAAGTAGAGAAATTAAATTACTTGAAATAAAAGTTGAGAATTAAATTCCAAATGTATGAAAAGTACTTAAAATTTCAACATTTTTTAACCTTATAAAATATAAGATTATGACATACTCATTATATGAGTGAAAAATGTGTATAACAATTTAAAATATATATATATATATATATATTATAACAATTAAATATAATTTTGATTGAAATAGAAAATAAAAAATCAAAATGTTTTAGGTTGGAATACGAAACGATTCTCTCAAACTATTTTCTCTTATCACAAAACACCAATTACTACTCCTAACACAGAAACACTAAATGGTTGTAGTAAGCCAAGATGGTGTGATATGTTGCCATCTTCATTTTGGGATAGCTGTTAGGGGTGGTGTTCATACATACCATTCCTAAAGGATTTTAATTTTAAAGGCCTATGTATTAAATATTTATCCCCATACTCCCAATTTCCAACTTCCTTTTTCTCTTCCAATCCTTATGCATCTTCTGTAGTCAAAGATTTAGTTTATATACTTTTTGGACCTCACATGAATATTTATTATTCTATTATTATTATTATTATTATTATTATTCAATGAGGTCCAAAATGTGTTAAATTTTCATATTAATTTTTATATTTTACGCAAACTGTGAATTTAACTCTTATAATTTGATTTGATGTTTTTAATCCTTATATATCTTTTTTAATTTTAATGTTTTAATCTTGACCAAATGATAATTATTAATTTATTAAGTTAGTTATATTCAAAATATGATTCGGCAAACATATTATTACATTTATAATTTCATTTCAGTTTGCTATTTTCATATGTTACTCACAAAAATGACAATAAATAAATTTAACAAATAACAATTATTGTTTGCATCAAAATTAAAATTTTAAAATTTTAAAAGTATAAAGATTAGGAATAATGTAATTGTAGAACATGAGCTAAATTTAAAACTTTATGCATAGTACAAGAATAATAGTAGAACTTAATTAAACCAATTTACTTGAAATTTTAAAATTTTAAAAAATATAAAAATTAAATTTAATCAAATTAAAATATAAAATCAAATTTATATTTTATAATTTATACAAAATATAAAGATTAATAGCAAGATTTGACGTTGGAGAAATTGACGAAGAGTAGAGAAGTTCACAAATTAGGCCGAGTTTAAGTATAATTTTAACACACTTTATATTTAACAAAATTAGATTAACCCAAAATACAAATTTAAAATTTTATCTAAATCCACTCATATATGTAAGTAACTAATTCAAACCTATTTTATACCATCCATTTTAATTTTAATTTTTATTCAAACTTTTGAAAATATTCCTGACCATCAAGAGGGGTAATGGAGAGAGAAAGAACGAGTTTTTATTGTGAATGTTACAATGGGGGCTTAAACCGTGTGGGTCCATTTTTATTGTGATTTGCATGCTGGACAGGGACTTATCCTTTTGACACCTCTAGCCCTGAGCTTAACCAACTCTGTTTCTTTTTTCCTTTTTCCACAGTCAACTTTCAAAAGGTGTCTCCTTTCTCAGACCAAAATACCCTCTCCCCCCATTCCATCTAAACAAAAGGTTTCTTCTTTCTTCACACTTTTACTTGCACCATTCATTTTACTTACTTATCTAATGCCTCCGTTTCCCCATTGGTAATGGATATTGTTATGATTTCAGAAACTTTTCTATAGCTACTACTTAAACCAATAAACAAGAAAGTTCAAACTTTTGCAACTTCTATCTACAAAAAATGATTTTTTATTTGTTCTTCAAATCATGGATGCTTGCGTTTCATCTAACTACATATGTTTATTAATTGATTTTTCTTATAATTTGAGTAAATTATTGATTAAGTGATCCCACATAGATTAAATAAAAGAGACAAGGATCAACTGCTATTTCTCAACAGAAGACTTTGACATTTTCAGATATTGGCATTGGGATTATATTATTTGACTATAATTTGAAGACTCCAAGCTAAAGTCTTTCGATAGACCAGTTTTTCTTTGATCAAACAAAGAGATAAGGGTAATAGGGATCAAATATGATAATAATTTAAAGTTTGGTGGAGACTCTGTTAGCTGAGACAGGGTGTTTTTGGTCTTTTAAAATAGAGCGTAAGGAAGGAGGCAAGAGGTTGAATCTGAGGATGGGTTGGAACTTGGATGGAAAGAAATGTGTGACACATGTCTTAGGTAAGAAAATCTGTCATTTTGTCAGTGTCATTTATGTAATTTCCCATAATGAAGAATGTCATTTTTATAATGAAGCTTTCTTATAAACTGAAGGCTACTACACCTTAGGAGGTTGGGGATTGATTTTTTGTTCTTGCCACTTTGTAGTTTGAGATTCTCCTTTTGTTCTTTGAAACCCCAAACTTAGCACCAAAACTTTTAGTTTAGAAGTGGAATCAAAATAAGGTATGGGATATCAGTATTCAATCCATTTCTTTTATTACTTAAAATTAACTAGGGTCTTCGTTAAAGCCATTTTTCCTGGTTTTGGGCGGTGATTTTGTTTTCCCAAATCACCGAGTTTCATGATTTGTTGTTTTTTTTTTCTCGGTATTTATTTTTCTTCTTATATATGATGCAAATGAATGCATTTGAGGTCTGAAATGAGTTTGTTTTTTAGCTGAATTTTTAGTACCAAGTTTTCTTTGAGCTAACATGTATGTTGTTGTAAAAGGTATAATCTTTATGTTCATGCATGTTTGAAAGTAATTGTCTTTTCTTCTTTAAACCCTGCCTTTTTTATGTTCTTATCCTTGAAGTCTTCACTCTCTTGGGGAAATGTAAAACAATTTCATAGTTTCATATTAAATAATGAATGTTTGTTTTGTTTCATTGCAGAAAAACTTCATGTTCGTTTAATTTCACTTACAACTTTTAGTTCTATGTTAGCAGCATAGCGCTGGTTTGATTCTGCAAATTTTTTTTCTTTGTTTTACTGAAAAAGTTTTAGCTGCATGAATCTATTAGATGCTTTCTGTTATTTTAATGAGTGAGCTGCTTTTTATTTCCCTTTCAGGTTCCTATATAAACCTTTTTCATGTTAATTCCTTGCTGAAATTTGTTTATGAAACATATTTTACCTGAAGATTGAAATAAAGATTTTTTATATATCTTGCATCATCCTGCCTGCCTACTATTTCATTCATACAATCTTCTCTGCCAGCTATGTTACGCATGAAATCAATCTATATTTTAACTCTAGGGGCTGAAAACTTATACTGGTGCCCATTTTATGCATGGCAGACGTGTTAGGTTATTAACACATGTAGGATCTTTCCTGTTTTATGCTATGTACCGTTTGGTTGTCATCATCATTAGTCGGATTAATAAGACTTGAACTCCTTTACTTTCCATTTGGTGCATCTTTTTTCTTGTTTGATTTCTTCTGATATAAAAGAAAAGCTGGTGTTACTTGATTTTTCCATCATAAAATACAGCTAACGCCTTTTGTTGACCTTCTATGCAGAATTCATCCGGTTCTTCTCTTTGATGTGTTATTCGTGCCAAGCAGCAGTTGCTGGAAATGGTTGGGTGATTTAACTTATTCGTAATAACAGTGCTATTGGTTAAATACGGAGGTACTTTATTAGAAAGGTTTTGCAGTGCTCTGTTGTTGTCTGTTGACTCGTAGGATTAAATAAAAGAAACTTCTGCAATGCAAACGTCCCAGAAACATAAAATTACAGGCAAGTGCATTGACTGGCCCGTGCAAGAGCTGGAGTCCTATTGTTGTCCTCCCAACCAGAGCTTAGAGCCATACCAGTCAGGTTCTGATGATGGCAGCAATAGTGTGCAACATTCAGTTCCTAACCTGGAGCGATACTGCACCCTTGATTCATTGTCCAGTGTGCAGAATTCTTCTTCGACAGCCAGTTTTTCACCCGATGGCAGTCCTGTTTCGCAGCAAAACTACACTTACCCATTGGACCTTCATCATTCCCCGGAAAATACGTGTGCTTCACCAATAAGTGGTTCTTGTGTCATAGACAATGAAAATGACTTGGGGCTCATGATAAGACAACTGGAAACTGCTATGCTAGGCATCGATTCAGGTGATCTTGACCTTCATGCAATAGCAGCTTCTGGCAGAGCCACTGAAGTTTCCGTAGAAGCGGAGAGGTGGAAATACATGAAAGAGATGGTCACCAGAGGGGACCTGAAAGAAGTGCTTTGTGCTTGTGCCAAAGCTATAGAAAGTAATGATATGTATATGGCTGACTGTTTGATTGCGCAATTACGTCAAATGGTGTCAGTTTCGGGTGAACCAATGCAACGACTAGGAGCCTACATGTTGGAAGGGCTTGTTGCACGGTTGGCTTCTTCAGGAAGTTCTATTTACAAAGCCCTAAGATGCAAAGAGCCTGTCAGTCCTGAACTGCTTTCATTCATGCACATCCTCTATGAAATCTGCCCCTATTTCAAGTTTGGCTATATGTCAGCAAACGGGGCAATTGCTGAAGCCATGAAAGAAGAAAGTAGAGTCCATATAATTGATTTTCAGATTGCCCAAGGAAGCCAATGGTTGACCCTAATCAATGCTCTTGCTGGTCGACCCGGAGGACCTCCAAGCATCCGTATAACAGGCATTGATGACCCTACATCAGCTTTTGCCAGAGGAGGAGGACTTGAAATAGTGGGGCAGAGACTACGCAAACTTGCTGAGTCATGTAAGGTACCCTTTGAGTTCCATGCTGCTGCTATTTCTGGTACTGAGGTTCAACTTGAAAACCTTGGTATTCAACCTGGTGAAGCCATTGCTGTAAATTTTGCCATGATGCTGCATCACATGCCAGATGAAAGTGTGGACACTCAGAACCATCGGGACAGACTGTTGAGGTTGGCCAAGAGTTTGTCCCCAAAGGTGGTGACGCTCGTTGAGCAAGAAGCAAATACAAATACCTCCCCCTTCATTCCCCGTTTCCTAGAGACAATGGGTTATTTTTCGTCTATCTTTGAATCGATTGATGTTAGCCTGCCAAGAGAACACAAGGAGAGAATCAACGTTGAACAACACTGTCTGGCCCGGGAGATTGTCAACATTATAGCATGTGAAGGGCAAGAGAGAGTGGAACGTTATGAACTTTTTGGGAAATGGAGATCAAGGTTTATTATGGCTGGCTTTACACCCTCTCCATTAAGTCCATTTGTAAATGCTACCATCAAAACTCTGCTGCAAAGCTATTGCGATAAGTATACTCTTGAAGAGAGAGATGGCGTTCTTTATCTCGGCTGGATGGATCGAGCCATAATTGCTTCTTGTGCATGGAGATGTTAACCGAAGGATAGCTGTTATTTACATTTCATCTTTGGCATACTCAGAATTAGCACTTAATTTGATGAGAATGTCCTTTTCAGGGATGTAATGAAAACAAGTCCTTTGTACAACTAAATGTTTGTCGTAAATTCTAGTGGTTAACTGTTGCAGCTTGGCTTGCATACGCGTTTTACACTGTAATGTTCAAATTGTTGGACTTATCAGCAAAACAAACTTGTTTTCTTTTCATTTCATGGAAATAAAATGGTGGTAGCTGGTTCATTTGCCTGAAAACGTTCACATTTCAGCTGAAAACTATAACAAACAAGGAGGAGTAGCACAGGGATATTCCACTCTGTGGTCCCGGTCGAGTGAAATCCTTCATATGCCCCATCAATTGTGTTGGGTAGCCTCCCAACATTGCCAGCAATCACCCTGCAAACTATTACATCCTTCTTCAAATTCAACTTGAAGGAACCATACTGTAACTCACTACTTGTACTCGATTTAATCCCATTTTTCCTGGTAAGTTCCGTCTCAAATCTTGATGAATTATGCGGCAGACTCGACGACTTGGACACTTGCTTCAGCTTTCAGCTGCAGCAGGCTAGTGCCATAGAACATTAACAGCTCATTTCCATCTACCATGCTTGAACTTTTTGAGAACTATTGAGTTATTCACTTCTAGAACCCTTATGATCTTGCATGGTGGCTTTGAGAATAGGAGGGAAGGTTGCATGCAAAATCACATGGCATGGAACAAACAACCTCTCAACAGTGAACCACGTTGAGAGCAAAGTTAGGACCATAGCCTACACATATATGATCGTGACTGAAGAATTGTTTTATGTAATCAAGTTTTACCACTTTTTCATGCCTTCCCTTGAAATTATTCCTAATATAAGCTCAGGTCCATTTTGCCTTCGGTTTTGGCACCTCGCTTAAACAACTGGAAAACAAATTTCCTCGCATTTTTTTTTCTATCTTCGCAGTGTGGTCTAGTAATATATACAACTGTTTTTATACATGGTCTACATTTGTCACAGTTGGTTAATGGTAGCTGCAAGCAATTAGAATATTGTATTTCAGCTTTAAAGTGGGTTACATTGTCATGAAAGTCAAGGTCTAGGAGTCTAAACTCATCTTTTTAACAGTTACAAGTTTCAAACAACCGTTTCTTTTAAGCTTTTGGACCTTTCTGATGAAGACTTAAGACTGAAGATTGATATGTGAAACATGTTGGATGAAATGAGAGGCAAAGACTGACCAATTTGGCCTGGCCAAAGGGATTTCTCCAAGTTGATGATGGCCAAAACTACGGCTTTCAGTTTCATATTAGTTTTTGAGATGGTAGACTTCGTAAGTTCCAAGTGGAGATATGGGCCACAGCATGGATACATGTGCTTTTCTACAATCCCTGCCAAAACAATGACCGATTAGTCCTAATGGGTTTTGGATTATATCAACGGTCAATTTGTAAATGTTGGATAACCTGTTGGATTTGTTCTAGAGATCTTTTCCTGATTGTTGATTTTGGTGTATTTTCACCATTTCTTTTATCCTTTTCTGCTAGAAAAATATAATCCAATCCAAGTGTTGAAGAAAATTAAAAAATAAAGTTCAATTAGGCATTCAACAGGACCTGGAACAAGTCTGCAATTGAATCTCAGCCCTGAATCAACAATCAGAACATCAAAAGGATCAAAATTCATAACCTCGGATTCTTAAAATGTCTGATCAATCCTTTGGTCTGATCCCAAAATTTCATAGCCTCTAGCAATAACTGTAGATAATGTGTGAGAATTTAACATCAAAATGTGTAAGCAAAGATTGGTTTTGTGGGGCATTATCTAAGAGGCAGTGTTAAAGAAAAATACTCTGTACTACTCACAAATTCTTAACCACAAGATGGAAAATACATATATATTATATTCTTACAAATATCATTTCAAGAATTTGTTTTACAACATTTTCCTGTGAGAAAATAATACCTGTATCCGTTCCACTTTTGTACAAACTCCCAAGTTAATACAAACAGTGATTGGCAACATGATTGAGATAAGCTGAGATGGTAAACTAATACATACATTACATACATACATACATATGTAGAAAAATCCGAATTTTCAGAATACAATTTTAACCTTCTCTTTTACCAGTGAAAAAGATGAAGAAATGAAATCCAGTCCATATTTTTATTCATCGTCACCTTCGTTGTTAATAGATTTTTACGGACCGGTTAGTATTCTTCCCATGCTCTGTGGAAATGCATAAGAGTGATTTAGGGGTGTAATTTCAACACCACGGCCTTCGCTCGGATTTTCTCTAGAAACATACTGATTCATGCTGCCATTTAGAGCACCGTAATATGCCATCATAGTTGGTTGAACAAATTTGAAACTTGAACCACCAGTCTGTGGGCGGCTTTGGACCAGTTCAGAATGCAATTGTTGTTGCTCATTTGAAGCATGTTCGGGAACGGAACTAATACCAACACCAAGATCAAGGCTAATGGCATCATTTTCTTCTGATCTAATCCTTGATGGCCCACACATTGCTACTGGTCCTGCTGTATCATGACTACCAGTTTTTGCAGTTGGCACATCGTGGTTGTGTTTTCCCTCGTATGTGGTTATAACGGCTTTCGGATCATGAGATGCCCTCTCAACGTGTTTTCTAACAGGACAACCGGCATTTGTGCACTTATAATAACTCCTACATAAAAAGTAAGCAGAAAAAATAACATCATAAATAACTGATGTAAGAAACAATAATAAAATAAAGTAACAAAAACCTATGGTCAAGAGTAGTCGTGGATACGACTCAAATATGAGCCTCAAAATCAGCATGCAATAAAGCCATAGCGAGACAACAAAATACAAATAATACTCAAGAGAAACTGAATAGAAGATCCTAAAACACTCAATTCTCATATCTAATTTATGACAAAGCACAAAAGTCAACATGCCAGTAAGCCAGCAACATAGTGTTTCAAGAAGGTATATGTTGAAACATATGAGCGTATTAAAAGATGACTTGTAAGTGTGATATTCTAAATCTATCATCATTGATTTTTAATGGTACATACCGAGGATTAGGATTTCCTCTCACTACTTTTTGCCCATATTTGCGCCAACGATACCCATCGTCCAGTATATCAACTTCACTCACAGTCTGAACAACAACACGTGGTTCCCGGATTGGCTTCACCACAGGAGTGATATCAATCCCACCATCCATCTTCCTGTTCATTGTTTGCTAGTATCCTTAGCAAGCAGACAAATCCACAAAATAAAAATGTAATGCCTCTATTGACAAATAACAAATTAACATACCTCCGTTTCGAGAATGGATCATCATCTTCAACCTCATCTAAATTATCATCATTAGTTGTGACAGGAGATATATCTGCAGTACTATTTGGCTCAATACTATGAGCCATCTGGCCATAACCGCAATATGACTTGTCTAAAATGGTGAAAAAGAAAGCATTAATTCGTAAGTCAAAAGGAAAAAGGACTCCACAGATAAAACTAAATGTATAATGTTTTTTGACCCTTACCATCTCTACCATTCAAAGATGAGACCTTGTCAGATCTTTCTTCTTGGCCAGACATGATATTACCAGAAGAATATCGGCGGCTAGGCTGAGGTTTAGGATGATCATGTGTACCTTTGTATATTATTTCAGTAATCTGTCCATCATGAGATCGCTCAAACAGCTTTTTCACTTCACAATTAGGATGTGTACATTTGTAATAACTGCGTGGAAACTCACATCCTTTCACATGTTTCTGTCCATACTTTCTCCAGTTGTATCCATCTTCAGATGACACAGGCCCAACTCCTCTATGATCAGACTGCCCAGATGGCATCCCACCATTTGGGTTACCTATCTGGTTTAATTCCTCTGCATCGACTTCAGCATGAGCACTAGCAATAGAAGTAGCTGTATGAACAGGTACAGAAAGGCTCAATACATTCGAGGAGCCTGCCATCTCACTCTTAACTGAAGCTGATGAATTGAATGATACGGTCTGATATTGAATTTGGATCTGCTGAGATTGCTCACTTCTCTGCGGGTCTAAATCTGCAGGAGCCTTGAATAAGGGGGAAAAAGAAGACCTTTAGATGGGTATACCTTCCAACCAGCAGAACATAATGAATTTAGACAAAGAATGTCGATAATGAATAGTTAAGATAGAAGAACAGGCTACTTGTTTAGGTGTGCCTATGACATCCTCTGGCATGATGCCACTATAGGTTAACTAATAAATTAGTTTCCTATTGCTGGGTTTATGGCAGAGTTTAAATTGATGCAAAAGAGTCTCCGCATAAAACCAGGATTCTAGACACTAAACTAATTATATGCCTATGCCTATGGCTATCGTGAAATATAGAACAACTGAATATTAGAAACAATGGAAACTATTATTTAAATTTCAATCTCAAAGTATGCATCAACATTTATCAGGAAATTACCATATTTGATCTAGGATGAGGTCTAAACTCAAAGGTGCTTGGATTTCTTTCGTCAAAAGCATTAGAACACGCAGTGGTTGCTGAATATGTACTACAAGCAACAGAGGCGTGTACTGCTTGAGGCTTGATAAGAGAACCAGTAGTCGGTGAAGGCTCCGCCTTGAACAACAATAAACAAAACAAGTTACTTGGCACAGCTATTGTCAGCAAGAGCAAGCATATAAAGCTCAAACCAAGCAGTGACCAAAGATTACAAAAACTAATTCCATCATGTTTATTTAGTGCAAAAAACAACTTAATATAAACAAAATGAGAGGGACAGCAGGGCAAGATTCCAGACCAAACCAACTAAAGGCAAGTAAAAGCAAAATCATTCATATACTTCACGTAAACCCTCCGCTTTACATGAAAAGCAAGTCTGTAAAACCTCAAGCTCAACTTGTAAGCTGCAATACCCATTTGCTTTCTGCAAATTCTACTCTATGTAATGTCATATCCTCCATTAAATCACAGGCAGTCATGCCTCCTCCTAACCTTGACCCACCAGCTTTCTACTTTTCCACTCATTCATTTCATTGCCTCCTTGCACCACACATTAAACAAATCCCCATCCTTTGATCTAAAATCAAAGGATCACCTTTAATGAAGCATCCATCCATTAATGCACTCCACTCCACCTCACCCTTAGCATCTATTCCATATTCTACATTGCACAAAATGGAAAAGTTCTCTAGTATGTCCTCTAGTTAAGACAAGGAAAATCACATAAATATTTAAGTGTGTGTGTACATATAAAGAAGCCACAATTCCCATAATCAAAAGGGAGAGATTCATTGTGTGAAAAAACAACATTGGAATTAAAAAACACATAGAATATAGAAAAAGAAGGTCCAATCTAGATTTTTTATACTAACAACACTTTAAAAATGGAAAAACTTTATTCCTCCCACAATATACAAATCCATGGACACTGAGAAGCCATATTTCATAATTTATCTAATAGTTGCAATATTAAAGCATCAGAATTTTTTTTTTCCTTAAAGTCCTCACCATCATGAACCACTTCAAATATAAAATCAAGCATTTAAGAACACAAAAGTGAAAGCAAACAAACATAGTAACCAAATTATTTTCCCACCTTAAGCACATCTTGAGCCGAAAATTAAATCCAATCACATCATTCCCAAACCAATGGGGGAAAAATAGAAAGAAAAATACTCCACTAAAAGCTACTGTTAAAAATTAACAAAATTAAACTCTGAATCTCACACTACTGAATTCCTCAGTCAACTAGAAAAAATCTTGGGTTTTTTCTTAAAAAAAGGAAGAATTCAATTTCACTAGTGAATTTTTAGAAAGCATGCAACTTTCCTCTATTTTCTCAGGAAACAAACAAAACCAAAAATCAATACAACCCAAATTTAAAAAAAAAAAAAAAAGCAGGTCAAACCTTAACGTCAGAAAGAAGAACTGGAGACTCCAAGAAAGAAGAAGGACTAAGCCCAGGTGGAATCATAATACAAGCCGACCTTGAGATGGGTAGCTTAGCTGGAGCCACTAGCTTGTACCGAGCTCCACCAGAACCAGCCGAACCCGATAGATCGTGCTGCATAGTAGCCGCAGCAACAGCCGAAGAAGAAGATGATGAAGAAGAAGAGGAAGATGCTAATATTTGCTCCTCCATTTACAATTTACAACACAGCAAAGAAAAGAAAAGAAAAAAAAGACAAGACAGTGAAGAGAGTCAAAATGGAGTTGATTTATCTTTTATGTCTGTAAGGAAAAAGAAAGGAGGGTTAGATTAGTAAATTAAGGTTAAATAATAAAATAATTATACCATACACCGCAAATTAAAAGTGCTACATATATCTTTATAAAAAATTAAAACTTTAAGGGTGAGTTTTACTGTTTGAGTGTGTTGGAGAAGGCTGTCAGAGGAGTTGGACAGAGTTTGACTTGTTTCATTGGATCTAGCTCTGGGGTTCTCTCATTCCCTCCACTTTGCAATTTTATTTTTATTTTTAACCTTTAATTTTATTTATTTATTTTTAAATAATTATAATTAAAATAACCCATTTTGCAAAAAAAAAAAAAAAAACCCGACCGATTTCACTGACTTTTAACAATGTTTTTTTTTTTTTAAAGAAAATATGTGAAAGGTGGTTAAAACTTCAAAAGGTGACCCATTTTGTCATAGGCAATCATTGTTGTTATCTACAAAGGATCATACTTTTTCTTTTCTTCACCTCTATTTTTGTTTTTATTAATTAAAAGAAAAAACCTTTACTTCACAAACACACAAGTAAAAATCAAGTGAATGAAACAGATCCAAGTGTGAAAAACAAAAGGCCTTCTAAAACTAGAGGAGATGACACCCCTCTTCTCTTTATTAATTAAAGTAAACAAATTTGAGCTTTGGAAAACCTCCTTTAGCTTTTAACAGATAAGTTTTAATTTACTTGATTTAGGGCACTTAAAATCATCCACAAGCAAAAGATAATACAATTTTGTTGTTTTTATACAATAGTTAAAGACATTGCTATAAACATTATAAAAGACAGATGATCATATGATTATGGGACCAAAGCAGGAATTTGCTGACATTATCCAGAAAAAGGTTTAAAAATGAACAGTTGTAAATAAGTACTAACAAACAAACTTTATTTGAAGAAAAGGTTTTGGATTTCAACATTCATGGTTTTAGCTTGAAACCAGACAAAGGAATTTTGAGTGAAATAAGTAGCTATATATACAAATAAAGGTAAAGGTAGGGCTGAGGTTGAAGCCAATTTGCCACTAAAAGTTAAATCAAATTTAAGCATTGGGTACTTTCACAAGCAATATCTTACCTAGGCTAAAAATGGGTACTGCAGCAAACACAGACAGATTGGTTTCAATTTTTCTGTTTCTTTTTTATTTGTATTTACTATTTTGTACTATTTGTATATTTACCGAGTTAAAAAAGTTCAACTAAAAACTACAGCAATCTAACTAGCATTGAGCAATGTGTTTGACATAAATGAGAAAGTGAAAGAAGCAAGGCCTGTAGAGCAGCTAGTGTTCCCTATCATTGAACTTATATCTACACCAAGTTTCATAAATGAACAACAATCATGTAACTGTATCTGCATCTTGGAGATTGGTGTTGACTGTTGAGCAACAACGGATAGAAATAAATAAATAATGGTACCAAGGAAAGGGACAATGTAGGTTACAACTTTAATGCCCAAACCCTTCCCTCATTAACTCAGATTCGGGTTGGCGTCGACATTAATCAGTTTAGAACTATAAATGGAGCCTAAGCAAATAACCAGTTACCAGACATATTTTATATAAAGGCAACTCAATAAATACCAGCTCTAGATTAATAAATATCATGGTGCATATGCACCATGCGTAGGCAGCTTGTCATAAGAATGTAAGTGGGACAGCTGATGGGCCTAAATATGGATTAACAAGCAAGAGAAGGGCCTGCCAATCAAATATGTAGCTGACTGATCTGGCAATAAACCTACTGGCTGAAGATGAGATTGCTGGAAAGGTTGAACCACTGAACTAGAACCAGCTATAACAAATGAGGTCCATAGGGATAACAGAATTCAGCACCAATTATAACTTGAGTTTATCATTTTAAATCAGAAAACAATATGCTACAAAATTGCATGTCACACACATTGATTTGATGCAACAAAAAGAACTCCACCCCCTTCCTCCGAAAACAAAATGCTTTCTTGTTTGCCTTTTAATCCATGATTTTTTTTTTCTTTTGGTCTTTTAGGAAGTCATATTTCTTACGTGTTTCAGTTGCTTGTCACCAGTGACAACCCTAAACGATGGAGCAATTAATCAAGGTGAGTTTCCTATCTAAACTTTCTTGTTCAAATATTATAATGTGTACATATAAGTATCTTCCTTTCAAAGGCATCTAACATGAGCATCACAACTGATCATAGAACTCCTAGCTAGAAATTCCGGCAGCCACGAGCAACAAATAAACATTGTAAGAAGTTGATTTTGATCAAGATATCATGAACCTCACCATCAACTTTCTCCCCTAAACCAATTCACCTACACAACGTTCTAGCTTGCAGCAAGCAAAAAGTAATCCAACAAGCTCCCAAACTATAAGTTGCCACTAAAAGCAAAAACGCTAATGGCTCCGCAGTGTTAGCTTTGCTCCTCAACCCTCACTTCTTCACTAGAACTTAAACCAATTCCCATTGCCTTTTCGCCCATTCTATTGTCCTCCAAAGATTTTCCGATCACATTCTTTCAAGTTTTAACTGGATTGTTAAAAGGGCTTTTTTTCCTTTTTTGGTAAGAAAAAAAAGGTCACAAGTTAGTGCGAAATAGAGGAGCTCATGGCCAAGTTGGGTTTGGAATAGGCCCAATAAAAAATTTAGGCTCATTTGTTAGGTTTAGCCTAAAAAATGAGTCTAAAATTTTGTACAAATCCAACCTAAATAAAAATGTTAAAACTCGGGCCGGTCTGTCCGTATTAATTTTTAAATATATATAATACTAAAAATATTAAAATAAATATTTTCCAACAAATTCAACATAACAAGCAAATGTCTCTAAAATAATAATAAAATTAATAATAAAATAAGTGTTATACAATATTCAAACAATAACAACAAAATAGTATTGACATAATAGTGAAATGGTAGCAAAATATGAAGAAAACAATAAGAAAATAGCATTAAAACAATAAAAAATAGTAGTATTTTTTGTTATTTTTGTGAATTTGGGCTCAGACCAAAAATTGCATTACCCGAGGTCTGACCCATTTTTTAAATGGGTCTTATTTTTTGTCCAAACTTATTTTTCGAGTTTAAATTTTTATTCAAACTCTTTCACTTTTTGAGCGGTTCTTTGGACAGATGGAATGTCCCGACTTAGAGTAGATCTAGTGCTAATGCTAGGAGACAAATTTTGCATGGGGTTCAGTCAAATTGATTCGCATATTTGTTTTTCAATTGTTTCATTGTACAGCCCAAATTTTGTCCAGGCCCATAAGCCAACTTAAAAACCCACCTATCCACTAAATAAAACCAATTTACAAGCCCAAACAAACCATAAGCCCAACACTACAAAATTTTCAGAAAAAAGAAAACCTAACCCTAACCCCTTAATCCAAGTGACTGCTGCCCCTAGTGCTGCCGCCTCTGACCAGTCTGCTGCACCACCCACCTGCTCCATCGCCATGCCAACTGCTCTACCACCAACTACACCTGCAAAAGAGAAGAAGAAACACGCAAACGTCAAAGTACAATAGAAAAAGTAATAAAAATAATATGTAATGGCTATAAAAGTGATGAAAAATGATTGTAAAGGGGGGATCTCGTTTTTTTTAAATAAAAAATACAAAAAGTTCAAAAAAAATCAACAAAACAGAGAAGGAAAAGATCTTCAAAGGTGGTTCCATCTTTATTGTTATTTTTCTTCTTTTTTTTCTTTTCGAATCTGTTTTTGTATTTGCATATATATAATAAATAAATAAAAAGGAAAACTTATCTTTTTCGCCGAAAAATGTGACTTTTGAGCTCTCCGGCCACCGTGGATGGCGGCGCCGTCGTCAGTGCCCACGGACGACACGGCGGCGGTTCGTCGGAATCTGGCTGGAGGGGAGAGTGTGGAGAGAAAAACAAAAGGGGATGTTTTATTATTATTTTTAGACTGGCTGAATGAGACTTTTAAAAAAAATGGTTTAAATAGGTCTCCAAAATGACGTTGTTTTGGGCAGGCCTCTCAGGCACCAAAACGACATCGACGTCGACGTCGTTTCATGCTAGACCCACGCGACCCGACCCGCTCCAAGCTAAGATCCGCATGTTTTATTTTGGAAGGGCTAATTTCACTTTTAGCCCTTCTGCTTTTTTATGGTTTTGCAATTAAATTTATTTTACTTTTTAATTTAGCCCCACGATTTTATTTCGATTTTAAATAGGTCCTCCCTTAAGCTGTGCGTTTTGGAAGGAGGGGATATTTTCCCCTTTAGCCCATCCATGTTATTCGCGCCTCTTGATTCGACCCTCCCCTTTCTTTTATTTCGGGTTTGCCCAAAAAATTTGTTTTTAGATTCAATTTAGTCCTTTTCATTACTTTTGTCGTTTTATTATATTGTTACTATTATTATTATACTTGTATTTATATTTATTTTATTCTAACACCATTATTATTACTACTTCTATTATTATTTTTTTCTTTTATTATTATTATTTTTCATATATATATATTATTATTATTATTTATGTTATTGTTATCACTACTATTATTAATATTCTTATTATTGCTATTATTATTTTTTACTACTATTTCTATTTTATATTTTTTACTCTTATTATATTTAATATTATTATTATCATCTTATTTTATTACTATTATCATTTTTGTAATTATTATTATATTTTTTTTATTTTTTTACTTATACGTTATTATCATTATTAAATTAATTAATTTTACGTTATCATTTCTATTATTTCTTTTTATATCTATTTACCAAATGTCTTTAAATACATTTATTTCATTTTATCCCATCATTTTATTATTTATTTATCCATACCCTTTTATAATTATAAACTTTAGATTGTTCATAATTTCTTTTATTATTAATATCATTCTCATTATTAACACAATTCTTTTTTTAATTTATTTTAACGCAATGTCTATTTGCTCATTCGTTTAATATTTTTTTGTTAGTTTCAAATTTGCAATTGACTTATCATTTTTCCTTTTTTTCCGCTTTGTTTGTTTATTTTATTTTATTTTCGATCTTATATATTGTCATTTATATTAACGCATTTATCATGTTATGCATGTTAATACCGTAATTTATTTTTATGTTTTACTACCAAATTGTGTTACATCTTACCCGACACATTAATTTTTGTTTTTAAAACAATCGATATTCTGTGTTTAGAAATTCTAAAAAATCGTGCCCTAACTTACTGGGCTTCGATTTTTCTCCTTTAACCTAAATAACGGAACATTCTTTTAAAATCACAATACGAGTTTTGAATAAAATGTTTACTCTCTGAGATTTGAGGTGTTGTGCCCTAACTTACTGGACACGACATCTTATTACCTCGAGATGAGATTTTTGTAAATAAGGGCAACATTCGGTGTTTGGAAGTTTGAGAAATCGTGCCCTAACTTACTGGGTTTTGATTTTTCTCGTTTACCCTAAATAATCGAATATCCTTTTAAAAAAGGGGTTAAAATACACGAATTTTAAATAAAAGACAAGCTTATTCTCAAAAGTTCGAGATGTCGTGTCCTAACCTACTGGATGTGACATTTTATTATTTCGAGACGAGAAGGTCTTTAACATTCGAGTTTTTTTTACAAAAAGAGGGATCGTATTTTAAAGTCTTTCAAGTTTTCAATTTTCGACACTAAGACACTAATTAATCAACTGGGTACCAATTTTTGAGCGTTATGAGGGTGCTAATCCTTCCTCGTACGTAACCGACTCCCGAACCTATTTTTCTAAATTTTGCGGACCAAAATCGTTGTTTAAATAAATCAAATCATTTATTAAAAACAACCGCTTTTACGAGGTGACCCGATCACACCTCATCAAAAAGGATTAGTGGCGACTCCTATTTTCTCGTTTTTCATTTTCAAAACCAAAGTCGATTGCCGTTTTCTTTTTTAAAAAATAGTTTCGACAGCTTGGCGACTCCACTGGGGACTTAAAAAAGAGAGTCAAGCAACAAGTTGATTAACTTTTGTCTTTTTGTCGAAAATTGAAAACTTGGCTTAAATGTACGACCCTTTTGTTGCATTTTATTTGTCTTTGTTACGATCTTCATGGTTTTATAATTGTTGTATCGGTTTAAATTTTGGTATCTTTTTTTACACATTGCATTGCATGATCGGTTGATCTTACCCTTTTAAGTGGGAGTGAGAAACTATTCCTTCGTAAGGTTTTCACCTCTGTGTAGGATAGTGGATCGCTTTCGGGATACATCCGTACCTATGTCTTCGTGAGATTTTCATCTCCGTGCAGCCATAGGGAAATGTATTCCCCTGGACTGAACTCGGTCTATATGAGCCTATAATGGGTGAGGATCGAGGAATCTGCTGGTTCAGGTACCTTTACTTTAGAACCAAACCGCATATAGTGAGTCGTAGGAACCCACCCTAGGTAGAGCCACTCCGAACCCCTAGTGGTCACCCGGATAGGTACTCTATTTTGTTTATTTCTCCTGTACTAACATGTTTTCTTTTGTTTTGATTGCATTGCATCATCATCATAGAAAGAATGAGTTGATTCATATTCGATTGCTAAATAGAAAAGCTCGTCATGGGAAAATAGATTTCTTAATAAAGTAGATTATAATACGGCCGTCCGAATATGGTCCGAGTAAACAATAAGGGAAGGTTGATAGTTCATGAAGGAATACACGACCTTGCTTCATTGCCTGAGGATTCAAGCCGACAAAGATTACTCGAGAGCTATCATGTCTTAAAGAAGCTGATGAGCATCGCGGGGATAAGTGAGCAATGGGCTGCAGTCCGAATTGAGCAGAAAGGAGATAATAAAGACATCTTTTGGAAAATTTGCAAGATTTGACCATAACATTTGGATCTGAAGAAAAGGATCGGTGTCTTTACTTGGAATATGATAGCAAAACCGCATATGTAATCTGTTTTATGTAAAGAAATTTGTTTTCTAGAAAAGTTGCTCTAATAGAATTGAATCCAGAATCAACGCCTCTCTTTCTTTTTGCAATCATCCCATGCATTTGCATTGCATTTCATCACAGGCATTAGATTTTCACAAAATGACCCTAATTAGGTAAAATTATTTCAGCTAACTTGGGAACCGACAAAAGACTACTGAACTAAGTATCACTACGGTACCCGCCGCAAGATAAAAGCAATGGATCAAAGAATGGAAAGATTAGAACAATTACAAAGAGATATTCAAGACCAGTTACAGGCACATATGCAAGAACAACTAGCCAAAATTCAACAAGATATGAGGGATCAAATGCTTGAATCCCAAAAAAGTATGATGAGCCAATTGATGCAATTACTAGTTGGAAGGCTCGAAAAAAGAAAAGACCCAGTAGTCAACGGTGAGGACGGTAATGAAGACTCTATTTATCCCCTAGGTTTTACCCTAATAAGCACCTAGGCCCAACCAAACGCGCATCTACAAGAGGCATCTGTTACTGTCAGGCCCCAACAACATCAAGCCGGTACCTCGGCACCCATGAACTACCCGACGGGCTCAGGTGCCAATCTGAGAAACAATCCAACCAATCATGTAATTCCTGATCTAGTCGAAATGGCAGAAATAGAAAAAGCAATGGTTGAACTGCCAAAACAACTCGAAGATCGATACAAGTGGTTAGAAGAAAAACTTAGAGCAATGGAGAATGCTGATTACCATTGCGGGGTTGACGCCAAAGATCTCAGTTTGGTTTCAGATTTAGTACTCCCACCAAAATTCAAGACTCTAGAATTTGAAAAGTATAATGAGACTAGTTGTCCTGAAGCTCACATCACGATGTTCTGCTGAAGAATGACAGGATACGTTGATAACAATCACCTGTTAATTCATTGCTTCAAAGATAGTTTGATTGGGTCAGCTGCCAAATGGTACAACCAACTGAGCCGTGCCAAAATTTATTCATGGAAGGACTTGGCATAGGCTTTCATGAAGCAATATGGCCACGTGACAAACATGGCGCCCGACAGGATTACACTACAGAATATGGAAAAGAAGCAAAGTGAGAGCTTCAGGCAATATGCCCAAAGATGGAGAGATGTAGCGACACAAGTCCAGCCACCTCTTCTGGAGAAAGAAACTACGATGCTTTTCATCAACACTCTGAAAGCTCCGTTCATTACCCATATGTTGGGAAGCGCTACCATGAGCTTCTCAGATATAGTAATGTCCGGCGAGATGATTGAAAATGCAATCAGGAGCGGGAAGATAGACGCATGAGAAAGCGCCAAGAGGTAAACCCCAAAGAGAAATGAAAATGAAGTGAATAATATGAGCAAAGGGAATTCTAAATTGGTCAATGTAGGCCAGTCGATGACTGTAACCACTAGCTATCAAGGCTCTTCAAGGTAGGAATCTAACTTGAGGCCAAATACAGAAAGGCTCTGGTTTACACCCATCTCGATGTCATATAAGGAGTTGTATCAGAACCTTTTTTATGTGCATGTGGTGTCTTCATTCTACTCAAAACCCGTGTAACCTCTATTCCCAAAATGATACAATAAGAATGCTCAATGCGAGTACCACGCAGGAATAACGGGACACTCAATCGAAAACTGCACCACATTTAAAAAGTTGGTCGAAAGGTTCATTGAAATGGGAATTGTAAAGTTCGATGATTCCTCAAAACCTAATCGCTCTGACAATGCAGTAAATGCGATATTTGAAAGTTGAGGCAAAAGAGTACGATGCCTTAAACAAGTCAAAAGCCTGAAAGGAATATCGGGGACATATTCGAAGAGGGAACCGAGGAATAAAAGTTTCTAAACCCTTGCATACTTGGGTGTGTTTTGAACAATGGGACTGTGGCAAAGATCCTTGTATTTTTAGAGCTAATCTAGAGTAATATTCAAAACACGCTTGTTGCTTTAAAATAGACTTGTGAAATAGACTTGTGCCTAAAATCTTTATTTCAATAGAATGCATCTTTTTATGAAATAGACTTGTGCCCAAAATATTTATTTCAATAGAATGCATCTTTTTGAACAAATATTCTTTTATTTCTTTTTTTCCATTTCTTACTGTACAAATAATTGTTCTTAGATTCTTTTGCTTTTTGGACTTTCTTTCAAAAATTCATTTATTCTTCATTCATGCCTAAAATCCGTCGTCGGGCATGAGAGTGAGGGGAGGGAGTTGAGAAGATTTCATACTTTTTTTAAGAGAGAATGCTGAAAAAAAAAATCAAAATTTGACTTAAATAAGCAGTGTAAAACGACGGCGTTTTACTTCCCTCTCCACACGCATCAAAACGGCGTTGTTTAGGGAGGGAACCCGCGACCCGACCCGTGCCTGCAAAGGATCCGCGCGTTTTTGACCCAATGGTCTATTTGCGCATTGGATCCCTCCGCTTCTGTAGCGTGCTTCAATGGGGTCCCATGTTTTTTATTTCGATTTCCATCCCAAGGTTTTTACCTCTATTTCAGTTTGGTCCTCGGACCATTTGAAGAGACTGGCCCTTAAAACGCTGCGCATAGAGGGTTGGGAATATTTTCCAAATAAATCCCTCATTCTTTTAGCGCATTGCATTTCGATCCTTGGTGGCCCCCCCTTTTTTTTCTTTTTTCGTTATTTATGATTTAGACCCCATAGTTTTCTTTTGATCTCAATTCGATCCTTTACTTGTTTCGTTATATATTGTTTTAAATTATTTTACATATTATTTTTTAAGTTTTTATATACATCATCTATTTTAAACTTTTATATATTATATATTATGAACTTACATACATTATGTTGTTTAAACTACTGTATATGTTATCTATTTTAAACCTCTTATATTAGTTATTTTAAACTATTTGCACATTTTCATTTTAAATACTTTTATGTTATTTATTCCCAATTATTTTATATATGTTTTCTATTTTTAATTCCTTATATGACATTTAGTATACGACTCTACATGTAAATTGTTTTAAATTCTTTTATTATTGTAAATCTTTTATTATTATGTATTTTAAGATTTCATATCTTATTTGTTTTATAGATATTGTATATATACTTCATTTCAAGTTTATTTTTTTATATACCTTAAGCTTTATATGGTATTCTAAATTATTTTATAAACCATTTATTTTAAGTTGTCCTATACATTATTTCATTGTTTTATATATTGACGATTTTAGATTGTTTTGTATTATTTATTTTAAATCGCATCTATAGTATTTATTTTTAAACTTGTTTTTATATATTATTCATTTAAAATTGTCTCACCATTCATTTTTAATTGTTCGTATTATTTATTTCATTTTTCTTTAGTTGTTGATATTGGTATTTAAACAATGTACATCATGTGAATATTGCCATTACATGTTCTAGAAATTAGTATTTATATCTCCATATTGTCAACATTCATCAACATTGTATCTAATTTATGTTATTATTCCACGCTTTATGTTATATTTTGTTTCATCTAATTCAAACCATACCGTATATCACACCCCAACATATTTGCTTTGCTCGAAACAAAACAAACATTCATCGTCAATTGCTATACTTATCATCATTCAAAAAATAAAAATTTCAAGATAAGGCAATATTTCGCGTTTTGGGAATTCGAGGAATCGTGTCCTAACTTACTGGGTTTTGAGTTTCTTGTTAAACCTAAAAAGCTAAATATTCTTTTAGATTTCAAAATACACAAGCTTTCGATAAAGATTAAAGGCAAACTTGCTCCTAAAGATTTAAACGTCGCGTCCTAACTTACTGGATATGACACCTTACTATCTCGAGACGAGTAAGCCTTTGATACTCGTTTCAACGTAATTAGACGTTTTAAAATTAGCATTCATGAGAAGGGATCATATTTTAAAATTTATTTTTAACTTCCAACATTAAGACAATAATTAATCGATTAGGTACCAATTTTGGGTGTGATGAGGGTGGTAATCCTTCCTCTCACGTAACCGACTCCCAGATCTGTTTTCTCAATTTTCGTAGACCAAAATCATTTGTTTTAATAAATCAAAATATTTTATTGAAACGACTAAATTTTTAGGTGATCCGATCACACCTAAATAAAAAAGGATTGGTGGCGACTCCATTTTCGTTTTTAAACAAGTCGATGCCTTTTTAAAAAAAAAAGGTTTCGACCATTAATATTCTTATTATTGCTATTATTAATTTTTACTACTATTACTATTTTATATTTTTTACTCTTATTATATTTAATATTATTATTATCATCTTATTTTATTACTATTATCATTTTTGTAATTACTATTATTATTATTATTATTATTATTATTATTATTATTATATTTTTATTTTGTTTACTTATACGTTATTATCATTATTAAATTAATTAATTTTACCTTATCATTTCTATTATTTCTTTTTATATCTATTTACCAAATTTCTTTAAATACATTTATTTCATTTTATCCCATCATTTTATTATTTATTTATCCATATCCTCTTATAATTATAAACTTTAGATTGTTCATAATTTCTTTTATTATTAATATTATTCTCATTATTAACACAATTCTTTTTTAATTTATTTTAACGCAATATCTATTTGCTCATTCGTTTAATATTTTTCTGTTGGTTTCAAATTTACAATTGACTTATCATTTTTCTTCTTTTTTTTCGCTTTGTTTGTTTATTTTATTTTATTTTCAATATTATATATTGTCATTTATATTAACGCATTTATCATGTTATGCATGTTAATACCGCAATTTATTTTTAAGTTTTACTACCAAATTGTGTTACATCTTACCCGACACATTAATTTTTGTTTTTAAAACAATCGATATTCTGTGTTTAGAAATTCTAGAAAATTGTGCCCTAACTTACTGGGTTTCGATTTTTCTCCTTTAACCTAAATAACGGAACATTCTTTTAAAATCGCGATACGAGTTTTGAATAAAATGTTTACTCTCTGAGATTTGAGGTGTTGTGCCCTAACTTACTGGATACGACATCTTGTTACCTTGAGATGAGGTTTTTGTAAATAAGGGCAACATTCGGTGTTTGGAAGTTCGAGAAATCGTTTCCTAACTTACTGGGTTCCGATTTTTCTCGTTTACCCTAAATAATCGAATATCCTTTTAAAAAAGAGGGTTAAAATACACGAATTTTAAATAAAAGACAAGTTCATTCTCAAAAGTTCGAGATGTCGTGTCCTAACTTACTGGATGTGATATTTTATTATTTCAAGACGAGAAGGTCTTTAACATTCGAGTTTTTTTTACAAAAAGAGGGATCGTATTTTAAAGTCTTTCAAGTTTTTAATTTTCGACACTAAGATACTAATTAATCAACTAGGTACCAATTTTTGGGCGTTACGAGGGTGCTAATCCTTCCTCGTACGTAACCGACTCCCGAACTCGTTTTTTCTGAATTTTGCGGACCAAAATCGTTGTTTAAATAAATCAAATCATTTATTAAAAACAACCGCTTTTACGAGATGACCCGATCACACCTCATCAAAAATGATTGGTGGCGACTCCCGTTTTCTCGTTTTTTATTTTCAAAACCAAAGTCGACCGCCGTTTTCTTTTCAAAAAAATAGTTTCGACATTCATCTTGCGAAAATCCCTAACATTTTTCTATAAAAAAAATTAGGGTAAATTATATTGAGTTTTTTGTCAGTCAAAAGTTTTGAAATAATTACTTAATTAACAGGGTTTATTTTTTTTGGTAGTTTTAAAATTGATATGATAACATGCTTAACTCTTAAAATTTTTATATTTTATCAATTTAGTTATGATTATAAAAAAAATTAACCATTAATATTTACAAATTATTTCAATTTGATCCTAATTCTAATAAAATTATAAACTATAAAAATACATTTATATATAAAAATTATTTTTGGCCTAAAATTTAAATATGATGTTAAAAATTTTAAAACATAAAACTTAAAATTGAAATAAATATATAAAAAATATAAAAAATTCAAATATAAAATTTTAGAAATTTAAGATTCTGTTTTTTTTTTTTTTTTTTTCTTCGCTTCTTCTCTCCTCTTCTCCTAAAATAAAACCCAGCCGGCCACAACTTCCACCACCTACCTCCGGCCATATAGTGGGGGACTCGATCAACTCCAGCACGCATTGGCAACATCCTTCAAGTCTTTCTCATTTAAACCTTCACCTTTTCAAGACCATTTTTTTCTCTTGATAAAGGATTCTAAAACTTTATAGTTTTATGTAATCTGGTTTTTTCATGATCAACTCTGGAAAACTCAAGCGTATCAGATTTAAATACTCAACTTTTATAAATTTTTGGGTTTTACAGAATTTAGATTTCTTTGATTTTTGATTTTTGATTTTATGTAGTTGAGTGATAGTTTACCCCAAATAAATAATATTTAACTAAATTATATCTGAGTGAATAAATGTTATGTCAAAATTATATTTATTAAATCATCATTTTTTTGGTAAAAAAGAAATGGATAGAGTTGAAGGTTTAAATTTTATGATGTTAGGTTGAGATTTTATTATGCTTAAAATTCTATTGATTTTATATAAAATATGAAACTGGTAAAAATATTCTTGTAATAATATAATATTTTTATTAAATACATAGTTTTTAATAATTTTATAAATGAATAATATCAGGTTTTGGTTCTCTTAGTAAAGACTAAGGTCTCGGACCTTAAAGTCTCAAATTTGAGTCCTACCATCTTCAATTGCATTCTGTGGGTCTCTTTGCTCATTATATGCGGATGCCTTATATGAGTTTTGTCCAATTCTTGATTTACCATGTATTGTATTGGTTGATTCTACATTATAATTGGTCATGTATTAGTGAATTTTTTTTAAAATATACTATAAATACAAAAAATGTTAAAATATGCCATAGGTCCATGTACTCTTTTTAAATTAGGAATTTAATCTTTGTATTTTTAATTTCAAGAATTTAGTCCTTCTACTTTTCAGATTTCAAATTTCAGGTTTAATTGTTAACATTTTTTTTGTTAAATTTGTTGGTCTGACATTTTAAAATAAAAAATAACTCATTTGGTAGCAATGTAACTAAAAAAATTATGTTGTAATAAACCTAAATTTAACAAAATAATCTTAACAATATTAACAGTTGAACATAAATTTTAAAAGCTAAAAAATATAGAGACTAAATTTTAAATTTAAAAAGAATATAAGGACCTATGACATATTTTAACCTAAAAAATTAATTTCATAAATAAAAGCCTATCATTCAGCCCAATAGGGAATCTCAATTCATTGGGCCAAATTACAGTCCCCCTCTACGCATCGCACACTATTATTAAATAAATCAAATTTATTCATTATATTAATAAATAATTTTAAAAAATAAACTTCAATGAATATAATATTTATTTTTTAAAATATCCCAATTATTATTTAAAAAATAATAATTTTATAAATAAAATATTTTGTTTAAAGTTGAATTGTAAATAAAAATTAATTCTTTTTAATATTACATGGATTAAATTAATTTATTTAATAAAAAAACTAATTTAATTTAATCTCTATCATAAAAGAATTTCAAAAATACATTCACTAACTTTTTCGAACATAATCCATTTTGCACCATATATATATAACCGCTTTATTGGCTCAATTAAGGGTGAGTAAAACTTGATTTAATTCGAAAAAAATTCGAATTTTGAGTTAACCGAATTGAGTTGTTTGAATTATTCTAGTTTCAAGTTCGAATCGAGTTAAATTTTATAATTCGAATAATAGATTGGTGTAAAAACCTTTTTGATCCCTGTTAAGTTTGAAAATGAGTAAGTTGGTCTCTTTCTCAACAAAAATTACAAAATAATTAAAAAAATTCAAAAATTAAAAATAATTTTTAAAATTAAAAATATTTATAAAAATTTAAAAATTACATATTTTTTAAATATTATAAAAAATTCAAAAAAATTTCTGAAAAGTATATAAAGAAAGTTAAAAAGTTAAAAATTTTCTAAAATAATAATTTTAGGGACCTAAATAAGTTAATTAATGATTCAAGTTTATCATACTAAAGTATTTTTTTTTTTTTTACTTTGACAAAGTTTTCAAATATATATGATTTCAAATTTATGTGTTCTAATAAGAAATTAATTATATTGTAACAAGATTTTAATTTGACATGTTTAATTTTTTAATTTAACTTAACAATTTCACTCGATTCGATTTTACTCGAATTTTATTTCACTTGACTTAATTCAAAAAAATTTCAAATCTAGTTAGGATGATAAAATAAAACTCACTAACTTAATTAACTCAAAAAATTTTCACTCGATTCAATCAAATGCTATTTCTAAGCTCAACAATATTTTTAAATTCTTAACCTTGTGCGATTGAGCTGACTTGGTACAGTAAAGAAGACCGATTATTGTAGTAGCTGCCAAATGTCTGTTAGTAAAGCTCAAGCTTCCAACTCACTGTCACTTATTATGTAAGATAGCCTTCCATTTCTTATCCGTGCTTTGGCAAATGCAACCACGCCAATCGTAAAAAAAATTGCACGAACAAGGAAAAATGGGCAATGTAACTTTGCATTCCCAGCCAAATTATTATATAATTGCCATAGTCATCTAGTGCAATAGTTGCTCCACCGGTAGTGGTGAATTTCTATAACTAAAATCCAAATATTAGAATCTGATGTGTTGTCTAAAATAGGTCGTTCTCGATGATTTTATTTTCGGAATGCATGGAATATAGTTTGGGCATAGTAGGTCGCAAGGATAACCGGTTGGGTGGGATTAGAGCCAGATTGCCCACAGAATTGTTGTCCCATTGGTATAAATCCATCTATCCGTTGTACATCCAAATGGGCAAATCAATTTAATAAGCTAGTATGGATATCGTGGTTTGCAAGGATTTCAACCCTCATCACGGTCTGTCTTAATTTTTTTTAGTCATAAATGATATTTAAATTGTTTTATTTTTTTCAAGTTGGTATTTTTATTAGTCAAATCTTTAAATTTATTTAAAAAATAAAAAAGAGTTTAATCTACTAATTGGTATTTAAATTATGCCATTTTTTCATTTTAATACCTAAACATTTTTTTTATTGTAAGTGATACTTAAATTATCTTTTTTCTCAAGTTGATACCTCTATTTGTTCACTTGTTAATTAAACCGTTAAGTCTATTTGAAAAAAAAAACCAATTAAAATTTTTCATATGATAAAAAAGATTTAAAAAAATATTTTCTCTCTCTATATATAGTATATATTTATTTTACTTAATAATTTTTTTTATTTATTCTTCCTCTCATCTTTGATTCTTCCACAAGTAAGTATTTTGGGTTTATGGTTTTGATTAAGGTTTTCAGAATTGGACTAATGGTCAAACTGATTAGGCCACTAGTTCTAGGTTTGATCAAATAAATTATTAAAATATTCATATGAATAACTTAAAAAATAGAGAAAATTAGTTCAATTGTATTTTAGCTCGGCTCAACCAGTCTATATTAGTTTGTTGGTCAATAGATTTAGCCCTTGATCAATATCTTGGTCGGTTCCCAATTTAACTGGTTCGATCGGATAATTTGATCTGGTTCTAAAAAACATTGGTTTTACTCGATGAAAGAACTTTTACGATATTGTCAAGTTGAGCAAGTAGGTAGTGAAATTAAAAACAAAATTAATCGCCAGCATCTTAACTTCAGGAAGGCAAATTTCGAGCATTGCTGACATTGCCGGACATTATATAAGAAGAACAAAAAAGAGGGAAAATAAAAAAGATAAAGAGAGAAATAATGTAAACGAAAAAATAAAATAAAAGAATTACAAAAGTATTTAAAAAAAATTATATGATGTAGTAGCGTATTATTGGTTAGAACTTTTTTAACAGATATAACATTTTGGTATAAAATAAGTAACGAAAAAATAGTTTAAGTATCACTGGTGGAAAAAGAAAGTCTAGGAACCAACTTGAAAAAAAAATATAACTTAGGCGCTAATTTGTGGGTTAAGCTCTTTTTTATTATTATTTAAAATAGACTTAATGGTTTGACTAACGATTAGACTAACTGAAATATTAATTTAGGGATCACTTGTGATAAATAAAAAAGTTTAAGTATTAAAATGAGAAAAATAATATAGTTTATTGTCCATTAAATGTTATTATCGTCGTTTAAAAGTTTCTTCAAACTCATGTTTGATTGTAGATTAAGATGATATATTTTTTATTTTAATTTATCAGAATTTGGTCCATCATACTTTACAAAAACTATGAAGCTAATTTAATTGTGAGTTGAGTAACACTGTTAAATTTTGTTATTAAAATAATAATTTAAAAATTAAAAATTAAATAATTTATATGTGTAATTTAGAAAATCTATTAAAAATGAAAGGAAAAAAAAGAAAAAACATATACGCGCTTTGAGTTATGATTAAGAAAAAAGAAAATGCAAAATGAACGATAGGTCCATAACTACTTCTAAAACATGCATGATGCGTTTCCATTTACCAAAAGGGATTTTAATTTTTTAATATACATTTTCTTTTTCTTTTTCTAATTTATTAATAAGGAGATACTTTTATGTAATCAATAATTATAATATTTTGGAGGAATTAAAAGTGACTGTGGACTGGGTCCACGTTGGATTTAAAAAAATTTAAATTCAAACTCATTTTAATATTTAAAAAATAATAAAATATTTTTTATAATTAATTTTAAATTAAAAAATATTTTTATTGTTTAAATTGAATTCGGACTAAAGTGTAAAAAATCCTCACTCAAACTCTATTCTTAAATAAATTTTAAGAGAAAATGCGTAATATTTTTTAATTTAAAAATTATATAAAAATATCTTAATATTTTACATAAAAGAATGTGCATATAAAAGGCTTTTAAAGTTAATTGGAAATGCTAAATAATTGCATATGATTGCCCCACGACATGCTTGCATAACTCATAGCCGGGGGGGGGGGGGATTAGTTCCATGACCATAATGGACATTGCCACCGTATTAAAGAAAAAAGAAAGAAAAATGGATAATCATGACAAGCATACATACATGCTTCTGAATAAAGGAATGGATAATATTTTGATCATATCTCATTTTGTTTTCTCTGCTTATATAAGATAGACTTGCTTGCTTTCTTTTTTTCTTTTTCTTTTTTGTTGATAAATAAAATTTAAAAATACACCCATCATGTGGTTCTCAACAAATTTATGATCTTATGCAACTCCTTACATTGAAGTCGACAATTTACAGAGTCTGGACCAGATAAGAAGTACCTTGTAATGAAATATGGAATCACAATTTATATCCTCCGTGGAGTATTGTTGCCTTTTCAGGTTTATGTCCCCTACAACTGTCATTTTTATAGACACTTGCAATTGCAAGTTAGGGTTGCTGCTTAGACTACATTAGTTCCTTATCATGCCTTTGCTGTCCTGTGTCTGTTTACGATAACCACAAGCGAATAAGGTTGGTGAGTCCAGAGAAGCATGAATGGTATTCCACAACTGTCCAAAAAGAAATTGGAAGTTGAAGCATGGCATTGATGGGTCTCACATGTGCAAAATAGTGGCCAAAAATCACATGTTCCTTAATGTTGTCACAAGAAAATGCCAACCTCCAAAACTAGGTACCTTAGCTTCTATTATTCTTTCTCTTTCAATTCATTTAACCTTATACGTACATCTTTATTTATTCCGGGATTAAAGGTTTCCCATGTGAGCAACAGTTTTGATCCAAACCCTACGTTTAATTACAAAATATAACTATAATCAAATCATAATTAAATTTTGAGCCTTAATTGTTAAAAAATCTATGGATAAGTTATCACCAAGTTCTTAGGTAATGCTAGAGTTGTCCCGGATACGTAAAAAGTTCAGAAAATGGATATAAAATTTTACTCAAATTCAATTCGAATAAAAGATGCCAAAACTCGAGTCTAATCCGTTTGTATTAAAATTTTTTATATTATTATTTTTATATAAAAATAAATTTAAAAAATATAATACATTAAATACACTAAAAATATTAAAGTAAATGTTTCTTTAACAAATGGGAAAAAAATTAAAAGAAATATATACTTAAATAACACTAACATAAATATAACTTAACAACCAAATACCTTCAAAATATATAGTAGCAAAATTTATAATAAAATAAGAGTTATACAATATCCAAATAATAATAACAAAATAGTAGTAATATAATAGTATTACTATTATAATATTAAAATAATTTTTTAGGTAATATAGATTTTGTATTCATATTAAATTACATTTATTATTTAAAATTAATAAATACTATGATGATTAACTTTTTTTTTTATCGTCAAATTTATCAGATAATAATATTTGATAAGTCAATCTTAATCACATGAAAGAATAACATTAAACAATTAATAATAAATTCAACAATTTGATATCCTCAGATGTATTGTTTATTATTAATAAACTGGGATTAAATAAAATTATATCTATATTGAATTAGGCTTTATATTTATATTAAAGTAAACATATTTTTTTAGATTAATTCCCATTTAAATAAGTTTTGCTTCAGAGCTGTTTGATAAATTTTAAAAAAATATTAAGTGTTGAAAAACTAAACTGAATTTAAGTTATAAAATTGTTTAATGTATTACTTAAAATTAATTATGGAATATAATTAGAGTATTTGATAAATATAAATTTTAAATTTTAAATTTTAAAATAATTATATTCTATTTTTATCCTTAATTTTTAAATGTTTCACTTTATTCTAAATAAAAATTAAATTTTAAACGTAAAATTTTTTATAAGATAATATAATATTAGAATAAATAAAATTGAATTAACTAAAAATACTGTATACAGTTTTCTAATAAAAGAGTTTTCAAAAAAATTATTTAAAAAAATAAAATTCCTATTATATTAGTTAAAAATTTATTTTATATATTTTTAAAAAATCATATATTAAATTAAATAAATGTTATAATAGTATAATATTTTTTAAAATTATTTAATGCATTTTAAATATTTATTAAAAATTATTTCTTGCTTAAATTAGTACATTTTAAAATTAAAAAACTTGAAATTATTGTATAAAAAATGTTTGGAACTATAAAATTAAACACACATACAATAAAACCCGTTTATTATTCAATCAATGTAATTGATTTGAATAAAATTATTTTAACTATAATTTTATATCTTATTAGCATAACTTTAATTTTTGTTTAATACATTCATATATATTGTACCATTCATATACGTTTAATCTAAAAAATTATATGTTTTAATTAATACATACAATAAAATCCATACATATAGTATATTATATATTTAGAAGGTTTACGATCTAATGTTGATGTGGACAACTTATTTAATTGACACGTGATTAATAATTACTATTATTATTTTAACAATTTTAAATAAATAAAATTTAAAATCTTAAGTAAAATCATATATACTATATATTATATGGTCTAAGACCTAAAGTTGATGTGTACAACTTAACACATGGACAATTATTATTTTTTAACACATTCAAATAATACTTGAAAATGTTAAATAAATTTTGAAAATTTTACCTAAATTATTTATCTAAGAAAATAAAAATATAAAATTATCATAAATATAAATATTATGTTAATTATCATTAAGTAAATATTATTTAAATTTTTATCATTATATTTTTAAAAATTTTCATTATAATTTAATTTAATTTTAAAATGTAAACTATAATATTAATTATTTTATCAAATTTAAAAATTATAATAAAATATGTATTATTTAATTTAAATTTAAATTTAAGATAATTAAATATATAAATATTTTATTTTTTAAAATTCTAAAAAAAATTATACAAATGTCCACAACTATTATATAAATTTATTTTAAAGAATAGTTGTAATAGACAGTTTTTTAGTGACGTTAAAAATAAGGATTTTGGAATCCCATTTTTTATGTTTGAGTTTGTAAATATTATTATTTAATATTTACAAATTTAATTTAGTGTTATATTGAATTTTGGTCTAATGATTTTGTTAATTGAATAATTAATTAATGTACAAGTGTAATGATCCTAAAGTCAGTAGTGTTGAAAATTGAGGTATTAGGACTTCGTGTCTATAAACTGAGCTCGTAAATATTTTTATTAAATACTTACGAAATTATTTTGTAGTTGAATTGAATTTTGGATAAGTTATTTTTTCAAATTAGTGAATAATTAAGGTACAATAACTAAATTATAAAAGTGGTAAAAATTAATCACTATAAAATTTTAATTAATTGGAGTACCACTTGGACCACTCCAAAAGATGCAAACGGTGGTGGATGACAACTTTCATCCACCAATTTAGTTAATGGTCATTAGCATTTGTTAATTAAGTTTAATTAAATAAATTATATTTAATTAGTTTTAACCATAAGTATAAAAATAAATTAAAAGAAACAAATTGTCATCTTCCTTGTCCATCTTCTTCACCGAATTTTAAAGAGGAAAAATAGGTTTCAAAGCTTCCGTATAATCGGTCTCTCAATTTGATGGAGAAAAAGAAGAAATTTTAGATTAGTCCTGACACCTTGTTTGCATGTTGTATTTTCAGGTAAATTCATAAGGGGATTTATTTTATTAATTCATGTTATGTTTGTATTATATTGTTTTATTTTTTAGTCCGAATTGTTAGGTAAATAATGTCTTTTAACATCAAAAGGATTATATTGTAAACATGAAATAAATGACTAATATGAATAGATACATGATAATGATTAAATGCGAAATTGATATATGATTGAGTAGTATGTATATGATGAGGTTACAGGATTAAAAGTGTATATGAAATGTTACTTGTAATATGAAAAGCGAGTATATAGTTTCAAGGTTCAAAATGATTTAAAAATGGTAATGGAGCTCATGTGAATTTAGTAAATGATTAGAATACGAATAACATACCATTAAGCTTCAAAAAGATATTGGTGTTGGTCAAGGATTTCTTTATTGATGACAGAGATCTAGCATTTGTTGTGGATTCCAGACAGCTTGAGTGAGCAGCATCGAATAAAATTTGTAAAAGTAAACCTGACCTACAGCTTGTGTGAACAACCCAAATATCACAGCTTGAGTGAGCAAATTCAAATTATTGTAACTTTCCCAACCTGGCTTAGACGTTAAGCTCGAATTTGAAAGATTACATTGACCACCAAAATGGCCTAACAGAATTATGAGATTTTAAAAATAGTTGTTTAAAACATTTTCTTTAATTTTGGAAGCCAATTAACCTTTAATGATTGTTTTGTAAAGGTTGGTTTCTCTCTCTCTCTCTCTAAATATATATATATATATATGTATTTTTCAAACCTCATTTACATGGTCATGCAGTGGAAAAGTAATATCTAACATAGTTTTAATGAAAACCAAATTTTATGCATAATTAATTAAAATTCGTAATTCAACATCCTAAAGTCAAATTAAACGTCATACGTATTATATAACCCAAAACCTAAGTCTCATGCCATAGTTCAAAAATAAAACAATATAGTCTCTAAATAACATAAATTTCAAATAATAAATCTAAAATACATTAATATAAAAAAACGATTCCAAGCTGAGGCCTTCCGGATGCCGAGTCCGTGCCTTAACCTAGTGGATTATTGTAAAGATAGAAATAAATAGGGGGTGAGTTTAAGAAGCTCATTGTGAGTCATATCACAAGTAAATTAGTGCAAACAATAGATGACTCATACAAAATAACAATTTTCATAAAAATCACACTAATATAGTGATTCAGAGTATCAATT
The DNA here is from genome assembly GCA_025698465.1 of Gossypium longicalyx. Lineage (NCBI taxonomy): Eukaryota > Viridiplantae > Streptophyta > Magnoliopsida > Malvales > Malvaceae > Gossypium > Gossypium longicalyx. The sequence continues at coordinate 87,437,518 of CM046995.1, forward strand.
CTTTAGATCAACACATCAATATTATAATATTTTAGAATTCACAGTTTATGTATGCACATGATCATGAATGACGTGCAATTTCAATTGATCTGAATAGGTTCTACCCAACTCCACTACACAGCATAGTAGGAGTTCCCCAGAATTCTTCTAGCCTTAAACCACGTTGTGGATGAACCACTGATTGTTACAGATGAACTGCTAGTAATAAAAATATAGGTGGATGACCACCCATCAGTGCAGATAAAAGCTGCTAATAGGTTGTGGATGGACCACTGTAATACGTTATGGATGAACCACTGGTCATTACAGATAAATTGTCGACTCTTTCTCCATTATATGGTCCCACCCTATGCAATACAACATGACATGTTTATAACAAACCAATACTGTAGCAATAACATTGATAAACCATAATATATACATATTTTTACCCCATGCTTGGCATATTTATGGATGATTTTTCCTTGGTTTCATTGAATTTGATGCTCCTAATCATTTAATTTCATGTTTTATACTCAGGAGAGCTTAGGATAGCAAAATGAGCGAGAAACAGGCCAAAAACGGACAAGTTGGGCCTAAATCAGTGTTTCACACGGCCTAGGCACTTACACACGGGTGATCCACACGCCCATGTGTGACACACGGGTAAACCACACCCCCGTGTGTCATGGCCGTGTCGACATTACACCAAGTCAAAATTGCACACGACCTGAGCACTTTCACACGGGCGTGGCACATGGCCGTATCCCTATCGAGCCCAAGTCTAATTCTACTCGGAAAAGGCCACTTTTGAGGGTTTTGAAGCATTCTAAAGCCTATTTAAGGACCCTAGAAGAGTATTAAAGGGGACACACAAAGTAGAAGGTAAGAATTACTCAAGGACAGCCATCGGAATCACCTCAGAGGCAGGATCTACATCATGACTGAAGATTTCCATCCAATTTCCTAGAAGTTCTTTGGGTTTCTTTATGTTTTGTTATTTTTCAAACTTTGAGATGTTTTCCATTATTTTTATGAACTAAACTCCCTAAATACCTAAGGGAGATGAAACCTAAGACGGATCTTATTACTGTAACAGCCCGATTTAGACCCTAATCGGAACGGTGGTTTCGGGACCACGAATCCGAGTCAGAAAAATATTTAAAAATTATTTTCTATGTTTATTTTATGTGAATTTATATCTGTGAAATTTTCGTGATTTAATTTTATCGTTTGGGTATCCGATTAAATAAAAGGGCTTAATCGCGTAAATTGAAAATTTTGGTAGTTTAATATATAAAAGGGCCGAATTGTTAGTGGCTTTTAAAAGTGAAGGATTTATGTTGTAAATAACCCATAATTATATTAGTGGGACGGTTAAGACTTATATCATGTGATTTTTATATTAAAAAAAAGTTATAAAAGTAATTCAATTATTATAACATATGTAATATAAACATAAAATAAAGTTTACATATTTGTCTTAGTTATTTTTTCATTGCCGATTATAAGTTAAAAGAAAAGACGAAAGAATAAGCTAGGGTTCGGCCTATTTGGAAGCTCAATCAAAGTTCATTTTCTTGTCAGTTTTTGAAAATTTTTACGTTTTTGATATCGTTGCTTCGAGTACTACAAAGCCCATGCTTGAATTTTTTTATTTTGATGAATATTTTGAGTTGTGCTATTGTTGATAGCTTGTGATTTTTGTTGTTTGATAATGAAAAATGAAAGATATGTTTTAGATTAACATATTTTGTATTGGAGTTTTTGATGATTTTGAGTAATTAGGAGTAAAATTGCAAATTATGGCATGTATAGACTAAAGTGTGCTTGACTTGATGAATTTTGGTTTTGTATAAAAGCCATGCGAAAATGGCTAAACCTTTAAGTTGAATTGGGTTATGTTAAGTATGGGCTGTATCTATCTTGATTTTATAGTTACGTGTTAGAATATTTAAAATGTTACTATAGGTATTATATGCTTGAAAACGGTTTGCTTATTATGTCTAAATTTGGTCTTACGTGTTCTTGGTTAAAAGATTTAATGAGCTTGATTAATGATAAAATTGCCAGTGGAAACTTGGATGGGTATGTGGTGTTAGGTGAATAAATTCAGTTATGAGAATAAAAGAATAATATGTATTTAGTGTATTATATAATAATTGGTGATAGAAATGTAAAATGTGGAACGAATAAAAGTGTGTGATAGATATATATTAGCTTAGTTGGCTGCAATATAATATATACATGTTTATTATTAGTATATTTGGCCTTAGTGCAATGTATTAAACATTTAGATGTGATTACTTATTAAATTATATAATGTAATTATATGATTAGACATAGTTACCAAGAATCTGCTTTTAATGTTAAACCATGGATGACATTAAATGATCAATAATTAAGTTATCCAAATATTGACTACTACTTTGCCATTTAATACGTAACTTTAGGTATATATATATATATATAAGTGTATTTTTAATGGTGTGTGCATAAATTGATTAAATTTGCTAGATCAAATATTTATATTGTAATGATTATAGTAGGTATGAATAATCTTTACTGACATTAATTGGACGTTTAAATTTGCCTTATAGGTTTGTGTGGTCATGGTCAGTTATAACTACTTATATGTTTACAAGTATATAAAGAGTGAAACAAACTGCCTTAATGTATTTCTTATGAATACTTTAATACTTAAAGTTGTAATGCCATACAAATAGATAAAACAAAGAAATAATAATGAAATATATATATATATATATTAAATTTAGTGCAACCTGTGCATACACGTGACATATGTATTCCTTAAGTCAAATGATTAATATTGATGCCATAGATGTGTTCCATGTTTCGTGTATTTAAATAAATATTTAAATTTATATGTACATTTTATATTATACATTATTCGTGATGTATTGTGTATCTCAATTTATTTTAAGATTTGATAATGAGTTGAGTTATGAGCTTATATGTGATCTGAATTTTGATTTAAAATTTATAAACAACGTTTGTATGAATAATAGTTTAATTGGTAATACCTCATAACCCTAATTTGGCGACGGATATGGGTTAAAGGTGTTACAATTACTATTTAAGTTATATGATAAATACTTGTTCTTATTCTTGATTGTGAGTTTAACCCTTACTTTAATATTCCAGGGTATTAATTCAAGTTTTTTTATGTACTTATTCAGTGGAGGAAAAGTCCCTGTTTAAGAATAGATCATTCATAATTAAGCGGAGTTGCATGCAATCCTAAAGATAGGACGACATAAATCTGCCGAATTAGAGTTAAATCTAATAAGGGAATCCATAGATCGAGTTAATGCGACGATAGGGGTTTTAATTAGAAAGAGATTTCGATCAATCAACCTAGAGTCAGTTGTTTTTAGTCTCGAGAGAGATATTAACATAAATCAGGGATTTCTACGAATTAAGTCAAGTGAATAGATCGTCTAATTCAAAGGTAATAAGTGAAGTCTAGGTGGATTCTTCCTTGGGTATTATTTTCTCCATCGGTTTTCCTAAAGTATTTTCCAACTTGCATCTCTGTCATAATTTTAGTTAATTAGATAATTAGTTTTAGCTTAAAAACACCCTTTAATTCTTAGGCTAGATAATAAAAAGATAGTAATTACTAGTACTTTAGTCCTCGTGGATACAATATTTTCGGTCTCACCATAACTATACTACTGTTCGATAGGTGCGCTTGCCTTAATCGAATTTTTAGTTAGTTACACGACCATCAAGTTTTTGGCGCCGTTGCCCAGGACTAAGATATTAGGAATGCTTAATTTTTATTACTTTAGCCATTTTTATTTTTATTACAATTTAATTTTGTTTTTATTTTTAATTACTAAAATTTTCTTTTATTTACTTCTGGTAGGTTTTTATAGTTTATAACTAGAAGAAACCCATCAGGATCTTTACTTTTTGATAGTGAGATCGAGAGCACAACTCGTAGAAACTGAAGAGAAATAAGGCGAAGCCTACAATAAATAGAGGAAGGGCAAGAGGACGATATCCATACTACAACTGAGGAGATGGTTGAAAATCAGAATAATCCGCTACCGCCTGTGGTTACTGCAAATCCAGTAGATCAAAATCCTACTCCTCGTACTATGTATGATTATGCTAAATATACTTTAACAGGAACTGAATTGAGTATAGTTAGGCCTGCTGTTGCTGCAAATAATTTTGAACTGAAACCTAACACAATTCAAATGATACAATAGTTTGTCCAGTTTGATGGTTTGCAGGATGAGGATCCAAACACTCATTTGGCAAATTTTTTGGAATTTTGCGACACCTTTAAGATCAATGACATTTCTGATGATGCCATTCGCCTTCGGTTGTTCCAATTCTTATTCAGGGATAAGGCTAAATAGTGGTTGAACTCGTTACCGCGAAGGTCAATCACCACTTGGGAACAAATGACCGAAAAATTTCTGCTTAAATATTTTTTGCCGGCTAAAATGGCTAAATTAAGGAATGATATTTCTTCTTTTGTGCAGATGGATCTAGAAACACTTTATGATGCATGGAAAAGATACAAAGATCTATTGAGAAGATGCCTTCATCATGGATTACCACTTTGGCTACAAGTTCAAAATTTTCACAACGGGTTGAATCTCTTGACTAGACAAATGATTGACGCGGCTGCTAGTGGGACTATTAACAATAAGACACCTAAAAAGGCTTATGATTTCATAGAGGAGACTTCACTGAATAATTATCAGTGGCAAGTCATGAGGACAAAGTCGACGAAAGCAGCCGGCGTTTTTAACATCGATTCGGTTACCATGCTCTCTAATCAGGTAGAACTTTTGAATAGAAAAATTGATGGTTTACTTGGTTCTATACAAGTACATTCAGTGATGCAGTGCGATGCAAGTGAAGGTGGAACGAGCAATTTAGACTATTCATCCTACAGCTCTAACATGGAGAACGAGCAAATGAACTATATGGGTAATAATCCTCGGTCTCAAAATAATCCTTATAATAACACTTACAATGCAGGTTGGAGGAACCACCCAAATTTCTCATGGGGAGGCCAAGGAAATCAAAGACCACCACCTCCTTCAGGCTTCCAACAACAACCTTACCAGCAAGAGAAAAAGTCGAACCTTGAGGAGATGATGACAAAGTTATTTTAGTAGCGGAAACCTATTTTCAGAACACTAAAACTGCATTTAAAAATCAACAAGCGTCAATTCAAGGGCTCGAAAATCAAATTGGGCAACTAACTAAGATGATTTCAAAAAGACCACCAAGGAGCCTACCTAGTAACACCGAACCCAATCCAAAAGAGCATGTGAAAGCAGTTATGTTAAGGAGTGGGAAGGTGTTAATTGAATCTGAAAAGAAGATAAGGAGGAAAAGCCCGAAAACAATAAAAAACTGGTGTTGAGGGAATAAAAACAACCAATCCCATACCCAGTAAAGTTGAAGAAAGACCGCATGGATGCACAATTCAGTAAATTTCTTGAACTTTTTAAACAATTACATATTAATTTACCTTTTGTTGAAGTAATCTCATAGATACCTACATACGCAAAATTTTTAAAGGAGCTTCTAATAAATAAAAGGAAGTTTAAAGAATTGTATAGATTGGAACTCAACGAGGAATGTTTGGCCATACTTCAAAATAAACTGCCAACAAAATTGAAAGATCCAAGAAGTTTTACTATTCCCTGCTTAATTGGTAGTTTGAATGTTGAGAAGGCACTAGCTGATTTAGGCGCTAACATTAATTTGATGCCTTATAAAATGTTCAAGCAACTTGGTCTTAGGGAACTGAAACCCACTAGAATGAGTATTTAACTAGATGATAGATCTGTTAAATATCCTAGGAGTATTATAGAGGACGTACTTGTAAAAATAGATAAATTTATATTCCCTGTTGATTTTGTTATACTTGACATAGATGAGGATGTTGAGGTGCCTCTAATTTTAGGTTGTCCATTTTTAGCCACTGTTAGGGCTGTTATTGATGTGGGTGATGGTAAACTTGTGCTTAGGGTAGGTGACGAAGAGATCATTTTTAAAATCTATGATGCTATGAGATTTTCTAGGGAACAGTATGACTCATGTTGTTTTATTGACTCTATTGATCATGCCACTTAAGATTCTTTACAGGAAATCGTACATAAGGACACGTTGGAATTGTGTCTTGCCCAAGGAGAGGAGGTAAATGATGATGATTCTAAGATAGGTAAGAGAAAACTTGAACTAAATTCCAATGAGACTTCATTGAGACAAAAAAGCTACGAGGGGATTGAGGTAAACAATGAATTGAAATTAAAGCCCTCTGTTGAAGAACCTCCAAAAGTGGAATTAAAGCAACTACCAGATCACTTCGAATACGCTTTTCTTGGAGATAATTCTACATTACCGGTGATTATTGCTTCAGATTTACAGCCAACCAAAAAAGACGAGTTACTCAAAGTATTAAAGGAGCATAAAAGAGCCATAGCTTGGAAGATTTCTGACATAAGATAGATCAACCCTTCTTTTTGTACACATAAAATTTTAATAGAAGATGAATACAAACCTTGTGTGGAAGCTCAAAGACGATTGAATCCTAACATGAAAGAAGTCGTAAAAGTTGAGGTAATTAAACTTCTAGATGCTAGAATTATTTATCCTATATCTGATAGTTTTTGGGTGAGTCACATGTAGGTTGTTCCTAAGAAAGGAGGCATGACTGTGGTGGCTAATGAGAAGAACGAATTAATACCAACATGAACAGTCACGGGATGGAGAGTCTACATTGATTATATGAAATTAAATGATGCCACAAGAAAAGATCACTTCCCCCTACCATTCATTGATCAGATGTTGGAAATATTATTTGGGCACATGTATTAGTGCTTCCTAGATGGACTCTCCAGTTATTTCCAAATCCCAATAGCTCCTGAGGACCAAGAGAAAACGACATTTACATGTCCATATGGTATGTTTGCTTATCGACGAATGCCTTTTGGATTATGTAATGCTCCTGCTACTTTTTAGCGATGCATTTTGGCCATTTTTGATAAACTCGTAGAAGACATTATAGAGGTATTTATAGATGACTTCTCGGTATTTGGTAACTCTTTCCATCTTTGCCTTAAAATTTTATGAGTTCTAGTTAGATGTGAGGAAACAAATCTTGTACTGAATTGAGAAAAATGTCACTACATGGTTAGTGAGGGAATTGTGTTAGGCTACAAAATTTCTAGCAAGAGAATCGAGGTTGATAAAGCAAAAGTTGAAACTATTGAGAAACTACCTCCTCCTAATTCAGTTAAGGCTATTCGAAGCTTTCTAGGTCATGCTGGATTTTATAGAAGATTTATTAAAGACTTTTCTAAAATAGCTAAGCCTTTAACGAATTTGCTTGAAAAATATGTACCTTTGAATTTCAGTCAGGATTATTTAGAAGCGTTTAATACTTTTAAGGATAAATTAATTAACGTTTCGATTGTAGTTGCACCTAATTGGAATTTACCTTTTGAACTAATATATGATGTGAGTGATTTTGCAGTATGTGTGGTTCTTGGACAGCGAAAAGACAAGCACTTTCAACCTATTTATTATGTTAGCAAAACTTTGACAGCTGTACAAGAAAATTATACAACGACTGTGAAAGAACTATTGGCTGTGGTTTTTGCATTCGATAAATTTAGACTATATTTAATGTTATCTAAAGTTGTCATTTAGACTAACCATTCAACTCTTCGTTACCTCCTTACTAAAACAGATGCAAAACCTCAACTAATAAGATAAATTTTATTGTTGCAGGAATTCGACTTAGAATTCAAGATAAGAAAAGAGCAGAAAATCTTGCAGCAGATCATCTATCCAGATTAGAAAACCCACATCTCAATGGACTTGACGAACAGGAAATAAATGACCCATTCCTTAAAGAACAACTTTTTACTATTTCTGACTCTGAGGAACCTTGGTTTGTAGACATTACAAATTATTTAGCCACTAACGTTATACCAAAGGGGTTGACATATCAGCAGAAGAAGCGATTCTTCACTGATATGAAAAACTATTTTTGAGAAGAACCTTTTCTTTTTCGTATATGTGTAGATCAAGTAATTCGATGATGTGTTATAAAGACAGAAGCAATTAAAATTTTAGAACATTTCCACTCAAAACCGACTGGAGAACACTACAGTAGAACTAGGACAGCACATAAAACACTCGAATCAGGTTTTTACTAGTCCACACTATTTGAAGACACCAACAGGTATGTCACTACTTGTGATAAATGCTAACGAACAGGTAATATCTCTAGACGTGATGAAATGCCCCAAACGTACATACTTTCATATGAAATATTTGATGTATGGGGTATTGATTTCATGGGTCTATTCCCTAGCTCATTTAGGAATAAATAAATATTAGTAGCCGTTGATTATATGTCTAAATGGGTGGAAGCCCAAGCCTTACCTACTAATGACGCTAGAGTAGTGGTGAAATTCCTTAAGAAACTTTTCTCTCGATTTGGAACACCTAGAGCAATTATCAGTGATAAGGGCACTCATTTCTATAATACTTATTTTGATAAAACTCTTAAGAAATATAGAGTTTACCACAGAACAGCTACCCCTTACCATCCTCAAACTAGTGGACAAGTCGAAGTCGCTAACTGAGAACTTAAATGCACTCTAGAAAATACTGTAGAGTCAAATAGGAAGGATTGGGTAAAGAAAATAGATGATGCTTTATGGGCCTATTGAACCGCTTTTAAGACCCCCATAGGAACATCTCCTTACAAACTTGTTTATAGGAAGAGTTGTCATTTACCGTTTGAATTGGAACATAAAGCATTCTGGGCTATAAAATTTTTAAACTTTGATCCCAAACTAGCAGGTGAAAGGAGATTGATGCAGCTGAACGAGTTAGATGAATGGCGAGCTAATGCTTATGAGAATTCATGAATATACAAGGAAGCAACAAAGCGCCACCATGATGCCCGTTTAAAGCAAAACAAGCAATTTGAAGTTGGAAACCTTGTCCTGTTATACAACTCAAGGCTCAAATTGTTTCCTGGGAAGCTTAAATTACGATGTTCAGGTTCATTCGTAGTCCAAACTGTCTTTCCATATGGCACAATAGAGGTAAGCCACCCATCCCAAGGCACTTTTAAGGTAAATAGACATCGTCTTAAACTTTAGAACTGTAAGGATTTTAAAGACAATGGAGAGGAGCTATGGCTCCACGAACCCACTTAACATTCCCACAAGATAAAGTCAAGCTTAGACTTTAAATAAGCGTTTCTCAGAAGGCAACCCGAGCACTAACCCCACTAAATAACTTAGTTTGTTTTTCCTTTTGTTTTATAATTTGACTGCAGGTATTTTCGGTGCACACGGGCGTGCTTTAGACCGTGGGCGCCCCACGGGCAAGAGACACGGGCGCGGCCATACCGTGCTAAAACAAGACAAACATTTCTCCCAAGACAGGATGACGCACGAGCTGCGATAAATAGCCATGCACCACACGGTTAAGGGACACGGGCGTGTCTCAGACCGTGGTAAAATTGCACCTTAATTTCCAAAAAGATCAGTAGAGACACAACCTGCGATAAATTGCCACGGCCGTGCGAGGTGGCCGTGGGAGACACACGGCCTTTCATATGGGCGTGGTTGAGGCCGTGTGAGAACTTGCCAAAAAATCGAAACGTTCGACAAAGTCAGAATAGAACACGGGCTGATGCCACAGCCGTGCTTGAAGGCCGTGCGTAATTCTGATTAATGAACATGGGCGTGGGAGAAACGAATGGAGCATTACATAGCCGTGCGATGCGGCTGTGTAGTCCACACGGCCTAGACACACGGGCGTGTCTATGGGCCGTATGCGATACTGACTTAAAATATCAGACCACAGGCACAAATCGTGACCATGGGCGTATCGGACCTAACACGGGCGTGAGAGAAACGAACGAACATGCACACGACCATGCGACTCGACTGTACGCACCACACGACCTGGGAACACGGACGTGGTCAAGGGACCGTGTGCGATAATGACTAAGATTTCACTAAAAACACGGGCTAGAAACACACCACACGGGCGTGTGCCACGGCCGCGTGGCCCAAAACGGGGCTTACACGACCATGGCCCCCATTTAACCCCATCTCTTAACCCTAACTTTTCCTCTTTCCTATTTAAACCCCCTTTCACTATTCATCATCTTCCCCATTACGCACCCTCTCCACTTCGGCCACCATCCTCCCATGAACCTCCGGTAACCAACACTCCACTCTCTCCCCCTTTTATTTCTTCATCTTCCTCCTTTTCTCTTTACCCACAACTCTCATTTTTCCTCCCTTCCCCCTCCTTTTTAGTACACACTTTAACGGGGAGGCGAGAGAGCACTGGCGTCGTCAACTCTCACGACGCATACTTCTTGTGGAGCATGAGGCAAGGGCATATTTTTTATCTCGCATACTTTTTCGCTCTTGCCTTTCTCCATCAGACAGAATGACATCGAAAGAGAGTCATCAACATTAGCCCATATGTGACTCATCTAGCACGATATTTTGGGCTCCTGAATACAGTGGCGCAGTCTTCATCACTCACTCTTATAGGCCAGATGTCCCCACAGAGTATTCAAAGTATGCTCCATATGCGAATGATTAAGCGTCATCGTGGGTTCAACCCTCCTCAGTACCTATTTGCACGAGCCACTGATGAAGATGACGCCGAGGGTATTCTTGACGATATCCCTACATTTCAGGAGGACCCACCTTCATAGCCACCACCGAGTCATCGACCAGTTCATGCGACTGCTTCATTGTCTAAAGTTTCAGACCACCTTCATCGCTTTGAGCAATATTGCACTCAGCGATTCGACAGTATCGAGGTGACTCTACAACAAATTTGCCAACATTTTCACATATTTCCTCCAGCACCACCACCTTAGGATCTAGCTGTCGACGAGGACTTTTAAGTCCTTTTAATTTTCAACTTGTTTTTCTTCTTATTTTCTTTTTATTTTTGCGTTTCTTTTGCACTTTATTTATCATTTTCGTACAAGACTTTTATTAGTATAATTTGAATTTTCTTTTATCTAGTTATTTCATTATTACTAACCATAACAACCCTATAAATATAAATCCCTTAAATATTATTGATGGAATCGTAGTTTCAAAAGATTCAGTCGATGGGTACTATTCAAGAATAAACAAACAATCCTCCACGACTACCATGTCCTGCTCGACCACGACCATAGCCACCACGACACCGACCACCACGATAACCTCTTCGCTGGGCACTGTGATTGTAGAACCCAACCTCTACCACCACCTTCACCTCTATCTACATGTCACATATACGTCACTATGTCTCTAAACTTGTTTCCACTTTTTCAAGGATTTTATCCAAATTCAGGGCAGTTTCACTTCTCTCCCTCTCTTCTGATATTCTGCTTATTTTCTATTACTTATCTTTGTACATTGAGGACAATGTACATATTAAGTGTGGGAAGGTTATTTATGTGATTTTTAGAAAATCCTTGAACTTTTATCTTGTTCTCAAATAATCTTCTTATATCACTTTTAGAATGAATTTTGATTAATTTATGATTTTTATTGATATGTTTTAAATTAAATCATAGGTAACTATGCATTGATTGTTTAAACTTTAAGACATTAGAGAATCAAGCTTGATAAGTTGACTTTTGAGAATTAAAATTGCTAGGTTGCTTCCCTGAATTCAGGTATTATCTTGAAGTTTTGAATTCATAGGATTGACATCAAATACCCATAACTTTCGTGAGATTTTGAGCCTTTTAGAGCATATATCTTTCTTGCTCACTGATTGTTTTTATGAGCGTGTCAACATTGATTTGCTATTCTAGAATTTGCATCGATTATACATGCCGAGACCACACATTTGATTTGATATACTAAAATGATAAAGGCACTTAGGTTTTGACCCATTCACCCCATAAAAAGCCTACCCACATAATTGACCCCTAATGAACCCCTTTGAGCCTTAACTATTATTTCTTGATTTTCCCCTTAATATTAACCCATAACTTAACCCTTTTTGATTCGCTAAGAATTTCTCCCTTTTAATTGACTCCCTTTTTATCGAGATTTGAATTGATTAGTTACCTAATTATGTTCGTTCATTCCAGTTGCTAAATTACTTCTTATGTATTTTTCTTACTTGTTCTTATTCTTAAAAAAAAAGCTCACATCATTAGTTTTGGATAGTTCGAATTCTGGCACTTTTTTGTAATTCAGTGATTTGCTTTATTTTTCTAAGTGTGGTAATTTTTTAAATTAATCTCGATTCTAACCCTCTTTTTCAGCCTTTATCTACACCTTTAACCCAAGCCCCATCACAACCCAGTTAAAGACCTTTTGATTTGTGTATCATCTCATTTATAGTTGTGGAGATTTGATTTTCATGCAAGCATATGGTAATAACTTTTCATGTTTGACTATTGAGTGTTTAATTATTGAACCTTAAACACTTTGAATGATTTGAGTGAATCATTAGTAAGAATGTCAACCTTATCAATTTGGAATTAAAGGTGATTACTTAGAGAAATGAGGATACCTATGATTTTATGATTGAAATGCTCAAATTTGGATTGTTTGAAACTTTAATACTCTTTTAGTTAAATTCTTAAAGTATGATTATTTTTGGATTATTTCAAACATTATTGATGAGAATTATAAGTTGAGAAGGATGTATTTTATTTGTGAGTTGAAGATTTTGCTTGAGGACAAGCAAATGCTTAAGTGTGGGGATATTTGATAAACCATAATATATACATATTTTTACCCCATGCTTGGCATATTTATGGATGATTTTTCCTTGGTTTCATTGAATTTGATGCTCCTAATCCTTTAATTTCATGTTTTATATCAAGAGAGCTTAGGATAGCAAAAAGAGCGAGAAACGGGCCAATAATCGACAAGTTGGGCCTAAATCAGTGTTTCACACGATCTAGGCACTTACACACGGGTGATCCACACGCCCGTGTGTAACACTGGTAGACCACATGCCCGTGTGTCATGGCTGTGTCGACATTATGCCAAGTCAGAATTGCACACGGCCTGAGCACTTTCACACGGGCATGGCACACGGTCGTATCCCTATCGAGCCCAAGTCTAATTCTACTCGAAAAAGGCCACTTTTGAGGGTTTTGAAGCATTCTAAAGCCTATTTAAAGACCCTAGAAGAGTATTAAAGGGGACACACAGAGTAGAATGTAGGAATTACTCAAGGACAACCATCGGAATCACCTCGGAGGCAGGACCTACATCAAGACTGAAGATTTTCATCCAATTTTCTAGAAGTTCTTTGGGTTTCTTTATGTTTTGTTATTTTCCAAACTTTGAGATGTTTTCTATTATTGTTATGAACTAAACTCCCTAAATACCTAAGGGAGATGAAACCTAAGATGGATCTTATTACTATTTAAGTTATATGATAAATACTTGTTCTTATTCTTAATTGTGAGTTTAACCCTTGCTTTAATATTCTAGGGTATTAATTCAAGTTTTTTTATGTGCTTATTCAGTGGAGGAAAAGTCCCTATTTAAGAATAGATCATTCATAATTAAGCAGAGTTGCATGCAATCTTAGAGATAGGAGGACATAAATTTGCCGGATTAGAATCAAATCTAATAAGGGAATTCATAGATCGAGTTAATGCGATGATAGGGGTTTTAATTAGAAAGAGATTTCGATTAATCAACCTAGAGTTAGTTGTTTTTAGTCTCGAGAGAGATATTAACATAAATTAGGGATTTCTACTAATTAAGTCAAGTGAATAGATCATCTAATTCAAAGGTAATAAGTGAAGTCTAGGTGGATTCTTCCTTGGGTATTATTTTCTCCATCGGTTTTCCTAAAGTATTTTTCAACTTGCATCTCTGTCGTAATTTTAGTTAATTAGATAATTAGTTTTAGCTTAAAAATACCCTTTAATTCTTAGGCTAGATAATAAAAAGATAGTAATTACTAGTACTTTTAGTCCTCGTGGATACGATATTTCCAGTCTCACCATAACTATACTACTGTTCGATAGGTGCGCTTGCCTTAGTCGAATTTTTAGTTAGTTACCCGACCATCAAACATGCTTATAATAAGTCGATACAATAGCAATTATCATGCTTATAATAGATCAATATGGTAGCAATTAATATGCTTATAATGGATCATTGTAGTAGCAATAAACTTGTTTAACATATATTTGGTTTAACGGTAGTAGTAGGCATGTATTATTTTCATATCATTCATATAACAGTAAAAATTCAGTCACTCAAATTATAAGTTCCAATATACATATTATTAGGAGTCAATTGAGAGAAATAAAACTTTAAAAAAATAGTTTGGGGACTACGTAGGGACTAAACAAAATATTTCACAAATTTTTGGGCAATACTATAAAACATGAGTCACACGGTCGGGTGGAAAGGTTACACGGCTGTGTGGCCTAGCCATGTAACAGACTATGATCATATGGCAAACATAGATATTACCATATAGGAAAGACACAGCTATGTGAAAGAGTTGTGGTCGTGTAGTTCACGAACTAGCCTAGGGTTTTCATATGCACATGGTCGTATGGTCCACATGCCCATGCGGGAGGCCGTGTGACCCTAATCCTACGCACGATTTGCCTTGATTCACTTAGGAAAAAACGCACACCTTTCACCACATTGTCGGTTGACGTTCCTTACGCTCAATTTTGATATGATTTACCTTTGGTCTTTCAAATGACATTACACACAATTTAGCAATTAGTGTCAAGTTTTCAACAAGATTTTCTAAGATTTGGCAAGAACGTAAAAGATTGTTTAATTAATGAAAGATTTGCATTGGATATGGAAATATGGGATTTACTCATTGGAAATAAGGTGTACTTATCGTTTCTTGGCAATGCTAAGGATGTTATGACAGAAATTACCAAAACTTATATGAAAAACGATTGAATGGGGGATGTTTTGATCCAGGATAGTAAGATAATTAATAGTAGAAAGATGAAAAAATATTATGCAAATGAGAGGAAATAAAAGAAAGAGGAGAAGAAGGAAAAATTCTAATAGGAATTGAAAAAAGGGGAAAGTGAAAGACCAATTAGGAAATAAATTGGTTAAATACCTAGGGTTTGCAAACCCTAGGGGCGGCATAGGCAATTTACCTAAAATTTCGGTTGAAAAATAAAAATGCACTTGGAAAATGAGTGGCTTGAACCTAGGAACACAAGAGGGAGAGCTTAGCTCTTAACCATTAAGCCTAAAACCTATTTCTTATTAAGTTTTATCCCTAACCGAATATATTTTAGATATAGCTTTTACCCTATGTTATTGAAAATAAAAGGAAAATAAATGGGTGGAGTGGAGTTTGAACCTAGGATTTCTAGGAGGACACTAAACACTTAACCATTCAACCTAATTCATTATTGTTTATCCATTACAATTAACCCCCTATATTTTAGGGCGTGATAATTCTTTATTGATGGTTAAGATCTAGCGCATGTTGTGGATTCTCGATAGCTTGAGTGAGCAGCATCAAATAAAACTTGTATAAGTAAACTAGCTATATAGTTTGTGGAAGTAAATTAGTCTCGTGTATCTAAATTTAAATCGCTATAGTTTTCTACATAGAAAACGAAAAATTAAATGGTAATGAAATGATTGAATGTGAAT
This sequence comes from Gossypium longicalyx, assembly GCA_025698465.1. Taxonomy (NCBI): domain Eukaryota; kingdom Viridiplantae; phylum Streptophyta; class Magnoliopsida; order Malvales; family Malvaceae; genus Gossypium; species Gossypium longicalyx. The sequence goes on from CM046995.1 coordinate 87,453,177, forward strand.
TTCATTGATGTGTTTTAATATCGAACAAGGTTGAATAGTATAATGTAAAGTAATTTGGTTGTAAATGTATATGAATTTAAATCCCATGATCTTGTTATGTGATATACTAACCTACAGGTTGTCTTATGGAATGGTTTATGAATATATATAAATAAGGATGCTAAGGACATGCCATGTTGTGCCTTTATGTTTAAATTACTTAAATTGTTATAATGACAAGGTAAGTTAAGTTAATTTATTATGAACTTCCTAAGCATTCGATATGCTTTCTCTGTTTCATTTTTTGGTTCTTTAGTGGTTATTTTGCAGCACGCATCAATTGAATCATCTCGGAGCTCACACTATCCAGCCTTCAATTTGGTAGTCTTTTAATCGTTCTGGACTCAGTTATGTGGCATGCATATAGGTTGGTTATGTATATGTGTTTACCTTGAAAGATGGTGATTTTGAACCTTAAATGATGCTTAAGTTTGAATGGTTATTTGTTGTGTCTATAAGTGAATATGTTGGCAATGTGTTAAGCTATAGTTGGAGTATATGAATAACAATGTTGGTAGTCAAATGTTGTGATGTTTGAATGGCATTCATAAGGGTTATTGAGCATGAAATGGTATGAATGAATGATGACTTGAAATGGATATATTACATGGTTAAGTAGGTTGAATTAGTACAAGTTGTATTGATATGTTTTGATGTCTATTAGTGAAAAGGTTGGATTAGTTAAATTGAAAAGGGCTATATGAATGATTGGTATGATGTTGAATGGTTCAGCATATTAATATAGATTATGATGAATAGGTGAAATGACTAAGTTTGGTGTCAAATTTGGCCTTTTGGTTTAGTTAATATTAGGAATGATTAAATGGATGCCTTGAAATATGTTTTGAATTGGTTTTGTGCAGGTTTTAGTGTATATTTATGCACCAAATGAGCTATTGATTTGGTTTGACACGAAATAGGTACTAAATGGCCAGATTTTACCAAAAATGGGGTTCTCGTCATAATGTGGAATATCCCTCGTCATAACGTCGACCAACAGTTTGTGACGTCGTAAAATCTTGTGGTTTGATGTCATGATGTGACAAACTGTTTGGTGACATCATGACGTGGAGATAGTGACGCCACGACCTCGAGCCCAAACTTTCAAAACCTTACAATTTTGTCCTAATTCGTTCTCGGGTCATTAAAAGAGCTCTAGTAAGCTTGACTAAGGTTCAGACTTGATTGAATATCATAATATCTAGATGTTTATGACAAGATTGAATACTTGAATGATTTATTTATGGTGAGCTTGTTCTAACATTTTATATGTTACAAAAAGGTCCCTAATTGATCTCGAGTTCACTTTAAAGCATTCGTATGCTCGTATAAGACCCGAGAAAGAATGGTCATGTTATTCAAAGTTGTATTATAGTGGATTTCATGATTGATGATGTGAAATTATTAGTAGTTGCTTCGACAACGAATGTGGTATCCTATTGTTCGAACCCAACGATCGGGTCTGGTAAGGGGTGTTACAGTAGTATTTTAATTTCTTCATTTTTAATATGTATTTTTCTATGTTCTCAGTCTCAATTTTTTATCTCTATGTGTTATCAATTCTTTTAAATTATTTAGTATTAAATTAAAAATAAGTTGTATTTTAATTAATACATACAATCAATCTGTGCATGCACAGGAAAGAAACTAGTTATTTAATATGATGAGGGATTCACTTACATTAGTGTAAAACTTAAATGGTTTTACGAGATTCAATCATTATATTCCCTTCTCCATTTATGTAGATCTTGCATGCCAAGTTTGGCATACCTAACCTTTCATTTAATTTAAAAAAAAAGTTTTAATGGTTAAATATATATTAATGCAAACAATATTTTAAATCAACATAACAAAGATATTGGATCGATTAAAAAATTTATAGGCATAACAAGTAAAAATATTTTGATAAATTCAATGGTTGAATAATTAAAATATTAATCATACAAAAAATTATAAAATGTGTAAAACCACTCAAGTTTTACACCCGTATAAATTGATCCCTTCCCATTTATTATTATAGTTTTATAATTATTTATTTAATTTGTAACACTAAAGTAATTCGACAACCATTTTACAAATTATTCTAAATATATTAAAAGCAAATAAGTTGAACAAAGTAAGTAATTTATTATTATGGGTAAATTATAAAAATAGTCACTTTTGTTTGCCTTAGATTATATTTTAACCACTTATGTTTGAAATGTTACGTTTTAGTCATTTACGTTATTGTTTTGTTACGAAGTGGTCACTTTACTGTTAAGATCTGTTACCTCCCTAATGGTGGTCTTTCGTGATAGTCCAAATGGGTTTTAAATGTCAACTTGGATGTCCTACGTGGCAGTCCAAAATAAATTTGTTTAATTACAAAACTTGTTTTCATCCCAGCAATTGGACATCCAAATTACCATTTAAAACCTATTTGGACTGCCACGTAGGAATGCCATTAGGGAGGTAACAGAGTTTAACGATAGATTGACCATTTCGTAACAAAATAATAATGTAAATGACTAAAACGTATGTAGCAGGCCAATTCTGTCTGGCCCAATAAATAAACAAAAGTCCAACAAACAACAGTACAAAATAAATGCCCATTTTTATATTAAACCCAGGCCTAAACTACCCAAACCCAACAAGCCCAACAAGCCTAAAAGTCTAGAAACCCGAGCCCAATTACACAAAACATTTCAACAACCCTAGCCCCTCCAAGCTTCAGCCGCCGCATGCCCCCTTCAGCCTTGGCCGCCGTACGCTTCCTCGCACGCGTCTGGCCGCTCACGTCACCTGAAAAACGAGACCAACACGCAAGCAAAAGAAAACAACGAACAAAAAGATGAAAAAGGATAGCAAACAACAAAGAAAAAACAATGAAGAAACAGACAAAGAATAGAAACAAAACGAGCATGTATTCAGCTATAAAAGCCATATTCGATCCCTTTGTAATTTTTTTACGCACACAAAAATCAAAAAAGAAATAGAACAGAAGTTTAAAAGGTTTAGTTTTGTTCTTTTTCTCTTTTTTTTTCTTTTCTTCTTTCGTTTTTTGTTTATCTTGTTTTTTACTTATTGATTTTCCTTTTGAAAAATCTATTTCAACCAAGAAACATAGACTAAAAAATAAAAGAGGCATACCTGGGTTGCGCTCCTTCGTCGTACACGGTGGTCACCACCGTCGTCAGCCGGCGATTGTGTTGGACCACCCAACGGCCCTATAGGTCGGATGTGGGGGGAGTTTTGAAAGGGAAAGAGCAAAAAAAGGGACTCTCTGCTCTCTTTTTTTTTTTATTTAAAACAAGTGCAGAAATGAAGTTAAAAAAAAATTGCTTTTATAGAAGGCACAAAATGGTGCCGTTTTGCACCTAGGTCACCAGTGCCAAAACGACGTCGTTTAAGGTGACCCGTGCGGGACCCGACCCGTTCCAGGAGGTCCGCGTGTTTCCATTAAATGGGTTGTTTACAACCCAAGTCCTTCCGCATTTTTGATACTTTTAATTTAATCCTTTTTTTATATTTCTTTTATTTTTAAATTTGACCACATAAAATTTTCTTGGTTTTCATTTGGGTCCCTAACTCATGGCTGCACTAGATGACGGACACGTGTCCAAAGACCGAGTTTTTTGCCCATTTGGTCCCAAACCTTGGGCGCATTTTTATTTTTGCCCTTGCGTTCTTATTTTGTTATAGTTTTTACTTCTAATTTTATTTTTGTTCCAATTTAGCCCCTAGTCAGTTTGATTTTAGTCATTTTATTATTTATTTATTTATTCATTTTTGTATATACTTTATTTATTTTAAACAGTTTTATGCATTGTTTATCTTGGATTTTTATATATTAAAATTTGCTTTACAAATTTTATATTTTAAACTTATTTATTTTATTTATTTTAAATATTTCACATATTGATTATCAACTTTTTATATTATTTATCTTAGACATCTTTTTAAATTATTTATGTTAAACTGTTTTATATATTTTGCTTATTTATTATTTATATATATATATATTATTTTAAATAATTTTATATATTATTTATTTTATGTATTTTTACATATTAGTTCTTTTAAACTATTTTATGTATTATTTATTTAAAATTGCTTTATAATATTCATTTCAATTTATTTTATTGTAGGTTGTTTTAAGGTATTTTATACTTTTGTTTTGAGTTTTTTATTTTTGCATTAGTTATTTAAACTGTTTTACATATTATTTATTTTAAATATTTTTTATATGTTATTTACTTTAAACTTTTATATATATATATATATATATATATATGATCTATTTTAAACTTCTATATGTTATTTAGTTATACTATTTTATATGTAAGTTATTTTCAAATACTTTTTATTATTCATTGTAAACCTTTTTATTATTATTTATTTTAAGATTTCATGTATTATTTATATTAAACTGTTATATACACATTTTATATATTATTTATTGTAAATTTATTTTATTTTAAATCTTTTATATGTTAGTTTGAATTGTTTTATTTTAAGTTGCTCTATATATAATTTTATTGTTTTGAATATTAATGATTTTTAAATTGTTTTATATTATTTACTTTAAACTGCTTTTATAGTATCTATTCTAAACCTTATATATATATATATATATGTATATTATTTAAAAGTATCTTATTATTTGTTTTATATTGTTTTATATTATTATTTCATTTTTATGTTTGTTAATGTTGATATTAAAAATGATGTATGTCATGTGAATATTGCTATTACATGTTATTGAAATTATTTATTTAAAATCTTCATATTGTTGACATTCATTAACCTCGCATTTAATTCGTGTTTTATTATTCCATGCTCTATGATATATTTTTTGTTTTATCTAGTTTAAATCACATCATGTATTAAGCTCAAATGTATTTATCCAATATAAATTGTTTCATTTTACTCCAAACAAACTCACATTGCGAAGTGTCACACTCGTTATTATTCAAAAAGAAAATCTTCAAAATAAAACAATATTTCGCGTTTTAGGAATTCAAGAAATCGTACGCTACTTATGGGGTTTCAATTTTCTTGTTAAACCTAAATAGCTAAATATCCTTTTAGATTTCAAAATATACAAAGTTGCGATGAAAATTAAAGGCAAACTTATTCTTGAGGATTTAATTGTCGCATCCTAACTTATGGGATGTGACATTTTGTTATATCGGGATGAGAGAGCCTTTGATGCTCGTTTTAATTTAATTCAACCATTTTTTAAAATGAGCATTAATAAAAATGTATCCTATTTTAATTCTTTTCAAATTTACAACATTCGACATTAGGACATTAATCAATCAATTAGGTACCAATTTTGGGTGTTACGAGGGTGCTAATCCTTCCTCGTACGTAACCGACTCCCAAACCTGTTTTCTCGAATTTCGTAGATCAAAAAGCGTTGTTTTAATAAATCAAAATTGTTTATTAAAAACAACCATTTTACGGGGTGACCCGATTACACCTCATCAAAAAGGATTGGTGGCGACTCCCATTTTCATTTTTAAAAATAAGTCGACGCCCTTTAAAAAATGGTTTCGACAACATAAAATTTCAAATATAAATGATTAAAATGTAATCTGAAATAAACAAAAATGATTATTTTTACAATTCACCCTGTTATTATAGTTGACTGGTAAGAATCTAGGTTGATTGAAGGTTAGGATGAAGATGATAGGTTAAAGATGATGATCAAGTTTGAGAATATTTAAATATTTTTTATAATATTATTAGTAATTTTAAAAAAATAATTTTATTTTAATAAAGTTAACATTTTAAATTTGTTTAAATATAATTTTATGTTAATTTTTTATAAAAGCAAATAATGAAAACAACGTTTAAACTAAAAAAATAAAATTTTAAAAATAAGATAAGATAATATCCGATAAACATTGGACATCTTACAGATGTAGTTGTTTTAATATTATGTAATTAGTTTAATTATGATTTGAAAATAAAAATTAATTACATGGATGCACGTTATTAAGATATTAGTTTAAAATTAAATGGACGGGATATTAATGTCTCACCTACATTTTTATTTCTTGGGTTACAAGGTTGGCAGCTTGACCAAATTAAGAATATTTCTCTACACATTACTGTAAAATACTTTCTTTTTTTTTTTTAATTTTAAAAATGAATTTTAATTATAAAAAAATATTTGCGATATGATAGAATCATTCAAATCGAGTATTACTAATATCTCATTTACACTGTAAACATACATTTTTAATTCAAATATCAAACCTTAAGAAATTTATAGATATAACATTTGACTTAAAAAAAATGATCAACGCTTAAAATTTATGACAAGGAAAACATTTATCACATGAATAAAAAAAAAAAAAAAAAAAAAGGCAAAGTTTAATTTTCATTCAACAACTTTCTTGGAAGCCAAACACGCTCCAAATTTATGACTCCATGACACAAAAAGCAGAACACAAAATAAGAAAAATTCAAAGTCATAGACTTGCATTAGGATTACGTTCATTCTTCTTCCCTTCAGTCAATGTATATCTAAAACCTCTCCAGTGTCGTCTAAGCCGTCCAAATCATCCAAAACAACATGGACGGCCAGGATTCAGTATTAAAAAAAGTGCCAAAGTTGACCTCTTTTAATTTTTCCAAAATACAAGGAAACAGAGCCTTAAAAAGGCAATAAAAAAAATTCCCCAAACACACGCTGCAATGTGGTAAAACCTAAAGGACAGCGGCCAAAGGAAATTCAAATATTTTTTTAAAAGCAATGAATGTAAACATAAAATTTTAAAAAAATAATAATTAACACTTATAGTAGATCAACAAAATAAAATAAAATTTTAAAAATATTAAAAAGAATAAAAAACAAATTAAAATCTTAATTTTAAAATATTAAATATAAGCTTACCATTAAAAAGATCTTATGATCTTATGTCTCTATTTATTAGTTTATATTTAAGCTTATATAAGGCCGTAATTAAATCTTTATAAAAAATTAAAACAGAATATTATTAGATCCTGGTTCAGCTTAAAGCCATTTCCTCACAGTTTATTTATGATTTCGGTCCCTATATTCTTTTCATATCTAAAATTCAATCCTTTTATTTTTAAAATTTAATCTCTCTACTCATTTCATTCAACCATTGAAATCTTTCCATTAAATTAGATTATTTGATATTTTTAAAATAAAAAAAGTACTCGTATAAATAATTTAAAATTGAGTAAAAATCAAGTAAGAAAAAAAAATCTCACAACCTCAAACTCAAGATATTTATTTACTTGACCTTCCATTCACGTGCATAACATTTTTTTACTTTTAAAAAATATCACATTATTCAATTTTATTGAAGTATTTTAATATTATTATTAATTGAACTTCTGAATAAAAAAAAAGGAAAATTAAATTCTTGAGATAAAAAAAAAAAATCTTCACATGAACTAATAAAAAAAAAATTAGACCTCTCCTCAATCACTGTGTATAAAATATATAAATGTAAATATAAATTAAAGATAGTCACACTAACCTAGTTTATTTTAACCTAAGAAGAAGCTTCCCTATAAATACTACTCATAAAAGCGGCACTTTGGCTTTGCCATGTTCCGTGCCCCGCTATACCCTTCTTTTTGCAGAAAAAGCTTCTGCTTCTCCAATATATATTTTTTATGGTGAGCTCTCTAGAAACCCTTTCTTTTCTCTTTACTATTTTCCTTTTTTTTTTTTTGCCTTAAAACCATAAGCTTTTGATGATAAAATTTCATTTTGTTTGATGGGGTTTCGTGAAGTTTTAAAAAAATTCTCTTCATACTAAGATCTTCTGCTAGTATTTTATTTTTCTGTCCTTGTTTTAGTTCTTAAAACTTTGATCCAAAACCAAACAAAAAGTGTTTATCTATATAAATTTAACTGGTTTTCTATATTGCTCTTTTATAACTTACGTTATTTGCGTGATCATTATCGTGAGCAGATGCCTAGCGTCAACCCAGACCAATCCGACAAGGATTCCGAGCCCTTTGTGGAGGTCGATCCGACCCGTCGTTACGGTCGGTACACCGAACTTCTAGGATCCGGAGCCGTCAAAAAAGTTTACCGGGCATTCGATCAAGAAGAAGGAATTGAAGTTGCATGGAACCAAGTCAAGCTAAGGAATTTCTCCGACGATCCGGCGATGATCGATCGGCTTTATTCGGAGGTCCGGTTGTTAAGGTCATTAACCAACAACAGCATAATCTCGTTGTACAGTTTTTGGCGTGACGAGGAACATAACACACTCAATTTCATAACCGAAGTATGTACTTCGGGGAATTTGAGGGAATATAGGAAGAAACATAGGCAAGTCTCAATGAAGGCGTTGAAGAAGTGGTCAAAGCAGATTTTGAAAGGCTTGAATTATTTACATTCACATGAGCCTTGTATCATTCATAGAGATCTCAATTGCAGCAATGTTTTTGTTAATGGAAACACTGGTCAGGTAATAAAGTTACTTCTTTTTTTTATTTTATGTTGCTTTTCTTACATGTTTGGTCACTAAGAAAAAAACTAAAAAAGTAAAGCTTAGTACTTTGGGTTTTGATGAGCAAATCTGGATCATCAACAGGTTAAGATTGGTGATTTGGGGTTGGCGGCGATCGTGGGGAAGAACCACTCGGCGCATTCGATCCTCGGGACGCCGGAATTCATGGCGCCAGAGTTGTACGACGAGCATTACACCGAACTCATTGACATATACTCATTTGGCATGTGTGTGCTTGAGATGGTGACCTTGGAAATTCCCTATAGCGAGTGCGATAATGTGGCCAAAATTTACAAGAAAGTGTCAAGTGGGGTGAAGCCTCAAGCCTTGGACAAGGTTAGAGATGCAGATGTGAGGGCATTCATTGAGAGATGCATTGCTCAGCCCGGGGAAAGACCGTCCTCGGCGGAACTGCTTAAGGATCCGTTTTACGACGAAGTTGATGATTATGACGAAAACGTTTGATTATAGTACTTAGGCATATATTTTTGTTATTGTATTGTTACATTTTTAAAAAAAATCTTAATTAGTGTTTATGATTGTATGGTAAACTTTGATTATCTTGACTGATTAGAGTTGGTTTACGTTTAAATGTGTACATAGATAGTGGTTTCCACAGAAAAACATATAGATTAAAAGTTTGAATGGGAGAAAAGAATATAGTGTGTGAACTTTAGGTTTCTTCCACATGAATTCATCTATATTTTATGTATTTTTTTTAAACTAAAGATAAAGATTAAACGGGATTTTGGTTGTATTTGAAGTAAAGTCAAAAACAATATGTAACTAAACAGAAAGATCCATTCAAAGGGTTGAATTTGTTGTGAACATGCTATGTTTTGAACAGGCAGCCAACCTAAAGTGGCCCTTGGCATATATTATTATCATATAAAGTTGGTTGATAAAGAGGGCGTTTGTTTTGTATTTGCTGTCACACTCAAAATTGTTGGGAAATGATTGCTACAGCATGGCACTGATCTGGCTGGCCTGCACTGATTTTCCATTTTCAAAACAAAAAATGTAGAATTTGATGATATATCATATAGTTTGTTAGGGTGAGTTTAGATGAGTGGTGCATTTACCTGCGGTTAGTGTAAAAACAACTAAGCTAAACGCACACCACACCCAATCGCCCATCCAAACCCACTCTTAGTGCCCTTCTTTGATAACTTTATCTTATATATTTAATTTATATAAAGGGCAAATGGCATATTGCCGCCCCCCCCCCCCCAAAAAAAAAAATTACCTTAGCAGAAGCTTGTAATTTACATTTGCCTATAAGGTGGAGTAATTTATAATATTTGAAGGGATGAGAAATAAAGTATAATGATATATAACAATAATAACAATTTTCACTTTTGCTTTTTGTTAATATGTCAAACTAAACAAATTTTTGAGTGTTGATGTGATTAAAATAAAAGTTTTACAAAGTCAACTTCAAGCCCTTGCTTTAAATTAGTATTTAGTTTAAATTAATGAAAAAATTGCTAATTTTTTTGGATGTCTGAAAGGGTTGCATTCATCAAATAAAATTTTTATGCAATTGTTTCTGTTTCCACTTCAAGCCTGCAGGTTGATATTCCCTGAAATAATGAACTAATTAGGAAAATGAATTTTGTTTATGCATATTCAGGTTGATTTAAGACAAAGAAAAGGTAAAATATTGTATGTTTGCTGCTTGGTGGCTGTACAGCACAAGGTTCTAGTTTCATAGGATGTTCCAAAAACAAACATTGTTTTTGTCCGCGGATATTTTTACAAACAGCGAGCCAGATATGGAAAGGCATCTCGGTAATATGCTGGTACCAATCTAGTCCATTGAAGATATCAAATGAAGTAAAGTTGATCAAATTTGCTGACAGGAAGCTTTGGAATCCAAGAACATGTCCTTATCTGATGTATCAAACCAAGGAGGAACAACAATGTTCTCTGACTCCATAAAGGTGCCTTAATGATGAGCGGTGAAAGTAGTCGAAAGATGCAGAGAAGAGAAGGCTTTAACATGTCTGTCAAGGGGCTAATATGCATTGCAGTTGTTCCTCTGTTAGCCACAGTGTGTATGGGAGGTGAGTTAAGTGAATCCCAATCTTTGCTTAGCTTCATTAGATCAGTTGATCCACAAATGAAACTAGGAGCTTACGAATGGAATGAGTTTTCAACAAGTCCCTGCTTGGTTAAATCTGAAGTTGTGAAGTGCAATCTGCAGGGTACCTCCATAATAGAAATAAGGCTTGAAAGCTTGAATCTCAGTGGGGTAATCAATGCAGATGCCCTTTGTAAGCTCCAAAGCCTTGAAGTTCTTAGCTTAGCGAGGAACCAAATACATGGGACGATACCTCGGTCGATATCGTACTGCAAAAGGTTGAGGTATCTAAACTTAAGCAGCAATTCTTTAAGTGGGAGACTTTCATGGAGTACTCTAACCAAGTTGAAATATCTCAAGAGCTTGGACATCTCCAACAATCATTTCACTAACCGAGAATTCGAGCTCGTTTATAAGTATAGTCAGTTAAATGCAACAGTTCAGAATGAAAATGTTGCAGGAACACCAACAGAGTCTAATAATAACAAGTCAAACACACTATTGTGGACTTTCGTACCTTTATTTCTTGGCCTTGGGTTCTTTTTTATGTTCTTATATTGTATGGGCAAGATACTAGGTAAAAGAAGGAAAGCTAATGAGATTCCAAGGGCTATCAAAGAATCTCCTCTCAAACATGTTCCAGTCAATGCTATACAAGAACTGAAGCCTGAGGGTAGACATCAAGAGCTTGTGTTCTTTGTTGAAGACCATGAAAGGTTTAAACTAGATGATCTACTAGATGCCTCAGCTAATTTACGAAGCCAAAGCCTTTATACCAGCCTTTACAAGGTAATACTTAAGAACAATGCTACTTATGCTGTCAAAAGATTGAAGAAATTGCAGGTTTCTTTTAAAGAGTTTGAGCAAACAATGAGGCGGATAGGGAACTTGAAGCATCGAAACATTCTTCCTCTTGTCGGATATAGTTGTACCGACACAGAGAAACTTCTTTTCTACAAGTACCAGAGCAATGGAAGCCTACTAAGCTTGCTACAAGGTAAATGATTTTAGGGCACAGCACCCTTAAACATAACAGCATTGCATGCCTAAATTCTTATAGCTGCTTGATCTTGCAGGCTACATTGAGGGTAAAAAAGAATTTCCATGGAGACTTAGGTTGACAATAGCAACTGGAATTGCAAGGGGATTGTCATTCATATACCAGAGTTCCAATGACCAGGACAGCATTCCTCATGGAAATCTAAAGCTATCAAATATATTGTTGGGTGAAAACATGGAACCATTAATAAGTGAATACGGGATCTCAAGGCTTTTAGACCCCAAAAAGAATTGCCTCGTCTCCTCCAACGGTTACATGGCACCCGAGAAGAGTTTATCGGAACCAGGCGATGTCTTCAGCTTCGGGATTATCCTACTGGAGTTACTAACCGGAAAAACCGTGGAAAAAACCGGGGTAGACCTTCCTAAGTGGGTGGGGTCAATGGTGAGGGAAGAATGGACAGGAGAGGTGTTTGGCAAGGATGTCACCAAAGATGCAATGCAGTGGGCATTTCCTTTGCTAAATATTGCTCTTAAGTGTGTCTCACATTCACCAAAAGATAGACTAACTACAGCTGAGGTTTTGCAGAAGATAGATGAGGCTTTGTTTGCGCACGAAGATCGTACGGTCTCCTCTATGTCTTCATGGGAATCTGGTCCCCGTGATTGTTGTATTCTGCATAGTGTCATACCTGAGACTTGGGACACTCCAGGATCAAATTATTAGTGGACAATTCAGCACCAGAAAAGGAAAGGTACCATTGAAGAACTTCCATGTTAAGCTAAATAAAACATAACATATATATATATATAAGCCTTTTAGGGGAAATGAAGGAGCCATTAGGCCAATGTACATAATGGAGAATGAATATAGTTATAAGTCATGTTATTATCATAATAAACTTTACATTTACTTGTCTTTTGTTTGTTTGTCTCTTTTCTTTTCTTTTTTTTTTTGTCTGAAAGTTACCTGCTAACCCTTAGTAATGCTAAGCAAACCAAATTCTATTAAAAGCCGGTAAGCACCCCGACTCTTCGATTTTCTTGAAATATCTAAGTCTGACACTCGTGCCCGATGTATATCCGAACATGAACGATAAGACATGATCCGTGTCCATACTTACCATTTCTCTACTCTAAATTGATAAACAACAAAGGAAATAAGCACAGACAGCAGTCAATAGTGTGCATGTTTTTAATTATGGTATTTGGCAATTTGGGACCATCAATCTGTTGTAATAGTTCAACTTGGTTTTGGAAGTTATGACCTATATTTATATTTTATTTCTAACAAACCAAATTAAATTGGACCCTGTAGAAAAAAGAAAACATTGTTTATCTTGCATAGTTTCTTACATTGCTTGTTGCGTTATACTATGTTAGAAAGTTGCAGGCCAAAATCATTAAATTATATCCCCAAATATATTTAACTATAAACCAATATCTTTTATAAATCTTAAATTAGATATTGGGCCTTTGCTTTCTGCTTTACGCTAAGTAAAATTTACACCCTTCTTTAACTGCAAAAAGTTGTTGAACCAAGATTAGAAAATTAGAAATATAATTTATGCCACCAAAATATTACTCTTCAAACACCAATAGAACGAGACTCAAAGCTTAACTTGCAAAATTACATTGGATTTGAGTGTCCTATACAAAACCAAACATAGGATGAATTGTACTTGTAAATTTACAACTCAATTCTGAAATGGTGTTTGAAAAGGTTTCAACTTTTGGAGACTTATAACAGTCAAGAAGGACCAGAACAAGACATGATGATTGTGATGATGTTGTATAAATCCTTTTTGGTGTTCTTTTGGGAACAAAAGAAGGGCAAAGAAAAGATTAATAAATAAAATATCAAGAAAGGTGTAAGTTATAAAACTCCACTAATTAGATGTGTGGTCTCAACTGAAGCCAACCAGACTCAATATGTACCATAAAGTTGTATTGTAACATGAACTTTGGACAACAACAGCATGCCAAAATTTTGATCAAACCTGTCTATACATATAAAAAATTTGCAATTTGATTAAAAATAAATGCAAAAGTTGAAGCTTGATTTGGTTCTAGCATTCCATCCAAGCAAAGAATAGCTGTGTTTTAAGGTTATTAAGTTGTAATAATATGTTTGTAATTTTTTTTCTTAAAATAGAAAATTAGAAAATAAAATAAAACATCACCATCTGCTGTCATCACTCTTTAAGCTACTCCAAATATTCTTACACCAGAGGATTGCTCTCAATGTCTCTCCATATATATATTCTCTCTTTCTCCCTCTACCTCTCTCCTCAAATTCCATTTCTTTTGATTTAATTAAGAGGAGTGGAATAACCAAGAAAGATATAGAAAAGAAACAGAGGAGGAGAGAGAGAGAGAGAGAGAGAGGAGAGACAAAGCTTTTTTTTTTAAAGATATATAAAAAAATATGAAGAGCAAAACCTCCTATTCTGTTTCCATTGTCATCGTTTCTCATCTCAGATCTTAATTTTCCTCCCATTTTCTCATCTGGGTCATTTCCAAGATGGTAGATTCTCTCTCTCTCTCTCTCTCTCTCTTGTTCATCATATTCTTCATCTCTGTTTTTATCTGTTTCCTGGTCTTTTCTCTAGACTTTTCTTTTGTCTTGATCCTCATGTTTCGATTGTCGATGTTTTTTTTTTATTGTCAGGAATTTTGGGTTGTTTTCTGATTGGTGCATGAAGTTTTCAGATGATCCTAGATTGGATTTGACAATTACCAACTCTGTCTCCGATCAGATTCTGTCTGTAATTCATATCAAAAGGTAAATTTCTTTTTCTAATATTCCTGTTTGATTGTTGTTATTGTTCACATTTTGATCTGTTTTGCTTCGTTTTTTTTTCTGAATAAGGATAGATCCTTTTTAACTGCCGGTGGTAATTGGATAATTTGGTGTTGGCTTTTTTCACGAGTTTCATTCATTGAATTGGTGTTAGTATTCTGATTGAATTAGAAATTTTGATCTTTGAATCAAATTGTGGTGCTTTTGTTTTGAGAAAAGTTTAGATTTTTGCTCTTGGGATTGAAATTGGCGGTTGATGATGGTGATTGTAGATAAGATGGAATCAGATCTTGGTAAACTCTTCATTGGTGGGATATCTTGGGACACGGATGAGGAACGTCTCAAGGAGTATTTCAGGAAATATGGAGAAGTGGTGGAAGCAATGATCATGAGAGATCGGTTTACTGGTCGTGCCCGTGGATTCGGTTTCATTGTCTTTGCTGATCCTGCTGTTGCTGAGAGGGTAATTATGGATAAGCATATGATTGATGGCCGCACGGTAAGAGCCTTGATTAGATATATCTTTATACCTTACCAATTAGTTTGAGATTTGTGATAATCAGAATGAGTTAAATTTGCTAAAATTTTGTCTTTCCTCTATAGCATTGACCAAATATATATTTATTCGAGTGAATTTGTATCCAATGGTTAGGTTGGGATAGAAACTGTGATGCAATTGTTTGATCAAATTTCAGGTTGAGGCGAAGAAGGCTGTTCCTAGGGATGATCAAAACATTTTAAACAGGAACATGAGTAGCATCACTGCGTCTCCAGGTCCTGGACGCACTAAAAAGATTTTTGTTGGAGGTTTAGCCTCTTCGGTCACCGAGACTGACTTTAAGAACTACTTTGATCAGTTTGGTACAATTACAGATGTTGTGGTGATGTATGATCATAATACGCAAAGGCCAAGAGGGTTTGGTTTCATCACTTATGATTCAGAGGATGCAGTAGATAGAGTTCTACATAAAACATTCCATGAACTCAAAGGGAAATTGGTTGAGGTCAAGAGGGCAGTTCCTAAAGAACTATCTCCAGGCCCTGCCCGCAGCCCTGTGATTGGATATAATTATGGTTTGAGTAGGACTGCCAACTTTCTCAATAGTTATGCTCAGGGATATAATCTTAGCCCACTAGCCGACTTAGGAGTTAGGATGGATGGTAGGTTTAATCCTCTTGCTTCTGGTCGAACTGGGTTTCCTCCATTTAATAACCCTGGCTATGGAATAGGTATGGATATGGAACCAGGAATGAGCCCAAACTTTGGCGGGAGTTCTAACTTTGGCAACAATCTTGGATATGGACGGTTAATTAGCCCCTATTATGGTGGGATTTCAAACAGGTATAATACTCCTATTGGCTATGGTGTTGGAAGTGGAAGAAATGATTCTAATTTAAGCTCTGGTACTCGGGATATCTGGGGAAATGGAAGCCTTAACAATGCCACAAATGCCGCCAGCCCTGGTGGGTTCTTGGGGACTGGAAGGGGGAGTTTTGGTCCTTTAGGAAATAGTGGGGTTAATTGGAGCCCTTCTCCTCCCATTCAAAGTGGAGGGAATGCCCCTGGCTATACTGGTGGGACTGTTGGTTTTGGGAGTGCCGATGACAACTATGGTTTGGGCGGAGGATATGGAAGAAACGGTGGCACTGTCACAGCTCCAACATCTTCTTTTGCTGGGCCAACTGGTAATTTTAAGGGGTCCTATGGAGATCTTTACCATAGTAGTTCAGTTTATGGTGATTCAACTTGGCAGTCGACAACTGCTGACTTGGATGGTTCTAGCTCATTCAGTTATGGGCTTGGGAATGTGTCCGTAGATGGTACTGCAGGATCCTCCGAGGATTATGTTGGAAGCTACGGTGTTGCTAGTAGACAGTCAAGTAGAGGTAATATTCTGTTTAAGCAGTCCTGAGTCTCGAGACTTGAATGCCAGCTTGCTGCATGTGTTTAATTAGTCTCTTTGGTTTCTTATCCAGGAATTGCTGCCTAGGGGACTGTGATTTGGATATTAGAAGTCATGAAGTAGGGTGAATAAACAGGTGAAGGATTTGTGAATTCGATATACAACTGCCTTATTACAATGTCAGCTTACAAGGAAATTGATGTTATAACACTAATGAGGGATATTGATTTGAGAGTGAGCAGTTACAAGGGGAGGTTTTGTGTAAGGTTTGAGATTCGATTTGTTTGTTTGTTTGTTTGTTTTGTTTATGGTAATAGTGAAAATGTAGGTTGATGAGTGAGGTGTACAATCAGATTGCGGGACATATACTCCAGAAGGCGTCTGCGGCAAAGGCGCGCCAGTAGTGGTACATCAAACAATAGGGTACTAAATTTTTTTCTTTTTCCATTTTTATTTTGGGATGCTGGTTCTTGTCCTGATAATTGTTGCCTATCATCTGGGATTGTTTTGGTCTCAGATTGTAAGGAGGTGTTTCAGTTCCAATTTACTACTACTACTACTACTACTAGTGTGAAACATTAGAGACATATCCAATCATCATACATATAAAATAAGTAACCAAACTTTCTGATTCAATACATCAACACAGCTTTACTACTCACACTATATGCTTTTGCTGCCTCTTTTTCTCAATCTTCTGCATGCTCCGTTACACTGTGTTTATCGCAACTATGGTCTACGCGGAGTATCGAAACTTGAAAGTTTTAAAGAAATGTAATAATCTTCGGTCTTAATCTCAGTGAGAAAAGGTCAAAAATCACAATTAACCCCGATGTTAGTGGGTTGAAACAAAAATCATAATTTACCCTAGTGGGAATGGATTGAAAGCCACTACTCTAAATAGATCGCACAGTTAATACCGAATTTTAAGCCCTCATTGTTTGGATTGGATTGAAATCTAATGTAGGAAGAGTAAATTCAAAATCATAAAACCCAAAACATCGTTTAGCAAAAATAGAAATTGGAATATTTTTTCAAGACACAAGATACTAAAATATAATTTAATTTAAGTATAGCACTTAACTAATTTAAAATTGCACATTGTAAAATTAAACCATGTTTAACCCAAATTTTCAAAATAACATGGTCAACATATTTGCATAAGTAACATAAAATCTTTGTAGTAGAACGACTTGCACAAATCTTCAAATAGCCTATAATTCAATAATGGAAGTTTAAAATTAGAATTCAATCAATAAATTAGAGGTTTAAAACTTACAACTTTCTATCGTAATTCTAAAACATTTCAATTGTGAAGTGATCATGGATCGGGTTTGTGCCAGGTCTAAACAAAATTTTAAGCCTGTTTTTTACGTTTGGGCATGGCCCGGTCTGAAATATAGGCTTAAAATTTTGTTCAAGCCCGGCTCAAAATAAAATTGCTAAGCTTGAGGCTGGCCCGGCTCATATTAATTTTTTTTAGCTTATTTCATTAAATAAAAAAATTAAAAATATAATAAATCAAATACATTTAAAAACATAAAAACAAATATTAAAATAAGAAACAAATAAAAAATGAGACTAAAATAATTCTTAAAACAATACACAAATTGAAAATATAATAAAAAGGGGTTATATTAAAATTGAAAATAAAAAAGTAAATATGATTAAAAATAAAATAAAAATTATTTAGTATATAATTCGGTCAAGCCGGGCCCGGGCTAAAAAAGTTTTACCCGAGGCTCGGCCCGTTTTCTAAACGGACCTTTTTTTTTCCCAAAGCCATATTTCGAGTTTATATTTTTACCTGAATCCTCCCATTTTTCGGGTGAGCCTTTGGGCCGGGCTGGGTAGCCCAACCTATGATCACCTCTAGTGGCAATTGAGGTTTCCTTTGGATCACCCATGAGATTGGCTCCGATGAGATTAAAGACAACAATAGCAATGAAATTAATTACTGCAAAGGTGAGATTAAAATCAATGGTGGGATATATGTTTGGATTCAATCACAACTGTGGCAGTGTAGTGAAAGTATAAATTGACCATTAAGGACATTAGATTTAAATATAGATGTAAAATAAATAATTATATTTTATATTAAAAGATAAAAATATATATATTAATTTTTTATTTATCTTAAATAATAAATTTATTGATAAATAATTAATATTTCATTAATTATATTTTTTTGTTTTTTATTATTTATATAGTACTTATTTATGATTAATTCATATAGATTTTATTATATATTTATTTAATTATTATAAAACTTAAAATTATATATTTTATATAATAAAAATCATAAATCATTTTAACATTTTTATATATTATTTGAAATATATTTATATTAAATATTAAAATTATATTATATTAAAATAATAGTTAAATATATATTTATGATAATGAATTTATATATTTATTAGATTGCTTGTATAAAAATAAAATTTATATATAATAATATTTATAATATGTTTATTTTTATATTTATTATATAATATGTGTATTTTTATAAGGGTTAATATTTAGTACACTGACAATGTATTTTTTATTCCACAAGCAGTCTTTAAAAATTAACATGCGTCTGTTTTTAAATATACATCTTTTAATATTTTATTATATCTCTATAGACACTTGTCAACCCATTTACCGTAATATTGAAGTCTAAAAACTTTAATGAGAATGCGTCAAATAATTTTACTTTTTATAATAGCACTATAAGGTTAAACTGGAAAAAATGTTTCCACTACAAATGCTTTCTTTTTAACTGGAGCAAAGTACACGTCTAAAATTTTTGTGAGTAAAATACAATTGTACAATTCTAAAAAAAAATTTTATCTTTTTAACTCAAATAAGTAAATTAAATTTAATAAAAAACATATATATATATGTGAAAATTCTATAAATTAATAAAATTCAGTTTAGTATGGTTTCTAATCAAATAATATGTACTCAGATCGAAAATATTTTTATAAACAATTAAAAATTAAAATTTTGAAATTCTAAAATTCTAAACTTCATGATCGTTTAGCTTATTTGAAGTTATTCAAATGCAAAATTTACTTTGCATTTCAGTAGTTTAAAAACATGAATTTAAAGAATCGAAATAATATTAAAACTTAGAGATTTGTTTCCTTAAAATTGGCAGAAAAACTTAAGTTTTAAAAGCCAAAATATAAAAAATCATTCAAATCTGTCTAAATTTTTTATGTTAACAGTTTCGACTAATCTATTTTAAAGCCTCATATTTTTTAATACGATACTCGTATAACCAAAATAACCATACTAAATGAAACTACAAACTTCCTACTATGAAAAACATCTAAATTTTAAAATAAACAAACACCTAAATATAGATTTCTGGTATATTGAAATTGATCGCTCGAAACTTTCCATTCATATATAAAAAAGTTAAAATTTTAATTTCTTCAAAATTACTCGATAAAAATGGATGTCACACGTAGCATTGGAGGATGTTTGATGTTAGTAAGTTTGTGGTCCTCTCTCTATTCTGGTGTCAAATTTTTTATTGCTTCTCTCTTTTACGTCTGAAAGTAAGTGTGGAGGCTGCCCGCTGTTGGTGGAGGCTGCCACTGCCACTTCCCATTTCACCTTTATTTTTGTGGGTTTCCATTTTCCATCTTAAACTTTGCCAGAAAAAAATAGAATGTTAATATCAGCTTTTCAAAAGTACCAGTGGAGAAAGACCCGGTAAAAAATAGGAGCCCTTTTCGTTGTTTTCATGATGTAAAAAGAGTCGGTTTTATTCTCAATTCAGCCCTTAAACTATGCATTTTTTTTTTAATTTTGATATCTAAATTTTTTATCTCATCTTAATATCTAAACTATTTTTTTGTTACTCTAAATATTTAACTGTGTTAAAGAAAAACTATCCAATAATATCATCCCATCTGTCTTTATCTTTTATGATTGAATGAAAACATATTATTTTAAAATTTTTTAAATAATCATTTTTCATTAAAACATAAAATATCAGAATCCATAGAAAAAAAAAACTACTATTATTATCTCAACTCAGTAACCAAAATGCTATTAATCTTTTAAGCTGTGTTTGGGGTGAAAGATTTATAAGAAGAATTTCATTTATATTGAAGTTTTTAATATATTTCAGTCAATTATAAAAGTTTTTACACAAAATAATTTAATAACATGAAAAAATTAAGGCCGATGACATGATTTCATTGTACAAAGTTTTTTTAACGCCTTGAAATATTTAGATTAAAATCTATAAACAAAAAGAAATTTTAAATACCAAAGTGAAAAAATATGCATAATTTAAGGATCAAAGAATTATTTTTCCCAAATTGAGTATTCTTTTCTTGGTCCATTTACTTAATGAATGTTTGTCAGAAAAAGAAAAGATTGAGGTCCCCCATGACTAAATCCAGCCCCCCCCCCCCCCCCCCTTCACATGAAATGATGAACCCTGTATGGTGACTCCCACCATTCTAACTCCAAAACTTACCAGAGCTTGAAAAATATTCTTCATTTGCTATATGATAATTGATATTAAGTTTACCATTCACCATGATTGGTTCAATCTTAGTCCTTCATGGGAATATTTATATATATATGTGGTTTAAGTTTTCCCCACATGAAAATGACATACGTATATGGGGTCCAAACTTGGCTGAAAATTTCCTACGGCCTTGATTGCACCGCAAATTCACGACTATGTTGGCCAATTTGCACACCTTTCGAGGCAATCTACTTTATATATTTCACTTATGGTTTTTCAAGATAAGATTTTAAACCCAGAAAGAGCATATGATTCACTAGCCAAATTGAGGTATGTTGGGTGGATGGATAAAAAAATAATAATTAAAAACCATGGTTAATCTTAATAGGATGTCCAAACATGTCTTCATCATACATTAAACAAGCTTGTCTCTTGTCCTGTTGGGGATAATTACTTTCCTTAAAAAGAGGTTAATTTGTCCATCACTTAACTGCCTTTCATTTTTTTCTTTCTTTTTGTCATTGCTTTATAGGATTCTTTCATTTTCTTCAATGAGAAAACAAAGTTAGAAGAAAGCTTTAGAAAAAAAAAAAAAGTCAAAAAGGTGTAGGCCTCCATTTACACCTGTAAGAAGTACCACCTTTTAATCTTATTTAACCAAGTAAATTACTCGATAAATGAACCATAATGAAGTGGAGACATGGCTTAGAATTTAGAAAGAAAGAAAAAAAGATGCAAAGATGTCTTTTTGGGTAAAAAAAAAATCATATTATCTTTAGTTTTAAACTGCATTGCAGTAAGGAATAACTTTGAAATGAAGGAGAGAATATGACAGAAAATTTGCATCAAAATTCAAAATGCTCTGTAGCATATTACCATGAATATCAATATCATGCAACCAGCTTCAATATAATGGGGGTTTTATGATTTTCTTTTAGTTTTGGTATCTTTGTTGGTGGGGGGCAGTTTTACAATGGCAATGGCATCAAACCAGAAGTTGAGAGATCTTGAATGGCTTCTTCAAGCATTTGAAACTGAAAGCTTTAACCTACACAACATTTCCTTCTACCTTTCTCAACCTGTTTCAGGCTGTTATCAAGAAACAGAAAACTCCATGGCCATTAACATTTCCTCAGATTGCCTTGAATACTTCTCCCTCATTCTTATAGTGCTAGGACCAGCCAAGACCAGCTTGTTGTCTCTTCGGAATTTGGAGTTTCATTGTGTTGAATGGGAGTTAGAACAAGTGCAGAACCTTGGGGAGTTGTTAGATAGTAACTTGAACATCAAACAACTGGTGTTCATGAGGAGCAGATTCAGTGAAGATTGCTTATCAGAGTTTTCTGATATTTTGAAGAGAAATGGAGCTATCAAAGAGGTGATGTTTTGTGAATCACATATTGGGACTGTTGGTGCTGTATTTCTTGCCTCAGCTCTTAAGGTGAATGAAAGCTTGGAAGAGTTACAGATATGGGAAGACTCAATTGGATCAAGAGGTGCTGAGGAGCTTTCAAAGATGATTGAAGCTAACTCAATGCTGAAGCTTTTGACGATTTTCGACTCGAGCTCGATCACAGCAACTCCCCTTATATCTGCTGTTTTAGCAAGGAATAGAGGTATGGAAGTCCATGTATGGAGTGGAGAAAGTGGAGATAAAAGTTCCAAGGTGGTTGAGTTTACACCTCAAAACACCACTCTTAGGATCTACAAGATCGATGTTTCGGGTGCCTGCAGGGTTGCTTGTGCTCTTGGGATGAATTCGACCGTCTCATCGTTCGATATGACAGGAGTACGCCTAAAATCACGGTGGGCAAAGGAATTTAGATGGGTTTTGGAGCAGAACCGAAGCCTGAAAGAGGTAACCTTGTCAAAAACCTGCCTTAAAGACAAGGGAATAGTGTATGTAGCAGCTGGACTATTCAAGAACAGGCATTTGGAACGCTTGCACCTCGATGGAAACTGGTTCAGCGGTGTGGGACTCGAGCATCTGCTGTGCCCTTTAAGTAGGTTCTCTGCTTTGCAATGCCAAGCCAACATTACACTAAGGTCGGTGACATTTGGAGGCAGTAGAACAAAAATAGGAAGATCTGGTTTTGCAGCCATTTTGCATATGTTAACCACCAATGAAACTTTGACTCGGCTAGCCATCGTGGATGATCAAAGTATGAGACCAGATGACTTTTTTAGAATCTTCAAGAGCCTAGAGAAGAATGCCAGTTTGAGGTGTTTGTCTTTACAAGGCTGCAAAGGAGTTAGAGGGGAGAGGTTGTTGCAGGCAATAATGGAGACACTGCAAATAAATCCTTGGATCGAAGATATTGATCTCGCTCGAACTCCATTGCATAATACGGGGAAGGCAGATGCCATTTATCATAGATTGGGTCAGAAT
This sequence comes from Gossypium longicalyx, assembly GCA_025698465.1. Classification (NCBI taxonomy): domain Eukaryota; kingdom Viridiplantae; phylum Streptophyta; class Magnoliopsida; order Malvales; family Malvaceae; genus Gossypium; species Gossypium longicalyx. The sequence goes on from CM046995.1 coordinate 87,476,360, forward strand.
GGGAAGCCTGAAACTGAACCTGAAAATGATTTGCTCAAGGATATGCCACTTACTGAGCCCAAGTGCTGTAGGGTATTCTTTTGTGGCCAAGAGTATGCCGGTAAGTTTTATTAACTACATATTTCCACTTATTAATGCTGAGATCAAAAGTAACCATTTCCTTTTAATTGCTATTTTCAGGTAAGGCAACACTTTGCAATTCAATATCACAGAATTTCTCTTCTCCTAAACTTCCCTACATTGAACAAGTGAGGACCCTAGTGAATCCAGTTGAACAAGCTGTTAGAACAGTTGGTATGAAGATAAAGACTTTCAAAGATGAAGACACAAAGATATCGATATGGAATCTTGCTGGTCAGCATGAGTTTTACTCTCTTCATGATCTCATGTTCCCGGGGCACGGGAGCGCATCGTTTTTCCTCATCATATCCAGTTTATTCAGGAAACCAAGCAACCGAGAACCAAAGACTCCAATGGAGATTGAAGAGGACCTCCAATATTGGCTCAGGTTCATCGTTTCCAATTCAAAAAGGGCGGTCCAGCAGTGCATGCTACCCAATGTAGCAGTTGTCCTCACACACTATGACAAAGTCAATCAAACATCCCAGAACTTGGAGGCCACAGTGAATTCAATACAAAAATTGAGAGACAAGTTTAATGGCTATGTTGATTTCTATCCAACTGTGTTTACTGTCGATGCAAGATCATCTGCATCAGTCAGTAAACTCACTCATCACATTCGAAAAACAAGCAAAACTGTCCTCCAGAGAGTTCCTCGGGTTTATCAGCTTTGCAATGATCTTATACAAATTTTATCAGATTGGAGATCAGAAAACTATAACAAGCCAGCTATGAAGTGGAAAGAGTTTGCTGAGCTATGCCAAGTTAAAGTTCCACCTCTGAGGATTCGATCTCGACGTGATAATAAGGAGAAAATCGAAACTCGAAGGAGGGCGGTTGCTACTTGTCTCCATCATATTGGCGAGGTGATCTATTTCGATGAATTAGGCTTCCTGATATTGGATTGTGAGTGGTTTTGTGGTGAAGTACTGAGTCAACTGATAAAATTGGAGGTTAGAAGGCAAAGCTCAGCAGAGAATGGATTCATCAGCAGGAAAGAACTGGAGAAGATTCTAAGAGCAAGTTTGCAGAGTCAGATTCCAGGAATGGGTTCAAAGGTGTTTGAGAACTTAGAGGCCAATGACCTTATTAAAATGATGATGAAACTTGAACTATGCTATGAACAAGACCCATCTGATCCAAATTCTTTGCTGTTGATTCCTTCCATTCTTGAAGAAGGCCGAGGTAAACCGCAGAAGTGGCAATTAGGAGGTGCTGATTGCCTTTATGCAGGGAGGCATCTTCAGTGTGATGATTCAAGCCATATGTTCCTTACACCCGGCTTCTTTCCGCGTTTACAGGCAAGATTTTTTCCACTCTCTTTCACATATCGCTTCATGTTGCTTTTCAGAACTTGAATATATAGATATATAGAGAGAGAGATGCTGATTTGTTTTCCTTCAAGTGTGAATATATTCAATTAGCTTACACCATGAGAACATATATCATCAAGGAAGGTGTTTTTTTAATGACCATGTCCTAGTCTTAACTTTTCACTCAGTTTTAATACTTGCAAATACAGGTGCACCTTCATAACAGAATCATGGCAATGAAGAATCAGCATGGAGCTACTTATAACCTTGAGAAGTACCTCATTTCTATTAACATCAATGGTATCCATGTCCGAGTAGAGCTCGGAGGACAGTTGGGTTACTACATTGACATCCTTGCCTGTTCCACCAAGAACCTTACAGAAACACTCAGGCTTATCCACCAGCTCATAGTTCCAGCAATTCAAAGCCTTTGCCATGGTGTAACTTTGATTGAAAATATTATGAGGCCAGAATGTGTGCAAAACCTAGTTCCTCCCAGGTACCGGAAATCCCAATATGTGCCTCTGCAACAACTTAAACAAGCACTACTCTCGGTCCCAGCTGAAACCATGTATGATTATCAGCACACTTGGGATTCAGTGTCGGATTCAGGCAAACTAGTACTTAGAGCTGGGTTTGATTTAGCTCGAGACCTCCTATCTGATGATGATTTCCGGGAAGTACTGCACCGAAGATATCATGACCTGTACAACCTTGCTGTGGAACTGCAAGTTCCACCAGAAAACAATCCTGATGAAGAAGAGAATTCATTATCCAGTGCTGTTGAAAGTGGCAAAGTTGATCCTTCTTTTAGTGGGATAGCCAAGGGAGTGGAAACAGTATTACAGAGATTGAAGATCATCGAACAAGAAATAAGAGATTTGAAACAGGAGATTCAGGGAATGAAGTATTATGAGCACAGACTTCTAATCGAGCTTCACCGCAAAGTGAACTACCTTGTGAACTTTAATGTTCACGTCGAAGGACGGAAAGTTCCCAACATGTTCTATTTTGTTCAAACTGAAAACTACTCGAGGAGATTGGTAACCACCGTTATTTCCGGCATGACTGCTCTTCGGTTGCACATGTTATGTGAATTCAGGAGAGAAATGCATGTTGTTGAAGATCAAGTTGGTTGTGAAGTAATGCACGTTGATAACACTGTTGTAAAATGCTTAGCTCCATACATGACCAAGTTCATGAAACTGGTCACATTTGCTCTCAAAATCGGAGCACATTTAGCAGCCGGTATGGGAAACCTGATACCGGATTTGAGCAGGGAAGTTGCCCATCTTGCTGACTCTTCCGTAATGTATGGAGCAGCAGGAGCAGTCGCTGCTGGAGCTGCTGGATCTGCAGCAATGGGACGAATAAATGGAATCCGAAACCAGAACAGAAGAGGAGATATTCAACAAGACCTAAGATCAGCGCAACAATGGGTGGTGGACTTCTTAAGGGACATGAGGTGCTCAACAGGAAAGGATATTGCAGATAAATTCGGGTTATGGAGGGTGAGATACAGGGATGATGGCCATATTGCATGGATCTGCAGAAGGCATATGACCATCAGAGCAAATGAAATCATTGAAGTACCTATTTAGATTTTGCTCCTTTACATGCAATAAGATCATCACTTATTTTCTATCTTGTTATCCTTAATTATTCTTTTGAAATAAACACTGGTTTGCTCTCGCTTTGAATTTCAAATATTGGTAAAAGATTATGACACTGTAAAAAGATATATTAGCCAATTGCCTTTTCTATGATGGATATGTAAAGTAAATATGAATATAGGTCCAATGATATCTTGAATCTTAGTATTACAAACAGCAGAAAGCAAAATTTTGCATGGTTCACCATGTGAAAGTGGGACCAAATTATCACAGAATATGATTACATGCATAAATTACACTGTGGTTAAGATTGGAATGTGATTTTTTGCAATTATTTTGAAAGTTGAAATCAGCAAGAAGACGATGTTATAGAAAAAAAGGGAAAGGTTCATATATACTAACAGGAACTGCAATGGAACAAAGCTAATAACAGTACAAGGTCATGATTTTTGCCTCTCATCTAAAGCATGTTGACATACAAAGGAAAAGACCACATTACATGATACATTATTATTACATTTCACTATTAGTAGTATTAGTCTCCACCCTAAAATTCTAAAGTCACCTGTGGGTCTTCCTTTGAATAGAGGATCAGGAAGCTTAGAAAAAAGCCCTGCTTCCGTAGAACACTCGGGAGCCGGTGTTTTTCGATGCCTGTATTTTCTGATCAGTGGTACTTGAATTCTCCGATTTGGTCGGTCCACTGTCGATGTCCAGAGGCAGTTTCATCTTAGCCAATGACTCAGTAAATTGCTGCATGCTTTTCATGTACATGTCTACTATGTCTTGCTGCACCAGCTTTTGCTCGGGCTCAATGTTAACGGAAACAACAGGTTTCACAATGGAATCACTTTGTGCCCCTGAGGAATGGCTGTCAACATCTCCAACATCCACAGCTTTTTCTTTCGGGGCTGAAATGTGTTCCTGAGTAGAAGTCTTCGAAGTAGCCAGACCATCGAAGGACTCAGAGCTTGCACCAGCTGAAGGAGATGAAACCCCGTTGGTTGACACGCTGCTCGGAGGAGAATCGAGCTTGGGGGCTTGGATGGAATTGACTGTAGCAGTAGAGACGCTCTCCATTAAACGAGCACCCATGTCTGAACTAATTTGACTCTCAGCATCAGAGGTGCCCAAACTTTCGGAACTTTCAGAGTCCAAATTAGAACATTGGATCCCGATATACTCGGAAACCATCATCTGGTTCTCATTCGCGATTATGGGATCCGGGAACTCAATCTTTTCTAACTCACACTCACTTGTTTCCGAATCCTTCACAGTTTCATCAGCAGCCACATCTCTAGGCATAGCAGGAATAGCGATTACTTCAGGAGATAATCCAGCATATGCAAGAGACAACTGGACAAAACCAGCAGGTGAATGGAACAGATCAGTTGAAGAAAGAGAGAATTCTTTCTCCAACTTCCCATTCTTGAGGAGCACTTCAGACAGTGGCACCAATGCAAATCCCAACAACTGGTCTTCAAGATAATTCCTCACTCTACTCATCATGAATATCTCGATTTTGAGGGAGGAATCAACAGTTCGAACATTGAGGCGTAGATTATCATTGAACACTGGGTTCCTCCCACCACCATTGATGATCTTGGTGGAAACCGTGCTTTCGGGGTCAGAGGTGAGACAAAGCTTAGCATACACATCCTGCTTGTGGTAAATGCAGATGTTATGGATATCCCTTGCCTGATGAACATAAACCTCAAGAACACCAATGGAATTCTCTTCCTTTTTGTTAACCTCGGACCCGTTTGACAACAAACCACCCGAGTTCCTACTGAAAAACTCGGTTTTCTGCTTCTCAGGCTCAGCTACAACAGAGTTCTTGAATGGTGAAACAACTGACTGCGGGGAATCCATGATAAAGCACCAAGGAAATGAACCTGGCAAAGCAAAAACAACATCTTTTAGAATATCAAGTCACCCAAAAATTCAGAAGTAGAAACCAAAATAAGAAACAATCTCCAAATCAGAAACCTAATTAGAACCTAAAACCCCAAGTCTTCAAGCCCCTAGTGTATGAAAATTTTAAATTAAAGTCAAATCATTAACCTCTATATTGCTAAATCCTTCCCTAAGCATACACATGCATGATTTTGCAAGAAAAAGAACAGTAAAAGGAAGAACTTTCACACAGGTAACACAGCCTACAATTAAGAAACCAAAAACTTCCCAACATCCAGTACCCCAATGCTCAAAAATGTGATTTTCTTTTTTAAGCTAGCAACTTAAAATCACCCACAACATCCCGAGAGTGAAGCAAAAACAGAACTTGAAAGATAAATCCCCAATTCAAAGCCTCACTAGACCTTACTTTTAACACAAAAATTCTTCAATATAAGCCAAGAAACCAACAAGGCATCAACCCCAAAAGCTGAACTCTTTAGCTTTAAAAAGAAAAACAGAGAATTCCTTCAATACCCAGAAACCAAGAACACCTGAAAAGTTGAGAATCTTAAGTGAGCTAGTTCCAATTCCAACCCCCTCCCCCGAGATTTAATATTAACCGAAGACCCATCAACAGTTTAAGCCCAGATTCCAATAAAGCAACCAACTTTATCTTCAGAAAACACCGGAATCCAAGGAAGAGTAAAAACAGGAAAAAGAAAATCCCAATGAAAATTCCCAACTTTGCTCTTTAAAATATTAACTTCAACAATTCAAAGCAAAAAGAAAAAAGGAAAAAGAAAACATAAATTACATTCACCTTCGGCTCTGGCTTTTTTTAACTCCAAAATCAAGAAATAAAAGCAGAAAATTTGATATTTTCGTTGGAATCTACGGCTCTAATTCAAGATTTGGACACAACCCAATTCCCAAAATAGAGGTGTTTTATTTTTTATTATTTGCTAAGAACTGAGCGCTTTTTTTTCCTGATTTTGTCCAACAACAAGAAGTGGAAACTCTGGTTGTAATGAAAAGCAAAACTACAGAGAAAGAACACAGGGATTTTCAGGTTGTGGCCTTCTTTTTTTTTCTTCTTCTTTTATATGCTTTATATCTATCTTTAACGATCACAAAAGCATGGGAAATTTTATTGTTACATTATTATTTCTTGTTACTGTTGTTAATTATTATCTCAACTTCAGAAAAATTAAATAAAATAAAAAAGTCACTTTGAATATTTGGGTTTTCATGTTTGTGATTATGCAATAATTACGGAATCAAATTTTCCCCTTTTAAAACATTTCCTTTCATTATAAATAAACTCATTTTGTGATCATTAAAAGAAGCCATCATTTGATATTTGTTTTGCACAACAATTTTTTATATTTAAAAATTTCATGTAATGGTTTAACAGTTAAGAGTGTTTATTGTCTTAGATGTTATTTAAGTTTAAGTTGTACTAATTATATTTAATATTTGAGCTTTATTAATTCACTGATTAAAAAAAAAAACTGCAGACTTAAGGTGGTGAAATCTTGAGTATTATGGGTTCTCCACCATGCATTAACCGATCATGATCAAACAAAAAACAAAACCATAAACTATTTTCATGAAATAAGTTATAGTTAAATTTGAGTTAAAATAGCACCAAAGTTGTATTTTGAATCAAACCGACAGTAAAAGAAAAAAGCAGTAATGATGAATGAGAGTAGAGAAGGGTTTGGAGTGGGACAAGCACCGGCCCACGACAATGCCATGCCCATGTTCTCACCAATCACAACCCTTCTATATGCGCTTATGGTATTTGTAGGGACATCATTACTCTTCACTTTCTTTTCTTTCTCTTTTCTCCTTCTGTTTAACGCTTCAAAACTTTGTCATTTCTACTTTGGATTTTAATTTAAAACCCTCTAATTATTTATAATTATATAACTTGGTAAAATTAGATATAATTGTAGCACTCCGATTATATTTTTTAATTTTTAGAAAAATATAATAATTAAAGTAATTACATAAGTAATTATACGTAAATTTAATTTTAAAAAATTATTTTTACATAAATTATAAAAATTATATTATAGGTATGAGCACTAGTGTTTGGGATGGTTATGAAAAAAATTCTTATATTATAAATTATAAAAAAAATTATATTATGAAAATAATTTGTGTGTTTTATAAAGTTATAACAAAAAAATTTTAAATCTTAAAAAAATTCTAAAATTACAAGAAAAAATCTATATATTATAAAAGTATTTTAATATATTTATTTATAAAAATTATGGCCAAGAAGCATGAACATAACTTATTTATAGTCTATGCTATATTTTATAAAAATAATATATTTACTCATAAGAAAATGTTATAAATTTTTTATTATAACTTATTTACAAAAAAATAATTTTCTATGACAAAAAAATTATATTATTTATAAGAAGTGTTATGATAGTTATTAGACAATTTATAAAACATTATTTATAAAGGTTATATATTATAAAATTTATATTAGTTTTACTTTATTTACATATTATAAAAATAGATTTAACTTAGTATTTTTTTTCCAAATTAAGTTTATATTTTTTTATAATTAAAGCTACAGATTATTTGTAATGTGAACCCAAATATAAGGTTGATATTAATTATGCGAATACATGTAATACCCTGAAAATATTTACAGTAAGATATTATCCTTAATATAGTAAAATAAGGAAATAAAGTGAAAAAAAAAAAGAAGGAAATTTTAAGATATGTCAATATTGAGAAGTATATTATGATATATATTAATTCAAGAAAGGACTAAATTATAAAATTGAGAAAAGTTTTGTTGCACAAGAGTAAATACTCAAAATTTGAGGGGTTAAAGTGTAAATATGAAAAATTTGAAGGATCAATAGTGTAAATATTTTAAGAGTGGAATAATCTAGAAACTAAGGAAAATGGATGAATTAGGACCAAATTGAATAGATGAAGAAACTATGAGGGACTAAATTGCAATTTTACCAAATTAAATGATGACTTAAGGATGGAATTTTAAAAGATAATGAAGGGCAAAATGGTCAATTGAAAGAGAGAGAAATCTAGAAAGTAATAATGATGCTAGAGATATTTTGATATTTTATAATTATTTAATTAAATAAATATTATTTTATTAATATTTTAATAAGATATTTTATTATTATTTTATTAGTATATAAAGAAAGAAAGATGAGAAATTCTCATCCATATTTCCATGCACTAACGTGAGAGAAAGAGAGGAAGAAAGAAAGTTTTACTTTCTTTACAATTTGGTCCTTTTTACCAAAAATTCATCATTTTCACCCAAAAAATCAAATGAATTTCCATAGCTACCAAGAGAGAAAAATGTTAAGGAGACCATGGGGAGTTAGAATATCAAGTTGGATTCAAGAAATAGAAGCTGGAGGAGAGAGAAAATCAAGTTAAAGATTAGTATCAATAGAACAAGGTAAGTATATCAAGATTTCAATATGTTTTTAAGTTTGTTATTATTGACAAAGCATGGAAATAATGTTATAGTAGAGTTTTCTTACATAAGGTCCTATGTTCATGATATGTTAGTGAAGAGAAAATAAGAGAAAAGTGATGAGAAATGGTGTAGAAAAAGAAAATAAGGGTGTTATAACATGGTAATTAATATCTTGTACTAAAACAGTTTTGGACAGCAGCAGTAGTCTAACTTTGAAAAATCATCAAAAAATGTAGAAATCTAATTATAGGATAAATAAAATATGAAATTAAAGCTTATTAAGTCTAGTTTCTTATAGAAGAAATTATGTAAGCAATGGAATTCTAAATCATGAGATATGATGAATTTTGTGAGACAAGGTCAGAATGATTTCGGGTTCCCCTGTTCTGACTTTGTAAAATCATAAAAAATTGGATAAAAATAACTATGGGTTTAAATTTATATTTTTAGAATCCTGAATGAGTCTATTTTCAATATAAACAAACGGGAACATCATTTGAATTCTGTACAAGGAGATAATTAATTTTTAGTGAAGAAGGGTTAGAACTGTTAGACAGCAGAACAGGGGTAATTTTAAAGAATAAACTGTACTTATTGGATAAACTAAAAATTCTGAAAATTTTATGGTAAGAAGATATATGAGTCTAGTTTTAGGGAAAATTAGCGGATCTTAATTTTGAGTTCTATAGCTCCAGATATAAATAATTTAGTGACCATGATGCAGATAGACAGCTTGAATATTCATAAAAGTAAATAATAAAAATTATGGATAATGTTACTTACAAGTGTATTATCTACATTAAGGATGTGGAATGGAGAGGAGGAGGAGGAAAAATATGTATGACTATTCATCTAGCATGGCTAATTTGCATATTTTAGGCTCAGGGACTAAATTGAATAAAAGTAAAACTTTATGGGCAATTTTGTAAAAATGTCAGAAATGACCAAATTGCATGAAATGGATTATTTTATTATTTAAATTACAAAATTGAATGAAATTATTAATTTAGTTCAAGATCGGGAAAAACATGTTTTAGGGATTAAATTGAAAAGTGTTGAAATTATGGAAAATTCTGATATTTTATAGAATTCATGGACTGTTATCAATATATATGAGAATAATAACTGGAAATAAGGATTAAATTGCAAGAATTTTATTTTCCTGACCCTAAGGATGAAATCGTCATTAATTAAAAGTTTAGGGGCAAAATGGTAAATTTTGCCTAAAGCATTAATTAAATGCATTAGAATATGAAATGAATGAAAATGATGATCAAATTTATTTATAAAGATCCGAACGACTCAAATATGAGACTCGATCGTGAAAAAAAAAAGATATCGGATTAATGAAATTATAAACACAAACAAGCAATGAGGTAAGTTTGTGTAACTTGAATCGATTTTAAATACTTGAAATATGTGATTATGTGATGAAAATATGATTTGAATGTTCAATTCATGATATTTGATGAAATATTGATAATACTCGAAATAAATTGAAAATAAATCCCAGTTAAATGAAAAGGAAAATTCGATGGATCTCTGAAAAGGAATTGACGGTAAAAAGGATCTAGCCCGGACGGGTGGATCCTATCTGATATAGCCCTCCCGAAGAATATGTGTAAAATGGATTTAGCCCGGACGGGTAATCCGAATCGTGTCTGGATTTAGCTTTGGGTCGTAATTGAGATCCAAACTCATTAGAGTAATTGTCGTTGCGGGATTTAGCTTTGGACTGGTAATCCCGACAATACTCTATGAGTTTATATTACAGTGATTTAGCTTTGGATGGTAATCCTATCAGTAAGGATGAGGTTCGCGAGTGTGCTCTCTCGATATGAAACGTGTAAGACCATGGTTGAAAGATACCATGGCAACTTTGATATGAAATGTATAAGACCATGGTTGAAAGATACCATGGCAACTTTGATATGAAATGTGTAAGACCATGGTTGAAAGATACCATGGCAACGTGATATGAAATGAACAAGATCATGGTTGAAAGATATCATGGCAACATGACGAAAAATGAGTAAGACCATAGTTGAAAGATACTATGGCATCATGTCAAAGATAAATAAGACTGTGGATGGGAGATGCTATGACATCTGTTGAACAATTGATATTCAGGTAATATGTATCAGATGACGAATGGTTATATGAAATGGTTGTGTGTAATGTTTACAAGAACTGGTCATATGGAAATATATGTACAAAATAGTTGTATGAAATAATTATGAAGATAGATAAACGAAATAAGTATGAGTATATGGAATATAATTTATGTTAAGTTTGATATATGCTATTATCGGAATAAATATGCATAAAATATATGGAAATGATGGAGCATGAAATATTAATATAATGAAATGAATCATTTATGCTTATGAAGAAACGGTAAGAGCATGATATGTTTCATGACATGTACATATAGGATTATCTTTGATATGTTGATACAAGAAAATTATGTAAGTTGAGACTATTATTGAACTCAAGTATGATATGTCGAGAAAATAGTTATATCAATGTTGAATTTATATGAGATATGTGCAAGTACACTAACAATGTTACTGTTTGATGCTTATACAAGTACTAAACTGTTGATTGAATGGTAATATATTTATTTATATGATGCATTGAATCGGTAAGCATTTAAATTTTTTTTTAAGTGATCTGCAAATGGTAGTAATGCTCCGAAACCCTGTTCTGGCAACGGATACGGGTTAGGGGTGTTACAATACAAGAGAATTTCTTGAACCGTATCATGAGGTATTATACCATTTGAAAAAATGGTGCCAGACAGAGACATCATAGATAGCTCACAAACTTTTTAATTTGAAACATTCAAGGCTTCAAAATGTGGTTGAAAAGACATTTGTTGTTCTAAAAAAACTAATTCTCATATTAACAACACGACCTTAGTGTAACGTAGAAAACAAGTTAGGATCACAGTAGCATATTGAATATTTCATAGCTTCAATCATAGGTGGAATTGAGATGATCCATACATTAAAGTCTACGTGGAAGGAGATACAATGTTTATTTTTCTTGTTCTTGTTATCAAAAACCATATTACTAATTGATTTTGTTCTTGTTATCAAAAACCATATTACTAATTGATTTTAGACTAACATAATACATATGATTATTTTATCATACTAATATTTTTTTAGTAATTAATATTTTGAAAAATATAAATATGTGTAATTACAATTTGTACTACGAAACATGACATTGAGAATTATGATGTAATTATACTGTGTTAGTCAAACACATTTAAGGAATTACAGTTCTTTGTAATTACAAGAGAGTGTAATTACTACCTTAGTAATTATGCTTTCATTTAATTACTTTGTGTTGTGCAAACAGATCCTAAATCTAGAGTCCGTTACATCTAGAATTATTTTGATTGAGAAGTAAGTTTTTTATATAACATATACGTAAAAGAAAAAAAAAACCCTTAAAAATGCAAAAAGATAAACTAAGCCCTTACATTAAATTTGCACTTAATTAAATCCCTATTGTTAACTAAAATAATTAATTAAGCCTCTTTATTAATGATTTCCGACATTGACAACGTTGGTTGTTAAAATAAATTAATGGACCAATCAAATGAAGATACGTCGCAACTTTTGATTTAATCTAATATTTTTCATAAAAGTTATAAAAAAATTATAAAAATCAGAAAAAAGTATAAAAATTATTAAAATTAAATATATTTTAAAAATAATAAACTTATATAAACTTATTAAAATATAATAAAATGATAAAAACTTATAAATTTTATAAAATTAATAAAACATATTTAAAATTTTATAAAAATGTATTAAAATTCTTAAAAACTTATAAAAAATTAAAATTGATATAAACTTATAAAAATTATAAAAAAATCATAAAAATTTGAACTGGACCAGATTAATTGGTTGGACTAGTTAGACCAAAATCGACAAGGGTTGTCTGAAGAAAGCCACTAAACTAATTGACCTGGGAACAAAGCAACTAAACCAAATTTTTTTAAAATCTTTTAATGTTTTATTTAATTGAATTAGATGGACTAGTCGAATTGGCAAACCGGTGTCCTGATCGATTTGACCATCAATCCAGTTCTAAAAATCATGGTCAGAATATTTCATTATGGCATATTCTAATAGTTGGATAATGAAATTTTAATTTGATAAAAAAACATTAAAAAAATTGGTTCAATCGCTCAATTCCCAGGTCAACTGGTCTGATGGGTTTATCCGGACCGATACCTTTGATGATTTCAATCTAATCGACCCGACCGACTACTCCTGTCCAATTCAAGTTTTTATTTTTATTTTTTATAATTTTTATAAGTTTATATCAATTTTATTATTTTTAATAATTTTATATGATTTTTATAAGTTTTTAAGAATTTTAATATATTTTTATTGTTATGAAGATGTCCATCATGATCAAGATAAAGATTTGGTATACTTTAAATTCTAATAGTTATTAGAATTAGATCTCTTCTCCTTTTATACTTCTTATGTCTATAAATAGAAATTCTAATGAAGCATTATAAGAATCTTTTTTTTATCAATAAAGTACATCTACTATTGCTTTCATATTTTCTTTGTTCTTTATTCTCTTAATTTCTCTTTGTTTTATAACATGTTATCAGCATGATCTTGCTCAAAGTGATAGTTCGTCGATCAAATTTATCCTTCATGATTTTTAATATATTTGACGGCAAGATGCAAAGTTTTTATAGGAAGTTTCTTTTATTTAATGTTTCATATCTGATTATTATTTTTTATTCTTCTCTTATTATACGTTATCATTGTTTTGATTAACTTATTTTACTTTTTGTTCTTAAGGATGGTGAAAGATTTAATATCGTTATCCATATGAAATCGAGAAGTGAGATGACTCTCAAAGTTTGCTTTTTGATATTTGCTTGGAGATAATATATTTTTCTTCATTATAAAGGATGTTTATAATCACTATTTCTCATCCATAGTAATGTAAGTCAATCTAATCAATTTCTTTTGAAATTTGATTTGATTTCTATTAAAAAGTTCAATTTATATAATTCACTATTTGTATCTCAATGAATTTATAAAACCCTTCACGCATTTAATTATTGGGATTTTTATGTGGAGATAAATATTTTTTCACTTTTAATAGAATTGATTGGTTTAATTTTAATTTTGATTAAGATATATGATTATTGCAGAATGTGAGTAAAAATACTTACTTGTCATGAACTTTGGGATATTCACCTTGTTTGTATTAATTTTATATCATTATAAAATTTGAGATTAAATTATGTCATAAGAAGTGGAGGTTAGAAAATATTTATATTTAAACTTTTATAGTTGTAAAATTATTTTAATTTGACATTATAATATTGTGTATTCTGTTGTGGTATGATATATAAAATATATATTATCTAACCACAATGATTTATTAGTAGCATGGATTTATTATTTGTTACGTTTAATATATGTTCTATTTACACCTATTCATTTTATTTTTATATGAATAAATAAAGTTTTATTTAAATTAAGCATTCGTTAAGGTTATACAATAAAATAATTATATGCTCCTGAAGAGCTAATATTGCATCAAACTGTAAAAAGCTCTTTAAGAGCTTATATTTTAGCTCCTTGTGATGCAAAATTTTGTAAAATATAATATTATTTTTCAAACCAAGAAGATATATATTGAATAAAACATATATATAAATAACATGAGATACTCATGTATTTGTATTATATATATTCCCCGAAAGAATACATTACACTATATGATTGAAATATCTAATGTGCTCTTGCAGTAGCAATATTGTGAAAATAACTTTAATAGTATTTTCAAACGATCTCATACCTTCTAGTGGCTAAGTAAAATAAAAAGTTACCAAATGAAAAACTATGAAATTCTTCCCATTAGTTTTGCTTCATTCCCTGAAGTGAATGTAGCAATACATTATAATTATGAAAAATAAAAATATAGAGATCATGATTGTTGTTGTAATTGAGGATGTGATTGGAGGCTAATCATGACAACATGAATAGATAAATTTTAATTTGAAATCCAGCATGTTTTGCGATGGTGATTATGAAATAAAGAATCAATGGAGGCGTTTAGAAGTCTATCCTACTAGATTTATTGCATTCCCTGAAGTGAATGCAAACATAAGAAAATAAAAGATATAATCATGGACCACTAAAAGTGGGAACATAGTAATAAATAAGAGGATAATGAGTGTTCTCAAAATAACTTTTCATAAGGTAAAGATAACTTATGTTATTAATGTGATATGAAAGGTTATTGGTGACATATGTAGCATATGCCTAAATATTTTGTTTATGTTAATATTCTTTGAGGAATGATATGAGAATGTAGTAATAAATTCTATCATTATATATAGAAAGTATTTATCTTATTTGGTACTAAAACAAACAAATACTATTCCAATATTTGATAGTACAAAACCAGTCAAAAACTCCAGAAGAGTTAATATATTAATATCTTGTAATGGTTAATCTATTGGTTTTAAAAGATATTTATAATGTATCTTATATTAAGATTGTGAATGAGAAAAATATTATATTTCATATGAATCACTATTGCTATAAATATCTATTTTGAAAAGATAAAAAAGAGAGGATTGGGTTATTAATTTATATTATAATCTTTGTGATCTTCTTTTGTCATCATCCTTGTTAAGGGGTTGAAAACAAAATATTTGACAGTAAAAGATCTATTTATAAGCAATAAAATATGATAATTTTATCTAAAGCTCGTTATGGTTGGATGCACATGAAATTGTAATTTTTTTTTAGATATTTGAAGATTTTGGCATATTCCTTGAAGCAAATATTGCATATAATTGTTTGAAAATTATATATTTTGTTGACTTAGTGACATTATAATATACACATTGATTTAGACATTTCCAGTAGTAAATGTCACAATAAGACTTATATGTCGATACAAAGTAAAAGGAATGATAGTAAAATTATGATAGTAAAATTATTAATTTGTTACAATTTAGTACAATTGAAACACATGTTAAAGTAAACCAAAAGTTACTGATACAAAAATATTTACTACTTGGCGTGACCAGTTAGACCATCCTGGATCATATATGATACGAAAATTTATTAAGAATTCATATCAACATTCATTAAAGAACCCGAAGATTCTTTAATTTAAAATAATTCTTATATGTTGCTTGTTCTCAATGAAAATTAATTATTAGAAACTCACTAGCTTAAGTTGAGATTTAATGTCTTGCATTTCAAAAACGAATATGGGCTCATTCATCCACCATGTGGATGATTTTGATATTATATGATTTTGGTAGATGCATCTACAAAATAATCACATATGTGTTATCAATTTGCAACCTATCGCCTGCAAGATTGCTTGTTTAAATAATTAATTTCAGATCATGCAATTAAGACAATTCATTTTGCTAATACTAATGAGTTGATATCTCAATCTTTTATTGATTGAGTTTGAAAAACTTTTGTAAAAGTTTGCGCATAATGGTTTAGAGAAATTGTTGATTGAACACCTTTGATTAATGTCTAAACCATTACTTATGAGAATTAAACTTCCTATTTCAACATGAGTTATGCTGATTTATGTGTTGTACACATCAAGCCAATAAATTATAAATACTCCTCATTATAATTGGTTTTTTATCAAGTGCTAAATATTTCTCATCTTTGAAATTTTGTATGTGCATATATGTTCCAATTACTTCATCACAATGCACAAAGATGAGTAAATCTTCAAAGAAAATTGAGAATATATATTAATTACAAATTTCTTTTTATTATTAGATGTTTTGAAGCATTGGAATTATGACATGATTTGTGATTACAATTTTGATTTCATAGTTTTCCCAACATTCGGGGGAGACAAATAATAACTTGTAATAAATTAGGGGGAAAGTAATTTGAACTAGAAGTTCAATAAGGATAACTCATTACAAATTAACTGTTAGATGTATTTATAAGCTTAATGAGAATAACTAAGTGTTATATACCATCTAAAATTTTAATTTGAATCAAAGTTCCAGTAGGACAATCAGTTAGAATAAATAATAGATTGATCGGTTCAAAAATAAAAATTCTTCTAGATGGTCATATAGTGGAGCCAGGTGCTCTAGAAGAGACCTAAAACATAACTAATAAGTAAAACTCTAGAAAATATTCAGGTACCTGAAACTAAATTTTAAAATAATGAAAATAAGATATCTCGATAAGTTATGTCAATTCGAAAAAATGTGGAATCAAATAATAAAAGTAGTTGACAATGATTTTGCATGCAATATTATTATTGAAATAATGAAATAAAAGAAGGATCTTAAATAAATCTATTATGAAATATAGATATGAAATAAATTGATTAAAATAAAAAGACACAACTCAAGTACAATTAAATTCATGGAGTTTTTGGACCAGTAGTCCAAATATCTAAATGTATAAAGCCAGTGATGGTGCAATTTAAGTAGTTTTGCAAAAGCAGAATAAAAATATGAAGTTTTTCGTTAAGTCCTGGCTTTGATTATAAAAAATATAATATTCTTTTGTAGTAGATGCAATAACTTTTAGATATACTATTAAATTGACAATTCATAAAAGATTTAACTTGCATTTAATAGTTATTGTTACAACATTTTATGAATCATTATATAGTAAAGTTTATATTAAAATCCTTGAAGGACTTAGGATGCTAAAAGCATATTAAAATTCTTGAGAAATTGTTCATTTATATGATTTGAAATAATTTGAACATATGTGGTAAATTTGACTTAGTGAATAGTAGTTGAAAGAGGATTATAAAATTATCCAAAATACCTATTTGTGTTTTATAAAAGAATAATGATTAAAGTTTGTTATGATTATTGTTGAATCTCTTGAAGAGATCAAAATATATTTCCCCCAAATTTCCCTCACTCATGACTTTTAAAAGAATAGTAATATAAATACTTATCAAATACATTCAAATAGTCATTTGAAAAAATAGTATTCAAGATTGAATACGTAGAATGTGAGAAAATATGTAATGTTTTCATGAGGGGGCGTAAATACACGTTGCACTATTTTTCCCTTAATTGAGGTTTTGTCCTATTGGGTTTTCCTGATAAGGTTTTTAATAAGGCAGCATATTATGTGTATTATAGATCGTGTACTCTTTTTCCTTCATTAGGTTTTTATCCCATAAGGTTTTTCCTAATAATGTAACGCCCCAAAATTTATGTTTTTGTTTTTGTGAATTTTTGACACACAAGTGTATATCTGCTTCAGTGGTTAAGTGTTCTGGGTATGTGTATGAGGTCCTAAGTTTAAGCCTTAGCTTGGGCAAATTTTGGTATTTTTCTGAATAAAGCCTTAACTTTGCTCAATAGGCTTATGTCTAATTTTTAATAAGATTATATCAGAATAGGCCTGTTGGTCTGGTGGTTAGGTGGAATGCTTGTTTGCATGAGGTCCTGAGTTCAATTCCTGGCTTTGGCTTTATTTTTGCACGATTATGGGGAGGAGTTTGAGTGGTGATAGAATTCTGAGTAGTGGGGATTTGGTGGAGAGAATTAAGGGGGGAAAAGATTAGGAGGGATATCAAAATATCCCATTTGGTTTCTTTTTTGCAAAATTTGGATTCACATCTCCCTCTCTGTCGAAATACCCATCCCCATTTCCCCTATTCTTTGTTCGTTATTTTCGTTGGGTTTCAAATTGCCTTCGGTTGTCTTGCGTTGTTATCATGCGTTTGGTAAGTGTGTTATTAACGTTTTGGTTTTGGGACTTTAGAATCTTTGTTTAATGAGTTTAGTCCGTGTTTAGGAGGAGGCTAAGAGGCTGAAAGTCATGTTCTTCGACTTGAATCGGGATTGAGTTCAGTTGTTAATGGTAAGCCCTTTTTTGTATTTATAGGATTCTTCATTTCAATTCAGTTTTACTGCGTATCAAGTGTTAACCTAGTATTTATCAGTCAATAATAGGTTCTAAAGTATTCGGGGTTATTTTAGCTTCAAATCGATACCAAGTGTGCACCAAAAAACACAAAAAACAAGAATCTACGAAAGCCAAAAAATGAAACTGTTGACGCCAAATGAGCGTGTGGTCGCCTGTGTGGTAAGCCGTGTGGCAATACACAGGCGTGTGATCGATGAGCCAGGCCGTGCGTGCAAGAAATGGGTGCATGACACAGACGTGTGACGGCAGGCGAGGCCGTGTGTGAGACACGGGATTTACCTATTGGGCCGTGTGGGATACACGGGCGTGTAGGCCCACACGGGTGAACCACACGAGCATGTGAAATTTTAGGCTAGGCCGTGTGATCTACACGGCTAAGGCCAACTTGGGCCGTGTGGGCCACACGGGCGTGTGTCCACGTGGGCAGACCACATGGGTGTGTGAGCCCAGTTTTCTGGAAAAGTTTATAAGATTGCACGAGTCGCCCAAGTCGACTGTAACCTGTCATAGGGTCGGTAAGCATTACTTAGACCCCTTATTAAGTATTTTAACTGTCTGATTTCTGTATCGTGCATGAAGTACGATATCTAAACTGAATGTATGATCTGATAAATTGCATATTAGCATGTCTTTTTTGTGTGTCGCATTGCATCGGCGTTGGGATGATGTTATATGGAGGAAGTATTCTGAAAGGCTTTTAAGTCGTTATATGGCAGCTCAACTGCAATTATCTGATTATGTGTCGCATTTCGGTATAGTTTGGTGTGTAGGGATGGGTGGGTCGATTTTATCCCCACATGGTGTGTAGGATTAGACGGAGATAGTGTGTAGAGACTAGTGGGTAGGATTCTAATATTCTGTCTGCATACTGTATCTAATGGGCTAAGGCCCTAACTAATTCTGTAAAAGGCTCCGGCCTCAGACTGTTTATTTATGACACCTGATGTGTATTCTGTATGTGTGATCTCTGTGGGGGTTACATACTGAGTTTGTGAAAACTCACCCTTTTCTGCTTAATCTGTGTAGGTAATCCTCAAACTTGACGGATCAGTACAGCGGAGGGCTCAACGGTGACCACCACTACCAAACTGCTTATTTATGGTTTTTGCGGTTACGTCGCTTACTTTTGTTGATATTTTATATACGATGGACTTTGGGACTGTTTGGTTTTAATTTGGGATTTTGAACTATTGATTATGGATTTATAAACTGCAACGCAATAAAATACAGTTTTCTTATAATTAAACTAAGGTTTTTCGTAAATGAAATGATTTTTCAAAAAAATTATTTGGGTTTTAAAAGCTTCCGCATAAAAGAAACGTTTTAAATCAAATCAATTAAAACATGGTTTCCTGAACTAAGTAAAAGTTAATAATTGGAACGATTTGAAGGTCAATACGTTTTCAAAACACTCTTATGTGACATCGCCAGATTCGGCCATAACGTTCAGGCCAGACTTGGGGTGTTACATTTAGTGGTATTAAAGTCAGGTTGTAAAACTCGGCTGTGGATTTGGGTTTTAACGATTGATTTTAAAGAAATGATTTGTAAATAATCTAGAATATTTTTGGAATAAGTATGTGGTACATTGAGTCTCCGGCGCCGACCCTATAAGTTTTCTACACCTTCGTTTAAAATTGTCTGAAAATATGACTAGAATATACTGAAACTACTTTAGGTAGTATATTACACTGAAAACACTCTAGGTAGTGTAAACCGAAAATTATGGTGAAACTACTACTCGCGATAACCGACTTTGAATATTCTGATGTTGTACTGCATAAAATATCTGTTAATAAATATTTGAACTGTAATTAATGCATAAAACTGCTAATATAGATAAAATCTAAAATTTACAATGAGCACACGTAGTACTTGTAGAGGGGATACTAGAGGCTGTGGTAGGGGTCGTAGAGGGGCTCGAGCTGAGTCCTTGGCATTTGATACTATTTCGAATCTAGATACTAGTGAAACGCTAGTGTTGCTTGCTACAGAAATTGGGTCAGGGACTCATGATCGTGCGGCTGGGGACGATGCACTGTCTCAAGCCATGCTATGGATTTTGGAGAGGGTCATTGGGCCCAACACTGGATCTGGGGGCCGAAAGTCGGTTACGGAACAACTCTGGTTCAATGGGGCTGAGTTATTCAGGGGTGTCGCTGGAGTCGCCCCTAATGTGACTGAGTATTGGATGGTAGCCACAAAGAGAATTATGGAAGACCTGGATTTTACTACTGAGCGAAAGCTTAAAGGGGCTGTTTTTCTGCTTCGCGACGAAGCATACCAGTGGTGGTTGATGGTTAAAGAGGGCACTCAGCCTGACTGATTAACCTGAGATTATTTTAAGATTACGTTCCAGGGTAAGTATGTAGGGGTCAGCTACATTGATACAAAGAGGCATAAGTTCCTTAATCTCACCCAGGGAGATTGTTCAGTAGCCAAGTATAAGGCCGAGTTCTTGAGGTTGAGCCGTTATGCATGAGGCATGGTGGCGACTGAGTGTGAGCACTATGTCTGGTTTGAGGATGGACTCATGGACAGTTTACGAGTTCTGATAGCTCCGCAGAAGGAGCGTGATTTCTCTGTTCTAGTTGAGAATGCGAAGATCACAGAGGAGGTTAAGTGCGCTGAGCCCCAAAACCGGGAGAAAGGAAAGAATAAGAGGGAATTAGAGCCCTCGAGTTCTACGATGAGCTTACTTTGGTATATGCTGCTCATCATCGTGAGGACCGAGATGCTCCGGACGTCATTACGGGTACGTTCTTAATTTTTAATGTACCTTATTTGGCATTGATAGATATAGGCTCTACCCATTCATATGTAGCTAGTACTGTGTATGAAACCTTGGGCATTTCGATTAAGAGTGCTTTTAGCGAGGTAACTGTTGTGAGTCCGCTGGGACAGTCTATCGGAGTGGGTAAACTGTTTAGAGGTATTCTGTTAGAGGTTTAGGGACAATATTTCTGATTGATTTAATGGAGCTTTCGTTTGGAGAGTTCGATCTGATTTTGGGAATGGATTGGCTGGTTAAACACCGAGTAAGTCCGAACTGTGCGACTAAGAGAGTTGTTCTGAGAACTGAGGAGGACGTTAAGGTAGTTGTAATTGGGGAACGTCGAGATTTTCTGACTAATATGATTTCTGCGTTGGTGGCGAAAAAGTTGGTCCGAAAAGGATGTGAGGCTTATCTGGCTTATGTAAGTGTTTCGAATTCTGAGAACTCTTCGGTTAAAGACATTAAAATAGTAAGGGATTTTCCAGATGTGTTTCCCGATGAGCTACCGGGGTTACCTCCGAGCTGTGAGGTGGAGTTTGGGATAGAGTTGTTTCCTGGTACAGCTCCGGTGTCTATTGCCCCTTATCGAATGGTATCAAAAGAGCTGACGGAACTTAAGGATCAGATTTAGGAGCTGTTAGACCGTGGGTTCATTCATCCTAGTGTGTCTCCGTGAGGAGCACCTGTTCTATTTTTAAGGAAGAAAGATGGGACGATGAGGATTTGCATCGATTATCGACAACTGAACAAGCTAACGATTAAGAATAAGTACTTACTTCTGAGGATAGACAACTTATTCAACCAGTTTAGAGAGGCTTCTGTGTTTTCTAACATTGATCTGCGTTCGAGATGTCATCAATTGAGAGTGGTGTTACTACGAATTTTGGGATTAATAAGGATGGGGTATTGTGTTTCCGCGGTCAAATTTGTGTACCGAATGATGAGGACTTGAGACAGTCGATTCTGAGGGAAGCGCATAATAGCCATTATGCTATGCATCCCAGCAAGAACAAGATGTACCGAGATCTGCGAGAGTTGTACTGGTGGCCAGGGTTGAAGTATGAAGTTACTGACTTCGTCGCTCACTGTTTGACTTGTCAGCAAGTTAAGGCTGAGGATCAGTTACCCTCGGAATTGCTGCAGCCAGTAAACATACCGTTATGGAAATGAGAGCGAGTAACGATGGACTTCGTTAGTGGGTTGCCTCTAACACCCACTAAGAAGGATTCTATCTGAGTCATCGTGGATCGATTGACCAAATCTGCTCACTTTATCCCAGTTATGACAGACTTCTCTCTACAGAAATTGGCTAAACTCTACATCTCTGAAATAGTGAGGCTATATGGGGTACTTGTCTCGATTATCTCTGATAGGGATCCTCATTTCACGATGCGGTTCTGGAAGAAGCTTCATGAGGCTCTGGGTTCGATGTTAGACTTCAGTACTGTTTTTCATCCTCAAACAGATGGTCAGTCGGAAAGGGTGATTCAAGTATTGGAGGATATGTTGAGGAGTTATGTGATAGACTTTCGAAGCAGTTATGAGGAGTACTTGCCATTAGCAAAGTTCGTTTACAATAATAGCTACCAGTCTTGTATACATATGACACCTTACGAGGCACTGTATGGTTATAAGTGCCGCACTCCCTTATGTTGGACTGAGTTGGGTGAGCGACGCATTCTGGGTCCAGAGATGGTTTTTAAGACTGAGGACAAAGTCTGTTTGATTCGAGATCAACTGAAAGTAGCTTCTGATAGGTAGAAGTGTTATGCGGATCTGAAACATCGAGAGATAGAATTTTCTGTGGGGGACTTAGTTTTTCTCAAAGTCTCACCATGGAAAAAGGTTCTGAGGTTCAGTCGCAAGGGCAAGCTAAGCCCTAGATTTTTTGGGCCGTACCGCATTCTGAAACGAGTGGGACCAGTCACTTATCAGTTAGAGCTACCTTTGGAGTTAGACCGCATCCATGATGTGTTTCACATCTCGATGTTGAGGCACTACCGTTTTGATCCCACACATATTGTTCCTGTAGAGGAGGTTGAGGTTTGACCAGATTTGACCTTCGAGAATGAGCTGGTTCAGATTCTAAATTGCGATGTTAAGGTTCTAAAGAAGAAATCCATTACTTTAGTAAAAGTGCTATGGCAGAATCATAGCAATAAGGAGGCTACATGGGAGCCTGATGATGCAATACGCCAGCAGTATCCTCATATTTTTTGATCAAGTAAATTTCGAGGTTAAAATTTTCTTTTAGGAGGTAGAGTTGTAACACCCCAAAATTTATGTTTTTTTGTGAATATATGACACACAAGTGTGTATCTGCTTCAGTGGTTAAGTGTTTTGGGTGTGTGTATGAGGTCCTAAGTTCAAGCCTTAGCTTGGGCAAATTTTGGTATTTTTCTGAATAAAGCCTTAACCTTGCTCAATATGCTTATGTTTAATTTTTGATAAGATTATATCAGAATGGGCCTGCTAGTCTGGTCGTTAGGTGGAGTGCTTGTCTGTATGAGTTCCTAAGTTTGATTCCTGGCTTTGGCTTTATTTTTGCACGATTATGCGGAGGAGTTTGAGTGGCGATAGAATTCTGAGTAGTGGGGATTTGGTGGAGAGAATTAAGGGGGGAAAAGATTAAGGGGGATATTAAAATATCGCATTTGGTTTCTTTTTTGCAAAATTCAGATTCCCATTTCCCTCTCTACCAAAATTTCCATCCCTATTTCCCCTATTCTTTGTTTGTTATTTTTGTTGGGTTTCAAATTACCTTCGGTTATCCTGCGTTGTTATCGCGCGTTTGGTAAGTGTGTTATTAACGTTGGGTTCTGGGATTGTAAAATCTTTATTTAATGAGTTTAGTCCGTGTTTAGGAGGAGGATGAGAGGCTGAAAGTCACGTTCTTCGACCTAAATCGAGATTGAGTTTGGTTGTTATCGGTAAACCATTTTTGCGTTTATAGGATTCTTCGTTTCAATTTAGTTTTACTGCGTATCAAGTGTTAACCTGGTATTTATTGGTCAATAATAGGTTATGGAATGCTCAGGATTGTCTTAGCTTCAAATTGATACCAGGTGTGTACTCGAAAACACAGAAAACGATAATTAGCGAAAGCCAAAAAATGAAACTATCAACACTACACGGCGTGTGGTCGCCCGTGTAGTAGACCGTGTGGCAGTACATAGGCATGTGATCGACGAGCTGGGTCGTGTGCGTAAAACACGAGCGCATGACACAACCATGTGACGGCAAGAGAGGCCGTATACTAGACACGGGCTCGACCTATTAGGCCGTGTGGGCCACACGGACGTGTAGGCCCACACGAGTGAACTACACGGGCGTGTGGAATTTTGGGCCAGGCTGTGTGATCCACATGGGCGTATGAGCCCACACGGGTAGACCACATGGGTGTGTGAGCCCATTTTTCTGGAAAACTCTATAAGGTTGCTTGGGTTGCCCAAGTCGACTGTGACCTGTCATATGGTCGGTAAGCATTACTTAGACCCCTCATTGAGTATTTTGACTGTCTAATTTCTATATCGAGCATGAATTGCGATATCTGAACTGAATGTATGATTCGATAAATTGCATATTAGCATGTCATTTTTGTATGTTGCATTGCATCGGGGTTGGGATGATGTTATATGGAGGAAGTATTCTGAAAGGTTTTTAAGTCGTTATCTAGCAGCTCAGCTGTAATTGTCTGATTATGTGTCACATTTGGTACAGTTTGGTGTGTAGGGATGGGTGGGTCGATTTTATCCCCACATAGTGTGTAGGGTTAGACGGAGATAGTGTGTAGAGGCTGGTGGGTAGGATTCTGATATTCTGTCTGCATACTGTATCTGATGGGCTAAGGCTCTAACTGATTCTGTAAAGGCTCTAATTGATTCTGTAAAGGGCTCCGGCCCCAGACTGTTTATTTATGACACCTGATGTGTATTCTATATGTGTGATCTCTGTGGGGGTTACACACTGAGTTTGCGAAAACTCACCATTTTCTGTTTAATTTGTGTAGGTAATCACCAGACTTGACGGATCGGTGCAGCGGAGGGTTCAACGGTGACTACCACTACAAAATTGCTTATTTACGATTTTTGCAGTTACGTCACTTATTTTTGTTGATATTTTATGTACGATGGACTTTAGGACTGTTTGGTTTTAATTTGAGATTTTGAACTGTTGATTATGGATTTATAAACTACAACGCAACAAAATACAGTTTTCCTATAATTAAACTAAGGTTTTTCATAAATGAAACGATTTTTCAAAAAAAAATATTTGGGTTTCAAAAGCTTCCGCATAAAAGAAGCATTTTAAATCAAATCAATTAGAACACGGTTTCCTGAACTAAGTAAAAGTTAATAATTGGAACGATTTGAAGGTCAATGCGTTTTCAAAACACTCTCATGTGACATCGCCAGATTCGGCCATAACGTCCAGGCCGGGTTTGGGGTGTTACAAATAAGGTTTTAACGAGGCACACTATCTATCAATGGACAGCCAAGGGGGAGTGTTATGAATATCTTATTAAGTGGACGTCCATCATGATCAAGATAAAGTTTTGGTATACTTTAAATTTTAATAGTTATTAGAATTAAATATCTACTTCTTTTATACTTCTTATGCCTATAACTAGAGATTCTGATGAAGCATCGTAACCATCCCTTTTGATCAATAAAGTACATCTTCTATTACTTTCATATTTTCTTTGTTTTTTATTCTCTCTATTTTTCTTTATTTTATAACATTTATAAAATTTTAATATTTTAAATATATTTTTATTAATTTGATAATTTTTTTTTATAATTTTTAAGTTTATATCAAATTTTAAAAAAAAATATTTTTATAGTTTTCTATTCTTTTTAATAAATTTTTAATATTTTATGAGAAAATATTAAATCAAACGAGAAGCTGTCATATATCACAATCTAATTAGTTTATCAATTTATTTTTACGGTTAACATAATTAATGACGAAAACAATTAAATAAAGAGCCCAATTAGTTATTTTAATTAACTACAAAAATTTAATTGGACAAGAATTTAATACAGGAAATTAATTTATTTTTTCACATTTTCTTAAGATTTGAGATCTTATACACAAGAAATTTAAAAAAAAAAAAATCACCATGGGTATTTCAAATAATAATTCTGCATGCAATATGAAATTGAAATGGCAAATTCATAACTATTTGTCAAAGTTGGTGGGCAAATAAATAAGAAAGCAGCCCATTATTTTGGCTGGTTCTGTATAATTCATTGTATCTTTTTAACTTTTTCAGTTTTTCTTGATACATTATGTTATATCTTTGCTTTACTATTTCTAACTTTTGTTATGTTACAAATTTGGCCATATCTACAACCATCAAACATTTTACTTTCTCATTCATCTTGCAAAAGAAGAGGTTTGTTAAATGTTGGACCAAAACAAAATAGTATTTGCTTTTGGCAATTTGACACTTGAAAACTCAAATCCTACCAACTACTTTTAATTATTCTAATAATTCAAAACTCACTTATTTGAATTTGGGCATATCTTCATCATAGCAAATTTGTTTTAAGTCTGGGGAGGAGGGCTGCCTAATCAATTTATGCATATCAAAACCCTGTCGATTCAGATTATTTCATCTACTGACTATAAATCCTTATGCATACCTAAAGATCTTGAGAAAACGAGCGCGGCCAAGCCATTAGCAAGTAGCAACCTTACTCCCTTCTCTGTAAACAACCATCAATTCTTTTATCTATGTATTTAACTTCTTTCATAAAAATTATATTTGGCTTCAATTAAAATTAATTATTTTATATTTATATTTAATTTAGTTACATATTAATTTCAAGATAATTTATGTAAAATTAATTACTTACTATTATTTAAAAGATTTTAATGAAAATGAAAATTAATAAAATGTAAATGTAAAATCAATAAAGGAAGAAAGTAACAAAAAAAATAATTAATTAAATAAATAAATTCATATCAAAGTTAATGGTTTTGATTTAATCGCAAGGTTACTATCGTGAGATTTTTAAGATAACATATTTGAATCTTACTATGTGTAAATCATACGGGTGTTTTCTGTCTATATTTATTTTAAGTTTTGTCCTACCATGTGTGGACCCTGTATATTTTTATTTAAGTTAAGTCTAGAGATATTCTGGTTATTAAAATAAATATTTTTTATAATGATTAATTCTAGCTATAATTACTATTCACATACGTGAATTTAGGGGAGCTAGCAGGCTCCACCCCTTAAATTTAGTAAAAAAAAAAAAACTTTTAAGCCCCTTTAAGTTTGAAAAAAAAATTGTTTTGATATTATAAGTAGTGTTTGAAAAAATACAAATTTGTGTTTTGCCCCCAATTTTTTTTTCTAAATTTGATTTGTTTGATAAATTTTATAATTTTTTTATGATAAATTTATTAACATTTTTAGTATTTAAAAATTAATCTGGTAAAAAATAAAATTTTAATAATTGCAATATTGGAGTATAAATTATATCTAAATATTAATTAAGTAAAAATAAACTTAAATAAGTATAATATTTAAAACAAATTGAGCATTTAACTTATTTTGTTTTTCTTAAATTTTAGTAATCAAGATCATCCTGAATTTATTTAAATCATAATAATATGTAAGATTAATTTTAAAAACATGATATTTGATATTAAAATAAATTTGAATAAATAATAATTTGAAATTATTTATAAAATATATATATTACAATAGTAGATGGTGTGATATTCTATTTTTATATATAGTTTCTAAATTAATTATTAATTATTTAATATATATTGTTAATTAAATTTAAATATTGTGATCACTAAATAATTTATTGTGGTATTATTTATATTTTTAAATATCTATTTCAATTTTAATAGTGTATTTAATTTGTAAAAATAGAGATAAATTTAAAAAGACTTTTTTAAACGGTTTTACAATTTACAATGATTTATTATATAAGAATGTAACTTGCAAACCATTAAAATTTTATAAAAAGCAGAGGGGTTTATGTTGCAATTTTTCCTCCACAAAATGCTTTCTTTCTTTCTTTGGCAAATGTCAAATTTTTATAGAGTGAACATATTAGAAACTTAATAACATTGTAATATAATATATATTATTAGAATATAATGTAATATATAAATTATTTTAATAATAGCCAAAATATTTTTATAACCAATTATATTTTTATTGTTTTTTTATTAAAATTTATTGACTCTAAAACAAAAAATAAACAAGGTAATAATTAATTAAAGGTAAAGGTATAAATTTATTTAAAATTTATTTAATAAATAAACCTTAGGCGATTAGTGGATTTTTCGTTAAACAAACTCGTAAGATTTAAATATTTTTTATTAATAATAATTCAATTATGATGAAAGATATATATCTACGTGACAGTAATTCAGTAAAAGTTTAAAAAAAAAAAACTTTTATATTATTATTAGGAATTGAATTTTATTTAAATTTGAACGAAAATTTTGTTATATTGTTTATAGGGATAATTTTTATTTTTATTTTAGCATTGGACAAATACGATTATTTTTGTTCATTTGAAAATGAAATTAGTTTTTTTTTTTCACAATTCAAATTTTGTGGGTTTTGATATTATAATAATTTATTTATTTTTTTATAACATTATTTTATTTAATGAATCATTGCATATTACTGTAATAGATAAGAAATACAAATTAACTATAAAAGATTTAGCTTCATTGTGACACGAAATATTATGTCATATCTCGAAAAGGAGATTTGAAATACTTGCATGTGATAGTATTTTCAATCCCTTTATTTTTTCGATTTTGATGAGTATATGAACTCACATACATATACTAACAATACTTACATTTTAGTAAAATCAGAATAATTACATGTTATTTAGTATCATAAAATGTTAGTCTAAATTATAAGTGATTTAATACTATTAAAGTTAATCAGGGTTTAATTATTAAATAAAATATGAGTAATATATGTGTAAATACTCAATTAACTAATTTTTCTAGCATTCCGTTTTTAGAAAAGAAAGAATAAGAAAGAATTATCTCTCTTTAAAAACGTATGCGTTGATTTAAAATATAAAAACCACAAGTTCCGTATTGAAAAATCCAAGCATTCTTTCGTATATTTATAGTTTGCACTCAATACATTGCATTCAGGACCAAATAATGAAATATACATCATTGAAAATAATTAAGACTAATATCAAAATCATACATGAATTTTGATTTGCTGTAATTATACATATGAACCTTTTGATTTTGGTTCAAATATATACATGAAACTTTAATTTTGATTCAATTATACATATTTAAAGAAATAAATACATAAATTTATTTTTATATTAGATAAAAAAATATTATTTACGTATGTAATATATAAACATAAAATAATGCTATATAAATAATTGTGTTAATAATCAATGAGAATTAGATCAAATAAAAAATTTCATATATAAAACTATACAAAATTAAAACTTTTGTATAAAATTACACATTAAACCAAAATAAATGTGTAGTTTTAAAATCTATTCCAAAATAATTGGGACTAAAAAACAATGGAATTGTGAGATTAAGCATAAAATTAAAATATTTTGGTTCATTTTGTATTCTTGAAGCTATGTGACCTAACTTTCATAATCTTAAGCAACTATGACATGGTATGTTTGTTGATATATCTTAATTATGACATATTTGCATACTAGCAAATTTATTATTTATGCATAACATTCTTTTGGTTGAATCAAAATTAGTTTTTAATTATCAAATTCATCCTTTGAAGGAGTCAATTGTTAGATGGAATTAGAGAGTTTAGAATTTTTCTTATTTTTTATAATAAAATATAAAAGGCATTAATTACGAGTTAATAATAAGATTAGAGTTGGATAGTAGAAAGTGTCTGTCCATCCGTATTTAATCATCAACCAAAGGAGGGGCAACATGAAAAATTTTCACGCTAATCGGAAAACCTTTCATCAGATCAGCTAAAGTGTTCACAGCAAAATTCACCTCTCTAGGTACTTGCTTAATGAGCACTCTCCACTCGTAATTGCACAATTCTTGGCTTTGCAAAATCAAATATCTGTTTGAATGTCCTTTAAAATCTCTATAAACGTCTTAGATAACTAGAGCACAATCTATCTCAATAATAACATTTACCCATTCAACCTTCCAAACTAATTGGAGTCCATCATAAATAATCTAGAACTCAACTTATAACATATTACATATATAATTGAAGTACACATATATGAAAGAAAAATAAATAACTAATTATAGAAGGTTGTATTTGGAGGGAAAGAATAAGAGCAATGATAGCTAAACAACAAATAAATCAGTGGTCCTCCATATGTTTTTATGAAATTTTGATATAATTTAGTTATAATTAATTATATATATTTTTTAAAAAGTTACACTTAAATATAAGGAAATACATTTTTTATCTCCCTAAAAATAATAATTTAATTTAAAATCTTTTAACACAAACTTCTTTAATTTCAGTCAAATTGTTTGAATCTGCATAAAATAATTAATCGAAGGTGAAAATAATGGGTAAGAATTTAGGGGAATTCTTATTTTAAGAAAAAAAAAACCCCCACTAAAGGAAGAAGAGAGATAAAACCACTATCCTTTTATTTTTAATTTTTTGGTAATTTGTTTATTATTATTTTAAATGGGTCCCTAATACCATGCACTTTGCAAAGTCTTGTGCTGTATTATTCAAACTAAAGATCCCTCTTGCAAACCGAAAATGGTAGAAAACCAAAAAGCAAAATCAATATGGTGGGGCCATTTCTTTTTAAATCTTAATGACTTAAAAGGTATGATATATTCAATGATCCTCAACTATCCTTTTGGAGAAGAAAAAATCTAAATCCAAATAAGCAAAGATTAGGGTTTGCTTACTAAACCCTCTAACCAAACACCCCTTTTTGCCTTTTGTCATCAAAGGGGTAAAAAGAAGAAAAAAGTCTCCATGATAGGGATAGAAATGGAGCTTTCTCTCTTTCTTTTTTGTTTTCTTTCTCTCTTTTTAAGGGTGACAGAGATAGATGACACCAATTTGAGTATAATTTCTTCTCTCTCTTTTTACTTGCATATACATCTCTATATTTATTGATATATTCCCATTAGCATAGGCACCAAACATTATATAAAACAAACACCTTTTATTTGCCCTTAATACCCCATTAGCATAGGTGGTTGAAGAACTTTTTGATGGTGGGGTGGTGAGGTATTATGCAAACCAATACCCAAAGGGTTAGAAAAAAAGCTCAAACATTTTGTTTTGTTCTTTGATCCTCTTTCAAGGTATCAAAAGAACTCAAAATATTGTCAATCTTTATTGAATGTATATATATTTCACCTGGGGGTGCCATAATAGTTAGCAAATTAGTCATTGCTTAATATACACATGTATGTATGTATATGTATATATATCTTCTTTATTGAAATGTCAGCAAGTCTTGACTCTTTCTTGAAACAATATCACAAGATAACTTAAAAAAGACTTGGTTTGGTTTGACAATTGCTACACACCCCCCTTTTGGCCCTTTCAATTACTGTTGGATGCCTTTTTTTTTTTCTACATGTCTTTGACTTTTATAACCTTGAGCCCTGTCAAGTGCACATGCATCCCATGGTTTCCAAATAAATTTATAGGAAAAAAAGAGTATAAAATAGACAAATTTTAGAACATTTTGGGTGCTTTTTCTGCATAGTATATAGAAGCCTTTTTCACTGACAATAAACTATGGTTAGGCAGTGATATGTTTCAAGCTTTCAAACTATAATATGCAAATGCACTCAACTACTTAACCACATTATTCATTATCATTCAGTCGTATTTAGTTTGACAATTTTGGGTTTCCAGTCTTGTGTCATTTTCAGTTTTATTTTTTTATCAATGACCAGACGAGTTTTAGTGCCTAAGCAATAAGTAAACACACATTTCGAATTTAAGGAGTTTCGAATTTTTGAATTTGAATATTATCCAAGATTTTTTGTGAATTAAATTATCTCGCGTTTAAATATAATTTTATAAAAATTAATTTTTAGATTCAATTTCCTTGTTCATGTCTAGTGACGGAGCCATTAAGAGACTCAGGGGCCATGGCTCCCTTAAAATAGTAAAATTTTAATTTAGGCATTTTATAATTTATAAAATTTTAAATTAGTAATGGTAAAATTATAGTTTGTCCAAAAAATGATAAAAATTTAATTTAACTTTTTAAAAATTATAAAGATATAGACTATTAAAATGATAAAATTATATTTTTATTATCATAAAAATATAAATTTAATTTTGGTCCCCAAAAAAAATTTTCTGACTCCACCACTGTTCA
Source organism: Gossypium longicalyx (assembly GCA_025698465.1). Classification (NCBI taxonomy): domain Eukaryota; kingdom Viridiplantae; phylum Streptophyta; class Magnoliopsida; order Malvales; family Malvaceae; genus Gossypium; species Gossypium longicalyx. The sequence continues at coordinate 87,508,860 of CM046995.1, forward strand.
TGTCTATTACATTAGTAAAAAAAAGATGACAAAGAGTTCATCTTGTGGCGAGAAAACCACATCATTAATAAAAACACCTTGTCAGACACTCCTCTCAAGTCTCGTTGAACTTATCTAATGGCTTCATAAAAAAATAGAAAACTCTCCGATCACATCTGAATACATGTACAAAAAACTTACTATGACTCAATTATATATTCTTCTCCATCACATACTTAAGTAATTCACATTATAAGAACTCTTTCCATTCATCAGATCACTCCAGTGCACCATTTTATATCCAACATTCCACAAAATTGATCAAAGAATTTTCCATTTCTCTTACAAATCACTTGATTTCTGTGTGAGCTGTTTTCAACCCCATCAACAAATCTTGTTCAAAAAATTTTGTTCCCTAAATTTAAGTGATCTTTGATAAGAGAGTGAAAGTTGGTTTCATCTAAATTTGGATGCAAATATTTTGTTCATAATTGGCTTGAGACCTAAAAGATATGGAAGCTGAAAACAGGAATTAACTTGTACCTTACAACAAGGAAGAACTTAAAGGGGAGACCGGGGAAAAAAACCAACCATCACCCTATGAATAAACTGAAGCAAGTTTAAGGAAACTTTTAATAAATTTGTAAACTACAACAAACTTGAATGTGAAATTTCATTTGTCCCACTACTAAAATCATTTCAATTGGTTTCCCACTGACACTAAAAGGTTTGATATATGAAATACCATCAAAATGTTGAAGCCAGTACAAGGGGAAGCTGAGCCTTTGGGCAATGTCGCTATGCAAGCAATATGACCTCACAAAAGGCTTATTTCATTTATAAAACCCTTTGAAGGAAACTTATTATATTCATTGATATTGAGGTAGGTGACCATTTGGGTATTGATTGAAATTAAAACATTACCTACATTACTATCCTTTGAGAGACATGACATTTTCTCAAGTCACATCTTGTGGTTTTTTTTTTTTTAATCATTGAATCAGTGTTTTATTTTTTTTTTCCAAAACATGATTAACCCTTTCTGACTTAGTTTTCATTTAAAGGATGATTTGATTTATTTTTTTCTTGTTATTATGAAAAAAAAGAAGAAGAAGAAGCATTTGCTAAGGTTCTAAACCTAAAAGGAAATAACTAGGCCTTTAGTTAAATGGTGCAATTATAATTTTAGTTTCTTAAGAATGTTAATAATTAAATATAGTTTTTTTAACCTCACTTTTAAATAAAAAATTTACATTTTTTAACTTTTCTCAAAAATAAAAAATTTAATCAATAGATTTAAAATTTTAAATCTAAAAATCCAAAGACAAATTCAAAATGATAGGGTTATTTCTTCTTCTTTTTTTTTTCTTTTAAAATCCTAAAGACTTAAAAAGATGGTTAAAATATATCTATAGTTTTTTACTTTTTAAAAATTAGGAATTTATTTCTGTATTTATATTTCTAGAAATTTAGTCCTTTTACCTTTTCGATTTTAAAATTTAAGTTCAACTGTTAAATTATTTTTATTAAATTTGTTGCTATAACATTTTAAAATAAAATAAAAAACTACTCACTTGATAGCTATGTAATAAAAAAAATTAACAGTTAGACTTAAATTTTAAAATATAAATAGTAAACGAACTAAATTTCTAAAAATACAAATACAAGGGCTAAATTCCTAATTTTTAAAAAGTACAAAGATTATAGGTATAATTTAACCTAAAAAGATATGATATATTAATCAACCTCAAGTATCCCTTTGAAAAAGAAAAAATCTAAATAGAAAAAATCTAAATCCAAAATAAGTACATATCAAGTTTTCAAAAATATAACTTTCTAAACCTTATAACCAAACACCCACTTTTGCCTTTAGTCAAAGGAGAAAAAAAACTCCTCTGATAGGGATAGAAATGGAGCTTTCTTTCTTTCTTTTTTGTTTCTTTTATCTTTTCCTTTCTCTTTTTTATTTTCATATGCATTTATATATATATATATATATATATATTGATATATTGATATATTCCCATTAGCATTGAAAGATAAATCATTGAAAATAATTGTTGAAAATAATTGAGGTTGTTATATTCACATCTGCATGAGGACATGTGGTAGACTAAAATGACACCTAAACAATAAGCCAATTGCTAATAAATAAGAAGGTCCTCTTTAAGCTTCCCACTCAGAATGACCATCCGGACAAGCATGAACCATCTTACATCTGAGTACCTGAGCTTTCATCAGGAACATGAAATTGTTGGTTACCAAACACTACATAGGCTTAACGGTCTATACCATCAAGCCAGAATAAATGACAAGACATGTTCCATTATCGACATCCTTGTCCCATTGAAGACACCTACCCTACGCGTTCTATAATGATGGCTAGATGGCAAGTTCAACACATTAACATCATTTTACATGGGACCTTCGCTTATAAATACCTCTAGGAACATTGAAGAAATGATCGACTCTCTAAGATACCAAGCTTATATTCTGCTAACTTACCTTTAGCTCTTAGCCTTTATACTCTCCTCATTTTCACTATTTATAATCTTCAACTCTCTGTCCCAACTGGGTGAATCGACCTTCATAACTACCACCATTCTCTCTTTTGTACTTTCTCATTATTGTATCACTGTGTCAACAATTGGTACGATAAGTGTGGACAGCATGGCTTTACAATCCCAAAATGGCACCATCATTGACCCAGCCAACCAAATCAGTGACTTAGCTTACTAAATCAATTTATCCACTCCATCTAGCACTCTCATTCCACCTATTTTAGGAGTTTCTGTTGGCCTAAACTCCACTCAAATTTCTTATTTTTCTCTCAGCTCTACAGGAACCCTTTTGCAGTACGCGAATGTCCTCCTCCTTACCCTAGAACAACTGGTAAAAGCTTTGAAAGATCCTCAGGTCTCCAACCCAGTTGCTCCCTCTACACCAACAACTGTTACTTGTCAAATAACTCCAATTCCACCAGTTATCATAGAGCATCAACAAATCGCGTGACGCATCCATCCCTAGGCCTTTTGATTAGATAACCTAATGTTTTCAATAGGTTATAACCTGCCTCACAACCACACCATCTCCACCAACTATGAATCATATTCTACTAGATTAAGATTCTCACGTACAAGCCTCAGATCCTCAACCCCATGGCTCTAAAACTCAAAAGAAGCTATAACATTTGGAAGAGTAGTTCTCACAGCAAGAGCGTAGTTTTAAAGAATAGCAGCGTGTCCTTGAGTAAAAGAATGCCTAGAATTACTAGCTTATTGTTGTGTTAAGGGTTGCACAAAAAATCCCAAGACAGGAAAACTCGGAACGTCAGGAAGAGGAAGCTTAGTTCGCACTTCGATGGGACAATAGGTGTAATAATTTAGAATATATTTGTAGGAATATGTCAACCTTCCAGCAATATCCCAACATTCCTAGGGTAATAACAATATCTCCGTGGAAGAACAACTTAGAACCTTCAGAGCAAAATTAATGCAAGAAGTAAAAAAGGTAAAAATAGATGAATCTATTTGAAACTACTTTAATGAGCCATTGGCACTCAAGGTTCTAAATAACCACATCTCAACATCCTTCAGGTTTCCAAATTTTGTGTATAACAAGTTAGGTGATCCGGAAGACCATTTGGGTCGGTATAACAATCACATTAATATACTATGAGCATTTGATAGAGTTCAGTGTAGGGCTTTTCTATGACCCTTCCGTAGGCAGCTCGACGGTGGTACCTGTTGTTGCCCTAATGGTCCATTCACTCTTTTGAGCAACTGTCCAAACAGTTCATAAGTCATTTTCTGGCCAACACAACACTCTAGCAATCCCCAACTTATTTGATGACTATCCACTAATGAGCAAACAAATCTCTTCATAATTATGTGCAACATTTTAATGCTTCCACTATGGTCATAAAATGGGTTATAGATGAATGGGTCATTCAAGCCTTCATTATTGGAACCACCCACCAGCATATGAGGTACATCATCATCTAGAATACATCGAGCAAGCTCTCCCATCTCTATGATATGGTGCATAAGTTTTCAAAAAGGGATGAGGTTGAGAACGTTTGTGTCCATACCTCTACCTTAGTATCTCGTCAAACCAACCTCTTGCGATGATTGCATCCCAAGAAATTTCAAGGCTAGCTTAGTATCTCGTCAGACCAACCATGCTAGAGAAACCAAAAGTTTTTTTATTTTCATTCGAGGAATTTGCAGAACCTTTCGCTTTGTTTCGGGTTGCCTAAAGGGATGACAATTTTTGGGCCACTTGTTCACATGCCAAATTCATAGTTATCATAGGATCCATAAAACTTGCACAAGTATCAAGCATTAATTAATGAAAAATAGGGTAAAACAAGGCTTTTAAACTTGAGAAATTTATCTAGTTTTGTAGCAATATTGGAAGAAATTACAATAATAAGAAGCGAAGGGAAGCCCACTTCAACGGAAGGGTTCCCGTTCAAAAAAGCAGCAACCTGAATAGGAGAGTCACCTATAACAAGATTTACAGTCAAGCCAGAGGTTATGGTAAACGAAAGGATAAATGTGTTATCATTCGTATCATCTTGAGGATCAACCTCAACAGGTGCCTTGAAATGAGCTCATTTCCTTTTCTTGCTAGCTTGTTTCATTGGAGTTGGAAGGGGTGTGTACACTCCCCTCAACATACTCTTCAGCATGGAATTAACCTTTTGTTGAACAATCTCATCATTCTTATTTGACCCTACATAGACAATAGATGTCAGAAATAAGTTAGTAACCTAATGAGGACCAAAAATGAGAAGATTTCTTACGATATTTTCTTTTTGTAACACCCCAAACTTGACCTAGATGAAAACAGTTACGTTAAATAATTTCGGTACAGACAACTCATATTCGTTTATATCCATTGTCGAAAACGTTAATTAATTAATTAATTTGCCAAAATGAAAATTTGCGGCGGATGTTATAGTAAATGTTATTTTCTTAAAATCCCATTCGTAAGTTTAGAAAATCTTTGTTTTAGTAAAAATCGTATTTTTAGCTAGTCGTCCCAATAAAATATTAAACGAAAAATCCAAATCCCCAAAATTTAAATCAACAGTCCGGAGAGTCCAATTAATACAAAACTTTCAGAAATAACCCTTAAATAACAAAACCTTTAATTAAAATCAGTTCATAGACTAATGGTCACTGCAAGACTCCGTTGTACCGATCTGCCTAAGTCTGTGGATTACCTGTACAGAACAGACAAACAGAAGTAAGTTTACAAAAACTTAGTGTATAACCCAACAAAAATAGACATGCAAAATATACAGTAAGCTCATATACAGTCAGATGCAGATTCAGACTTATGTCTATTTCGAATCTGATGCTGAAAAGCAGATATGCGAATATACTGTAATGAGTCTGATGAGACTTACCCTCATCTTCTACATACCATATTCGTCCATCCCATCATACCATGTGGGGTTAAAAACACCCACCCATCCCTACACACCATATAGTGTCGATGCGACACATATCAAATAATGTGCAGCCAAGTTGCCAGATGATAGGCGATGATCGCCATACAAAACATTTCCTTCTCATATGCAAATCCCACCCTAAAACAGATACAAAAAACAGATACATAACAGATTTGACTTGCTCAACATGCTTATATATAGGTAACATGCATACGTTTAGTATCCTACTCAGATCAATCTATCAAGATATCATAACATACAAAATAGGGTTTGTTTAGCCCTTACCAACCTTACAGTAGCCCACAGTTGATCGAAACGACCCGTGCAACCCTAGAAAAAATTTTAAAATTTTGGGCCCACATGCCCGTGTGGGCCCAGACGCCCAGATTGGCATTGCCTGATGGCCCACATGGCCTGGCCCAATACCCACACGCTCATGTGGCATGCAAGTATAGGCCCACACACCTGTGTGGCCTATACACCCAACTTGGCCTAGCCCGTGTGGCCCACACGACGACACCCACATCACCACACGACCGTGTCTTGCGCATGGCCATGCCTTCATCGACCACACAGTCGTGTCTCACACGTGGCCAACTATACACCCGTGTGGCGTCAACAGAACAGTTTTTCGACTTTTGCTGAAGCTTGATTCTCTGCATAAGGTGTACACACCTAGTTTATTTTTGCCACTAAATTACTCTCGAGACCACCAGCACCTAAAACAGATAGCCCAACACCTTTTAGTAACCAAATACGAGTTTAACACGATTTACGCAATTAGGCAAAACTGACTTACCGCTTACAAAAACAAGCACAACTTCTAATCAAGCTGTTGAAGTAGGATTTTCCACTTCATGGCTTTCTTCTAATCACATCATTCATCACTTAGCCACCAAAGATTAACATGCTAAACCCAAACCAATAGTTTAAGGACTAAAAATCCTTTACCAGCTGAATAGAGAACCAAGAACACAACAGCGATGATTAAAAGTAAATAGAGATAAGAGGAAAGCCACGAAAAACAAAGGAGGAACAAAGAAAAGGAAATGGGAAAAAGAAATGTCAGAATTTCATAAAGAAGAAAGAGAGAAAAATAAAATAAAATAAAATAATTTAGATAACATCTAACTCTATACTAACCACATAATCCCAACTTCCTCAAATCCCAACACTACCAAAACACTAACACACAACTAAGCAAAAACTTAACACCCACGCTAACGCAAGGATTCGAACACAAGACCTCCAACACACCAACTCCCTTACCACTTGAACCAGTAGGCTCATTATAATATGAATTAACAGACAGTTTTACATGAGCCCACTGAACAAGGATAGGGTTTGGATCTAAAAATAACAAAATTGGCAAATGTGAGATTTGAACCCAAGACCTCTCAGACATACCCAGAACATTTAACTACTAAAGCAAATAGATATTTGTGTAAGATATTTACAGAAACAGAAATAAATTATTTAAGGCGTTACACTTTTCTTCAATTGAGCAAGAGGGGAAACGAAGTTTGTCTCTTTTAGAAACTTCTCAATCCATTCTAGAATGATCCATAAGGACCTCTACATGGGGGTAAGTAAGGTAAGGGATGCACTACTGCTGATCTAGGTGCAAGCCATTTTCGGTTAGGGTGAGCCCTATATTCACCAAGTGGTTCTAGAGCTCTAAAATCCTTATTGCTAACATCTTGGCTATAGTAGAATCGTAATCGAATGGGTACGATTCAACTTGAGGTTTTCAACGCTCTTCTGGATCAAACCCCTTCATAAGATCTATTTCACTATACCCACAACCTCTCCGTAAAAAAAAAGGTAATACTTGAAAACCTTTTGAAAAGAGATATTTCGAGGAACAACAAGCAAACCCTCTCGAGTAATGATCTTAAATTATTTTTTTTACCTCAAAATCTTCAGCTATAGAGGGCTTGAGGTTGTAAATGTCTCGGAGAGTAATAAACACTTGGTAGGAAAATCAAAGTTATCCCCGAATATTTAGTGTAAAGCAATATACTTGCAGCGGTCAATCCCTAGGTTGCTTATCTTCCCAAACAATATATGTTTGACTTAGGGATTCCCCTGCCTACAGTAGAACCATAGCAGCCTCAATTACTTCTTTTGATTCCCTTCGGATAGCTAGTACAAATTTGGAAAGACTTTGAGCTTTAGTTTCATCTTCCTCTCTTAAAAAAGATGATAAAACTAGTTAATAACTATTAAGAAGTTCTGGATAGTTATTAAGGAGCTATCTTGTAGAAGTTTAAAACCTCTCATACAAAAGGATGCAACAGAAGGGTAAAACCCCTTTTCTAAAGCATACAAAGGAAGAAAGAAGCATGAATGGTTCTAGTAAGTCTCATTTAAGCCATATTCCTCTTCCACTCGATATATTTCATATATAGTCATCTAGTGGCAGAGCCTCCGGGCTTGCAATAACACCATATATTCCATCGACATGGTAGTGTATGCAAAAAGACTAACAATATAAACATTGTCCTGACAGACACAACTGTATTTGATTGATTGAAAGCCTTATCTTGCAACCTCCCACATCGTATGTGAAGGATTCTCTTCCTTACCACCATCAACACCCTTGAAGAACCTGCTTCACCCCCACGGTTTCTAATCACTAGAGATTCAGAAACCTTCAATAAACTAGACTGAGTTTCAGTAAAAGACATTATGAAAAAGGTAAACAGTAAAATAAAAGCCAAGAAAAGAAAATTTCTTACCCTAAAAATAAACTTAAAGAAAGATAAAGAAAAAAACCAACATGAGATCAAGAGAACTCAAGTGATGATCATTTTATGATTCACTAAACTAGACCACGATTACGACTAAGGCAAGCGCACCTATCGAATGGTAGTATAGTTATGGTGAGTCCAGAATATCGTATCCACAAGGACTAAAAGTACTAGTATTAACTATCTTTCTATTATTTAGCCTAAAACATAAGGGATTTGTTTTAATCTAAAATTAATTAACTACTTAACTACTGAACCTGACAGAGAACGAATTGAGAAAATTACTTGAAGAAAACTTATAAAGAGGACAATACCCTGGAAAGAATCCACCTATACTTCACTTATTATTCTAACTCTGAATCAAATGATTTATTCACTTGTCTTGATCCGTAGAAATCCCTAAATTATGTTAATATCTATTTTGAGACTAAAAACAAATAACTCTAGGTTGATTAATTGAAATATCTTTCTAATTAAAACCCCTATTGTCGCATTAACTCGATCTATAGATTCCCTTATTAGATTGACTCTAATCCGATAGATTTATGTCACCCTATTTTTAGGGTTGCATGCAACTCCGCTTAATTATGGTAGATCTACTCTTAAACATGGACTTTTGCTCCACTTAAAAAGCACATCAACTTGAATTAATATCCTGAAAATATTAGATCAAGAAATTAGAGCACATAATTAAGAACAAGAACAAGTATTTATCATTAAATTCTAAAATTTAAATAATAAGATTCGTCATAGATTACATCCCCTTAGGTATTTAGGGAGTTTAGTTCATACTAATGGGGGAAAACATCTCAAAAATAGAAAAACCACAAAACATAAAGAAAACCCAAAGACTTTAGAAGAAATTGAAGGGAATCTTCAGTCTTGAAGGAGATCCTGATTCCGAGATGACTCCGATGGCGTCTCTTCGAGTATTTTCTGCTATTTGCTCTGTGTGTCCCCCTTAGGTCCTCTTCTAGTATGTATTTATAAACCCTAAAAATTGATTTTTTTTTCGCGTGTTTGGGAAACAAGGAGTGATATCGACACGGGCTACCACATGGGAGTGTGACCAGCCCGTGTAGCTTACACGGGTGTGTGCTCTGCCCTTGTGGAAGTAGTCTTGGCCTTGTGGATATTTAAATCAGCCCGTTTTGTCTATTTTTGGCCCGTTTTCTGCTCCTTTTGTTCCCCTATGCTCTCCTGAGTATAAAACATGAAATTAAAGGTTTAGGAGCATCTAATTCACTAAATTATGTGATAAATCATCCAAAAATATGCTAAGTATGGGATTAAAATATGTTACTTTTATGGTTTATCAAATATCTCCACACTTAAGCGTTTGCTTGTCCTCAAGCAAAATCTTCAACTCTCAATTAAAATTAAACTCTCTCAATTCATAATTCTCGTCAATAATGTTTTATCATAATTTCACAAATAATCATACATTGATAATTCAACTAAAAGAGCACTAAATGCACAAGCAATCAAAGTCTAGCATTTTTAAAGCATGAAAACATAGGTATTTTCCCTTATCTAAATAATTACCTTTAATTAAAAAATGAACAATAATTGACATCCTTATTAAAGATTCACTCAAATCACTCAAAGTGTTTAAGGTTCAAAAATTAAGCACTCAAAAGTCAAACATGAAAAGTTATTACCATAAGCTTGCATGAAAATCAAATCTCCACCACTATAAAATGATATGATACACAAATCAAAAGGTCTTTAAAAGGGTTGTAACGGGGCTTGGGTTGAAGGTGTGGATAACGGTTGAAAAAGAAAGTTAGAATCGAGATCGAATTGATAAATTACCTAACTAGAAAAATAAACTAATACTTAAATAATTACATCAATCTAATTAAAGAAAAACATGAGTTTTTTCTCAGAATATGAAATTAACTACTTAAGCTCAAAACAAAGAACTAATAATACTCAACGTATATGTATTTTTTTTTAATTTCACTTTTTTTTATGAATGAGTGAATAATCAGAGAAAATTATACACTAAAATAAAATAACATAGTTAGGCAATTAATCAAATCAAATCTCGACAAAAAGGGAGTCAATAGAATAAGAAAAAATTCTCAGTAAATCAAAAAGTATGATGTATGGGTGAATATTAAGGGTAAATGAAGAAATGATTCGTTAGGCTCAAAGGGGTTCACTACGGGTTAATTGTAAAGGTAAGCTTTTTGTGGGGTAAGTAGGTTAAAACCTAGGTGCCTTTATCATCTCAGTATATCAAATCAAAGGTGTAGTCTTGACATGTATAATCGAAGCAAGTTCTAGAATAACAATTCAATACTGTCACACTCATAACCAATAATAAAGTGAGCAGGAAAAATGTATGCTCTAAAGGCTCAAAATCTCACAAAAATTATGGCTTTTGATGTCAATCTTGCAAATTTCAAACTTCAAGGTAATACCTCAATTTAGGGAAACATCCTAAAATTTTTAATTCTGAAAAATAGACTTGTCATGCTCGATTCTCTAGTATCTTAAAGTTTAAACCATCAATGCACAAGTATCTATGAATTTAATCTAAAACATATCAATAAAAATCACAAATCAATAAGAGTTCATTCTAAAAGTAATATGAGAAAATTACTTAAACACGAGGCTTAATTCAAATATTTTTAAATAATCATATAAATAACCTCCCCACACTTAATATGTACATTGTTCTCAATGTATAAACAGATATAAATCATAATAGAGACAAAATATCATAAGATAGGGAGATAATTAAAACTACCCTGAATGGTGGATGAATTTCCCAGAATAGTGAAAAGCGGCATTGTAGATAAATGTAGGGGTAGTGCAAAATTCTGAGCAACTGATAAGAAAATAAACACAATGTTAAAGAAGATTAAAGGGTTACTTATTAAGAAACAACCATAATAATTAAAATAAAATTCAAAATAGGAAAACAAAATAAACATAAACATAAAAATAAATATAAATATAAATATAAATATAAATGGACTCAATAGTCCTCATCATCAGATGCATGCGTCGTCGGCACTGGAGGAGTAATATTTAAATGTTGACAGATTTGCTACAAATTCGCATGAAGACTGTTAAACATCTCAGTACAGTACTAACGAAAACTCATGAACTCCTCATATGACACTCCTCGAGAGCTAGTAGTGGAGGGAGCATGTCGGCGACTCGATGGTGGAGGTTGTGGTAGGTCCTCGTGATAGGGAGGAACATCATCAGTGAAGTCCTTTGAGTCATGCTGAATGTCAGACTGGACTAGTCTGTACTGAGGAGGGTCCACTCCACGTCCCCGCTCGATCATCCTCATATGTATCATGCTCAAGATGCCTGAGGAGACGTCTGACCGACTAGTGTAAGTGTTGAGGACTGCTCTGGTGTATCAAGTAAATCGAAGTGTCGAGCGAGACGAGTCACGTAAGGGCCGAGAAAGATGGGGGCCCGTCTTATAGCGTTCAGTCTGATTGTGGCAAGCGAGTGCGATGAAATACGCCAAATCTAACACATGTCCTGTAGTCATGCTCCACAGGAAATAGGCGTCATAAGTACTAACCACTCCTGTGCTCTCTCTCCGACATGTCAAAGTATAAGCAAGGAGGGCGTGAATATACCGTAGGGCCAGAGAGAGGTGCGTCATCTTCGAGCGAATCGTGTCATAGTTAGTCGGGCTACCCGTGAACTTAGTCCAACATCGCGAAGGCGAGTAATAAATATGTCGATGAAGCTGAAGAAAGTCCTCGGTGCTCATGAACTCCTCTGTGTAAAGTCCCAAAGCAAAACCGAACTCTAGGACGCTCATATGTCGCTCCGGCCCGCCAAGACAAAAAGTGATGGTGCTAGGCTCATCATGGACTGACATGACCTGCTGGACCGAGAATGTTGTACCGAACTCTAAAGTAAGCTCTCAGTAGGTAGGCTCGATGATGGTGAAAAATCTATCTCATGGGGCTGTAACAATAATCGAGCGTACATCATCAGCCAAACGGACCTATTCCAATGCAGCCCAATCAATGTAGCGGCCCACACTGAGGGGTCGTATTTGATGAAGCTGATACAGTTCCTCTTGAGGGCTCGCAGAAAATCAGAGATAAAAGTGGCGAGCCTCGGCAGATACACTTGAGGATGAGGTCTCACTAGAGCCTTTTCGCTTTTTCGAAGCGGGGACGATGACTTTGGACTTACCTTAAGTGTTCGTCATGAGAAATCTGCAATAAAGCAAGCGAATATTCAAATAGACGAACCAACAAGATAGATGCATGCTAATGAAGGTTCACAATTGGCTTAATAAATGTGAAAATAATAGAACTAAGAAAAATCATGCTATGACCAATCAAAGAGCTGATATTGAGGAAAACTAAACAAGAAGAAGCTTACTAGCAACCAAAACAAAAATCAGAAAACCTAAACTAAGGACAAGCATAATACTACTGAATAAAATAATATCAGATCAAACACAATATATATATATTTAGAAAAAGCAATATGTCTAGCATGTCACGAAGGAAAAAAAATCAATAGTGAATAAACAGAATTCATGCTACATTAACTAAAAGCTGTAAAACTAATTAAAGAAATGACTAAATAAATAAATAAATGAAGAAGTAAATAAAGGAAAATAATAATAATAACAATAGTACTAATAATAATAAAAATATTAATCCTAATAAAAATCAAGAAAATAATAAAGACAATAGGATAATGGGTAAAAAGGAAAGAAGAAGGACCGACAGCGGTAGGGAAGCTCGGAGTGGCACGCAATCGGTGGTTAGATGAGGCGCTGGCGGGTTTGCTGGTTGTGTTGCTGGGGTGGCTGGTTGGGAGAAGGGAAGGTGAGGGTGCGAGGAGGAGGGAGAGGATACAGAGGAAAAAGGGGGAAAGAAAGAAGAGAGAGGGAGGGAAATGAGTGGGGTTTTGGTTAGGGGAGGGTGGTGGCTGGAATAAGGTGATTAAGTCAGAGGCAATGGCTAGGTGAAAGGTTAGGGGAAAATGAAGACAACAGAAAAAAGGAAATTAGGGATTTAGGGTTTAAAAAGGGGCACGATCGTGTAATGGTCCGTGTGTGTTTCACATGCCCGTGTGGCTCGAATTCTAGCTCGTGTTTATCGGGGAAAATAATAACCCACTCGTTACACGACCTTGAACACACCCATGTGTCCAGGCCATGTAGTTCACACAGCCGCATCGCACGGCTGTGTGCTATGTTATTCACTTCTCCTACGCCCGTGTACTTTCCCACAAGCCCATGTGCCCGAACACACGACCGTGTGCCTCGCTCGTGTAGCTCTCTAACTTGTTTAAAATTTGAAAATTTTAGCTCCAGTTTTCACAGAGCCTAGGACACCCCTCTTTGTGTCTAGGTCGTGTAATCCACACAGTCGTGTTGTACGCCCGTGTGACCTCTATTAGGCCGTGTCTCTGTCGATATTTGGGAAAAATTTAGCTCTAGGGTCAACACAGCTAAGGACATGCCCGTGTGTCCAGGCCGCGTGGTTCACATGGTCATGTCGCCATGCCGTGTAGCTTGCTGTCGAATTTTTCAAAATTTAAAGACTAAGTCTCAAAATCCATATGGCCAAAGACATGCTCGTGTGTCTCGGCCGTGTGGGTCACACGGCCACATGACACGGTCGTATAACTTATTATCGTGCCTATATTAAGTCACACGGCCTAGGACACGCCCGTGTGTCCAGGCCGTGTGGGTTAAAAACCTACATTTTAATGTTGTTAATTTTAAAGAATAAAGAAAAATTAGGAAATTAGCAGTGTTAATACTCGGGTTGCCTCCCAGGAATCACTTATTTAAAGTCCAAGCTAGGCTTACCTTGTGCGCATGGTTACGAAGGTTCGAGGAGCTGAAGCTCCTCTCTATCGTTCCTAAAATCCTTATCATTATAAAGTTTAAGTCGATGATCGTTTACCTTGAATGTGCCAAATTCTGGGTGAGTTACATCTATCGTTCCATATGGGAAAATGATTTGCACTACAAATGGACCTGACCATCTTGATTTCAGCTTTCCAGGAAATAATGTGAGCCTTGAATTATACAAGAGGACAAGATTTCCACCTTCGAATTGTTTGGGCTAGTTTAAACGAGCATCGTGGCGTCCCTTTGTCGCTTCTTTGTATAATCATGAGTTCTCATAAGCGTTTTCTCGCCATTCATCTAACTCGTTCAGCTGCATCAATCTCTTTTCACCTGCGAGTTTGAGATCAAAGTTTTGGAATTTTATAGCCTAAAATGCTTTATGCTCTAATTCGAATGGTAGATGACAACTTTTCCCATAAACAAGTTTGTAAGGAGAGGTTCCTATGAGAGTTTTAAAAGCGGTTCTATAGGCTCATAAAGCGTCTTCTACTTTTGTCACCCAATCCTTCCTATTTGATTCTACAGTTTTCTCTAAGATGCGTTTAAGTTCTCAATTGGCGACTTCGACTTGTCCACTAGTTTGAGGATGGTAAGGGGTTGCGGTTCTGTGGTACACTCTATTTTTTTTAGGACTTTGTCAAATTGAGCATTACAAAAATGTGTACCCCTATCACTAATGATTGCTCTAGGTGTTCCGAATCGAGAAAAGAGCTTCTAAAAAAATCTAACTACCACTCTAGCATCATTAGTAGGTAAAGCTTGAGCTTCCAGCCATTTCAACATATAATCTACTACTACTAGGATGTATTTATTTCCATATGAACTAGGGAATGGGCCCATAAAATCGATACCCCAAATATTAAATATTTCACATGAAAGCATATATGTTTGAGGTATTTCGTCACGTTTAGAGATATTATCTGTTCTCTGGCATTTATTACAAGAAGTAACATACCTGTTGGCGTCTTTGAATAGTGTGGGCCAATAAAAAACTGATTCAAGCGCTTTATGTATTGTCCTAGTCCCACTGTAATGTCCTCTTGTTGGGCCTGAGTGGCAGTGTTCTAGGATCTTACTTGCTTTCGATTTTGTAACACATCTCTGAATTACTTGATCTGCACATACATGAAAAAGAAAAGGTTCCTCTTAAAAATAAATTTTCACATCGGTAAAGAATCGCTTCTTTTGATGATGTGTCAACCTTTTTGGAATGATGTTAGCAACTAGATAATTCGCAATATCTGCAAACCAAAGGCTTTCAGAGTTGGTTATAACCAAAAGTTGTTCTTCAGGAAACGAGTCATTTATCTCATTTTCATCAAGCTCCATAAGATGTGGGTTTTCTAACCTGGACAGATGATCTGCTGCAAGATTTTTGGCTCCCTTCCTATCTTGAATTTCTAAATCGAATTCATGGAGCAATAAAATCCGTCTTATTAGTCGAGGTTTTGCATTGGATTTAGTAAGAAGATATCGAAGAGTCGAATGGTCAGTGTAGACGACAACTATAGATAATATTAAATATTGTCTAAATTTATCGAATGCAAAAACCACAGCCAATAATCTTTCTTAGTCGTCATGTAATTTTCTTTTGCAGCTGTCAATGTCTTGCTAGCATAATAGATCAGTTGAAAATGCTTGTCTTTTCGTTGTCCAAGAACTGCACCTACTGCAATACCACTCGCATCACACATTAGTTCAAAGGGTAAATTCCAATCAGGTGCAACTACAATCGGAGTATTAATTAATTTATCGTTAAGAGTATTAAATGCTTCTAAACACTCCTGATTGAAATCGAAAGGCACATCTTTTTCTAGTAAATTCGTTAAAGGCTTAGGTATTTTAGAAAAATCCTTAATAAATCTTCTATAAAATCCAGTATGTCCTAAAAAGCTTCGAATAGCCTCAATTAAACTAGGATGAGGTAATTTCTAAATAGTTTCAATTTTCGCTTTATCAACTCCGATCCCTTTACTAGAAATTTTATGGCCTAACACAATCCCTTCGCGAACCATGAAGTGACATTTTTCCCAATTCAGTACAAGGTTCATTTTCTCACATCTCATTAGAACTCGTTTTAAATTTTTAAGGAAAAGATGGAAAGAGTTACCGAATACCGAGAAGTCATCCATAAATTGTAACACCCCCTACCCGTATTCTGAGCCTAGAATAGGGTACGAGTCATTACCGAACTTAATATGATCAATCATGTAAAAATCAGCCATAAAATTTCTTCTAAATTAAAAACTTTTATACATATATTTAACGTCCCTTATATGGGCCTACGGGGCCCAAAACA
Source organism: Gossypium longicalyx (assembly GCA_025698465.1). Taxonomy (NCBI): domain Eukaryota; kingdom Viridiplantae; phylum Streptophyta; class Magnoliopsida; order Malvales; family Malvaceae; genus Gossypium; species Gossypium longicalyx. The sequence continues at coordinate 87,525,221 of CM046995.1, forward strand.
TACATTCAGGGTGGTTCGGGACCAAACCGTAAACATATGAAACTTTTGTAACACTCAGAAAATTTTCACACTTTGGAGAGTCACACGCCCATGTTTTCAACCCGTGTAACTCTCTATTTATAACTTCATCACCCTTGACAATCATTACACACTCATATAAATAACAAGAAGCGTGTATGGGCTTAATTCTCAATAAATTTCTCATATATATACACAATTTCACGTTATGTAATCATACAACATATATCAGCCATATCTCTCAAATCTAAATATGTTTTCATAACAACTTATCTTGATTTCATACTATTTCATATTTAAGCTTAAATAACCAAAGTATTTGAAATATCATCTTTATGCAAATAGTGCACATGAGGTATATAATTCCATAATTATGAATAAACACATTTATCAAACATTTTCCATATTCATATATCAATCTCTCATGTTTCCATATATCAATAACTGTCATTTTCATGAATTCCGAGTTCAATTTCATAATTATTTATCTCGTGTTCAATTTATTCCATGTCGAAACTTATTCATTAAAACATTTGAATTATCAATACATATGGACAGTACATTCAAGATGAACAATTATATAATCACAAATGAATTCATTTATCAACCAAGTTCTATACTCATATCTTATCAACTCGTACTTCCTTGTATCACATAATTCCATGTAACACTTACCAAACTTTGTCAAATTAGTGAACGTCTTACGGAATTGAGTACTTCGTTTTCTCGATGCCATAGTTCAACTATGGTCTTACACATCTTCACATAATGATGCCATAGCCCAGCTATGGTCTTACACATATTCATATATCGATGTTATAGCTCAACCATGGTCTTACACGAATCACATATCTCACTGACGCCATATCCCAGATATGGTCTTGTATAGTAGCATATATCACACCGATGCCATATCCCAGATATGGTCTTATACGGAAATCACTTGTCACTTGTAGTCGGCTACCACTATTCATCGATCGGTGGCCGAGCTACCATTTTTCATCGATCGTAGCCGGAGCTACCACTTTTCATCGATCGGTGCAGCGTAAGCTACAACTTTTCATCGATCGTAGCCGAGCTACCACTTTTCATCGATCGTGCAGCGTGGCTTACCATTTTCATCGATCGTGCAGCGTGGCTACCATTTTTCATCGATCGGTGGCCGAAGCTACCACTTTTCACTTGTCATTTGTCTTGATCGGATAAGTGTAGCCGAAAGCTATCACTTATCACTTTCATTTGTCCTTGATCGGATAAGTGTAGCCGGTTATCACTTATCACTTGTTGCCATGGTCCAACCATGGTCTTTTCCTTTAATTCATCTTGTCATCGAATCAATCAAGCTCAATTTGATCATTTATTCAATTTTCATGCTTTTACATTATTCACGATTTTATCATCAGTACATATGAAATAACACATCATGAAATTCATAAAATTAACAAATAATCACTAAAATTTAGCCATATAAACTCACAAGTTTAATTCTTCTATTATAACGATAATCATAATTTCATAATAAATATTCCAAATAAAACATTATATCATTTCTAATCCAACACTTATCGATTATAATCGGGCATGTGATCAATTTATACACGAGTCATTCATAAATTTTTCCTCCTCCTCCTCTCCATCCACATCCTTAGTATAAACAACATACTTGTAGGTAACATTATCCATAATTTTCACTATCTACTTAGGTGAATATTCAAGCTGTCCATCTGTGTCATAGTCACTAAATTATTTATATCTGAAGCTACAGAACTCCAAATTTGGATCCGCTAATTTTCCCTGAAACTAGACTCACATATTTTATTACCATAAAAATTTCATAATTTTTTACTGGGCCAATTAATACAGCTTATTCATTGAAGTCTCCCCTGTTCTGCTGTCTGACAGTTCCGACCCTTCTTCACTAAAAATTAATTATCTCCTCGTACAAGATTCGAATGATGTTCTTGTTTGTTTCTCTTGAAAATAGACCCATTCATGATTCTATACATATAAGTATAAGCCCCTAATTATTTTTATCCAATTTTTTATGATTTTACAAAGTTAGAACAGGGGAACCCAAAATCATTCTGACTTTGTCTCACAAAAGTTATTGTATCTCATGATTTACAATTCTATTGCTTACATAATTTCTTTTATAAGAAACTAGACTCAGTAAGATTTAATTTCATATTTTATTCATCCTCTAATTACATTTATACAATTTTTGGTGATTTTTCAAAGTTAGACTACTGCTGCTGTCCAAAACAGTTTTAGTGTAAAATGTTGATTTCCATTTTGCCCCAAATATCACAATTCATACAATTCAGTCCTTACTCAATTAACCCCTCAATTAAGATAATTTTCTCAATTAATAATTTTTCTAGACATTATAAGTTATTTCATAACTATTGAAATTCAGAATTTGCACATAAAACTCTAAATTCAAACTCTTTTACAATTAGGTCCCAAACATTCACTTTCTATTCAATTCTTTCAATAAAATCAGAATATAAACAATTTAAAGCTCTAATTCCATGCCAAATCATCATATATTTCCAACACTCATCCATAACAACTTCAAAAATTAGCCATGGAATCAAAAACTAATGAAATAATAAGTTGGACCCAATTGTAAAAGTCCAAAAACATAAAAATTTCAAGGAGAAAGCAAGAATTAAACTTACATGAAGCTAGAGTATGAAAACCAGCTTGAACCCTCCTCCATGGTTGTTTTTCAGCTGATCAATATGAAGAGAAATGAAGAGAATTCTAGATATTCCAATTTAGTCCCATTTTTATTTAGCCAATTTTGGCAATTTTCCAATTTTGCCCTTATTTCACCCATTTCCTGATTTTTCTCAGCTATTGCCGCCCAAAATATCTCATTTGGGCTTATTTTCACTTTAGGTCCTTCCTCATTTCACAATTGAGCTATTTAATCATTTTAGCAACTTTTACACCTTTTTCAATTTAGTCCTTTTTATTTAATTAACCACCCAAACGTCAAAATTTTCTGACTAAATTTTATTATTACCTCACCAACACTCCATAAATATTTCTAAAAATATTTATGGCTCGATTTATGAAGTCGAGGTCTCGATACCTCATTCTCGACCCATTTTAGCTAATTAATTTTTTTAAATCACCAAATTCACTAATTCAAAAATGCTTTTATATTCATATTTGACTCATAGGTATTAATTTATTAAATTTTCAACTCACCCGTCGGATTTAGTGATCTCAAATCTCTATTCCCGATACCACTGAAAATTAGGCTGTTACATAAATACCTCCATAATGTCTTATACGAGTTCATTAAATATGGCCAACATGCATCGCTGAAAGGTAGCAGGAGCATTACATAATCCAAAAGGCATTCGTCGATAAGCAAACGTACAGTATGGACATGTAAATGTCATTTTCTCTTGGTCCTCAGGAGTTATTGGGATTTAAAAGTAACCAGAGAGTCCATCTATGAAGCAATAATACATATGCCCAGATAATCTTTCCAACATCTGATCAACGAATAGTAAGGGAAAGTGATCTTTTCTCGTGGCATCGTTTAACTTCCTATAGTCAATGAAAACTCTCTATCCTGTGACTGCTCGTGTTGGGATCAATTCATTCTTCTCATTAGCCACAACAGTTATGCCTCCTTTTTTAGGAATAACTTGCACAGGACTCACCCAAGAACTGTCAAAAATAGGATAAATAACTCCAGCATCTAGAAGTTTAATTACCTCAACTTTTATGACTTCTTTCATATTAGGATTCAGTCGTCTTTGAGCACACAAGGTTTATATTCATCTTCTATTAAAATTTTATGTGTGCAAACAGAAGAATTGATCCCTCTTATGTCAGAAATCTTCTAAGTTATGACTCTTTTATGCTTCTTCAACACTTGAAGTAACTCGCCCTTTTCGATTGGCTATAAATCTAAAGAAATAATCATTGGTAATATGGAATTATTTCCAAGAAACGCATATTTTAGGTGATTTGGTAATTGTTTCAATTCCAATTTAAGAGGTTCTTCAACAAAGGGTTTTAATTTTAATTCATTGTTTACCTCAATACCCTCATAATTCTTCTGTCTTAGTAAAGACTCAATAGAAGTTAATTCAGTTTTTGTCTTTCCTAATGCAGCAACATCGTCATTTACCTCCTCTCATTGGGCAAGACACAGTTCCAACGTGTCCTTATGAACGATTTCCTGTAAAGAATCTTGGGTAGCATGATGAATAGAATCAATAAAATAGCAAGAGTCATCTTGTTCTCTAGAAATTCTCATAACATCATAAATTTTAAAAATAATCTCTTCATCGCCTACCTTAAGCACAAGTTTACCGTTACCCACATCAATAACAGCCCTAGCAGTGGCTAAAAATGGCCGATCTAAAATTAAAGGCACATCAACATTCTCATCCATGTCAAGCACAACAAAATCAACAGGGAATTTGAATTTATCTACTTTTATGAGCACATTTTCAATAATACCCCTACGATATTTAACAGATCTATCAGCTAGTTGAATACTCATCCTAGTGGGTTTTGGTTCCCTAAGACCAAGTTGTTTGAACATTTTATAAGGCATCAAATTAATATTGGCACCTAAATCAGCTAATGCTTTCTCAATATTCAAACTACCAATTAAACAGGGAATAGTAAAACTTCCTAGGTCTTTCAATTTGGTTGGTAGCTTGTTTTGAAGTATGGCTGAACACTCCTCGTTGAGTTCTACTATAGACAATTCTTCAAACTTCCTTTTATTTATTAGAAGATCCTTAAAAAATTTTGCATATATAGGCATCTGCAAAATAGCTTCAACAAAAGCTAAGTTAATATGTAACTGTTTAAAAAGTTCAAGAAATTTACCAAATTATGCATCCATATAGTCTTTCTTCAACTTTGCTAGATATGGGATTGGTGGTTTATATTCCCTAAGCACCGATTTTTCATTTATTTCGGGTTTTACCTCCTCATTCTTTTTCCTATCAGATTCCTGTGGCAGCTTCTTTTCAGATTCAGTTAACACTTTCCCACTCCTTAAGGTAACTGCTTTCGCGTGCTCTTTTGGGTTGGGTTCGGTGTTACTAGGTAGGCTTCCTTGTGGTCTCTTTGAAATCATCTGAACCAGTTGTCTAATTTGATTCTCGAGCCCTTGAATTGATGCTTATTGATTTTTAAGTACGATTTTAGTGTTTTGAAAATGGGTTTCTGCCACTGAAATAAACTTCGTCATCATCTCTTCAAGGTTCGACTTTTTCTCTTGTTGGTATGGTTGTTGTTGGAAGCTTGGAGGGGGTGGTGGCCTCTGATTTTCGTGGCCTCCCCATGAGAAATTTGGGTGGTTCCTCTAACCTGTATTATAAGTGTTACTGTAAGGATTATTTTAAGGTCGAGAATTATTACCAATATAATTTATTTGCTAGTTCTCCATGTTGGAGACGTAGGGTAAATATTCTAAATTGCTCATTCCACCTCCACTCGTGTCACACTGCATCACCAGATGTACCTGCGGAGAACTAATAAACCGTTAATCTTTTTATTCAAGAGTTCTACCTGGTTTGAGAGCATGGTAACTGCATCTAGGTTGAAAACACCAACTGATTTCGCTGACTTTGTTGTCATAACTTGTCACTGGTAATTATTCAGTGACATCTCCTCTATAAATTCATAAGCCTCTTCGGGTGTTTTGTTATTTATGGTTCTACCAGCAGCAACTTCGACCATTTGCCTAGTTGAAGGATTCAAACCGTTGTGAAAAGTTTGAACCTGTAGCCATAAAGGTAACCCATGGTGAGGGCACCTTCTTAGTAAGTCCTTATACCTCTCCCATGCGTCGTATAAAGCCTCTAAATCCATCTGCACAAAGGAAGAGATATCGTTCCTCAATTTGGCTGTCTTAGCCGGTGGGAGATACTTTAGTAAAAACTTCTCGGTTATCTGTTCCCAAGTAGTGATGGAACCTCGTGGTAGGGAGTTCAACCACTGCTTAGCCTTATTTCTTAACGAGAAGGGAAATAGCCTTAGGCGAATGGCGTCGTCAGAAACACCATTGATTTTGAAAGTGTTGCAATATTCTAGAAAGTTGGCCAAATGAGTATTTGGATCCTCATCTTGCAAACCATCAAACTGAATAAACTGCTGGATTATCTAAATTGTATTTGGCTTCAATTTAAAATTGTTTGCAGCTACGGTAGGTCAAACAATACTCGATTCAGCCCCATTGAGATTGGGCTTAGCATAATCGTATATAGTACGATGAGCAGGATTCTGATTTACAAGAATTACGGCAACCAAGGAGGCAGCAAATTATTCTAATTTTTAACCATCTTCTCGGTATTATTGGTATCGTCCTCATGCTCTTCCTCTATATACTGTAAGCTCCACCTTATTTCTCTATGATTTCTACAAGTTGTACTTTCAATTTCACTATAAAAAAGTAGAGGTCCTGACAGGTCTCTTCTAGTCATAAACTATAAGAACCTGCCAGGAGCAAACAAAAGAAAAGTTAGAAACAAAAATAAAAATAAAAATAAAATGTAATAAAAATTTAAAAAATGACTAAAATAATAAAAATCAAGCATTCTTAATATCTTAGTCCTCGGCAACGGCGCCAAAAACTTGATGATCATTTTATGATTCACTAAACTAGACATGATTACGACTAAGGCAAGTGCACCTATCGAATGGAAGTATAGTTATAGTGAGTCCAGAATATCGTATCCACAACGACTAAAAGTACTAGTATTAACTATCTTTCTATTATTTAGCCTAAAATATAAGGAATTTGTTTTAATCTAAAATTAATTAATTACTTAACTACTGAACGTGACAGAGAACGAATTGGGAAAATTACTTGAAGAAAACTTATAAAGAGGACAATACCCAGGAAAGAATCTACCTAGACTTCACTTATTATTCTGACTCTGAATCAAATGATTTATTTACTTGTCTTGATCCGTAGAAATCCCTAAATTATGTTAATATCTCTTTCGAGACTAAAAACAACTGACTCTAGGTTGATTAATTGAAATCTCTTTCTAATTAAAACCCCTATTATCACATTAACTCGATCTATGGATTCCCTTATTAGATTTGACTCTAATCCGGCAGATTTATGTCACCCTATTTCTAGGGTTGCATGCAACTCCACTTAATTATGGTAGATCTACTCTTAAACAGGGACTTTTGCTCCACTTAAAAAGCACATCAACTTGAATTAATATCCTGAAAATATTAGATCAAGAAATTAGAACACATAATTAAGAACAAGAACAAGTATTTATCATTAAATTCAGAAAATTAAATAATAAGGTTCGTCATAGATTTCATCCCCCATAGGTATTTAGGGAGTTTAGTTCATACTAATGGGGGAAAACATCTCAAAAATAGAAAAACCACAAAACATAAAGAAAACCCAAAAACTTTGGAAGAAATTGAAGGGAAATCTTCAGTCTTGAAGGAAATCCTGCTTCCGAGATGACTCCAACGGCGTCTCTTCGAGTATTTTCTACTATCTACTCTATGTGTCCCCCTTAGGTCTTATTATAGTATGTATTTACAGACTTTAAACTGCTCAAAAACCCTAAAAATTGGTTTTTTCTATGTGTTTGAGAAACAGGGAGCGATATCGACACGGGCTGCCACATGGGCATGTGGCCAGCCCATGTGACTCACACGGGCGTGTGCTCTGCCCGTATGGAAGTAGTCTTGGCCGTGTAGATCTTTAAATCAGCCTATTTTTCTGTTTTTGGCCCGTTTTCTGCTCCTTTTGTTCCCTTATGCTCTTTTGAGTATAAAACATGAAATTAAAGGTTTAGGAGCATCTAATTCACTAAATTATGTGATAAATTATCCAAAAATATGCTAAGTATGAGATTAAAATATGTTACTTTTATGGTTTATCATCAAGCAAAAAAAAAAAAGAGAAGAAAAGAAAGCAAAGCAATAGAATAGTAGTGCAAGAAACAAATTGTTGAAGAGGAAAAAGAAGGGTTTTTATAAAAGTTCTCGCCCAAACGATGCGTTTTAGCAAAATAAATAATGTCCTAGTGCCCTCCAATGTTGAAACGACACGTGGTTAAAAAATACATTCTGGGTTAAGCATCATCATTCGAACTTTTCCCAAGCATGTAACACCCCTAACCCAAATCCGTCGACGGAGTAGGGTTACAAGGTATTACGATCAATACATAACGTATATCATACATTTATCAGCCACAAAGCATTCATTCTCATAAATCATTCAACACAATCACATTGTCCCTTATAAGGGCCTACAATGCCTTAAACATGCTTTAGAAGTGGTTCGTGACTAAACCGATATCATACAAAAATTTTAGAAACTTAATAAAATTTCAACCATACAGGGGTCACACGCCCATATGAACAGGCTGTGTGCTTCACACGGCTCCAGACACGCCCGACTCTCAGGCCGTGTGGAAACAGGGCATACATATTGACTTGTATCACACGGTCAAGGACACGCCCGTGTGCCAGACTGTGTGAAAACTGGAGGGTATACTGACTTGTACCACACGGCCGTGTGGGGCATACTGACTTTATTTTAATAACAACACCAGGGGACACACGACCGCATAACATGACCGTGTGTTGCACATGGTTGAGACACACGCCCGTGTCTCTGCCCGTGTGGACAAAATAGGACACTTGTAAGGCCAATTTGCCACCCCAACTCATTCTCACCTAAACAACCAAAATGGTACCATTTCATCATTTAATTAGGTAGCCAAAATCATCAACAAAAAGCACAATTCATATAATATCCATTTCAACCAAATTCAATACTCAATTCAATGCCATTTACCTAATCAAATACTCATAAACTCAATTTCTAAAATCATACTTCATCAAAGCATTTCTCATTTATACTCCACAAAACAATTAACCATATTCATACCAAATATGCCAAAATAACCCATTTCTATTAGCCAAACATACATCAATATTAACATAATTTACAAGCCAACTCTCATGGCTACAATCACAACCAAAATATCACATCTAGCCTATACATGCCATAAACTATATATACACAACTCAAAAGTACCAAATAGATGTCTGATAGTGCGATGATGTTCCCGAAGACTTCTGGATCCGAGCTAGCCTTGATTCACTATAAAACATAGAAAAAATAACATGAAATAAGCCTTATAGCTTAGTAAGCTCGTATGTAAATAACTTAATTCATCGAATAAATATAAATCAACCAATTTCACATTAACTACAAACCTTTCTCATGTATTAAAACATGATTAAATACCATCTCATTGAACTTTCTCTATTTAATACTCAAATAGGTTTTGTACATACCTGTATCGCCTCGTACTAACCTTTTTCTCAACCACATCATCCGTTTACCTGTTGAACCATTTGGAATAGAAATTGGATACTCAATAGTCTCATACGATAAGTACCTATACCATGGCCCGTAGCCAAATCAAGGTAACTTACTCGAAGAACAATTATCATGGCCAGAAGCCAAATTATCGGATATGCATGGCCCGAAGCCAATTCGGTATAACTCGCACTCAAAGTGCTAATATCATGGCCCGAAGCCAACTCAACTTATCATCTAATAACATGACACTAGTATCCAAATTTATTCTTAAAGTTCAACTGGGATTTCACACTTTCCGTTTCTTTCATCGAACGCATTCGCAGAGTTGTTTTCACAATTCGAACATTATCTATAATCTCATAATCACAGTTTATGCAATATCAAAGCTTTTAACATACTTTTATAATGAAATTACAACATATGAACTTACCTCACATTCGGAATTGACAGATCGGATCGACTATTTGATAACCTTGCTTTTTCCCCAATCTAATTCCGGATTCCTCTTTTCTTGATCTAAATATATTCAAAATTAACTTATTTAATCAACCATTCATTCAATTTAGTCCAAGACATACATTTAGGCATATTTGCACATTAGCCCCTAAACTTTCACATTTAATCAATTTAGTCCCTAATTTTACAAATACACAAAATTCACATAATTTCAATAAATCCAAGCTTGGCCAAATTATTCATAGGTCCCTAGCAGCCCAAAAATTTCATTTATTTCACATTTTAACCACTCAATTTGCACATTTCACAATTTAAACCCTATTATGTATTTTCATCAAAAATCACTTTACAAAACATAAAAATCTATCATAAAAAATTCATGTTTCATCTTAAAATACCAAAGAACTCATAAAATCATCAATGGAAACTCTTAAAATCTTTAAAAGTTTCGAAATCTAAGGTACGAGCTAGCTAGATTGAGCTGCAACAATTACAAAAACATAGAAATCATAAAAAAAATGGAATAAAAATAAACTTACAATTGAGCTAAGCAATGACCAAACCCTTCAAACCCTAAAATGGTATTATTTCCTCTTGAATTTTTGCAATTGAAGAAGATGAAAGCAATTAAAGTTTGTTTGTTTTGTTTATTATCATATTAATAATCAAATTACCTAAATAACCTTTAATAAAACATTTAAAAACACCTAATCATATGTCCATATAAGTCCACTAATGTTTCAAATGGTTTAATTACCATTTAAGGCCATCATATTTAAAAGCCAAAGCTATTTGAAGCCTTTAACAAGTAGAATGCAACTTTTGCATTTTACGCGATTTAGTCCTTTTTATCACTTTAACCAACCAATCGATAAAATTAACTCACGAAATTTTCACACGTATCAAATAACATGTTGTAAATACCGAAAATAATATTAAAATAATTTTTAAATATCGGATTTGTGGTTCCAAAACCACAGTTTTGATTTAGCTAAAACCAAGTTGCTACAAAGCAATACTGTCAAGTCCTGAATTAAATGCTCCTGAATATACTTTCTATCCTCCCAAAAAGCTTATGCAACACATTTCAAATTTTCTAAAGATCCACATGCCAAAAGTTTATTCTAAGTTTATTCTTCTAAAAACATATGAAAACAATTAGATGTTTGGGCATGGATCATCCTCTCTAGTAATAATTAAGATTACTCAATACTATATCATGCTACCAACAAACATTATGAAATAAAAGCCAAAATAATAGACACAAAAGAGAAGAAAATCATATGTATTTCATTAAAGTTTGAATAATGTACAAAGGAGAAATTACAAACAACTATCCAAAGAAAATTTTTATAAAAGCTTATTTAAGAACGAAACCCTTTCTCTTATTACTAGAGGTATCTAAATCTACAAGATATTTTCCTTTGTTTCGAGAAGTATTAGGATCGAGTTATCATCAATACAAAAACTAGAAGCATCCTTGCTGGCAGCATTATTCGTAGTTATTTTTTCAAATGATCTTACTTGAGTTTTAACGTCTTCAGGATGAAGAAAAGAATTACGATTAAAACACCCCATAGTATACTAACCTCTTGAAATGATTTTGGAACTTCTTCCATTCAAGCCTGTAGGGGTAGTATACATCAAAATAAAAGTGATAACCCTCCCAGAGCATGTTAAAAAAGGGTTGAAAGTTCATCCTAATAAGATTCAACACCTAAAAGCTCTTTGCATAGCAACAAGTACCCCTTGCACAACAATAATAGGAACAACCCCTTCCATCATATTTTTGACTTTCTCAATCTCCATCTATTTCTCAATCTCCTCTCTTTGGCAAGTTTTTTTCCTTTCTAAAAGATTGAGTTCGCCTATCTAGCCTCCCAATGACATTATTGAGGTTGGATTCCAAGTAACAAATCATTCTACCTTGCTCATGGATTTGTGTGATGAACTCTTCTATTTCTACCATTATTCCCTCTCGTTTTAAGACACAACCCCCGTGATAGTGTAACTTGGGGAAGCATGTGTATGACCTTCTAGTTGGACGATAATAGATCTTGAGGTTTGAACCAAAGCTCGCACTAAACATCTAACAAGAAAAACCTTAGGCAAAGTTAGACGCCAAAAGGAAATGTTGTGACCTGTAGACCTTGTGAAGGCGCCCCTTTCAAATGGTGCTTCATTTAGTTGCTTCTTTTCGGAACCTTTAGTACTTTCCCCAAGCTTTTTTGAGCTTGATAAAGGGATGTTACCTGCACAACACAACCAATAAAAATGACAGTTATGAAAAAAATTATCACAAAGTTCATTACCAAAACTATTATTGTCAAAAGAAAGATGTTCTAAAGCTTTCAAATGACAATTATCTTAAAGTCGATGAATGGTTTGGAAGTACTCGAAAGTACCTTCTAGTTGTGATCATGTAGATGACTGAATTTGGTAATATCGCAAATGAGTTCCAAAGTCACTCATCGTAGGCATTAAGCAATCCCAGATTTGGCATAGAAAGGGAAAGCACCTGACACCAAGGTCATTTCCCTATTACTTCGGAAGTAATCTGCTATATTTTTGGAGGTGAACCCGGAAGCACCCTCTTCTCCAAGACAATACTTGAAGAAACTTCTGAAAGTAATCTCAAGGATAACCACCAATATCCCTTTTTGATTCATCATTTTTTACTTACAAGAACCCATGGATACATCTTCCAAACGTAGACGATAATAACATTTTTCAATAGGAACATCCACTCGATGGGAAAATTGAATCTTCTCTAAAACTTCATCTCTACAAGGATATATTTGTTATAGTCAACACACATGGTCACCTCATCATTGTAGAACATATCTTTGTCTGAGGAGCCATTGTTTGAGGTCAAACTCAAACAACCCAGGAAATTTCTCCTCATTCGACTCCAGTATGAAGTGCATATACCAGAATATCCGCTCATAAGGATATATGCCCTTCTTACGATACATGATAAAGAACCCAACAAGTTGCCACCCAGAAAGACCTATTAGTTGCATTGATATTACGTTAAAATCCTACAGAACATCCCAGATGAAATCTAAGAAGGGTAAAGTAAAGTCCGCCTCTAGAAGAAACAATGGATAGTAGAACCTAAGCCTCCCACTACTTGAATCTGGGTCAAACACTTCGCTTAGATGATGTGACTCTCCCACGATGCTGAATTCATATTTATGATGTTTTGTTAGCAACCTGCGATACATTAATAGGTTCTCCATCTCCTAATAGGTTTTAGAGAAGTGATAGCTAAGACTAAACAACAGACTCATCACTCTTCCTTTTAAACTTGGTTGCAGTAGTTTTGTTAGACTTGGCTATGGTTGTGTTCTAATTCTTCGTCACCTTTTTCAGTAGGGCATGACTTGTACGACCACCACCTCTATTTTTATTCTTACTAGACTGTTTATCTTCCCTTGCCATTTTTTCTAGCAAAAATATAAAAAATAACTCCAAGAATAGCAAAGAAGAAGAACCACAAGACAAATTGAAACAAACAAACTTTTAAAATAAAGAAATTATTGTAAAAAATCATCAAAAACAAGAAAACCGCCAACAATAGTTGCAAAAATTTCCAAAGAAAAAAGAGGCAAAGTAACCTCAACAAAGAAAACTCGAAGAATATATAGACCTATCTCCCAAAACACATCATTTTGAAGGACAAACGACATCCAATAGCAACTCACCACCTGTTCCAAAAAGTTGTTCATCATTATCATGACTCCCTAAAAATGCAGTCCTCAAAGTAAATTTATGACAGAATGTTAAAGGTTTTCATACAACGATTCACCATTAAACAACACCACTATCCAAAACAAGTTGTTGAAGAAAAAACACTAAGCAGATCAAGATGCCTCGAGGAAGGCCACTTTGTAACTCTTCTCTCGACTCAAATGAGGGGAATATTGTTATACATTCATCCACATGAGGACACATGACAAACCAAAAGGACACCCAATTAGTAAGCTAGTTACCAATAAATCGAAAGGTTGTCATTGAGCTTTTCGCTTGAAATGGCTATCCCGATAATCGTGAACCATCCGACATCTGAGTACTTAAGCTTTCATTGGACATGAAGTTGTTGGTCACCAAACACCATGTGGGCTCAACTACCCTATACCATCAAGTTAGAATGAACAACAAGATCTGTCTCATCACAAGCATCCTTGTCCCATCAAAGACACCCACCCCATGTGTTCCTTAACAATTGCTAGATGGCAAGTCTAACATTTTTAACATCACCTCACACAAGACCCTCGCTTATAATTACCTCTAGTACGATGAAGAAAGGAATGCCTTTCAAAGACAACAATCCTATATTCTACTAACTTACCTTTAGCTCTCAGACTTCATACTCTTATTTTCACTTTTTATAACCTCAGGCTCTTTGCCTCGACTAGGTAAACCGACCTTCACAGCTACTGCCACTCTCTCATTTGTACCTCTTTCTTGTTGTATCAGTGTATCAATAAGGGCAAATCTCAAACTTATACATGAATTTTGTTTTAATGTGTAACTTGATGTATTAACTTTGATTTGTTACAGTTATACACATGAAACTTTAATTTTGACCTAAATTTCTACATGAAAATTTAATTTAAATTCAATTACACATTTTTGAAGAAATAAATTCATTAATTTCTTTTTATATTGGATAAAAATAATTATTTATGTATGCGATATATAAAAATAAAATTACACTATATCGATAATTGTGTTAATAGTTTGTGAGAATAAAATCAAATCAAAATTTTATGTATAAAAATACACAATCAAAGTTTTTGTATAAAATTACACATCAAACCAAGATCAATGTGTAGTTTTAAAATTTATCCCAAAATAATCCGAACAATCAAAATGTGATATTTAGCATAAAATGAAAATATTTTAGTTCATTTATAATTTTCAAATGACATTATCTAACTTTAATAATCTTTAGCAATTGTGACTTGGTATGTTTGTTAACAAGTTTGTTGATATATCTTAATTATGACATATTCGATATGTTGCACACTAGCTAATTTATTATTTATGCATGACATGTTTTTGGGGAATCGATCTTTTAGGGATTGAATCAAAACTAATTTATAATCATCAAATTCATGCCTTGAAAGAGTCAATTATTAGGTGGAATGAGACCATTTCCAAAATTTATTTAAAACATATATGAAAGCAAAGTAAACAATTAAATAAATAAATCTAAGTAATAATAGTAATGATAGGTAAGCAATATGCTTTTAATACCTAAAAGTTAAGAACCACAGTAATTTCATTTCACCAAACACATAAAAGAAGAAATATTTTAGCATAATTTTTTTATGAATTTTGGTTTCATGATGAGAGTTCAATGAATTTTTTTATGAAATTTTGATACAATTGAGTTATAGTCATAAAACTTTTAATTTATACTAGTATGGTTTATTTATGCTTCATGTTGTGTTGATTATTTGTTTATATCAAATTATAAAGTAAAATTTTAAAAATTAAAATGTACTTCAAGCAACGCTTTTAAAACTGGACCAATGATCTAACCAGTCAGGCCACTAGTTCGTATGGTTCAATTCAATAAACCGTTAAAAAAATTTAAAAAAAAAACCATTTCAATCTGTCTTTTAGCTTGGTTCAATTGGTCCATATTGGTTTGCAGGTCAACTGCTTTGATGTCTCTATCTGAATTGATACCCCAACCGATTTAAACAACCATGACTCTAAGTCTTTACACTTCGTACATTTAGAAATTAGTCCTCCAACTTTTATTTTCAAGAATTTAATCCCTCTATTTTTTGGATTTATGAATCAACTTTCCAATTATATATAATCACTTAACATTTTAATTGAAAAGTTAACGATATTAACTATTTTAACTAATTAATTACATTATACAAATATTAAACTAATTAATAACATTATATAAATATAAAGACCAAATTATGTTTGAAATTAAAGCAGAATGATTAAATCTCAAGTTTAAGCATATTAGAAGGACCAAAATTGAAAAATAATCACTTTTATGTATTAAAAATTAAAGTATAAAGATTAAATCTCAAATTTAAGCCCATTAGAATGATGAAAACTGAAAATTAACTACTTCTATAAAATATATATATAAAGAAAAAGTATTGTGGGTGTGTGCTATATATCAGCATGGGGAAAATCTCTTGGACCTTACCTTAATAAATAGGTATAGATTACTTTAGTATATAGGTATAGATAAGTTGTAATGTTTTGTTTATTAAATGAATAAATGTTAGTAAGATCAAATCATGGGGAACCCAAAGGAGGTTAGAGCTTTGGCATTTTTTGTTAAACGAAGTCTCTCTATAAAACTAATATTTTAATATCAAATGAAAAAATATATATTTTTTATTCCTCGTAAGATTAATCATTTTTAAAATTTTTAACTCTTTAGTTAAATTGAAATTTTATTTTTTTAATCTCTCTAAAAAATTAATAATTCAACTTAAATGTTTTTAATACAAAATTCTTGATTTCGCTGTCAAATTATTTCAACCTCCTTAAAACTAAATGAAATCAATGGTAAAATAATATACAAGAATTTAGGAGAATTCGTATTTTAAGAGTACATATATCCTCAGTAAGGGAAGAAGAGAGATAAAAGCATTATCTTTTTTATTTTTTATATTTTTAGGAAAAACCATATTCATTAATAAATTAAAAGTTAGAAAAATCAAGTAAGGATCAAATAAATGGGGCACATAAATCCAAGCCATAAGACTTACCTAATACACCCAAGTCTTGACTTACCTAATACACCCAAATCCTAACTCCTCACGTTATCACCCAAAATAATCAATTTCTCGGCACTAACAATATTAGCAATAACAAACAAACAAACAATACAATCAATGTAGTTCGCTTTCAATAAAGCTTTCAACAAACCTAAATCCAAGACATCCATTCCATGAAGATGAAAAGCTTGCCAAAGCCTTTGATTGTTAGTCTCCATTCCAATATTGTCTAAATGCAAAGGCTTGAGCTAGGAAAAGGCCTCCGCTAGGAAAGGGCCTTCCGCACCGCAAGAATTTCTGATCGAGAAGGATCAAGAGTGCTTTTCATGAAACCAAAAATGCACCGCATAAAATCACCTGAATCATTTTGCACAACTACCGCCCATCCCATACTCTCACTACCAGCAAGGATGGAACTGTCAACATTACATTTAATCTTTCCCATATCCGACCTTCGCCATCGAATGTTTCCCATCTCTATCGAAGTACGCATGGTAGCCTAAAAGTTTTGAACCAACCTTGCTCCCAACCAATATTGCATAAATTCATCCACAGGCTGGACAAGTTGGTCTTTCGTCATAATATTTTGTTTCCAAACCACCATATTCCTAATATGCCAAATATCCCATAACATTCTTAAAATACATCTCTTTCAATTATCTTGTTGATCAAAAAAGTTCTATGAACAAGCTCATCAATTAATAAAACACTTGGTGCTAAACTAAATTCACGATACACAACAAATGCAAAAGGACAATGTATAAATATATGGTCTAAATCCTTATTAGCTTGACGACATCCCTAGCAAATAGGGTCAATATTCACCTCATGAGTAAAAAATTGACTAATACAATGCACAAAACCACATAATAATATCCATAAAAAATTCTTTAATCTTTGGCGGAAAAACCACATTCCAAAGGGATTGCCAAGGACCATTCACATGAAAATCTGTAATGTTGGTAAACAAATGAAGAGCCACTTGATAACCCGGTTTAACAAAATAATGGCCATTAGAATTAAAGTGTCACATAAAAAAATCCTCTGTTGGGAACCAACTCAAAGGAATACATAGAATCCGCTCAGTGTCATATGGCACAAACAACCATTCTACCATCTCCTCATCCCACAATCCCCCACTAGGCAGAAAGAAATCACAAACGTGCATATTATCACATCTCTCATTAGGAGCAATGTCGACAAAAAAATTAAATTCATCATTAACCTAAAGATCGTGAAAGACACTAATAATATTATCGTTTCCAATTCACCTTCTAGTACCTTCGAGAATTACTGCCTTAGCCTTATGAAAACTCTTTCAAATAAAAGAGGGAGATGTACCCTCCATTGAATCAAGAAACCCACCTGTTGAAAAATATTTAGCTTTGAAAATCCTGCACGAAAGAGACTCAAGCATAGTTAGGAATCTCCATCATTGCTTACCAAGCTACGCCAGATTAAAACAATATAGATTACAAAATCCTATCCCACCAAATTTCTTCAAAACACAGCTTGTCTCATGACGCCCAATGAACTCTCATCTGCCCTTCACTAGACCCCTATCAAAATGAGTTCATCATTTTCTACATCGCGAGAATTGAAAGGAAGCAAAAAAAAAAAACTTATACTATACACCGAATGTAACATCCCATATTCGACCCAATTGTCGAGTCTAAGCTATAGTCTGCCATATTTATTGCCAGTGCAAATACAATTAATTTAGATATGAATACACATCACTTTTTAAATAACTTACTTAAGAGCATATAATAACACTATTAGTTAAATTCAATTAAATACTATTTTGATACTCAAGTTCATACAAACATAAAGATATACTAACAGTGACTTAACTAGATAGGTAACTGGATAGGTACATGCCAAACTATTCAAAAACATAAGTACAACAACATTACTGAGTCCGAGATTTTCTCTGGATGTTGAAATCAAAATTTAGGATCTTGAATATATCCTAACCGAAAGCTCGCTTCACCTGTCGTCGACTCTCGCCTTCCCTTTGCCTTTTAACGATCCATGTAAGGATGAGAGATGGTCAAATGTTACAAGCTCTAAAAATGGCTTCCCTTGTTCTTTTCTTTGGTAATCTTGGTGGAAAAAGTAGAAATAAGATGATGGAAGCTTTTTGTTTTATTAATAATAACATATAATAATTATAATATACTTTTATACCATCAAAAGCCACTAGCCACCCACCATCATAGCAAATGGCCAATTTACCATTTTAAGCCTTTTAGTCAATTGAATTCATAAAAAACAACTTTGCGGTTTTTACGATTTAGTCTTTATACCTTAATTAACCATCCAATCACTAAAATTTTTGGATCAGTATTCAATTCACCTACATAACAACTCTATAAATATTTTTATTAAATATTTACGGTTTAGGGTTTAGCAAGGTCTTGATACCTCATTTTCTAAAACTACTAACTTTAGGGTCGAACCACTTGTATTTTACCTAACTGTCCAAATAGTAAAGTTTTAATATCAAAATTCAATATAACACTAATATTGACTTGCAAATATTAATATTTAATATTTACGGACTATTTAATATTTAAGAACTGACACGTCAGAATTGAGGTCCTGAAACTACTATTTTCGACACCACTGAAAATTAGGTCGTTACAATTCACTCTCATTAAAAAATTTTATCCTCAAAATTTACCAGAAAAGAGGTGGGGATGCATGGATTTCATTTTGGAATCGAATTAATTCATTTCTTATATTTCCTTATCATTCCTCAGACTTGTTTAACTGTATCATATGGCCTTTTACATGCCATCGATATTCATATATCACAATTTATATCAATCCAATTCATATTTCAATTTCATTATAAGTTCAATTCACATTATATTAATCTCAATTCTTCATCAATTTACTATTTCAATACAATACTAAACATATTTCAACTCAATTTAACACTGAGTACCACATATAAATTAAATCGTACTACCTTCTATTTATCACATAGGTAATTATCCTATCATTCAAATCATAAGCAATATTTCATCAATTAGTATACATTTCACATACATATATGTTCAAATCCATGCCAACATTTTAAATAATTTCGAGTCTATAACCTCACTTGTATTCAAGTAGCCCCCGGGGCTCGTTCTCAGCCCAAATCGCAAGATGTCATATTTCAAATTTCCATTAGTTTCATATCATCACCATTTGGCCATTTTATGTATAGATATTTTAATCATATTAACCAAACTCAAATTCGGTATAGGTACATGGATCCGTCACCCCGAGTTGGCCGATAATGATGACTTTACTTAATATTTATCATCCCAGGTTGCCCGGTAACGATAACCTGTCACCCTAGATTGCTCGATAATGATGACTTTTGTGACAGCCCTAATGTGACCCTAGTCGGAAAGTGGTTTCGGGACCACAAAACCGAATCACAAAAATAATTAACCATTATAATCTATGCTTATAATATGTGTAAATGCATGTGTGAAATTTTCATATCTTAATTTTGTAAATTGCATGTGAAATTATTAAATAGGGACTTATGTGAGACATTGTGAAATGTGATAGGTTAATTTTAAAGGGTTTATTAATGCATGTTAACATAAAAACTTGGGCTTGCATGTCAAATACCCCTTTTTTGTTAATAGTGGCGCCATGATGATGATGATTTTATATTAAAATATGTATTAATTTTTAGTTAAATGGTTTTATACTTTATATAAAATAAAGGAATAATAAAAATAATAATAATAAGGAAAATGGATGATGAAAACAAAGCTTCATCTTTGTTCTTTTTGGCCGAATGTAAAGAGGAAGAGGGGAGAAAAGCCATTCGGTTATCTTAGGTCTACATTAAGGTGAGAAGTTCATGTTAATTCTTGAAATTTTGGTTAATCTTGAGTTAAATACCAAGTTCTTTTTGTAACCCATGTTGAATTTTTTTTATTTTAGGAATGATTAGAGCTTTCGGCCATAGTAGTTAATAAAGGTTATGGTTGTTGTTTCATGTAAATTTAGATGAATAATGGTAGATGAGTGTTTGAGCTATACAAATGATCATATGGGAGCATTAGATGCTAAAGGAAAAGAATCGGCTATCTTGTTATGTGCTATGACCGAATGTGAATTTGGTTATGTTTGAGTAATGTATATGCTTAAAATGTGTTATAAAGAATTAGGTGTTAAATTAAAATTTGCTAAATTACCAATGTTCTTGCCGAATATATGTTTGATTAAAGAAGAGTTTGTTGTTGAATGTTTACATAATTTAGATAATTATAAGTTAAGTTGAGCTTAGTGAAAGGCAAAATTCGGTCATGGAGTTTAATGTATTCTTTATTGAATATTGATAAATTTTTTTATAAGAGTTATTAAAAATGAATTTGAGTTAGCTATTAGTGTTTTGTATGATTCTTTTTACTAAGTAGATTGTTCGGCTAAGTCCTCTTTAAACAAATGTTTCGGCATTAGCTAAGGAGTGAAAAATTTTGATAGTCGATGTATATGTGAATTTTATAGTGCTGCATATATGTGATTTATTTGGTAATATTGTAGTAGTTAAACTAGTGTATTAAAAAAAAAAGGCTATGTGAGTTTGGCTTGTGAATGTGAAATTGGTATAAGTTGAATAATCGTTTATTAATGTCATATGGTCATTTTGAGTTTGAGTTATAAGTGACTTACATGGCCTGATAAATTCTTGCCATTTTCGGTCATGAATATATATGAAATTGAACTATGGCATATTTACAAAATATAATACATAATGAGTTTGATATGTGATTGCCGAATGTGAATAATAAGTAAACAGTATTGGTCAAAATATTAAACACCTCTATTTGTATTTATTAAGTTCAAGAGCAAGGGGGATCAAAATTGGATAAGGGAAAAGAGAAAGCTATAGAGTAATCAATCCACGACCATCCCAATATACCGAGGTAAGTTCGGATAGTTACATTTAGTACATCTTGATAATGTCATGATATGTGAATAATAACTGTACTATGCTTAATTGAATCTTTTGAATATAGCTGTATGACGAATAAATTATGTTTCAAGCTTATAGCAAAAAGTTATATAATTGATGCATGGCATATCACTATTCGAATGAGTAAATGAACCAAAATCTTGAGATGTTATGTGAATTGAATTCATTGTAAATAAATTTGTATGGTACTTAGTGGAGGAATATATCCGGACTTATAGTCCGCAGGCTTTGTGCTGGTATTAAATACCGGGTTTAATCCCGCAGGCTTGGTGCTGGTAATAGATATCCGGGTTAAATCCCGCAGGCTTTGTGCTGGTACTGTATCCGGGCTTAAAGACCCGCAGGCTTCGTGCTGGAATGACATCCGGGTAAAAAAAAAAAAAACCTGCAGGCTGTGCTAGATATGTGTTTCGAGTCCTAAGACTTGATAGGACCGGTGTCAGTAAGATAAGTATGATTACGACATTGAATATCCGTGCGAGTAAGTATTATATATGTTATACCTGCTAAGGTACGTATTACGTACTCATAAGTGAATTGACTTCAAAACGAATTATTAGTATCAAAGAATGGTATATAAACTTATATATATATATGTAAGAGTGTGTATATGTATGTGAATGAATACCGTATTTATGAATAAGAGAATGACTTATTTGGTCA
This sequence comes from Gossypium longicalyx, assembly GCA_025698465.1. Classification (NCBI taxonomy): domain Eukaryota; kingdom Viridiplantae; phylum Streptophyta; class Magnoliopsida; order Malvales; family Malvaceae; genus Gossypium; species Gossypium longicalyx. The sequence goes on from CM046995.1 coordinate 87,547,482, forward strand.
ATGTATGTCATTGTAGAAGCATGTGTCTTAAAGAAATTTTATGAACCACATGGTATAGTGAAATATGTACTGAGAATTTTCTTGTGTATTCATGTATATATATATATATTCGGCCAATAGGTTATAATTAATGTACTTGTGAGTTTTTGGCCATTAAATTTACAAATTTAATTTAGGTTTTTGTGATACTTAATGTTAGAATTTAACTGATACGTTTTAATTGTTTGAACCACTTAAAACTTACTAAGCCTCAAAAGCTTACTCCGTTTTATTTTATTTCTTTGTTTTATAAATTGTCAATTTTGGCCACCGACTCGGGGATCATCAGCAGTTCATCATACTATCGATCTTTTTGGTACAGTTATATTTTGGCCTTGGTATGGCATGTATAGGTTAGGCCGGTGACGGTTATGTTTTGTTTTGTAAATATTTTAGCCATACGAAAATGGCGTATAACTTGAATATCAATATCTAATTCAGTTCGATCTCTGTTTATGTTTATTTACTATGCAAATGAGATATTAAAATGTTGTGGCTCGGTAATATCTCATAGCCTAAACCGGCGATCGGACACGGGCTAGGGATGTTACAACTTTACTTAGTATTCAGATCTCATAGTATTTAAAATATATATAATTATCATCAATCACAATATGTTTCAAGTCAATTCATACTAACTATCTAATGCCAATCAAATTTAGAATTTCTATTTTATTCAATTCAATCTAATTCTTAATGTTTAGTACTCATAATCACAATTCAATTTATACCTTAATTATAACTCATCTTGATTCAAAATCATGCGAACAACATAAATTCATAAACAAGTGATTTTGTCTTAAATTATAAAATAATATGTACCGAATTCCCGTGCTAATGATTCACCAATAATGATTACTCAACCTCTAGTTGCAGTGAGGGGTCTCTGAATAGTAGCAAGAACATTCTTATTATCTTTCAGGCAAACTTGAGCTAGATACTTTAGGAATCCGTACTAGTGATATGCTCCTATTTTCTTCCAACATTCACTTCTTACAAACGATTATTACTACTAATTTTTGCTCCACAACATAACCAAACTCATAAGATATTTTCAAATATAAGACCAAATAATTAACAATCAGCATCCAATCTCGACTTAGACTCGAATCAACTTTGGCATATACCTCTAAGCTAAATTTCCAAGTTTTATTTAGTCTAAGAATTGGCTAAACTTATACTTATGATACAACTAAATGTAACACCCCATACTCGAGCCTATCATCGAGTCCGAGATTGTAGGTACATGCTAAACTATTCAAAAATGTAAATAGACCAACATTGCTGAATTTAAGATTTTCTCTGGATGCTGAAATCGAAATTCAGTATCTTGAATATATCTTAACCAAAAGCTCACTTCATCCGTCGTTGACTCTCGCGTTCCCTTTTCCCTTTTGACGATCCATGAAAGGATAAGAGATGGCCGAATGTTACAAGCTCCAAAAATGGCTTCCCTTGTTCTTTTCTTTGGTAATTTCAGTGGAGAAGGTAGAAATAAGATGATGGAAGCTTTTTGTTTTATTAATAATAACATATAATAATTATAATAAAATTTTATGTCATCAAAAGCCACTAGCCGCCCACCATCATAGCAAATGGCCAAATTGTTATTTTAAGCCTTGCTTAAATATTATTTAAGCCTTTTAGTCAATTGAATTAATAAAAATTAACTTCGTAGTTTTTACAATTTAATCTTAATCCCTAATTAACCATCCAATCACTAAAATTTTTAGATTAGTATTCAATTCAGCTATTTGAAAGTTTTTATTTAAGTCACTGGATTGTTAAGTTTTTTTTTTTAAACTCAGCTAGTGAGCTCCAAGTGACCATTCAATGATCGATACAGTGGATTAGTACCCATCAACAAGTAGACAAACATACCTTAGATCCAAGTCAATTTGATAATCAATGTTTGAGATTAGTGAAAAAAGTTGTTTGGATTTTTGTTCACAGATTCATGACATTCAAAGTTGTTTCATAAAAATAAAAAAAAAACTAAACTATAGAAGGGAAGGGAATGGGAGCTTTTGATTGGTATAGGCGGTGTGAACAGAGAAGGTCATACAACAACATTTTAATAGTCCAATGACTTAAATAAAAAACTTTCGAATAGTTTAATGACTATTTTGTAACTTTTTAAAATCGAATGACCAAAATGTAAATTTATTAATATTTTAGTCACCTTAAATGTAATTTACCTAAAAAGAAAAAAAAAAGTCTCCCATGATAGGGATAGAAATGGAGCTTTCTCTCATTTTTTTCTTCTTCTCGCTTTTTTAAGGGGATAGAGATAATATGACAACAAATTGAGTATAATTTCCCTATATTAAAAAATTTCACCTTTTTTCTTTTCTTTTTTTAATTAGCTACATTTATACATTTATTGATATATTCCCATTAGCACAGACTACAAAACATTCTATAAAATAAAACCCCCTTTATTAGCCCTTATTAGCCCATTAGCATAAGCAATATTTAGGTTGTTGAAGAATCTTTTTGGTGGTGGGGTGGTGAGGTCTTATGAAAGCCAATATCATGAAAATCTATTAACTATATTTTATACCCAAAGGCTCAAACATTTTGTTTTGTTGTTTGATCCTTTTTCAAGGTATCAAAGAAAACTCAAAATATTGTCAATCTTTGAGACTTTTCACTTGGGGATGCCTTGAACATTAGTCATTGTTTTAATATTCTCACCAATTTAATATAAATTTTCTTTACTGGATTGTCAGCAAATCTTGACTCTTCTTGAAACTATACCACAAGATAACTTAAAAAAAGACTTGGTTTAATTTGACAATTGCTACCCCCACCCCCTTTTGGCCCTTTCAATTACTGTTACATGACTTATTTTTTCTTGCTGTAGTTCAATTAAGCCCTTGTCTTTGACTTTTATAACCTTGTGCCTTGTCAAACACACATGCACCCCATAGTTTTCCAATTAAATATGGGGCAAAAAGAAAAGTACAAATTAGACAAAATTTAGAACATTCTGGGTGCTTTTCCTGCATATTATATATAATCCTTTGTCACTAACAATAAACTATTGTTGGGCAATGAAATGTTTTGAGCTTTCAAATTATAATATGCATATGCACTCGACTACTTAACCACATTATCATTCATTTTGACAATTTCGGGTTTCAGGTCTTGTGCCATTTTCAGTTTTATTTTTAATTAATGACTAGATAAGTTTAAGTGCCTAAATAAACTCACACTCAAGCCAAATCTATTTTGATAAGAGAAAATGATAAAAAAAGGAGAAGCTCATCCAATTTGTAGCAAGAAAGCCACATCATTTATAGAAATATTTTTCCAAACATTACATGATCATTGTGTTTATCCTTCGTCAACATATGTCTCTCAAGTCGCATTGGACTCACATAGAGCTCCACAACTGACATTAGTCTATATAGACTCTCTTTACTAATTGGATCACACCAAGACACCATTATAATCCAACATTCTGTCAACTGATCAAAAAATCTTCCATTTCTCTTTCAAATTACCTAAACCTCTCTAATTGACTCTCAATATTTTCATGTGAACTGAGTTCAATCCTACCTGCAAATTAACTGATCCTTAATAAGAGAGTGAAATTTGGTTTCTTCTCAATTTGGGTGAAAATATTTTGTTCATAATTGCTTTGGAACCTAAAAGATATGGAAGCTGAAAATAGGAATTAACTTGTACCTTACAACAAGGAAGAAATTAAAGGGGAGAGCAGGAAAAAAAAACCAACCATCACCCTATGAATAAACTGAAGCAAGTTTAGGTAAACTTTTAATAAATTTGTAAACTACAACAAACTTGAATGTGAAATTTCATTTGTCCCACTACTAAAATCATTTCAATCAGTTTCCCACTGACATTAAAAGGTTTGATATATGAAATACCATCAAACTGTTGAAGCCAGTGCAAGTGGAAGCTGAGCTTTTGGGCAATATCTAAAAGGCTGCTATGCTATGCAAGCAATATGACCTGACAACAAGCTTAATTCATTTGTAAAACCCTTTGAAGGAAACTCTTATATTCATTGAGATTGAGAAAAGTGACCATTTGGGTATATGATTGGAATTAAAACTTCTCTTTATTGCTAACATTTGAGAGATGAAACATTCTTGTGGGTTCTGACTAATCCTGTGTGATTTGTTAGTTTCTTTGTTAAATGTTATAATTTTAAATTAAGATCAATAATATAATATAATATAATTTTTTGTTCATGAAAATTTTCCATTTTTAACACTCCCCAAAGTTAAAAATCTAATCCAAGTCATTTTAATTTTCACATTCAAAAGTTTTAAAATTTATCTTGATACCTATCATACAAGAGAAAGTCCATAAATGCTCCTCAAGTAACAAAGGGTCCCCATAGGTCTCAAAACATTTATGACACCCTAAAACTTTTGGTTTTTTTTTTTTACTTTGAAAGATGATGGCATTGAATTGGAGAGATTCCAGGAGGAGAGAAGTCAGATCCATAGGGCCCTGCCCTGACTGTAGAATTATGATATTGAGTAGAGCTTTTATATTGGTTTGTTGACTGGTAGTTGTCAGACGGCAGAGGGTAATGGGGAATGGTGATGGATACTTGTTCACATTTTGGATTGGGAATCCTATGTTGAATGTGGGATTGAATATTGATGCTTCAAATGGGCTTATAATTTATAATTGTGAGCACAGCTTTCATGGACTAGGCTGATGACCCAACTAAAAGTTCAAGTTTAATTTAGTGAAAGATTTTGATTTTCATTGCTAAACATGATTTCTATTTGGGATGACAGACTTGATTTTACACTAATCCTTATTTATCTATCAATATAATTATATTTATTATAACCATAAATAAAGAGGACTAAAATTTGTAGTTGAGTTTTGCCATTTCTGATAATAAAATTATCCAAATGAAAGATTTTTTAGCATATTATTATTAAGTATGTCATATTATTTTATTTTGTTTGAATGTAAAATCTTGTTGTTCAATTGAGAGATAAGAGAAAAGTATTTTTTTTTTGTTATTAAAATATGTTAATTGTTATGATTTAAGGAAAAAAAAGACAAATTAATAAGGAATGATAAAATTGTTATGAAAATAATATTTTATATGGAATGTAATAAAGATCGATTGAGCTTTAGTTTAGTTGGCCCTGTTATTATTGTAACAATTAAAATGATGAAGATTCTAGTAATACGCTTTCTTTCATTTTAAGGATTGGGGAAGGTCTTATAAATAAAAATTGGAATTGAATAAAAATAATAACATTTTATAAAAAAATAACATAATAGACAAAATGCTAATCTTCTAAACTTATGAAATATTTATCCTAGAAATTTTAATTAATTTTTTTTTGAAATTTCGTGTCAAATAAGTATCTGACATGAGTTTTAACTCGTACAAATCAATATATTATTTTTTATACAATGTCTACAGTTATTTATAGTCTTCTCTAACTTTTAAACAGGAGAATAAATATGTCTTAGTGCAGTTGAACTCACACCCTTTTATACTAACAACAATATTAATACTAACCGACTTAAGATTCGATGAACAATATTATTTCGATTATGATATTGAAATTACTTTTATATGATCAAACCTTAGTACTATGGTTTATATCATAAGGCAATTTTTTTTAGTCCAAACATGATAAATGTGATTATAAAATATAAAATTAGTACTAGTAATCTTAAATTTGGTGAACTAAAATACACTAATTTTTTTATTTATACTAATAAATAATTACGGTTAAAAATATTAAATATTTAAAAAAAAATTATTTCATTTTTCTTTCTTTCCGTTTTTGTTCTCAATGACGTCTAGTTCTAATTTGATTTATGCCCTAAATTTACTCATTGCCTGTAAAGTTTCATAAATTCAAGGATTCTAGGAGGTAAACGACGTCGTATGCAGATAAGCAAAACTAGGTATCCGGTAGTAGATGCAAGCACGGATTCAAAGTGAAAAAAAAAAAATCCTTCATTTTGCAGGAAAAAAAATGGCTGATTTGGATTCTTCAAGCTCTTCCTCTGAAGATATTGAAACAAACTCTGATCCTAATTCTTCAAAAGCTATAATCCCCAATCCTCTCAATTCCAATTCTAATTCACCTGCCGTATGCCTCCTCCAATTCGCAGGAGATTCCACCGCCGGTGCCTTCATGGGCTCCATCTTCGGCTACGGTATTATTTTCTTATCTTTCATAAATTTCTCTCTCTCTCTCTTTTTTATTTTGTGGGTTTTTCTTGTGTTAATTTCGGTAAAGAAGAAACTTTTGGAAGTTTTTTATTTGAATTTCTTGGTTTTAATTGTTAGTCTGGTGTTACCGGGATTCTTTGCTATATTGTAATATGAGTTGAAACTTGAAAATTAGTAGAACAATGTGCATTATGGAATAATAGCAATAGTTGAGTGGATAATGGTATTGATGACTTGGAATTCTTTAAGCTTGAATGTTACCTTTAGGAGATGGGGCTTTTGATATTTGGGAATTAGGATCCCATGCTCTCTATCAGGTTCTAGGTTGCATGAAGTGTATGTTCAATGCCTTGATTTTTATTCTTTCTATGGCACTTCAAGGTTAAGCCTTAACCTTTTGGGTTTCTTAAATAACATTCTCTTGTTTCTCATTTGTCTCTCTGCATTTGTTTCAGGTTCGGGATTGATTAAAAAGAAAGGTTTTAAAGGATCCTTTGTGGAGGCTGGATCTTATGCCAAGGTTATGAGAATTAAGTGATTAACTTGTAGCTTTTCCCCATATGACTGAACAAATCTCTAACTTCTCTTATATATTTTTCCTTTTATAGACATTTGCAGTTTTGTCGGGCGTACACAGTTTGGTCGTTTGCTTCTTGAAGAGGTTGCGGGGAAAAGATGATGGTATACCTTGCGAAAATAAGTGTAAATACTGCCTGCTTTTTGTGCTTGATGTGTTGATATACGGTAATGTTATCTTTCTCTGCAGTTATTAATGCTGGGGTAGCTGGATGTTGCACTGGGCTTGCTCTAAGTTTCCCAGGTATAAGAATCTTAAGGTTCAATTAATTGCTGTAAAATACAGGTCTCACTTTGAGCCTTATTTTAACTTGAAATGATTATGCAGGTGCACCCCAGGCACTTATACAGAGCTGTCTCACATTTGGGGCATTCTCATTTATCGTTGAAGGGCTTAACAAGCAGCAGCCAGCATTGGCACATTCATTTTCTGTGAGAAACAAGAGCGGGCACTATGAGGGGCCTCATCCTATAGCGCTCCCTCTTTCACTCCCTATTCCAGATGAGCTGAAAGGAGCTTTTTCTTCTTTCTGCAAGTCCTTAAGTAAACCAAATGAAGGCAAGTTTTCTACTGGTAACTGATGGGAAGGGGCCATTCATCATTGTTAATTGTCTGTTATATGTAGATTGTTGATTGTTGCGAGTGTTGGGAGTTACAATGTAAGAATGTAGAATCAAAATTATCTGAGAGCTAGGAAATGGGAAATTGTTTTTTGTCCTATGTTGCATTTCCATTTCTAATGCCTGATTTTGGATCAAAATAAAGAATATTTGATTGAAGATCAATGTCTCTCCAAACTCCTGAAAAACTTGGATGACTTATCTTTTAGGTTCCAATGAAGGGTTGATCCACTTGCTTAAGTAGATTATAGATCAAGCTTTGTGTTTGTAGCAGGTTCTTTCCTACTTCAAAGAAAATTTTTGATATAACACATAATTTTATAAGCTTAATATTGTAAAATAAATGTTGAATAACCCCTATACGCATATATACACGATGAAAAAGTAGTACTTGACAATATATGCATATGTATATTTTCTTATAATAATTCTATTATCTAATTATACAAAACTATACTGTGATTCTCTTAGGTCTAAAAATTTTATTCACCGTTTGATGTTTGAGAAACTATACCCAAAAATATTAAGCAACCATTTTTATTGGTCTAAAACCCTTTGGGATCTGTTCACAAGTCGCTTAAATTTGAAGTCGAGCTAGTTCAGACTTTTAAATGGGAAATAAAACTCTCTGGGCATTGTTTTTTGTCCATTCACAATATTTGAACTTGAGATCTTCCTTCGATTCATCATATGTTTGCAAGTATTAGACAGCTGTTGAATAGTTGAAGAAACATCGAACTGCTTGCATACCTCGATTCATTAAATAATGTTGTTAAATAATTATTATTTTTTTTTGAAATAATGTTGGTAAATATTAGACAGCCATTGAATAGTTGAAGAGACATCCAAGAGAACTAATTGAACTTTCAATTAAACATATGCAATCAAAGGCAGATTCTGATCAAAATATGTAATATAGGAAAATCCCGAAAATCAAGTTGTAAAGAACTTTCCAAATCCTTCATTTCTAAGTTCTCCATCCATTTTTATTAATATCATCAAATAAAAGGTAAAAGAAACAAACAAAAACAAAAATTCTTACCTCTCCAAACAATTAAATTTTAGCAAACTTATTTGACATAAAAACTTACCTGCCTTTTTCCGTCTTCTATTCTATCAATGGCTGAACAACCAATCGGCATGGTAATCATCATTTACTTCTTTATTGATCCTGTTAAACATATTAATTAACAAGGGCTCACAGTTTTGTTGTAGACTTGTATTTTGCAATTGGATACTGATATTCCAGGATGGCACTTGGCAATGACAAAACTTTTCAAGTCTATTCGAGGTTCTTTGTCTCTTTTTTCTTCTTTCTGTATTAATTAATTAAGATTTGATTTTTATTATTTGGGGGTGTTAATTATTTTTATCAGATGTATCGTACTCCATTGATACACAAACAAAGTTTGCATATGTTTCTGGAGAAATTGACAAAGAGCTTCTTCTAAAGTTGCTAGCAAAAGCCAAAACACATGCTTTTACTCATCAAATCAACTATGGGATCAATCTTCCAAAACACACATCAGAACCCACAATGGTAACTAAACTATAAATTTCTCAATAATTTCCCTTTCTTGCTTCACTGAAAGTATATTCCTGCAGACGTGTGTTTTGCTAGTGGATACTGATATTCCTGGTTGGCACAAAACAATGCGTCTTTTATTCAAGCCAATGCAAGGTGTGTGTTTCATTTAATTTCTTATTTTCCTTTTTATGCTGAATTAATTTTGGGGTATTTGTAATTTTTATCAGGTGTAACATTCACCATCAAAGCATTTACAAGGCAGGCTTATATTTCTGGAAAAATAGGCCCTGTGTTACAGTTGAAGTTGCTAGCAAAAGCTGAAGCAAACGGAGCTCGACTTTGCTGGTTATATTATGGATGTGAACATGATCCATGTAAACAATCTGTGGCTAAGGATGAGACCAGCAGCAATCTAGCTCTTAGCTCCAAACCCAAAAATTCTTTTTGCTGTTTGATGTAATATAATCTTTGGTTAATTCTTTAAGTAGTTAGTATTGAAGTTTTTCTCCCATTTTTAATGGAGGAAAACATAGTATTTTCATTTTTATGGTTTTGTTTTGTTCTAAGGCTGCTTACATAGTTTTATGTTTGTAAGCAGCTAAAACAATTATCAGTTATCTAATGTTTTTCAAATGTCTTTTTTCCCCCTTGATCTTATGAATAAGTAAATCGTTCAGAAATTTAGTTTAGTTTTCTTTGTGTTAATGATTATTTGCTATGCAAATTAAGTTACTATATGTGTATATATATATATATATATATAAAACAAGTTAGCCCATTAGCAAAATCTTGAATTTCAATGCTTATTCAAAACTTGCATAGCTTTACAGTGTTCTTTTCACAATCTTTACAAAGGAAAAAAGAAGACTTTATCAAGGCTGAGGCTATCCGAAAAAAAAATTATACGCTTAAAAACTTATTTCGCCTCTAATTTTATTAAAAAAAAAATCATTTTTGCTCTCCTCTATTTACTTTGATTAAGTACACATGGACGTCAACAAAATTAAATGGTAAGGTATCCAGTTATTTATTGTAATGATTCCGAGATTTTAGATGTCAAAAAACATAATTGTATTATATCGTGGGATTAAGCAATAACTGGTTTGATTTCTAAAATTTTGATCTAAAATATTTTTTATTAAATAATAGAGTAAATTTCTCCAAAAATCCTTCCTTGATATCCTTTGCTACATTTAATTATGCTACTTAATTTTCTTAACATTATTAATCCACATTCTTAAATTTATCCAAAAAAAAAAAAACACCCACAAAATCATTTGTATGTTAAATGGTAAGGTATCCAATTACTTGTTGCAATGATTCCAAGATTTTAAATGCTAAAATACATATTTGTATTATGTTGTGGGGTGAAATACTAACTGATTTGATTTCTAAAATATTGATATAAAATCTTGTTCATCAAATAAAGGAGTAAATTTCTCCAAAATTCCTCCTTGATATCCTTTGCTTTGTTAACATTATTAATTCACATTCTTAAATTTATTCAAAAAAACACCCACAAAATCAAAACATAATTATATTATATAATGAGATTAAGCAATAATGGGTTTGATTTGATGTAAAATCTTGTTTATCAAATAATGGAGTAAATTTCTCCCAAATCCCTCCTTGATATCTTTTGCTACATTTAATTAGGCTACTTAATTTTCTTAACATTATTAATCCACATTCTTAAATTTATCCAAATTAAATTTGGTTCTCCTTTTGGCTCATTTCATTTATCTTTGTTTTCCATTGCCTGTCAAGAACTCTGTCATTAACTTTTCTAGCCAAACGAAGAACATTCTCAGTTATGGATTACCCAACTGAAGACATGGTTTGCTCCAAAACTTTGTGATCCTAATTTCTCTCAATAGATTTGCACATTTCTCTTCAAATACTCACTAATGTTTGTGTTTTGTGGGTTCTGTTTTTTCTGATCAGAACTGTGTTCTAAGAGTCGATACCCGGTTCCTTGGATGGCGTGTGATGCTTGTCAGAGTCTTGGACAGCATTGATGGTTCTTAATTTTCTATTTCTCCGCTACATTGTTAATTTCTTGAGGAACAAGTCACTTTATCATGCTTACTTTCTGTTCTGGTTTGTTTTCTTTAGGTATCACTTATAAAATAGATGAAGAAAAGGGAATTGTCCAAATAACAGGAAGAATAAACCCTAGACAATTGATGAAGACGCTCGCGGAAGTAGGGTTACACGCAGATTTTTCTCGGGTGAGATCCCAATTTGGAGAGACGAATATTCCTTTGAGACATTGTTATGATTACCGGTACTATGGTGACTATGGATATAATCCCTATGTAAAACCAGAGTATTATTATGGCTATCCTCCTCTTCAGCAAAGAAACTGGCACCCCATATATGAAAACTACCCACATTACTTGCATTATAATCAGAATCAACCTGTCTATGAGCCACAGGCTGAATACTTCCCGCAGCCGCCACCGCAACCAGACAGCTTTCGTAATGGTGACCCCGAGTGGTGCACCATAATGTGAAAGACATTAGTTATTTGACCTGATGTTCTTTTGTTGGAAACCTTAAGGATTTTAGTAAACAATAACTTGTCCAAGTTTTTTATGCAATGGACTTTCATATGTAGCTGCTAGGTTATTTAGACATTTGATCTTTGTCTGTTTTTTTCCCTTTTAATATTTGATGCTTTGTTTATTAACTTGATAAATATTTTACATCATGATCATATCATGAGATCATCTTGATTGGAAGTGGAACAATGTATGCATAAAATCAGCCAACTACAAGCTTAGCCTCTTATTTTTCCATTGATTCTCATAATTCATTGTAGAATTCTGAAAAAACATGGACAGATTCACAAATCAATGTAAGATTAGTTCATACATATCTAAGGAATTCGTATCTTGCTTACTCGTGAAACTTGTTCAAGTTAGTATTCTATTTGTTCCAGATTCTGAAAACTTCAATTTTCCGAATCTCACAATGAATTGCAGCACACAATACCTATATCCATCCGCTTCAAAACATCTTAAGGGACTTGTTTATGTGCGGTTCTCACTTCTGTTCCATGCTTTTGTTCATCCGAAGATGGCAGATCATAAAACTCTGCCAAGTATGCTAAAGCATCAGAATTAGTGTTACAGATCTTCCACAAAGACGAAACCTCTCCCTTAGAGATGGTACCCCAATCCTCACAATCATCAAGAAAATCTAAGAGCTTCGCATAGAATGAGTCATAGTTCATTACAATGAAGGGAACCGGAAGCTCTGATCCAATCCTTTCAAGCTGAATCAATGCCAGTATCTCAAACATCTCATCAAGAGTACCAACACCACCTGGAAGAGCAACTACTGCTGTCTTATCAGAGCTTGAACTCCTGACCGCAGCATCAACCAACCCATGCTTTCTAGCAGAGAAAAACCTGCATTTATTTCGATGATTGTTCAGATGCATAGATTTAGAATGGTGTCTGTAAGCCTTTAGAAACACTAATTTTCACCTGCAAGTAAGATAAGTTTCTGAGGGCAGGTATGGATGAAATTTTGAGGTCGTCCATTCTCCAGCTTCCTTACCTATCTTAAACCCACCGACCGCCTTTCCTGCTTCCTGAGCACCCTTAATAGCAGCATCCATGAGGCCAGGACCAGCCCCAGTCCATGTGGTGCAGTCCAAAAGGTTAGCTATCTGCCATGCAGTAAAAACTAGTCTCATGAAAAGAATCAAAACAAGCCACTAGGGGAAACCGGTCCAAAGTGTACAGACTTTTGCTAAATGCATTTAAAGAGAGAAAAGCTCTATAAATTAACTTGCCTCCCTGGCCAGTTCCAGTGTTTGTGAGTAATGTGGATGGCCAGGTCCCATCCTTGAAGAACCCAAGTACACAACTCCCCTCCCAATTCTGTGTATGAGTTCATAGCATTGCTCTATCTCTTTCCTAACCTTTCAAACGAGAAAAGAACATAGCAAATAAGCTTCTCACTTTACACAAAACCTATCAAAATAATATCCCCAAATTATATTGTACCAGCACAAGGAGATGGCATCCATAAACTAAATTGAAATTAAACATCCATGAAAAAATGGCAGCAATTCAACTTTGATTCTCCAAGACAATTCCCATTACTTTGGTGCATTGCACACTCAAATTATCAGCAGAGCATGTTCAAAAAAGCCAAAAATATAACCAACATAGATATTTGCTCAGAGATATTACATTAATAACATAAAATCAAGTCTAATTCTATAAAGCAACACTTAGGATCAAAATCCATGGCTATCCAATATAATCAGCATTTTCCAGGCTATAACATGAGTCATAAATCAAGACAAAAATTAAGTTTTTAGTAAGAATAAAAGTGAATCCCAAAGGAGATTGAAAAGTTTGAGCAGAGGTGAAGACTAGGATTACCTCACTGGGGCTTGTTCTTTCTTCAAAGTCCACAAATTCACTCTTCCAAAGTGAAACTCTTCCAAATTTTTTATAAGCCCTGAAATTTTTAGCCAAGTTGAAGCCAACAACAAACCTCTCTTTCAAAGTGAAAGACTGAAACCTGACATTCCAGTGATGAGAATCTCTCACAGAAACATAAGAACCCAATGAACCCAACAGCGCAAACCCCATCAAAATACCCTCCAAATGTATCCAAGACTAGGTTTTTGCATATACTGATGGATTCAAGGAAGTGGGTTACGAGTTATAACAACAGAAAAGGGAATGGAAGGAATCAAATTGTTATCTTAAAATTTGCAAGTTGTAAGGGAGCTTTGGAGAGAGAAGGAATAATTTATCCCAAATTGCTTCGGTTGTTGCTTCCATTGTTGACCAAAGTTGGGAGCTTTAGTTGTTTTGTTTCGAATCCGAAAGAAACAAAATGTTTATACAACTTTAAGGTTAAATTACACGCAAGTCACTCTAAAATATGATTTATCCTATTTTAGTCACTTTTATTTTATTTTTAATTTAATTAGCTCATTTGAAAGACCGACACGTGAAATTTTTTTGTTAAAGACTTTTCCAAACTCTAACAATCTTCCTTCTTCTTCTATCTCTATCTGATGTGTTTGTGAGGCAGTCCGCTATGAGGTAAACAAACACCCACTATTTTTGGGTTTCATTCCTTCATTAATTTTATTAAATCTCCATTTTCTTTGTGGATATGTTACAGGTTTTACTTTCAATGTGCCTTCTAGGGATCAGATCTGAAGTATTACTTCTATCTGGTAAGCAAATTGTTGCTTTTGAACATGGCTATCATCACTACATTGATTGCAGGTGATTATGGGGCTGGTGACATCTGGATGCGCGGCGGTGGGATATATCGGTAGATATGGAGAAGAATCAGTGTAACCATGTGGGGAAGTTTTGCAATCAAATGATGATATCCATGGTGTTATCTTACTTGGCCTTCTTTTTCCTACTTTGCTGTTTCTGTTATGTCTGGCAACAAAGTCATGTACCAGTATGAATCACCATGGAAGGAAGGCAAGTCACAAGTGGTTGGTTGGTTGGTTGCGTCCTTCAAGATTAGAAATTACGGTGTTTCTAGGGATATTATATGTTTTATATATAGCTGTAACAGTATAGGCAGAGATGACCAACCTTACATGTTTTACTGCTTATTTCAGATTAGGTGTTGATGGCTGGAGTTGGATTGAGGTCCCATTTTTTAAAAATTGTTTAAGTTTAGGCTAGTTTTTGGATAATTCAACCCTTTAAAATTTCATTCTACTATTCAAAAATTAATAACATATTAAAAAAATATATTTTTTAAATATTTTTTATTATTTAAATTGAATCCAGGTTTGATTGAGTGGAGCAGACTAACCAACCTTTTTAACAGTTCTAACTGATTCTTATAACTGATGGAACAAATTTTAAACAATATGCTAACTCTGTTGGATCTCTTAACCACCTAGTTAATAGTTTTAGAGTGAATTTGGATTAGAGGTGTATTTAGTTGTAATTAACGTAAAAAAAAAAAAAAAAAAAACTAAATATATTGCACTACACTGTTCCTTACTATCTATCTAAATCCATTCTTAATTCAGTTTTGACTTATTTATATATCTTTTTTTTGATAGCCTCTTTTCACTTTGTATAAATATAAATTGGGAAAGAAAAATAGAATAATAGAAAAGGATTGTTGGAGTTTGGAAAAATCAATAAAAAAATCTATCATGTTGTAATTATTTAATAGATTAATGTGTTACATCAATAATTTATTAACGAATAATATATAATTTAATAAGAGTAACTAGTTTAAATATTTATTTTATTTATAAAGTAATTAAATATAAAAAAATAAATTAAAATAAACCCTATTTTAAATTCAAGACATTTATTTTCAAATATAACATCGATGGTTGGGATTTCTAAGGGATAAAATCATGAATGCAAACATTTTATTGGGCCAAGAAAGCATTAATCTAATTTTCCCATGATTACTTTTTACCCTAACACAAACCCAACCCAAATTAGGACATTATGGTAATTAAACAAAAACTAGGGTTTTTGTGTATATGCGGGCTCTAACTTCCGCCTATCACTGCTTCTTTTTTTCTTCACAGATTTGCTTCATCCCCCTCCCTCTCTCCCCCTGCGAAAAGGCTTGAGCTTTCAGCCAAAATGGGTATTTCTCAAATTCATACGATTTTTCTTCATTAATATCTTCTAAATAATGTAGTTTTCTGCTTGATTTTCTTGCTTATTGGTGTTCAATTTAAAATTTTCTGATAGGCATTTCTCGTGATTCGATGCACAAGAGGCGTGCCACTGGTGGCAAAAAGAAGGCTTGGAGGAAGAAGAGAAAGTAATCTGCAAACCCTTCTTTTTCCTGTTTCTTATTTATCCTTTGATGACCTTTTCTTTATCATTTTTTGATCTGGTTGGTTGCTTAGAAAGTTGATTTACGATTATTGAAAAAAAAATCAGTTTTTGTTCTTGAAATTTACTTGAACTGATATTCCATTTTAGGCCTTTCGTTTTAGATTTAGCTTCATTTTATTGTCAGATGAGGATTTTGGAGCAATTTTATTGAGCTTTATCGGGGTTTATTTTCTTTGATTAAATTGTTTAAGTTGCTCACCATTTCATTACCGTAAACTATGCTATTGGAGGCTAGAGATCTAATCCACTTCATCTATTATACTATTGGGTTGTTTGACTTGGTTTTCAATCTTAGTTTATCCTACCTTATTGATGGTTTAATTTTTATAAGGTATGAGCTTGGAAGGCAACCAGCAAACACAAAGTTGTCAAGCAACAAGACAGTCAGGAGGATTAGGGTTCGTGGTGGAAATGTGAAGTGGCGCGCTCTGAGGCTCGACACTGGAAACTACTCGTGGGGAAGTGAGGCTGTGACTCGTAAAACCAGAATATTGGATGTGGTCTACAATGCATCTAACAATGAGCTTGTTCGTACTCAAACTTTGGTGAAGAGTGCTATTGTTCAAGTTGATGCTGCTCCATTCAAGCAATGGTATCTCCAGCACTATGGTGTCGACCTTGGTCGCAAGAAGAAAACACCTGCGGCAGCTACCAAGAAAGAAGGAGAGGTAGGAGGAATTTTTTTAAATATTTTTTTTCACCTGGATGACATGTTATTGCTTCAATAATAGATTAGTATCTTTGTTGTTGAGTTAATTGTTTTTGTACGTGTTAGTTATTTTGCTGTGTCTTTCTTTAATATTTCGGTGTCAGTTACAAAGTTCACTTGACTATAATCTGAGGGCATAGGATCTTACAATGTTTTGCTTCATATTGTATATAGGAAGGTGAAACTGTTGCTGAGGAGGCGAAGAAGAGCAACCATGTCTTAAGGAAGTTGGAAAAACGTCAGCAGAACCGCAAGCTCAACCCACATATTGAGGATCAATTCAGTAGTGGTCGTTTACTGGCTTGTATCTCTTCACGGCCTGGTCAGTGCGGCCGTGCTGACGGGTATGTAACCTCATGACTTTTACCATTGTAATGCACAATTTCTTTGTTAAAGGAATCATTTATAGACAGCTGATAAATTCCTTTCACTAATCTCTTGGAGGATAAGTAGGACAGGACAAGTGACAATAACACTAATATACCACTTATTCTAATGTGTGAAATGGGTTTTACAGGTATATCTTGGAAGGCAAAGAACTAGAGTTCTACATGAAGAAGATCCAGAGAAGGAAGGGAAAGGGAGCTGCCTAAAGTTTTGTTACTTGAGATTTCATATTTGACCAAATGTCCCTTTTTTTAACCTTTCTTTCACCATTTTCAGGAGATTTTGAGATTGTGATAGTGGTTACACTTTTAGTATGAATTTTCAAGTAGTGAAGTTGTGTCGTAATTCAACAGTATTATCATATACCTTGAGCTGCATGTTTTTTTTGTACTTGGAATTTAGTTGATATTTAGCTTAATATAAATGGCAGCCTGTTTTGGGATTTTGTATTATCATATAGGATGAATTTAGTTGATGGTTAAAGCTTGATTAGCTCTTAACTCGACATAATTTAAACAAGGAACTCAAAAGCTGCAGACATGGAGTGGATAAATATTTACATATAATCATGATGGTACGAAATTGATGAAGAAATGGATAAGCTGCATTTCGGCAAAGGTACCTAAATCGCCTTATTATACCTTGCATTGCATTTTAGTCTATCTATTGAAAAATTGAGCAAATTAGCTATTGGATGTTAGATGAGGGAGCAAACAGTTTTTTTTTTTTTTTTTTTGTTAAATTTGTACAGTGTTTATATATAATATATAATAACAAATTCAGTTTTTAATCTTTATACATTTATTCAATTTGACCATTAGAAAAGATTAAAAAGTTGAAAAAGTTGGGAAAATTAAGCATATATGTTAGTTTAAAAAATTATTTAGGGTTTTAGATTTTTTTTTAATTTAGTGAAATAAGCCTTTTTGGCAAGATGTGGATGTCATGGCAAAAGCGTGCTTTTTGTTGGACGTGCTTATAGGGCGTGCTTTTACCATGTGGCACCCAACGCGATTTATTTAAATCAAAAACAAAAAATGTATATATGTTAACTATTGGATCTCCGTAGAAAATCAAAACCATTGCAACCAATAGCTTTCAATTTTTTTCATTTAGTCTTTATTCATCTATTCTCTCAACTCACTCTCAATTCTTTTATTTTAAATTTTCTATCCTAATCTCTCAATTTTCTAATGTAATCGTTTGTAATTTCTTAGGTTTTATTCGATTTTCATCATCTTAAAAATTTTAAAAATGTCAATGCCTTTAATTTGTTTAGATCACAAACACATTTTCGATGTCCAATTACAAATGGTAAGAAAATATTATTATATTTTTATTTTAATTAATATCATTATTAAGTTGTTAATATATAAATTTATTTTTTATGTTTATATAATTAGGACGGACATTGGATTATCAAAACATATATACGCAATTTAACTTTGAGAGTAACGCATGTTATTGAATAATATTTGAAAGATGTGGAATTCTTAAATGTGTCACGTATGCTCAGCGAGGCTAAATTGGAGCTTGCACTTATCAATGCTTTGTTGGAAAGATGGAGACCCGAGACATGCATATTTCATCTTTCGTGCGATAAGTGTACAATTACACTCGAGGATAAGACATTACAACTTGGTCTATCGTTGATGTGTCCATTGTTTTGGGGCAGTGCGTGTCGCTGATTGGGGCACAATTTGCCACCAACTATGTAACACCCCTTACCCATACCCAGGACCGGGATAAGGTACGAGGCATTACCGAACGGACATAAAAACATGCAACTTAAAATACATGTATGAAGTTTCTATTCTTATCATTTTGTCTCTTATATGGGTTTACGAGGCCCAAACATACTTTTGAAGTGGTCCGGGACTGAACCGAGAACATATGAAAGACTTAAGAAAATTTTGCATTTTGGCCTCACACGCCCGTGGGCTTGGGACACGGTCGTGTCCCTAGCCTGTGCAGAATTTTAAATTTTATTATTTTTCCGATCAAGGTGAAGTGGTTTTCACACGGCCTAGACACACGCCCGTGTCCTTGGTCCATGTCCTCCCACACAGCCTAGACACGCCCGTGTCATCACCCGTGTCTGAAAACTTGGACATTCTGTTTATGACGTCATCATTCATTTAGGGGCACACGGCCAAGGCACACACCCGTGTGATTAGGCTGTGTACTCCACACGGTTGAGACACACGGCCGTGTCTCCAACCCGTGTAGACACTACAAAGCATGCAACGTGAAAATTTTGGGAAGCAAAGGACACACGGCTGAACAACATGCCCGTGTGGGCTGCCCGTATGTCACACACAGACTAGACACCTACTAGTGTGACCATCCATGTGGACCATTGGATGCTATTTTCCAAGCCATTAGTCACCCAAGGTCTCTCATGCACTCCAACATGTATATCATTCTACCATTTAACACATATCACAAGCACATATACAATCTAACATGCATATAATAGAAACATCATAGGAAGACATCCCAAAAGGTTATATGGACCAACTCACTTGGCCATATACAAAATGATCATTCCAAATAGAGCTCCAATACATTGAAATAGACACATGACACATATACAAAATAATAATCACCTATACATGCCATGATTCAAAATAATCAAATGTATTATACCCAAAGTTTAGTTGATAGTGTGACCCGAGCTCCGATGTTTCCCGATTCTTCGAGCTAGCTTGACAAATCTAAAAAAGATGGAAAAATGGAGGGGTAAGCTATAAGCTTAGTAAGTACACATACAAATAAAGTAAATCTTATTTAGACTTTAGAATATTATTTATATCATTGTCACTATTTCAAAGCTTCCATCAAACGTATGATCTATATTTCCAAAGATATTACATAAAGATATGCATTGCCATTAACCATTGTGGTTATAAGAGTACACAAGTTTAAACACGTACGTTTTTACTTCCATGCATACATATATACTTTACCTAGCTCACATTCAAACTACATGTGCATTACCCGTTGAACGTTTGGAATAATGAATAGGATACTCGGATACATATGCACCGAAGTACCATAACATAACATAGCACGCCTCTCAACAGGGCTACCTAAGAGCATTCGGACCTAGCATGCATCACATAATCACGCCTCTCAACGGGGCTACATAAGCTCCCGGACCTAGCATGTATCATGCCATCAAATAAGCTCATACATACATAGCTATCCTAGTGATATGTCACTTGTATCCTTACCTATTCCTAAGTTCAAACGGGATTTTTGGACTTTCGTCTCTTTTTCGAACATTCTCTGAATGTTGGCCTCATAACATATGACATTTTTCAAATACAAATGCTAACACGACAACATTTGTAAAATAAGAATAAAACATCAAAACACATTATAGCAACAAAGTAGCCAAATAACATATTATTTGTCTAAATATTATTTGAACATTTAAAACATCAATTAAAGTATTTATTTGCACGTGTACTTACCTCGGTACAAAATATTCGGTATAGTGCCTAAGCCTCGAACGCTTTGTTCTTGCCTTTATCAAGATTCAGTTCTCGTCTTTCTTGATTTATAATAATAAATTTAGCTCATTAACTTCATACATTACTCAAATAGACCCTAAATTCATGCTTTGATAAAATTACCATTTTACCCCTAAAATTTCACTTATTCACAATTTAGTCCCTAAGCATATGTTGGAATGCTAGTGATTTCTTGGTTACCCAAGTCTAGCCGAATGCTTCTTGTACTTATAGCAGCCCATACTTCCTTCATTTCACACTTTTCTACCCATTTTCTCAACTTTTACAAATAAGTCCTTTTTACGATTTCCATGCAAAATCACTAACAAAAGTTGTTCTCCATACCTTAAACTATCATATTCTTCCATAATCCATCAAAATACATCTAACTCATGCATGGGTAATTTTTTAAAAATAAACCCTAGCATGAGATATGGGTAGAAATGAAAAGAGCAAGTTGCAAGGATGTCAAAAATACAAAGAGTATTAAAAACGGGGATAGAATTGACTTACTATCAAGTTTGAAAGTTGAAGAAACCCTAACTATGATACCCTTGAAGTTTCGGCAGCAACATGGGGAAGATGAGCTGATTTTTAGCTCTTTTTCCCTTTTTAATTCATTTAATATCCAAATGACCAAAATGCCCTTGTTCACTAAACTTACAAAAATTTTCTTGGATGTCCATATTTGTCCAATATTTTAGAAATTTAGCAAATTGCTCTTTAAGACTTTCTAATTCATAATTCAAAACAATTTCACACAAATTATCCCTAAAACCCAAATTTTACATCTTATTCAATTTAGTCCTTATTTTCTAATTGGACACTTTATTCTTAAAATTTCCTCATGAAACTTTACCACATGCATATTCTTATATTCTAAATCTCATAATTGTCATAATCTAAATATTTTAAAGTCTAATTTATGGTCTTAAAACCATTATTCCGACTAGGCCATA
The DNA here is from genome assembly GCA_025698465.1 of Gossypium longicalyx. Taxonomy (NCBI): domain Eukaryota; kingdom Viridiplantae; phylum Streptophyta; class Magnoliopsida; order Malvales; family Malvaceae; genus Gossypium; species Gossypium longicalyx. Next base: position 87,568,896 of record CM046995.1, read on the forward strand.
TTTCGGGGTGTTACAAACTATTAGTAATGTGTCGAACAAGTTTAGTAGTAAACGAATAGATATGAAATGGTTAGAAGATAATTTCTCACATCTCAAAAACTTTTCTAATGCGGCTGAAAGACAACAATTCATTCGAGCATTCATACTGAGGTTGATCGAGAGTCTTCTAATGAAAAATAAATCTTAAAATCTGGTACATTTAAGGTGGCTCCATGTTATAAAGCTTCATTGTAGCAACATCTTTGGAGGAAAACTCCATTCCAACTTGTAAATTGTCAAAATTTGTAGAACTCACATGACTCAGTCTTCTATGAGGAAGTTCTAGAAATCCTAACCCATTTTTAGCATCAATGTTAACAATATGTAGGGTGGAGGTTCATACGTCGTAAAATCTAATTGGGTTCCTCCAGAATTGTCTGAACCATCACTATCAGAATCACTCCCTTCTGGTTTAGTAGCAATGGTCTTTGATTTAGAAAATAATACAATTTCCGAACCATTTGGCCTGGACTCCTAGATTGGATCATTATCTATTTCAACATCCTCTTCATTATCAACCCAGTTGCAGTTTCATGTCCAAGATTGCATGTCCCTTTACCGGTGCAAGTTGTAGAGAGAACATCATCCGTTCTCATCAACCCTGCGTTAAAACCAATATTACTTACGAATTGTCCACCTGTGTAACTTGATGGCATACTCGCATAAGTGCTTCCAGCAGAGATCATCAATGTTCCGAAGTTAAAGTCAAAAGCACTCATAGAATGTCATGTCGAGGTCTCCATGTTTAGTTACCAACTAACCTCGACTATACGCCAAACTTGAAATCGATGGTTGAAACCGAGAAATGTCTTCCCATCGATGATTTTGGCATTCCCTAATACGAGCTTTGTAACAATGCTGTGAAACCACCACACAACTGTGTGGTTGGACTTTCTGCTTCCTGTTCCCGAAACAAATTAACTGGAATTGTTGTCAAACTCGGATCACCATCCTCTAAATCGAAAAATTGGGCATATAACTCTAATATATCATTTCCAGTTGAGCAATGCATATCAAGCATTAACTTGACATCCATGTTGCCTTTGAGCTCAAATCTATTATATTAATGAGGGATCATTGACGTTAGATATTTATATTTCAAGCTCTAAATTCTCTTTCGGCTTGAAGTCGAGACTTTCCTTCTAATTGTTGATAAAAGCTCGTTTAATTTGATGCTTCATTTGAAAGCCAATTCTGTAAATTAGGCTGATACAAAAACGACCTCAATTTTAGTGTCACAAATTTGACCATTGTAATAAATAATGGCTCTAATTTGTCTACTCATCTTTGCCAAAAAAACTTGTTTCACATGTTCAATATAAAATTAAAACAAAAACATTATACATAAAAATAAATACTCATTAACCAAATTCAAACAACGACAGCAAAGTTACTTGAATTAATTTACTTTGTTGAGTCGATTTTTGAACTTCAGATTTTTAACATCAACAATCTTCTCCTTAACATTCAAATCTTTTGCTTAAAATTTAACTATAAAAACCTCTTCATATTAATCTTCATTTTATAAGAAACTATATCACCAAATATGAAATAGATTTGAAAATGTTGGAAAATATCGGACATGACAAGTAAAAAAAAACACTTCTAACAAGAAACATTTTTTCTGAAAAGTTTTTAAGATAGCATTTCATCTGCCACGGAAAAGATGGAATATAAATTTTATCCCAAGATTCTTGGGTTTTCAGAAAACTTTATCCCAAGATTCTTGACTTTTCAAAATTCAATCTAGTTGTTAATTTTTTTTAAGCTCGCTTTCATCTTCTCTCTTGCCATGTCACCCAAGTTTCCTCCTCCTACCATGCCATCTGAAAACGCTTCCTACAAAAGTATTTTTGTCACCTATCCCAAAATCGGCCTATTTACTTAAATTTCAAACGAAACAACGAAAAACCTTAAATACTTTTTTTTAAGTGGCATATAAGCCTAATTTTGCCTAAAAAAGGTCTTAATAACAAATTTTAAAAAAAATCAATTAAACCCTTTTAAATTTTAAAAATTATTTAAAAAAAACCATACAAATTATAAACACAATTTATAAAAAAAAAGTTACAAAAATTTTATATAAAATTTTATTAAAAAATAACAATACCGACTCAATAAAAAAGGTGGGGATCATTTTTAGAAAAAAATCTTATAAGTATTATATTTTAATAGTTTGATATTGTTATTTTTAATAATTTTTTTATAAATCTTGTTTATAATTTTTATGGTTTTTTAATAACTTTTAAATTTTAAAAGGCTTAATTAAATTATTTTTTTTAAAATTTGTTATTAAGATATTTTTGACCCTTTAGTTTTATTAATTTTAAAATTTTTTAATTTATTTCTAATAAAATAATACGGATCAAATTGAATAAATATGTATAGGTTGAGGATTAAACTCGTTATCATATCTTATATATAGACATCAAATTTTGATGGAGAAGCTGTTTTACTTATTTATCTAAGGTACAAAAGTTAATTTACCTATTTTTTCAATAAATAAATAAAAGTCTAATACAAATAAATTTTGTGATACTTTTATGGGAGGCTTCTCAAGTATCCTCTTTTTGGATCTTTTTGTGACATATCTCCAGTGTGGAGTTTAATTCAATTGACGAGTTGAACATCTAGAGACGTATTCGCAAGACCCATATACGATTCCGAGCAACATAATGCTACGTATGAGATCTTAGCTAAGAAATTCAGAATTTCATCCTGAATTCATTGCAAGATACATCAGGAGGGTTATAATACAATAATCTTAAATATCCCATCTCATTCACAGATTAAGATGATAGAAAACAAATAATGTGTCCAGGAATTGTCTCAAACTAAATGAATCGAAAATTGAACCTGTAATCTTACATTTCAAAGATGACCTATCAGACCCAAAAATTTTCCATCTACCAACAAATGAACAATGCCGAAATCAATCACCAACCGGAATGGTTTCACCGTCTCCTTTCTGCTGTTCCTATAGAACATTCCTTTCAGTTAACTTGGCTATGAAAACAGTCTGTTGAAAGGAAAACAATCTCTTCTATGTTTCTTCCCCAAGTGCCGGATTGGAAATAAAATCTGGAAAAAATAATAATTTCTTAGCACCCGAGACTCCTCATTATCTTGTTAAGCCGATCGATGACAACTCCTGGATTGGCATACGATCCGTCAAGGTTAATGGCATGATATTCCAATCCTTTCCATTGGGCGATCAATTGAAAGTGAGGCCGTCTGAAAAAGCTGCTAATAATTTCGAGAATCACGGTGTTTGGCGTTGCAGACACTATATGTGTTAGACCAGCACCGTGAGCACCGATAATAACCGAAGCATCCTGAATGGCTCTGACCTGTTCCTTCATGGACATGTGCGCAAATAACCCGTTGACAAGGTTTACTTTGCATTCCTGATGATCAGATGCCCATTTCTGTAGTGAATCAAACACTTCTTGTTCATTGCTTAGTCTTGATTCAACTTTACCTCGATGGCGTGGATGGGCTAAATAATCTTCTCGACGGACAAAGAGGATGTTATAATGACCCGAGACTGCCTTATCAGAATGATGTCTGTTTACAGGAAATCCAAAAGCGTCTCTGATCATTTCTCCAAACTCAGATAACCGAGCCGTTTTTTTGTCATCGGGGCTTTGCCATAGATCATGTGCAGAAGCACCTTGACAATCTATGTCTTCGCTAAGCCCTTTAAACAATGCAGTCTCGTATCCTAATGGTGATAAAACAGCATGGCGGAAACAGACCGGACCACTAAAGTTTTTTGCATACCTAAGGCTTGAAAACAATGCTTTCCATGTTTCTTCTAATTGTGTCTACAAATATTCAGCCAAGAAAAGAAAAAAAAAAAAAAAAGATCAGCCATTGTAGGATAATAAAGCCTTTAATAGACACCAATAGTTAAACTAAACAGATGTTCAAAATATCCTAAAATGTGATTTCTTGTCGCAAGCATAATGAAAACGACGATCGCCAATGTCACGCTACACCCTCGGGGGACAACTTAAAAGGAAAAGCTCTACACAAGGAGTACCAAAGCAGGGCAGTGGCTATCATGTAATAGAAACTCTACAATCATAGCAAACAGAAGATTCCTCGTAGTGGAGTGTCGAGAAACTAAACAGTGAGTATAGGTTACAGTTTATGTATATGAATTGTATTCGTATCTTGGAATTCATCCTTTTATTGGGAATTCAGGTGGACTATGACTATCTAACCTCCTGTAAGATAGATTTCTATATATGGTTCATTATTCACTAACCGAACATTCCTCCCTATTCCTATCTATAAACACTCCTCCATTCCATTCGGACAAGAAAGGATAATATGACATTAAAAGAAGCCGATAACATGGTAAAAAGGATAATATGACATTAAAAGAAGCCGATAACATGGTAACGAAAGAATGATAGTATTCTAAAGTGAAGAAATATGACATTAATAGAAACCGAACCTCACAATGACCATCCACAAAGACCAAATGCGGCCGGTTCGGCAAGCCGGTAACCCTAGAAGACACATAAGCGCTGTACCAATCCGTCACGGTGTGGAAAAGGTTTGCATACTCGAATCTTGTTATCAGAAGTGTAGGCTCCTCTACCCACTGAAATCAAAGCTTCCCAAATCAGAATCCAAAGAGAAACAAAACCAAGAACCAGCAATCGGATTAGTAGCTAATGAACAAATCAACTACTCTGCCAAACCAAACTAGTATCTACTTACAAATTAAATCAAAGTTCTACTTCCTAACCAACTTATTTCAAACCAAAGTTGCAAAATTCAGTTCATGTATATGCCTGTAAACTCGCAACCGGTGGCACTGAAATGCTGCCAATTAATCTAAAAATTCCCAGACATTAGAACAAAGGAAAACAGATAATAGTTAAAACTACTAAAACCAGACAAGACAAGCTAATTTTCCCCCTGGAACAGGCACAAACAGAATAGCCTAAACATGTGTTTTGACATACAGACTTGCATTAAGCCATATTCCATATGTGCACCAAACATTAGTTTACTTTGAGAGCCTCCATTAACAGCCAGAAATATTAATTTCATCAAGATCGAAGAACAGAAACCAAAGGGAATCTAACCTCTTGGCAAGTGAAATCAGTTTCACCCACAACAACAATTGACCTCACCAATTCCCTCATACTATGTTTCATAACATTCCCAACAGGCAAGAACTCGTTCAAAAACTCCTCCCCGACAAGCTTCTTGGTCTTTGACCTGGATCGTCTTCCTTCAGCTTCGACCTCAAAAGCTCCATCTTCAAACTCAGGCATCTCTTCATCTTCAGTTCTACCAATAACATCCTCCAGCTTTTCACCTCCTCTCGACATCTTAATCTTACCGGGATCCATCCTTATCTTCCCACCTTCACAAATCGAACTCCTTAAAGTCCCCGAGTAATGGCACCTGAACCAGCTTGACCCGGATCTCACGGCGGCTTTTGCCGGCAAAACATCGGCTGACTTTGTGAACCCATTTCCAAAATAAGCTTCACATGACTTCGAAGGTACGTTTGAGGTCAAAGACCAAGGGAGATAGGATGGGATGATCGGCCAGGGCTTTGAGAGATGAGGCCCACGGTGTGGGATTATAGCGGGGAAACCCTCAGCGGTGGTGTCCCGGCGGTTGTCGTGGTGGTGGTGGCTGGAGGAGAAGTAAAGGTAAAGTGTGATGGAATTTAAAGCAAAGAGAGCTAAGAGGATCTTGAAAAGAGTTGCGTGTTTCTTGTTCATGTCTGAGAAATTAAGGAATTGAGTTTCGATGACTTTCGTTTGACAACAAAACAGATTTCTTTGCTTTGCAAGAGTTTTGTGTTTTTTATCTGACATGTTTCGGTAGTTTCTTCTGTTATTATTGTCAATGTTTAATGTGAAAACCAAAATTTTAAACAAAAAAATTTTAAGTTGGGTAATTTTATTTATATCTGGATCATTTTCCCCACAAGATACACTTGTTTTCTTCTTTAACTTTTATCTTTATTTATTTATTTACTATATTCAAATTTTATTCAATAATTATCCGAATCATTTATTAATTTAAGTCAGAAAAAAAAAAGAAAAGTAATTGTAGTCCCAATATTCCATAAATACGTAAAGGAGTATTATAAAATAACCATAAGAATATATTAAAGTTGTCGACAAATACACTCCAAAACTGCTTTTTATATATGGCACAAAACAACTTATTTATATAGACCTCTTCAAGTGGCCAATCAGCAATATTTTAATAGGCTTTAAACTCTTATTTAAGAGCTAAAATTATCTTATTAATTATCCTCGAACAAAAATTTCATAAATCTATCTTCCAATTGTTCTAAATCTCTCTTGAATAAATATGATATTTGTTTGTAAAAAATAACATTTTAATAATAAAATTTTCATGTTTATCTAATCATGTCAAGCAATTCAATTAGAAGTCTTAATACTTAATCGACCAATATTTTTAATTTTGTTAAATATACCATATTCAAATAAATCCAACTTTTCTTAATGAAAGCCGAAAACAAAAATCCAAATAAGGCAACAACAGCTTCCTCAACACAAAGAAAGAAAAAGTAGTGTTTATTCTTCTTAAAGTAGCACTTATTGAGTTGTCTAAATATTTAAAACTAAAAATAAAGGAAATGAGAAATAGCCTTAAATTAACTATAGTTTGGCCTAAGTCTGGCTAGTGCCTATGGTTTATAAACTATAAACTATGCCTTTAAAGATAATTAGCAATTTTAATGAACAGCAGTTTGAACCTAACTGCTATATTTAATTTCTCAGAGCTGGGCAGCAATTCTTGCAGCGGCTGTTTTTGATCTGTTATTAGTTATCACATTATAAACGTTTTCATTTTATTTTGTTTTTTAAACTAAAAGCGGAGTATATATATATATAGTTAATGTGAAATTTGAATGTGTTAAAAAAAAAAGTCACTAATTTTTTTTTATTTTATGGACCGAGCTCCTCATAATCAAAGCTGCCCTTGTTTGACCGCCGACTATTAATTCTAATTTCTAAGGAAATAAGGTTTTTTTTTTTAAAGATAAATTCATTCAATGAATGGAATCATATAATTAAGAGAAAAAAATATTAACCACTCGTTGTAGATGGTGAAGATGATGAAAGATAATCTCTATCAATACAACAAAGGCTTTAGCCTTAACATTAATAAAACATTATGACACGTTAGCAATTGGCTTAATAACAACTCAAGCATAACGTATCTGGAGTGACTGTAAGCACTTAATATTATAAGAAAATCAGCCTCGGATGGTTCAAAGTGACGAGCAAAAATCGACAAAAGAATTAAGCATTCACCATACTAGAGAGGATGATAACAAAATCATTCTTAAAATCACTTGTAAAACTAAGATTACATGTATAAACAAGACTAAAAAAACGTGCTATAAGAGCAAACAAAAACTTGTAAAACTGAAGACTTATTAAACAATGGAAAAATAAAAAAATATATATATAACTTAAGACAACACGGGTCCAAATCGACACATGAAATCATTTATTATTCTAAAATACTCTAAAAACAGAAACAAATTAAGAAGTTGATGAAGAGCCACCCACTTTATAAGAAAAACTACTGGTGGCCGGTGGAGTTTTAGCGAACAACAAGCACCGTCATCTATCCATCACAACTTGTGAAAGACAACAAAGATACTCACAAAATAGATTTACAAATTGAAAATAGAGAAGACATGTATAGTGAAGGAGAAAACGAAAAAAATAAAGGGTTGATGAGAGAAGAAAAAGGCGGGCAATAACCAGCCTGGAGACTAATACTACTGCTAAGCAAAACAAAATATAAGAAACAAATGGCCTGGAGAAAAAAAAAAGGTTGTTTTATTTTAAAATTTTAGAAGAAAATATTAGGCTCAATAAATGAGATTAAATAAAAAAATTATATTCATTTAAAATATAAATCACATTTAGGTTTCAAAATTCAAAACTGAAGTCCAATTGGCTCGTTCTCTATTTATGTAACATAAAAAATCTAAAGGAGAGAACCTACACTGTAAATTTAAGTAGTTTTACACACTTTCGTAATTATTAATATTATTAATATTTTAACGATCCAACTGTTTGATATATTAATATCGTACTTGTCATCCATGTAATATTTTGAATTGATCTACATGAATAAATAGTTAGAAGTTTTAAATTTACATCAAATTTAGCAAGCATGATCTACATGAATAGGCCATAAAATATAACAGTTGAATTGTTAAAATATTAATTATATAAATAATTACGGAAGTGTATAAAATTACTTTAGTTTTTATCTCGTGTAAGTAAATCCTCCCAAAATAAAATATATAATACAATAATGCTAACATTTAAAATAAGATATTATTGTCTATATCTAAAATCGTAAAAGAAACATATATTAAATTATTAAATCTTAATTATAAAATAAAAATAAAAGAAATATGGGTTAATTTTAAGAAACTTGATTTAAAATAAAAAGTAAAGTGAAGCAAGATAAAGTTGAAGGATAAAGAAGGCTGATATAGGCGAATTGGAATCATTAACACCTCGACTAACAGCTAAGGCTACTGGATTTTTTATTTCGCAAAGGAAATGGCAGTGTATGATAATAGATGTTGGAAAATCCCAAGGCCACACTGGATGTAGGATGATAAAATAAGTGCTTCAAATTGAGTAAATTAGTGAAACTTCCTTGACTAAGCATAATCTATAATGTACATATTTAGATTATTAAGATATCAATGATTCTTTTTTGTTTAATTCCCCCATACTCTTTGCCAAAATGAACCAATTGGTTCTTGAGACAATAAAAAACAAGAATCAGAAATCCAGGGTAAGACCAGATTCAGATCTCCAGTGCCTTGCTTTCTCGAATCCGTTCGTGTAATTCTCGAAATCGTCGATCGTCCGGTCGATCTCCTCTTGAGTGTTCATCACAAAAGGTCCAAATTGCACCAAAGGTTCACACAATGGTTCACCTCCTACTAAAATAAACCTCAGCAATTTAGAGGACTTATTCCATGCCTCTAACCCATCCCCGGATCCTAATAGCAGCAGATGGTGCGCGTTCACCGGGGACGATTTCGACCGGCCAAAGATACCCTCACCTTCCAAGACATAAACAAAGGCGTTCCACGATTCCGGTATCGACTGTTGAAGGTGAGCTCCCGGTTCGAGAGTGAAGTCCAAGTACATTGTTGGGGTTCTGGTATAAACTGCTGACTTAGTTCCTAAAGCCTCACCAGCTATAACTCTAACTTTGATCCCATCTTTTGTAGCTTCTGCAATGTCCTTACTTGATATTTCTTGATACCTTGGCTCAATCCTATAAAATAAATAAATAAATGAACATAAAGATTAAACCCGAGGACTTTTTGACAGCATGTGTAAAGGTAGTGGAACAAGCATTAAGCCATTTTTCATGATTAAAGATTCTTTTCTTTTTTTTTTTTCAAAAATGGGGCTCAAACATTTCAAAAAGCCTGACCATATCCACCATTAGCAAAGCTATGATGCTGAATTCAATACCTCTTTGACATCAAAGCCTTAAGTTGAATGAATAAAACTTGAAACTTACATCTTATATTTGGACGAGAGATTGATCCATAACTGTAGACCCTTTTGGGTTCCTTGTGCTGCAGGCATCTCTGAGTGCACAATGCCTCTCCCAGCAGTCATCCATTGTAGATCACCAGCTCCAATGGTCCCTTTATGCCCATCAAAGTCTTCATGCTTAACTGCCCCCTATTATATATATATCAACCATTTGTAATGCCTCTTTAAGGTAAGTTTTTATACAAGTTGTAAACCTTATTAAATATGTCTAATTCTATCCAAATTTGACATATACAAACAAATAAAGTAATCGCTTTATACCCAAGCTCTTGATTAAAAAGAAAATATAAATTCTGTACCTGTAACATGTAGGTCACTGTCTCAAATCCTGTTAACAGAAAAACAGAGGATATAAGGATAAATAACAGAGTCCACATTCTTGAGAGAAAAAAAAAATCAAATAGAAGGAGAAGAATCAAACCTCTGTGTGGATGATCAGGAAATCCAGCAGGTGCTGTCACTGCAATATTCAAAACCAAAACCTTTTAATATGTACATATACAAATACATACACACACACACACATATATATATATAGCAGAGGAAATTACATTTCTATGAAAAAACAGAGAGACTAACCTGAGAATTCATCCAAAACAAGGAAAGGATCAAAGTATCTCAACTCAAACCTGCAAAAAAACAAAAGGTACCTTTTAATCTAAACATCTCAAGTTCATCAAATTTTCATTCATTTTAATGGCAAAAAAATTCCTTCATTGCTTACCGGCCTATGCTTCTTCTCACTACTGCACCAACTCCTTCAGGTTGGGGCCTAGCCAAAAACTTCCTCACCACCAATCTTGGCTCATTGAAACCAACACATGAACCCTCTTTCTCAGGCATTTCCTTTCTTTTTTGTTGTCTGTTTGTTTTCAGCTAAGAGTTTTGAAAGCTTGTTTTGGCTTAGTTACAAGTTTGTGAAGGAAAAGGTGAAGAATTCGAATGAATATATAAAGGGAAACTTTGATAGTGAAATCAAGATTGTTAATAGTAAAATATTTTGGAAGGTCAAAGGGGAAGTGTTGGAGGCCAAATAAGACCCACATGGGCCATGGAACTTTCCTTGAGGTTAAGGGGAACTGGGTTTTTTTTTTTTTTTTGATGAAAAACGTCAGCATAGCGTGGCCATGAAGTGGGATGGTGCCATTTTGATCACATCCATTAGATGATTGACACGTGTCGACTGAGGGTCCATTTGATGGTATGACTTGGACCAATGATTATCGTAAGTGGACTCTAAAGGGTCCACTGTCTATGAATAATAAGGAGGTAGGGGAGAGGGCATAGATTTTGGTGGACAATTTGAAAGTTATAAAGCATGAATATGATGACTGGTCCACAAATATGATAGGAGGATATTCCTTTCCATATTCATTTGTTATTTTTATATTTTAAAATTTTAAAATTAAATGAAATGAAATGAAATAAACATTACATTTTGTCTATTACCGCCCAAGTCAACATGTGGTGGTATCTTAGGGGAGTGGCTGTTCTTTGCCTTATTCCCCTGCGGTAAAGGGAATAAGTTGGACCCAATTTATATCTTTTTCAAATTTTAAAACCCTTAAACGAGTTGAATCATTTATTAGGTTGATATTTTTAGGTACAATGAATTCCTTTTCTTTTTCCTTCCAAAACAAGCTTTGGTATGTGAATTGGATTATAGGTTTTATCATCATAATTTCTCATCAATCCAGAAGAGAATAAGGTGTTTTCTTTTTTTTTTTTTTTTTAAATACTCTACATAAATAAGACCCTGTCATGCTAGGAATTTATTGCATTATAAAATAAAATAAAATAAAAAAATCAGACCTTTGGAAAGATGTATGCCCATTATATATTCCCCTTTTCTTTATTCATTTTTGATCTTTTAGTCTGATAATGTTGTTGCCAACCATGAAGATGTACCCAACTTGCAAACATAAATTTCTTTTGCTTTATATCAAACTAAAAATTGCACCAATAGGGTGGAATTATGGCAAATGTTTTCTTCAAATATATTTTAATTTTTTAAAAAATTAAATAATAAAAAGTTTGTCATTATTATAAATTCTATGTGTGAAATTTTCACTTGTAGGTTTATTTTACTATAAATAATAACCTTATCGCATCTTCGCATATAATTAAAGACAACCAATTTTAGTTCCTACAAGAAAAGCATTCAAGTTTTATTATAAACTAACGTTTTCATGTTTTGTTAAAATAGTCTTAATTGTATTTTGAGTTTTCTTTTGCCATCGATCTTTGTCCTTTTTTTCAATCTACTTTTCCTAACAGATTTAATGAAAGCACCATTAAAAAAGTTAATGAGGATAATGTGGAATTTCATATGTGGAATATTTTTAATGAGATGTAATTTATTACTTAGATAACCCAATAATATAATTATATGTAGAAAATAATAAAATAAATAATACATTAAATTAAAAATAACTCTTAATTTAAATAAAATAAACGTAATTATCTAAAAAAATTAACTTAGTAGAAAATCTTCTCAATAGACAAATGTATGAAAAATTGAAACCTTTTAAAAGAAAAGAAAAATTAAACATAAAATTTATTTATTAAATTTGTTAAGAAAAAGCAAATTAAAAAAAAAGAAAAAAATATTAATGGTCAAAAAATACTCAAAAATACAATTAGAGTTATTTTGACAAAACATACAAACATTAATGGTCAAATTTATTATTAAGCCTAAACGAAATTACAATACCAATAAATAAGTGTTAAGTTTTTAAAAATGAAATTATTGAAAAAGACAATCATAATCTTTAAACATATATCGTAAAATGAATATAAAAAATTAAAAAAAAAACACAAATACATTATTATTAAATAAACTTAAAATTGTTGTATCAACTTGAATATTTTTTGTTATAGATTTTGGAAGGTTGGGTAGCCAAAATATCTAGCTAATCACATCAATATTCAACATGGAAGTCCATCAGAAATTCAAATGAGGCAAATCACAGTTTTATATTTCAATGAAAAAGTAGGCAACTTGGAATAATGTTTTCTTGTTCACTCTTTTTGGACCCAAGAAAAAGGAAATTCTAAAGCAAAGACTGTGTTTTATGTAATTTTTGATTCCTTATTACTAAAATTGATGATCGGAATTAAGTCCCACACGGCATAAAAATAATTAGATTCTAATTTGTGGTATATATATATTGTGAAAATTTTCTCCCACGCGTCCATACCACAATCACTTTATGTCCCTGTTTTATGTGAAATTGAATCATAATACAATGAAATATATCTGTTAATTTTAATTTTAATTACGTGATTATTATAAAAAAAAGTAAATAATTCTTTTAGCATTTAATATTTATAGTTTTTTTTATCAATTTGATCCTTATTATTTAAAAATACATAAAAATTATAAAATAATATTTTTAAAATTTAAAGTTTTGAAAAATTAAAAACTCTTTAAAATTAAAATTTTAAAACATCATTTTAAATAATTTTAATTAGCTCCAAATCATCTTTTATTCACAATACATCTTTAAGTGAGATTATACTATAGCTTAAATATTTATGGAGTAAATAACATATTTTTTTTCAATTTTTGGAAAATTTTATATTTTTCATATTATTTTTATTTTTATTTTAAATATTTTTTATTGAAAATACAAAAAAAAATTATTTTTTAAAAAATTATTTTTGTTAATTGTTTATGTAGTTTTAAAAAGTAAAGACCAAATTGAAAAAAAATTACAAACATTGAGGTTTAAAAGTATTATTATACCTTTTTTTTATAACGTTAAAATTTAATCACACTTGAAGATATACTGCTTCCTCTAGAAAAATTTAACTGGCAAAACTTTAAATAGTTTTTTTTTTCTTTTCTGTGAGAACTTTGAATCATCTTTAATAACCAACATACCTTTTTTATAACAACCAGATATAACATATGCAATAAATTTTAAAAATTAATTATTTTGGAAAAACAAGAAAATGATTGATTGTGCCTTTTATTTTTTAAAAAAATGTATATAATTAATGGGAATTATATTATATACTTTCTAGAAGGAATGAATTGTTAATAAAAGATGCATTGTTGGGCTTGTAAATAAAAATTAATTATTAATGGGAATTATAAAAAAATTACTTTTTTTTTAAAAAAAAATAGCTATTACAATTTGATTAAATTGTTATATTTTTAATGTTCTCTTTTAATTTATGCTTAATATTTTCTTGTTTCAAACGAGAATTTAATTTATATATTAAATATTTATTTTAATTATAAAGTGTTGCGTGCTGGTTTCTTATCTTATCCCTTAATCATATGGTTAAGGGTTTGATTCCTAATGATAAAGCTAGAAAATTTTTTTGGGGATTGAAATTAAATTTTATAATTTTATAAAAATTAAATTATAATTTCATCATTTTAATAATTTTTTATTTATAATTTTTTTGGACCAAAATTAAGTTGTATGATTTTAGTTGAATTTATTATACAAAAAGAAAAAATATATATTTCTTTTTTGGTTTATTTTAGGGTTCACTGCCCCCACCCTCAAAAAAATCATCAAAACCATCTAATTAATGAAAATTAAATGCCAAAATAGTTGTACGATCATGATGAACCATGAAATTTAAGTTGATATTTAATGATAATTGTTCTCATAGTGGTGAACCATGGACTTGGTGGGAGAGGGTCCAATAGGATTTTGGTACTTTGTGGAGCTTACAGTTTGGGAGGTGGGATTTTTATTTTGGCATAATTATTTATTAGATTCTCTAATTTTATAAAAATGTTATTTTAATTTTTATTTATTTTTTATTTTTTTTAATTTTTAACTTTATTTTTTTATTGTTAAATTATTTAAAAAATGGATGAAAAAGTTAATATTTTTTAACTTTTCTGATTTGGCATACAAATGTTAATTTTAAAAAATTCAAAAAATTATTAAAATTATTTAAAAATTATTAAAAAATTTAAATTTTTTTTAAAATTTAAAAAATTAATTAAATGATAATATGTTATCCGTATAGCCATCCACATATATGTCACGTTAGCAAAATTAACAAATGTTAAATTTTTCATCTATTTTAGGGTGATTTGACAAAAGAATACAAGTTTAAAGGGGTGAAAAAATTGAATGAAGGGCTAAAATGAATTTTTCTGTAAAGTTGGAGGACAAGGAAAATCATTATACTTATTGTTTTTGGCCTTTTTAGTCATAGGTTCAAAAGTGTAATGACATCATTAACACAAAAGCATGACAGAATACCAAATCTGTTTTTGGGTTTATTATTGATATTATTATAAATTGGATAAGTAAAAAAAAAAAAAAAAAAAAATTTGATATGGAAAGTCAAGTCAGAACCTTAATACAAGGAAGAAGTTAATTATAGTTGTAAAGCTTAACAAGTAAATTGTCTGTAAGCCAACATAACAACGTGTAAGACTTTCTAACAATAGATTTTCTAAACACCTAAATAACGACAGCATGTTTCGCTATGATGCTTTATGATTACAAAACGATGATGATGTTATTATTTCATTTATACTCTACTCACTATTTTAAATTTTACTAACCTAAAAAAATTTGACTTCACTTTAAAAATTTCCAACTCAAAAGAATTTAAATCTTAGAAGTTAGATCTGAGTTTAAAAAATCTGAATTTCAAAAAAAAAAAATTTTTTTGACCAAACCTAAAAATTATAAATATTTTAATTTTAAATTTAATAATTCATTTTGTTTTTATATGATAACAATTCAATTCATATTTGTCTTAAAAAAACATAAATTATATATATATATATATATATATATAAAATAGAGTTGTTTTATATAAAATAATTAAATTGTTAATTGTATGTAAAATTTATTATTATATGATACGTATTTGAATTGACTAAGATATCTTTTATTATTTATTATTATATTATATTGACACTAACAATTGTTGTATGAAGTGGTAAGACACGTTGCAAAGTTTGAACTTTGGAAGCGATATATTTGGAAGGGACAACCACATATCTTCGAAAGGGTTAATCTTTATGGACCGTAAAATGGACGTGGAGGAAACCTTAATTATACCAAAAAAATTATATTATATTGATTAATTGAATAACTTTTTTATTAAAATTATAAACTTAATACTTATATTCTAAAATATTTATTCTAAAACTCAAATATATTATACTAAGCCCAAACTCAAACAATATATTTATTATTATCCAAAGAAAAAAATAAATTATTTATACCCCAAATCTCAAGTACAAAATGAATTGAAATGAAATTAAACCCAATACCTAAATATAATTTATAAAAGTTAAAACCCAATTCAAAATTTAATTTAATAAAAATATTTTTTTATTAAAATAATTTTTTAATAATAAATTATTTATTACTAGTTATAGACATGCATTATAATATTATAGCAAATTACACATAACTATTGATACTATATCTTTAAGTATAATCTATAATATAATAATAGTATATCATCTATTATAGTTAGTTGTTAAAATTGACTTAATCAATCAAATCGAGCTAATTCAAGTAAATCAGATGATAAATTCAATTTTAATTTTGGACCAATTAATAGTCATATATATATATTAATAGTTTTAAAATATATTATTACATTATATAATATTATATCACATAGCATAATAGCAATATATAATATATTAATTATTATATATTATTGTTTATTATTATATTGGTTGAAATATGTTCTAAATCACTATTCTCTCCGTACATTTGAAAATTAATCCTCTTACTATATTATATAATGCTATATTATATCATATCATATATAATATATTAATAGTTTATATATATGCATTAATGATTAAATATTATAATATTATGTAATACTACATCTTTTATAATAATCTATTGTTAGTACAAATCTCCGGTGAGGAAAATATCGAACATACGAACGAAACTCGAATAAGAAAAGAAGAAATAGGACAAGGCTCAAAGGCGTGTATCAAACCACTATCTTTAAAGTTATATTCGCCCCCACCTATCTTCGGTGTGCAAAAGAGTTTCAAGCAAATTAACCTCGAAGATACAATAAAGCCAATGACTATTTGCATTTTGCATTAACAAGAATAGTTCACTAAGCACTGAGCAATGAATAACAAGAAACTCAATTTCTACAAAAAAATTTTGCAGTAACTCTTTATAGAATAATCTAATAATATTAGTGTAATGGGCCAATTTTATCCTGCCCGGATAAAAATAAACCAAATAATAAAATAAAGATTTTAAAGTCCAAATTAAAAAAGGTCCATTTACAAAATATCAGGCCTAAACAGCCCAAAAAAAACCCTAACTCGAAGTCTAAAGCCCATAACCTAAACTAATTCAAAAACCCTGAAACCCTAAGGGTCCTTTGGTGCCGCTCATCATGCCACGTCGACAGGCGTGCCTCTGACGCCCTTCTACCACCACTGCTGACCTCGCCTTCTGCCACTGTCACCCACAAAAAAGAACGAGCACGCAACAGAACAAACAAGCAAAGCAGTAGAGAACAAAAAAGAAAAAAACAAAATAGTAGCAAACAAAAGCAAAAAACAAAAGCAATCTTGTAACTTCGGCTATAAAGGCTATAAAAGAGGTCATAACAAGCCATGTATTTTTTTTACACGTACTAGAGAATCAAAAAACAAAAAATAAAATTTCAAAGGTGATTTTGCTTTTTTTTATATGTTATTCATTTTTTTAAAAAGAAAAAATACGTGGAAAAGCAATAAAAACATAAAACAAAAAATCAAGAAAGGCGATTTTATTACTCATTTTATTTTCATTTTATAAAAGTACAAAAAGGAAAAGAGAGATTTTAAAAAAACTCATCGGACGTTTGTACTTCGCTACCGGGGATGGAGGATTTGGTGATTTTTTTAGGGTTTTCGAAACCCAAAAAACAAGAGTTTTGGGGTTTTTTATTTTTAAGGGGCTTTTGGGGTATACTTTCCCAGATCTAAGCTCAGAAAGACGAAGAGCTAAAAAAGGAATTTTTATTATTATTTTTCGGCCACCGGCGACGGCGCCCGATCGGTGACTTGATGATCGGAGCCTTCGCCGAAGTTACGCTGGCTTGGGGGGTTTTGAGAGAAACTGAGAGAGTTTCTCAGCTTTCTTTTTGAAAATGGAAAGAGAATGATTTTTTTTAAAAAAATTTAGCTTTTATAGGCCTCATTAAACGACGTCGTTTAGGGCTGGCTACAATAGCCCCAAAACGGTGTTGTTTTGGCCAACCCGCATTTGACTCGACCCAAAGCCTCAAGGTCCACATGTTTTTGGACTAGGGTATAATTTCAACCCTAGTCTTTCCGCTTTTCGAATGATTTACAATTGGGTCCAGATCCTTTTCTTTTAATTTTTAGAAATTTTACCGCATGTTTTCTATGCGTTTCAAATTGGTCATTGGTTCACTGATCTCCTGGAGAAGGGACTCGTGTCCAAAGGATTGGGTTATTTGCCCATTTGGTCCTCGCTGATTTTTACGCTTTTCATTTTAGTTTGCCATTTATTTATTTTATCTTAATTTATCCTGTTAATTTGATTTGAGTGACAATTGGGTCCTTTATTCATTTTAATTCCCTATGTATTTACTTGTTAGTTTATTATTATTATTATTATTATTATTATTATTATTATTATTATTATTATTATTATTATCATTATTTAAAACTGTTCTATTATTTTCTTTTTATTGGGTATCTATTTGTTTATTTTGTTTTGTCATCCATTATTATATATTTATGTACCTTATTACAAATTACACTCTAAATTTCATTTACATTTTAATTTGGTCCTTTATTTTCAATATTTTATAAACTATTTTCCTCAATATTCATTTACAAAATATCATGCCTAAATAGCCCAAAACAAAAAACCCTAACCTAAAGTCTAAAGCCCATAACCTAAACTAATTCAGAAACCCTGAAACCCTAAGGGTCCTTTGGTGCCGCTCATCGTGCCACGTCGGTAGGCGTGCCTCTGATGCCCTTCTACCACCACTGCTAACCTCTCATTCTGCCACTATCACCTACAAAAAGAACTAACACGTAACAAAATAAACAAGTAAGGCAGTAAAGAACAACAAAGAAAAAAACAAAAGAGCAGTAGCAAACAAAAGGAAAAAAACAAAAGGAATCTTGTAACTTCGGCTATAAAAGAGGCCATAACAGACCATGTATTTTTTTTACACGCACTAGAGAATCAAAAAACAAAAAATAAAATTTCAAAGGTAATTTTTCTTCTTCTTTTTTTTTATCTGTTATTCATTTTTTAAAAAAGAAAAAGTACAATAAAAATAGAAAACAAAAACTTCAAGAAAGGCGATTTTATTACTCATTTTAGTTTCATTTTATAAAAGTACAAAAAGGAAAAGAGACCGGGGATCGAGGATTTGGTGATTTTTTTTAGGGTTTTCGAAACCCAAAAAACCAAGAATTTTGGGGGGTTTTTTTATTTTTTATTTTTGAGGGACTTTTGGGGAATATTCTCCTAGATTTAGGCTTGGGAAGACGAAGAGCTAAAAAAGGAATTTTTTATTATTTTTCGGCCATCGTGGATAGCGACGTCGTCGCCGATGGCCAATGACTTGACAACCGGAACCTTTGCCAAAATGCCGGCCTGAGGGGTTTTGAGAGAAATTGAGAGAGCTTCTCAACATTTTTTTTTTTGAAAATGGGAAGATAATGATTTTTTTTAAAAAATATTTAGCTTTTATAGGCCACATTAAACGGCAACGTTTAGGGCTGGCTACAATAGCCCCAAAACGGCGTCATTTTGGCCAACTCGCATCTGACCCTACCCAAAGCCTCAAGGTTCGCGTGTTTTTGGACTAGGGTATAATTTCAACCCTAGTCCTTTCGCTTTTTGAATGGTTTACAATTGGGTCCAAATCCTTTTCTTTTAATTTTTAGAAATTTTACCGCGTGTTTTCTATGCGTTTCAATTTGGTCCTTGGTTTGCTGATCTCCTAGAGAAGGGACGCGTGTCCAAAGGATCAGGTTATTTGCCCATTTGGTCCTCGCTGGTTTTCGCGCTTTTCATTTTAGTCCACCATTTATTTATTTTTTCTTAATTTATCCTGTTAATTTGATTTGAGTGACAATTGGATCTTTTATTCATTTTAATTCCCTATGTATTTACTTGTTAGCCTATTATTATTATTTAAAACTGTTCTCTTATTTTCTTTTTATTGGGTATCTATTTGTTTATTTTGTTTTGTCATCCATTATTATATATTTATGTACCTTATTACAAATTGCACTCCAAATTTTATTTACATTTTAATTTGGTCATTTATTTTCAATATTTTATAAACTATTTTCCTCAATATTCATTTATGTATTTATTTATTTGTCTTTATTATATTTAAAAAATGGTATTGCCATTTCATGTGCATATTTTGTCATTATTTTTTTTTATCATTATTATTATTTACTTTATTATTTATTTTATTTTTCTTTGATTGTTCATATTAGTGTTAAAATAGTATATATTATGTGATTATCGCCATTATGTGCATTATGAAATGTTCTATTAGTAATTTATATTATTGTCATTTATTGACACGACATTTCATTCGTATATCATCGTTCTGTTTTCTACATCACCGTTTTATCTTATTTCGTTAAAATCATGTCAAAAATCGCGTTAAAATGTATTATCCATAATAGGTCATTTTATATTATATACCGAATAAGAGAAATACACATCGTTTAAATATTACACTTGTTATTATTCAAAAAAACTTCAAAATAAGGCAATGTTCCGTATTTGGAGATTTGAAAAGTCGTACCCTAACTTATGGGGTTTCAATTTTTCTCGTTAAACCTAAATGACCGAATATCCTTTTAAACTTAAAATACATGAGATTTAAATAAAAAATAGAAGACAAACTTATTCTCAAGGATTCAAGGTGTCGCGTCCTAACTTATACGATGTAACATTTTGTTATCTCAAGATGAGAGGGTCTTTAATATTCGTTTCGATTTATTCAAGAATTTTTTAAAGTAAAATTAACATTAATACAAATAGGGATCATATTTCAAACTCTTCCTAAGTTTTCAACTTTCGACACTAAGACATTAATTAATTAATTAATTAGGTACCAATTTTGGGCATTACAAGGGTGCTAGTCCTTCCTCGTACGTAACCGACTCCCAAACTTGTTTTCCTGAATTTTGTAGACTAAAATCACTGTTTTAGTAAATCAAAAATGTTTATTAAAATGATCAAATTATGAGGTGACCCGATCACACCTCATAAAAATGATTGGTGCCGACTCCCTTTTTTATTTTCATTTTTTTCAAATAAAAAGTCGATTTAAAAAAAAGAAATAGTTTCAATAGCTTGGCGACTCCGCTGGGGACAAAATAAGAGAGTCAAGCCATGAATTGATTACTTCTTGTCTTTTTGTCGAAAATTGATAATTTGGTTTAAATTTACTATCCTTTTGTTGCATTTCATATTTATGGTCTTCATCATTTTGATATGTTTGCTTTATTGGTTTGAGTCTTTGGATATATTTTCGAATTTGCATTACATAACTGGTCAATTATACCCTTTTAAGTGGGGGTGAGAAACTATTCCTTCGTGAGGTTTTCACCTCCGTATAGGATAATGAATCGCTTTCGGGATACATCTATACCTATGTCTTCGTGAGATTTTCATCTCCATATAGCCATAGGGAAATGTATTCCCCTGAACTAAACTTGGTCCGTATGAGCCTATAATGGGTAAGGATCGAGGAATATACCAGTTGAGGTACCCTTACTTTAGAGCTGAACCGCATATAATAAGCCCTAAAAGTCTACCCTAGGTAGAACTGCACTGAACCCTAGTGGTCACCCGAATAGGTGCTCTATTTATTATTTCTTGCTTGCTTTGAATTCTAGCTTGGTATGAAATGTACTGACTTGCTTTATTTTGAATGTGATTGCATGGCATTTTCATCATAAAAGAGGCATTGATTCACGTTTAGTTACTAAATAGAAAGCTTGCCATGGAAAAGGGATTTCTTGATAAAGTGAAAAATAATGCGGCTGTCCGAATATGGTCCGAGAAAATGCAACTAAAAAAAGGTGATAGTCTGACGGAAGGGTATGTGTCAGAATTGTGGGATTTCACTCGCATCAGTGTGACTTAGAATAATCTCTAAGAGTTGAAAGAGATATGGGACCAATGGGATGACGAGATCAAGAAGTTAGTTTACTGTAACAATGGTGATTTGCTTTATTTGCTCGATGTTAAGGTGGATAAGTATTTGTTTCGAGCACTTGACCGGTATTGGAATCCTGCCTATAGCTGCTTTACCTTTGGGAATGTAGATTTGGTACCTACTGTGGAGGAGTATGCAACTTTGCTTTGATGCCTGAGGATTCAAGCCAACAAAGCTTACTCTAGAGCCGCCAATGTCTCGAATTTCTTAAAGAAGCTAATGAGTATCACGGGGATGAGTAAGTAATGGATTGTAACCCGAATCAAGCAAAATGGATATAGTAAATGTATCCCTTGGAGAAGTTTGCGAGATTTGATTTTGGCACATCTGGACACAAAGAAAAGGGTCGATGTCTTGACCTTAAGTATCTACGGGTTAGTAACCTTCCCTAAAGCACTAGGGCACATAGATGAGGCAGTTTCAGATTTATTTGACTAGTTTGACAAAAGGGTTATGCCCGTCCTGGCAATCTTGGCTGAAACTTTCAGATCTTTAAGTGTATGCCGAATAGTGGGTGAAGAAAGGTTCATTGGGTGTGCGTAACTCTTATTAGCATGGTTTCATAGCCATTTTTGGAAGGTAGAAAAAATTTCTTATCGAGTATTCTTTGAGAATTACTCTCCATTGAAAGAATTAGTGGCTACACTGAGGCAAGACAATATTTCAGAAGAAAAATAGATGGTGATTCTCTAGAATCTCCAAGACAAAGATGTCAAATATAGAGCCCCTTAGATAATCCCTGATGAGATTTTGTATCGATATGGGGACTTTGAATGGGTTCCTCTACTTGAGATATGGGGAGCTGTTGGATATGCCCCTCTACTTGTATTGAGACAGTATAGATCGAGATAGTTCATACCAGAAACGCAAGGGTTGACTCAGTGCGAGTTTACGTACAAGGGTGATAACTACAAGAAGAATGTTCGTGAAATATCGAACACATGGAATCAAACCCACAGAATGAAAATATTTGCTGCAAGTCCCTTGACAACCCCTGAATATGATTAGTGGAGGAGTAAGAGAGTCAATAACAACATCATTGTGCCAAGTCAAGAAAACACTCGACTGATTGAAGAACACCTGCAAGTGATCCCATATGAGCTAGAGATCATTAAGTAAGATTTTGAAAAGAAGAATTCAGAGTTAGGAAATAAGATAGAACAATTGGAGGAGGAAAAGATGCAATTAGGATTAGACGTCGACGTCCAAATGCTAGAAGCCAATAAATTGAGAAAAAGAAAGAACAAGGCTGAGAAAGACTTGGACAGTCTAAAAACGGATTATAAGAAGTTGGCGCTTGTCGATGAGGACTACCTGGCTAGGAAAAACATCAAAGCAATGGCAATAAGAAATCAAAGAAGAAAAGAGTAGAGCCAATCTGTGGGAAAAGAAATTCCAAGATACTCGAGTTCGAGAAAATGCTCTAGAAACAAATTTATTGGAAAGCCGAAATGAAAAGGTAGGACTAAGAGCTCGGGTAGTAGAACTAGAAAGGTTTTTACACTAATATCGTAGTCGCAACTCTGCAATTGAATTGAAAACAAGTTTAAGTAAGATCAAAGAACTAAAGGGAAAGATAGGAAAGCTCAAGACAGCATTGCAAAATTGTGAACTTCGAGTTGAGTTTCTTGAAGCAAACAATGAACACTGGAAAAAGTAACTCCACAGTTCTCAAGGTCATGTTAGGGATAGAGATCGCATCATGGGTGAAGTCGTGACTCAAATACGAGAGGTGGCCAACCATTTGCAAACCCTAACAGTTTAAGTTGACCTGCTGAGCTTAGAATACGAATCAGAATCAGAATCAGATCGGAGCCGAGAATTAGCTTGGCTTCTTAAGAAAGTTAAGGCTTTGAGTATTAGGGTAAAGCCGTATATGTAATCCGTTTTATGTAAAGAAATTTGTTTTCTAGTAAAGTTGTTCTAATAGAATTGAATCAGAATCAATGCCTCTTTTTGCATTCATCTGCATTACATTTCATCATATGCATTAAGTTTCTTTAAAAAAACCCTAATTAATCAAAATTATGACAGTTACCCTAGAAACCAACAAGAATCTACCAACTGAATATCGTTACTGTACTCGTGGCAAAACCAAAGTAATGGATCAAATATTAGAAAGACTATAACAGACTCAAAAAGACATGCAAGATCAGTTGCAAGCACAACTGCAAGAATAGTTAGTGAAAGTACAATAGGACATAAGAGATCAAATACAGGAATCTCAACGAAGTATGTTAAGCCAATTGACGCAGTCACTGGCTGGAGAACTTGAAAAAGGGAAGAGCACTGTGGTCAACTCAGGGGATGATAATGAAGACTCTGCCTATCCCCTAGGTTTTACCCTGATAAATGCCTAGGCCTAACTGGATGCGTACCCATGAAGGGTACCCATCACCATCAGACTCCAACAGTATCAAGCTGGTATCTCAGCACCGATGAGCTACACAATAGGTCCGGGTTCCAATCCCAGGGATAACCCAACCAGCCTGGTTGTTCTGAATTTAAACGATATGGCAGAAATGGATAAAGTAAGGATAGAACTTCTAAAATAACTAGAAGATCAGTGCAGGTGGTTGGAAGAAAAATTCAGAGTAATGGAGAATGCTGATGACCATTGCAAAATTGATGCTAAGGATTTGAGTTTGGTTCTAGATCTAGTACTCTCACTAAAATTCAAGACTCTAGAGTTTGAGAAGTATAATGGGACTAGTTGTCCTAAAGCCCATATCACGATGTTCTGTCGAAGGATGACGAGATACGTTAGTAATGACCAATTATTAATCCACTGCTTCCAGGATAGTCTAATTGGGTCAGCTGCTAAGTGGTACAACCAGTTGAGCCGTGCGATAATCAACTCATGGAAACACTTGGCACAGACTTTCATGAAGCAATACAGCCATGTAATAGATATGACACCTGACAGAATTATACTGTAGAGTATGGAAAAGAAATAAAGTGAAAGCTTCAAGTAGTATGCCCAAAGATGGAGAGAGGTGGCAACACAAGTCCAGCCACCTCTTCTGGAGAAAAAAATATCAATGTTTTTCATCAATACTCTAAAAGCCCCGTTCATTAACCATACGTTGGGAAGCGCTACTAAGAGCTTCTCAAATCTAGTAATGACCGGCAAAATGATTGAAAATGCAGTAAGAAGTGGAAAGATAGGTGCGGGGGAAAATGCCAAAAGATTAGCCACAAGGAAGAAGGAACATGAAGTGAATAACGCGAGTTTATGTAATAAATGATATTCCAAACCGATCACTGTAGGCCAGCCAAGAGCCATAACTACCAACCATTAGGGCCCCCAAGGCAATAATCCAACCTAAGGCCAAACACAGAAAGACTCTAATTCACGCTTATCCCGATGACATATAGGGAGTTGTATCAGAGTTTGTTCGATGCACATGTAGTATCCCTATTTTACTTAAAACCCATGTAACCTGTAATACCCTGAAAATTTTTACAGTAAGATATTATCCTTGATATAGTAAAATAAGGAAATAAAGTGACAAAAAGGAGAATTTTGAGTTATGTCAATATTGAGAAGTATATTATGATATATTAATTCAAGAAAGGACTAAATTGTAAAAGTGAGAAAAGTTTTGTTGCACAAGAATAAATACTCAAAATTTGAGGGGTTAAAGTGTAAATATGAAAAAGTTGAAGGACCAATAGTGTAAATATTTTAAGAGTGGAATGATCTAGAAACTAAGGAAAATGGATGGATTAGGACCAAATTGAATAGGTGAAGAACTATGAGGGATTAAATTACAATTTTACCAAATTAAATGATGACTCAAGGATGGAATTTTAAAAGATAATAAAGGGCAAAATGGTCAATTAGAAGAGAGAGAAATCTAGAAAGTAATGATGATGTTTATGATATTTTATGATTATTTAATTAGATATATATTATTTTAATAAGATATTTTATTATTTTATTATTATTTCATTATTATTTTATTATTAATTATTTAGTATAAAAGGAAGGAAAGATGAAGAATTTTCATCATCTTTCCATGCATGTAACCAACGTTAGAAGAGAAGGAAAAGAAAGAAATTTTCTTTTATTTACAATTTGGTCCTTCCACAAAAAATTCACCATTTTCACCTAGAAATCAAAAGAATTTCCATAGCTACTAAGAGAGAAAAATGTTAAGGAGACCATGGGGAGTTAGAATATCAAGTTGGATTCAAGAATAGAAGCTGGAGGAGAGAGAAAATCAAGTTAAAAATTAGTATCAATAAAATAAGGTAAGTACATTAAGATTTCAATATGTTTTTAAGTTTGTTATTATTGACAAAGCATGGAAATAATGTTATAGTAGAGTTTTCTTACATAAGGTCCTATGTTCTCGATATGTTAGTGAAGAGAAAATAAGAGAAAGTGATGAGAAATGGTGTAGAAAAAGAAAATAAGGGTGTTATAACATGGTAATTAATATCTTGTACCAAAACAGTTTTGGACAGCAGTAGTAGTCTAACTCTGAAAAATCATAAAAAAATTTAGAAATCGAATTATAGAATGAATAAAGTATGAAATTAAAGCTTATTGAGTCTAGTTTCTTATAGAATAAATTATGTAAGCAATGGAGTTGTAAATCATGAGATATAATCAATTTTGTGAGATAAGGTCAGAATGATTTTGGGTTCCCCTGTTCTGACTTTTGAAAATCATCAAAAATTGGATAAAAATAATTATGGACTTAAATTTATATTTTTAGAATCTTGAATTAGTCTATTTTCAAGATAAAGAAACAGGAATATCATTTGAATTCTGTACGAGGAGATAATTAATTTTTAGTGAAGAAGGGTTAGGACTGTCAGACAGCAGAACAGGGGTAAATTTAAAGAATAAACTGTACGTATGGCTAAACCAAAAATTCTGAAAATTTTATGGTAAGAATATATATGAGTCTAGTTTCAGGTAAAATTTTCGGATCTTAATTTGGAGTTCTATAGCTCCATATATAAATGATTTAGTGACTATGACACAGATGGACAGCTTGAATATTCATAAAAGTAAATAATAAAAATTATAGATAATATTACTTACAAGTATGTTATATACATTAAGGATGTGGAATGGAGAGGAGGAGGAGGAAAATATGTATGAATATTCATCTAACATGGCTAATTTGCATATTTTAGGCTTAGGGACTAAATTGAATAAAAGTAAAACTTTATGGGTAATTTTGTGTCAGAAATGACCAAATTGCATGAAATGAAATATTTTATTATTTAAATTACAAAATTGAATGAAATTATTAATTTAGTTCAAGATTGGGGAAAAACATGTTTTTCGGGATTAAATTGAAAAGTGTTGAAATTATGAAAAATTCTGATATTTTATAGAATTCATGGGCTGTTATCAATATGTATGAGAATAATAGCTGGAAATAAGGATTAAATTGCAAGAATTTTATTTTCCTGACCCTAAGGATGAAATCGTCACTAAATAAAAGTTTAGGGGCAAAATGGTAATTTTGCCTAGAGCATTAATTAAATACATTAGAATATGAAATGAATGAAAATGATGATCAAATTTATTTATAAAGATCCGGACGACTCAAATAAGAGATTTGTTCGTGGAAAAGAAAAGATATCGGATTAATAGAATTATAAACACAAACAAGCAATGAGGTAAGTTTGTGTAATTTGAATTATATTCTTAAATGCTTGAAATGTATGTTTTTGATATGAATATGGTTTGAATGTTCATTATATGAAAATTTATAAAACACTGACATATTTGATAAAAATGGGAAGAAATCCCGGTTGAATGAAAGGAAAATTCGATGGATCTTTGAAAAGAAATTGACGATAAAAGGATCTAGCCCGGAAGGGTGATCCTATCCTGATATAGCCCTCCCGAAGAATATGTGGAAAATGGATTTAGCCTGGACGGGTAATCCGAATTAGGGTCTGAATTTAGCCTGGATTGGTAATTCAGATCCAAGCTCATTAGAGTAATTGTCGTTGCAGGGGATTTAGCCTGGACTGGTAATCCCGACAATACTCTATGAATTTATATTACAGGATTTAGCTCGACTGTAATCCCGCTGTAAGGATGAGGTTCGCGGGAGTGTGCTTTCTGATATGAAATGTGTAAGACCATGGTTGAAAGATACCATGGCAACGTGACATGAAAAGAATAAAACCATGGTTGAAAGATACCATGGCAACGTGACAGGAATGAATAAGACCATGGTTGAAAGATACCATGGCAATGTAACATGAAATGAACAAGACCATGGTTGAAAGATACCGTGGCAACTTTGTGAAAAATGAGTAAGACTATGGTTGAAAGACACTATGGCATCATGTCGAAGATAAATAAGACCGTAGATGGGAGATGCTATGACATCGCTTGAACAATTGATATTCGTGTAATATGTATCGATGATGAATGGTTATATGAAATGGTTCTATGAAATGTTTACAAGAATTGGTCATATGGAAATATATGTACAAAATAGATGAATGAAATAATTAAAAGATAGATAAATGAAATAAGTATAGGTACATGAAATTTAATTTATGTTAATTTTAATATGAATCATTATCAAATAAATATACATGAGATATATGGAAATTATGGTGCGTGAAATGTTGATATAATGAAATGAATGATATATGCTATTAAAGAAACAGTAAGAGAATGATATGTATCATGACATGTACATATGAGATTATCTTTTATATGTTAATATAAGGAAAATATATAAGTTAAGACGAGTATTAAATTCAAATATGACGTATTGAGAAAATAAGAATTTATATGAAATATGTGTAAGTACACTAACATGTGTTGTTGTTGATGATTAGGCAAGTACCAAACCATTGATTGAATGGTAATATATTTATTTATTTATATGATGCATTGATTCAGTAAGTATTTAAGTGAAATTTTTTTAGGTGATTCGTAAATTCTAGTAATGCTCCGAAACCCTGTTTCGACGACGGATACGGGTTAGGGGTGTTACATAACCTCCATTCCCAAAATGGTATGACGCGAACGCTTAATGCAAGTACCATGCAGGAATAGTAGGGCACTCAATTGAGAACTGCACCGCATTTAAAAAATTGATTGAAAGGTTCGTTAAGATAGGAATTGTAAGGTTCGATGACCCATCGTGACCTAATGTGGTAGGAAATCTATTACCCAGTCCTTCAAATCAAGGGTTAAATGTGATAATTGAGTGTGAAGGTAAAATAACCAAGATTGATGTGGTGGAAGTAAAAACCCCACTGAGATGTGTTTGGAAAAAGATGGTAGAGGGAGGATTAATTGTGCAAGATTTAGAGGAGAGACTCAGAGGAGTGAGGAACTACTGTAAGTTCCATGATGAAGAGGGTCATGAGATCCAAGAGTGCATTGAGTCCAGGGCCCTGGTGCAAAATCTGATGGATAATAAAGAAATTGAATTTTATGATGATGTCAAGGGTTTGGAAGAAGGAGATATTTATGCTCCAGAAGAAGGTCAATGACCCGGTGGTGATTATTTCACGACCAATAAGCAATGAAGTGGAAGTACAAATGGCACCAAGTGTCATAATTCAGAAAGCCACAGCTTTTCCCTACAATGACAATAAAAGAGTTCCATGGAATTATAACTATAACGTGACGATCCTGGGAGAAGAGAACCCAGTTAATGCTTCAGAAGAGGGCTAGGATGTAGGTTTTTACACGCGCAGTGGGAGGCGCTATGATCCATCAAATGCCAGAGCTGAGCCCGTAAAAGGAAAAGCCTCGGCAATTAAACAAAAGAAAGAAAAGACAGCTAGATTTGAATCACTTGTTATTGAGCCGGTAGCTGAGAAAGAGGTTAAAGAATTCTTGAAATTCTTAAAGCATAGCGAGTATAGTATTGTAGAACAGCTACATAAACAACTAGCTCGCATATCAGTGCTAGCTTTACTCTTAAGCTAGGAGACACATCATAGCGCATTGATAAAAGTGTTAAATGAAACTTAAGTCGCTCATGATATCTCTGTAAACAAGCTAGATCGTTTGGTTAATAACATAAGCACAGATAAATTCGTCTTCTTTAATGACGATGAAATATCGCCAGGGAGCATGGGATCTATAAAGGCTCTGCACATCACTATCCGTTGCCAAGGATATACATTGCTAGGGGTGTTAATTGATAATGGATCTGAGATGAATGTCTTGCCTTTATCCATACTAAATAGGTTGTTTGTGGATAGCTCTCATATGAAGAAATGTCAAAACATAGTGAGAGCATCCAATGGTACAAAAAAGAGGGTGATGAGAAGGATTGAAATGACTGTTTTAATTAGTCCGAACACATATAAGGTAGACTTCTTGGTGATGGATATCAAGCCCTTTTATAACTGCTTGTAGGGGAGGCCTTAGATTCACTCAGTTGGGGCAATGCCGTCATCACTACACCAAAAGCTAAAGTTGGTGACAGAGGGTCGACTGGTGACAATAAATGAGGAAGAAGATATTATTGCATCCGTAACCAATGACGCACCATACATAGGAGTGGTTGATTAGGCAATAGAATGTTCCTTTCGATCGCTTGAATTTTTGAATGCAACATTCATTGTTGAAGGAAACAAAAGCCCAGTGCCCAAAATGTAACAGCCCATTTTTTAGTGAAATCAGAACAGTGGTTTCGGGACCACAAATCCAACCCAAAAATAAAATTTATTTTTATTTTATGAGATGGTCCATACTATAATAGGCATGTCGTGTGAAAATGTTTATACAAAAATTTTATCGGTTAAGTGTTTAATCACGAGAAGGACTAAATCGCATAAAATGCGAAAGTTGAATTCTAGTAGCTATAAGGATCAAATAGCTATGAAATTCAAAACTAGAGGTCCTTATATGGTAATTAGACCATTAAAGAAAAGTATGTGAACTTTTTTTGGTGACTCATTCATGGAAATATAGAAAAAGGGCAAGGATCAAATTAGAAATTGTAAAATACTTAATTAATTAAAAGATGAAAAGAAAATATCATCTTATTTTTGTCATCTTCGGCCTAAAATTGTATGAAAACCCTAGGATAGAGAGAGGAAACTTTCAAGGCTTAATTGGGTAAGTTTTCTTGTCCCATTTTTAGTAATTTTGATATTTTTGAAACCGGGATAGCTTAATCTCTCTATTTTAGAGATTAATTTGAAAAGTTATCAAAGTATGGAAAATGGGTCAAGGATGTATATGCTGAAAATTAGAAATTTATGGTAGAAGATGAAAGGTTGTTGATAGATAAACAACTTTTACAAAATAATTTTTGATGAAAACATGATTTAGGGACTAAAATATAAACTTGTGAATTTTGATGAAAAATTCTGAATTTTTATGAATGCATGTGCTGTAAAACTTGTAATGGGATTTTGGTTAGGCTTGGAATAGGGATTGAATTACACAAGTTTCATTTTCCGAGCCTAGGGATGAAATCAAAATTTATGAAAAAGTTAAGGGTAAAATGGTAATTTTGTTTAGGACGTAAATTGTGTCCATTTATATATGAAATATGTGAAATTGATTGTTAAACACATTTATATAGATCCGGACAACACTAATTCAAGGTTAGACCGAGGAAAAGAAAATGTTTCGGAGTAGTAGATTATATACGTGAACAAGTGTCGAGGTAAGTTCTTGTAACTTAATCGGGATGTAAATATGTTTAATTGAATGTTGTGTTGTATGGAATGTGACTTATATTGATGTACATTACTTGAGTGTTATAATAAGAAATTTAATACATGCTTGATATGGTGAAAAAGGGTTAAGTTTTGATTGAATATTGAATTTCGATGAATATATGGGCTTTCCCAAAACGAATAAGGTCCTACATTTGTTGCAAACGGTATTTAGCTTAGACGAGTAATCTTATTGACTTTGGTATAGAAAGGATTTAGCCCGGACGAGTAATCCTGATATAATACCTCTCGAGTATATGTTATGATTAGGGTTTAGCCTGGACTGGTAACCCTAATTGAACTCTTTGAGCATACTTTATATAAAGGATTTAGCCTAGACTGATAACCCTATTGTACGATATGTGGCTCGAGAGTGTGTTCCTTGATTAAGTGCCCTAATGGGTACTCTTGAATAGAAATTGACGGATTATGGAATCCTACACCTCGAGTTTACAACTTGAGCATCCATCGGAATTTCAATGATTCGACGGATATAATATTGTATGATAAGCTCATCCATGTTTACGTGATTAATATGAAAATTTTTGGTAACTAACATGTTTGATTGAATGTATGTGTTTAGGCAATTTAGCCAAATGGATGGAAAACATGATATTGTATGCTTAGATTTAATAAACAGGATTGGTAAGTTTAGTTTCCGTTATACGAACTTACTAAGCATGCAATACTTACTTCGTTTATTTTTCCCCTGTTTTATAGTGCTTAGAAGCTTACGAAGGTTGGAGATCATTGGAGCATCGTCACACTATCAACTAGTCATTTTGGGTATATTTAGTAAAATCATTTTAGTATAATGACATGTATACGACAACTTGACCATTAGTCGCTTGATAATGATGTTTTGTAACCTAGCCATTGGAATGACTAGTAATGGCTTATTTTGGCATGATTAAGTAGGTGATTATGATATATATATATATATTCATATGTGTTATGTTAAGTACATGTGATCAAATGATGCCAATGCCTAGTTAATCCAAGGTAAGATTGTAAACATATATGCATGTAATGATATGCCTTGTTGAATGATGAAGTTTGTTAAATTTGAATGCTTGGAATGATTGGTGTTGGTTGTGTGTCTCAAGTGCAGGTCTTGGGTGAAATTTTGGGTAAGAAATGAAGCTAGAAATGACTTCGTTTTGTCCACACGGGCAGACACATGGGCATGTGACTAGACGGCCTAGTAACATAGGAATGTGGTTAGGCCGTGTGTCCTCTGCACCTAAAATTTGAGAAACAGAATGCTCAGAATTTAGCACACGGGCAAAGACACGGGAGTGTGTCTCAGCCGTGTGTACTACACAGCCTAGAACACGAGTGTGCATCTTGGCCATGTGAAACCTATACATCATTTCGAATTGAATTAATTAACCTCAAAACCTAGCACACGGGCGTGTGGCATGGCCGTGTGCACAAGTCAAAGAGTTATACAAGGTCAAACACGGCCTCTAGTACGGATGTGTCCCTTGGACCACATGGGCATGTGAGCCCTACCCCTTGGAAATTTTTTGTAATTTCGCGAAAAATTCTTTGAGTTCTTGATTAAGTTCTGATTCGATTCTAATACTCGTATTGGACCTCGAGTGTCCAACTAAGGGACGTTTTGAATAATCTCGGTAAATAAATAGTAATTTACATAATTTTTTTGTAAAATGTTCTAAAATTTCTGATAATGCTCCGTAACCTTGTTTCGACAATGGATCGGGTTAGGGGTGTTACACAAAATATCAAAAACTACAAGGATGAGCCTACAACTGACGATTGGAAAGTAAGCTTTGCCTCGAAAGGGACTCGAGAAATACCTCTAGGGGAGAGTTAAGGTGTCAATTCTGATGGACAAACGGGGTTGCTTTGGCTTGGGATATAAGCTAGATACGAAGCAAATGAAGAAATAGCTGGAAAAAAAAAGCAAGAAAAGAGAATAGCGGGATTAAGCGGGGGAGAGGTCAAATGGGAACCGATGACTTTTCCCTGTATATCCAGAACTTTTGTGTCAAGAGAAACTATTAACTCTGAATGAAAGATGTCAAGAAAAGAAACCGTAGAAGAAATGTTGGGAAATCTGAACATCAATGCCATATCTAAAGAATGAATTGGGGGAGAAATTTTATTAGGCATCTGTCCCTATATACCTGAAAGTGTTCTAAACAATTGGATTCCAGAAGAGATTCTTATAGTTTTTAGAGCTAATTCAGAATAATGTTCAAAACACGCTTATTGCTCTAAGCCCAGGAGCAATAAGATTCTTTTTGTGAAATAGGCTTATATCCAAATATCTTTATTTCAATAAAATACATCTTTGCGTATCATCTTAAGCAAATATTCTTTTATTCATTCCATTTTATTCATAACCATAGCATACAGATAATTATTCTTAGATTCTTTTATTTTTTGGATCTTCCTTCATCCCTATAACAGGTCTCCAGATATCAATGATATGAGCGACGCTACTATTGACTAAAAGTCTCCTTTTGAGCAAGATGTGTATGGAGGATTCTCAGGATTTTGAAGATGATCAAGACTGTAACCTATCTCCTGATTTGTTGAGGATGGTAAGACAAGATGAGAAACAAATCATGCCTTACAAAGAGTCAGTGGAAATTGTAAGCTTAAGAGAGGAAAAAGATATGAAGATTGGAGTTTGCATTGCTGTAGAGACAAAGCGAGACCTCATTGAGTTACTCCAAGAATTCAAGGATGTCTTCGCATGGTCATATCAAGACATGCCTGAGTTAAGTACTAATATCGTGATACATTGGCTCCCCATAAAGGAGGAGTGTAAGCCAGTTCAATAGAAGCTTCGAAGGATGAGGCCTGACGTTTTGCTGAAAATAAAAGAAGAGGTCAAGAAACAATTCGATGCTGGTTTCTTACAAGTGGTTAAATACTCAGAATAGGTAGCCAATATTTTTTCTATCCCTAAAAATATGGGAAAGTATGAATGTGTGTGGACTATAGAGATTTAAACAAAGCTAGCCCGAAGGACAATTTCCTGTTGCCTCATATCGACATCTTAGTAGACAACACAACAGTTTACTCACTGTTATCCTTCATGAATGGTTTCTCAGGATACAACCAGATAAAAATGCATCCTGAATACATGGAAAAGACTACATTTCTAACCATGTGGGGAACATTATGCTATAATGTGATGCCATTTGGATTGAAAAACACGGGAACAATGTATCAAAAAGCCATGGTAACTTTGTTTCATGACATGATGCGTAAAGAAATTGAAGTTTATGTCGATGACATGATTGCAAAATCCAAAATAGAAAAGGAGCATGTGCAATTCTTAAGGATATTGTTCTTAAGGTTGAGAAAATGTACCTTCGGGGCTAGATCAGGAAAATTACTAGGATTTGTGGTCAGTGAAAAGAGGATTGAGATCGACCTGAATAAAGTCAAGGCTATACAGAAGCTACCTCCGCTGCGTATCCAAAAAGAAGTTCGAGGTTTCTTAGGGAGGTTAAATTACATCGCTCGTTTCATTTCACAACTAACGGGGAAATGTGACCCCATATTCCGTCTCCTTAAGAAACACAATCCAGGTATATTGGATGAGGAGTGCTAGAAAACTTTTGACAAGGTTAAACATAACATGTCCAATGCCCCAGTACTAATGCCACTTAGTCCCGATAAACCGCTGCTATTGTACTTGGCAATATTCGAGAATTCCGTGGAATGCGTGCTTGGTTAACATGATGAGTCAGGAAGAAAAGAAAAAGCAATATACTACCTCAATAAGAAATTCACTAAATGTGGGACAAGATATTCGCCAATCGAGAAGTTGTGTTGCGCCTTCATTTGGACAACCCAAAGACTGAGACAGTACATGTTGTACCACACAACTTGGCTCATCTCAAAACTGGACCCTCTAAAGTACATGATGGAGTTGACTGTTTTGAATGGAAGGATGGCTCGATGGCAAATTCTACTTTTCGAATTTGATATAGTCTATGTGAATCAGAAGGCTATAAAAGGGAGTGCAATTGCATATTTTTTAGCCAGTAGAGCTCTAGAAGATTACGAGCCTTTGAACTTTGATTTCCCAAATAAAGATCTAATGTAGGTTGCAACCACTGAAGAAGACTATCAAGAAGGACATCCTTGGAAGCTAAACTTTGATAAAGCCTCAAACGCTGTGGGTAACAGAATCGGGGCAATCCTAGTATCCCCAAACGGAGATCATTATCTCTTTACTAGTAAATTGGATTTTGATTGCATAAATAATATAGTAGAATACGAAGCATGCATCATAGGCATTCGTACAGCCATAGAACGCAAGATTAAAGTACTAGAGGTATATGAGGATTCTGCATTAGTGATCTATCAACTCAAAGGTGAATGGAAAACAAGAGACCTCAAATTGATCAATTATCGAAGGCTAGTTCTTGAATTAATTGAAGAGTTTGATTACATCTCATTTTGTTATCTTCCATGAGATGAAAATCAGATGGCTGACACCTTAGCTACTTTAGCTTCAATGATCAAAGTGAACAAACAAGAAGACTTAAAACCTATCCAGATAAGTATTTATGAGGCTCCGGCTCATTGTTACAACGTTGAGGAAGAAGAAAAGGACGATTACCCTTGGTACCATGATATACTGCGATATGTAAAGAATCGTGAATACCCTGACCAAGCAACCGAGAATGATATAAGGAAGCTGAGAAGACTGACCAGTAACTATGTCTTAGATAGAAAGATTCTATACAAAAGAAGAAAGGATCAGATGCTACTAAGATGTGCGGACGTTGTTGAGGCTAAAAAAATCTTGGAAGAAATACACGAAGGTGTCTACGGAACACATGCTAATGGTTTTATAATGGCCAAGTAAATCATGAGATTCAGATATTATTAGTCTACTATGAAAGGAGATTGTATCAGTTATGCCAAGAGATGCCATAAGTGCCAAATTTATGGAGACAAAATTCATGTGTCACTTTTACCTCTTCATGTAATGACTTCTCCATAACATTTCTTTATGTGGGGCATGGATGTCATTAGGCCGATATTGCCAAAAGCTTCTGATGAGCATTGATTCATCTTCGTGGTCATCGATTACTTCACCAAGTGGGTAGAAGCCACTTCATATGCCAATGTCACCAAGTCGGCAGTCAGAAAATTCTTGAAAAAGAGATCATATGTTGGTATAGGATGCCAGAAAAGATTATACCTAATAATTCATTAAACTTGAACAACAGCATGATAGCGGAGGTCTGTAGTCAATTCAAGATTAAACACCATAACTCATCGTCATATCATCCAAAAATGAATGGTACGGTGGAGGCAACCAATAAGAACATTAAGAATATCGTGGAGAAAATGACTGGGACTTATAAAGATTGGCATGAGAAGTTACCATTTACCTTCTATGCCTATCGAACGTCTGTCAAAACCTCCACCAGGGCAACGCCTTTCTTTTTGGTTTATGGAATAGAAGCAGTTTTACCCATTGAAGTCGAGATTCCTTCCCTCTGAGTTTTCTAAGAACTAAAGTTAGATGAAGTAAAATGGATCCAGTCTTGATATGATCAGTTGAACTTGATCGAAAAAAAGAGCCCAATGGCTCTATCATGGTCAAATGTACCAAAAACAAATGATACGAGCTTGTGACAAAAATGTTCGTCCTAGAGAATTCCATGAGGGGGACTTGGTAGTAAAAAATATCCTTCCTATACAAAAGGATTTCAGAGGGAAATGGATGTCAAATTAAGAAGGGCCTTATGTGGTAAAGAAAGCCTTTTCTGGAGGAGCGCTAATTTTGATCGAGATGGATGGCAAAAACCTGTCTAATCCTGTGAATTTAGATTCAGTAAAGAAGTACTTCACCTAAAAAAAAGGAGAGGCCAAGACGAAAACCCACAAAGGACGCCTTAAAACCAAAAGGGTTTTGAGTTAAAAATCTGAAAAAAGGGTAACTCAAATTTTGATTGAAGATTAAACATGTGATGGTAGGGTCTTCTCAAAAGGAAGAACATTACATCTTGGGGAATCAACAAAGTACTTTGGATCTCCTAAACACATATCAGGCTCAAAATGGTCCTCGAGAAGTTTGTGCAGAGAAGCTCATGCTGCGATATTTGGGGCACCTATTTTCATCTTACTCATTTTGAATTTTAGCAGCATTTTCTATTTTGATTAATCTATTCATTTTGAACTTTGCTCCCAATAAATTTCAACCTTGTCCATTGTTACAATCTTTTTCAAGTATTTTTTATTGAAATAACGATTAATGGACTAATAATATTCAAGTAAAATGAGTTTTGCATATTGCTCTGAAAGGTTTTCTAAATAGTGTAAGGACTTGAAACAGGACTACTGGTCAAAACTAACCAAGTTTAAGAGTTGGAAATATTTGAGAAAGAATCATCTAAATTGTGATTATTTCTTCAGGTTTTCTGTCAAAGATACCAGCTGAATAAGAAGATAGGGTAATGTATTAGTGATAAAACCTTGATGAACAATGAGCAATGTCAACCTAAGCATTAAAAGGGGATCATTCTTGCGACATTCTACATTCATGCAAATATCATTTATATACATCTAGCTAGGAGCATTTGATTCATTCTGATCATAACATCCTAAGTGCTTGGCATAAATATAGGACCATGAAATGGATTCTACAGGTTATGTTCCCTAGAGAACAGTGTAACAGATCGGTGAAACCAAAAATCCTATACCCTTGAAGTTACAGTAGAATGGATTAAAGTCATCGTGGCGAATCTTATCTCCCCAAAGTTGTAGTGGAGCAGATTAAAGCTGCAAGTTATAAACTTTATCTCCCTAAAGTTGTAGTGGAACAGGTTGAAGTCACAAATCTTATCTCCCTAAAGTTATAGTGGAGCAGATTGAAGATAGCAAGTTTTATCTCTCTGAAGTTGCGGTAGAGCAGATTAAAGCTAAAAACCTTATCTCCCTGAAGTTGCAATGGAGCAAGTTGAAGTCACAAATCTTATCTCCTTGAAGTTGCAGTTGAGCAGATTGAAGAATACAAATCTTATCTCCCTGAAGTTGCAGTGGAGCAGATTGAAGCGACAAGTCCTATACCTCTGAAGTTGCAGTGGGTCGGATTAAACCTACCATAGCAAGTCCTATCTCCCTAAAGTTAAAGTGGAATAGACTAAAGCTACAAGCTACAGACCTTATCTCCTTAAAGTTGCAGTGAAATAGGTTGAAGATACGAATATCTCCCCGAAGTTGCAGTGGAATAAACTAAAGCTACAAGTTATAGATCTTATCTCCCTAAAGTTGTAGTGAAATAGGTTGAAGATACGAATATCTCCCCGAAGTTGTAGTGGGTTGGAATAAGGTTGCTTGAAGAAGAGAAGCACCAAGGAAGTCGAGAGTCGGCAGGACTAGACAAAATTGGTCCTTCTTAAAGTTTTTGCTCCATTCCCGTTACGCGTCAATAAGCAAAGAGGGATAGCTGTAATGGGACAATTTTATCCGGCCCGGATAAAAATAAATCAAATAATAAAATAAAGATTTTAAAGTCCAAATTAAAAAGGGTCCATTTACAAAAAAAATATCAGGCCTAAACAGCCCAAAACTGTAACACCCCCTAACCCTATACCGTCGCCAGTACAGGATTACGGAGTATTACCGGTCAGTACAGTTCAAACATGAATAACACAGAAGTAATTATTAAACAATTTAGGAATTTACCCTACTGTCTCTTTAATGGGCCCTCGAGACCCGAAATAGAAGATAAAAATTAATCAAGACTCAATTGGGAGCTTATAAAAATTTTTCGTAAAATTCTTAAAATTTCCTTTAATGAACAGTACCACACGCCTGTGTGGCTTAGGGGACATGCCTGTGTGTCTCCATGACATGCCCGTGTGGACACACCGTGTGGGTCACACGACTTGGGCATGCCCATGTGTAAGCCGTATGTCTCACACAGTCTGGCCACACGCCTATATGCCAAATCGTGTGGACTTAAAATAAGCCTTAATGTCAAGTTTACCAACCCTACAATTTAACAACACCAAACAATCC
This sequence comes from Gossypium longicalyx, assembly GCA_025698465.1. Taxonomy (NCBI): domain Eukaryota; kingdom Viridiplantae; phylum Streptophyta; class Magnoliopsida; order Malvales; family Malvaceae; genus Gossypium; species Gossypium longicalyx. The sequence goes on from CM046995.1 coordinate 87,608,477, forward strand.
AAAACCAAATCATTCAATCACTTTAAATCTTATTCAAACTTACTCAAATATGTCAATTTAGGCATTTTATAAAAATAATTAAACCTATATGATGGATCTCTTTTAAATGTTTCACTTACATTATCAAATAGTTCAAATTGACACCAAATAGGCAATTTCTTACCATATATCATTACCAACCCTAATTCTACTTATTTCATCATTATTTCAACAATCTAAATGACTCACATTAGGCATCCTAGGAACATGCCATTACCAATAATTAACATGTTTTACCTTATTGAATTCGGGATCGGCTAAGGATACTGATTCAATGATCTGACTTTAATTTATCCTGCTCACGGAAACAAATCGTACGCTGAGTATGAACTCAGTGGTATTTTTATATAATCTGAACACTTAATAGCATACACTTAAAATCATATAATGGTCATAAATATTCAATTATTCATTTCATGGATAGATTCTTTATAACTCATTCAATCTTTATCTTCTACTAACCCGAATAGCTTTTCAAAATAAATTCTCAAATCATTTAAAACAATAATATTTTCCATTTACATGTCTCACTTATACTTCTGTTCACTATTCAATTTCAGTAAATAATATTCAATTATTTTTATTTAGTAACCCGTATAATCCAAGCTCAATATCAGTCAATATTTTTTAGTGCCACTCAATTTATCAGTTTCATTTAGTAACATTCAATCATTCAGTAGCAATTAGTTATTCAGTAACAATCATTTGTTCAGTAGTAATCAGTTATTCAGTAACGATCAATTATTCAGTAACAGTCAGTCATTCAGTACTTTTATTTACCCATATTAACATAACTCGGACACTGACGGATACACGGATCCAACCATCACACCAGTACAGTACGGCACATAGTATCTCATCGGCCAAGCCAAAGTAAATGCGATAAAGACAAAGATGCAGTACCTCATCGAAATTAATTCGAACGATAATAAGAATAAAGATGCGACACTTATAATGCCTCATCGACTCAAGGTCGAAGTATCCCTAAATGCTTCATATGGCATGCCAACTATATCCGACTTATCCCGAATACTGTTAATAGGGTTTTCCATTCACTTTCAATTTTTCAACTAATACATATTTCAATTATTCACATATATTTTCAATTCAATACAATTCACTTTACTTTTCAATAACAAATATTCAAATTTTACAATAATCACATATTCGTATCAATTCAATTAAATAACAATTACTAATACTTACCTTAAATACTTATCAAAACATTTAATCAAAATAAAACAATTAATAATTAAATTCACCTTTCAATTCTAACCAATGTTTACTCCAATTCAAATAATCATCTCAATGCACTTAACATACATATTAAATAATAATTTCAACAATTATATATTAAGTTCAGATTATAGAAATACAAACCGTGAATTTTTCTCGAGTTTACTACTCGTCCACCTTTTCTTTTCCTTTCTTCATAGATGCCTCGAGTGCGATGTTAGCTATGAAAAATTAAGATAATTTATACTATTAATACTACACTAATTTATATTGAATAATTGAATTTCTATTCAATTTCTACCTTATTTTCAATTTGATCCTAAATAAGTACACTTACTTTTCTAACTCAATTCATACTTTATTTCTACTCAATTTTCTATCATATTCAACATAAATATCCAATGTTCATGATAAAACCCTAATTTCAAATTTCTTCCAATTTAGTCCTTCAAACACAAAACTTATAGCTTACTTTACAATTTAATCCTTTAATCAATTCTAAATAAGAATTCTATCAATTTAATCCCTAATTCAATCATTTTATTCAACATGAACCATATTTAAAAATCTAATAACTTTCAAAATATCAACTTAATTTCATCAAAACTTTATTCCAAAGCTTCAAAAACATCAAAATTAAGTAAAAAGGGCTCGATTGACTTACCTATTAAACTTCCAAACCTTTAAATCTCAATTTTCCCTTTTTATTTTCTTTCTCGTTTCTTTCTTTCCTTCCCCTGCTTTTCATTTGCCTATTCTGTTTCTTTTCTTTGTTTCATTTCCTTTTTTTTTTTTATTTACTATATATAATAATAATAATAATAATAATAATAATAATAATAATAATAATAATAATAATAATAATAAAATATCTTTAATAAAAATCTATTTAATAACAAATATTTATTTAACATTTGTATATCATCATTACCATACACTTGTCTTTCTTTTATTTATTTGTTAATATTAATAATAATAATAATTTAATATAATAATTTAAATAAATATCTATTTAGTATCAAATACATGTATTACAAATGTATGTATTTTTATTTATACACTTGTATCAAATCATCATCACACATTTGTCTTTCTTTAATTCATTTATTTATTTACTTTGTTTAATTAATATACAATAATAATATTTACTTAAATAATAAGTAAATACATATATGTATTACAATTGTTTGTATAATATTTATCACACATGTATACTTTTATTACCACACATTTGTCTTTATTTTAATTTATTTCATAATATAATAATTTAATATCAATTAAATAATAATAACCATAATAATAAATTAATTATTCTTAAGAAAAATCTTAGATTTTTCCATCTTTTTTCGCCTAAATTAGGACAAATGGCGTAATTGCCATTTGGTCCTTTACATTTTCTTTTAATCTATAATTAAACTTTCACACTTTATTCAATTTAATTCTTATATCTAATTAGCCTCAATTTAAGCTCATTCACCTTATTAAACTCTAATTAATCACTCAATTAGCTTCGTAAATATTTATAATAAATATTTACGAATCCATTTTTCAGAAACGGAAACTCAAAAATACACTTTTTCGATAACCGTAAAATTCGGATCGTTACAAAAACAAAAAAACCCTAACCCAAAGTCTAAAGCCTATAACCTAAACTAATTCAAAAACCCTGAAACCCTAAAGGTCCTTCGACGTCGCTTATTGTGCCACGTTAGCAAGCATGCCTCTTTCGCCCCTCTGCCACCACTGCTGACCTCGCCTTCTACCACTGTCACCTGCAAAAAAGAATGCACACGCAACAGAATAAACAGTAAGGCAGTAGAGAATAACAAAGAAAAAAACAAAAGAGCAAGAGCAAACAAAAGGAAAAAAAACAAAAAGAATCTTGTAACTTCGGCTATAAAAGAGGCCTAACAAACCATGTATTTTTTTACACGCACTAAAGAATCAAAAAATAGAAAATAAAATTTCAAAGGTGATTTTGCTTATTTTTTTATTTGTTATTCATTTTTTTAAAAGAAAAATACACGAAAAAGCAATAAAAACATAAAACAAAAACATCAAGGCGATTTTATTACTCATTTTATTTTCATTTTATAAAAGTACAAAAAGGAAAAGAGAGAGATTTTAAAAAAACTCACCGGATGTTTGTACTTCGCTACCGCGGATGGAGGATTTGGTGATTTTTTAGGGTTTTTGAAACCCAAAAAAACCAAGAGTTTTGGGGTTTTTTATTTTTTATTTTTGAGGGGCTTTTGGGGAATATTCTCCCAGATTTAGGCTCGAGAAGACGAAGAGCTAAAAAAAGAATTTTTTTTATTATTTTCTGGCCACCGTGGACAGCGGTGCCCGACGCCCGACGAATGGAGCCTTCACCGAAGTTACGCCGGCATGGGGGTTTTGAGAGAAACTGAGAGAGTTTCTCAGCTTTTTTCTTGAAAATGAGAAGAGAATGATTTTTTTTAAAAAAAATTAGCTTTTATAGGCCCCATTAAACGATGTCGTTTAGGGCTAGCTACAATAGCCCCAAAACAGCGTCATTTTGGCCAACCCGCATTTGACCCGACCCAAAGCCTCAAGGTCCTCGTGTTTTTGGACTAGGGTATAATTTCAACCCTAGTCCTTCCACTTTTCGAATGGTTTACAATTGGGTCCAAATCATTTTCTTTTAATTTTTAGAAATTTGGCCGCATTTTTCTATGTGTTTCAATTTGGTCATTGGTTCACTAATCTCTTGGAGAAGGGACGCGTGTCCAAAGGATCGGGTTATTTGCCCATTTGGTCCTCACTGGTTTTCGCGCTTTTCATTTTAGTCCGCCATTTATTTATTTTATCTTAATTTATCCCGTTAATTTGATTTGAGTGACAATTGGGTCCTTTATTCATTTTAATTCCCTATGTATTTATGTATTTATGTATTTACTTCTTAGCTTATTATTATTATTATTATTATTATTATTATTATTATTATTATTATTATTATTATTTATTATTATTATTATTTAAAACCGTTCTATTATTTTCTTTTTATTGGGTATCTATTTGTTTATTTTGTTTTGTCATCCATTATTATATATTTATGTACCTTATTACAAATTGCACTCCAAATTTCATTTACATTTTAATTTGGTCCTTTATTTTCAATATTTTATAAACTATTTTCCTCAATATTCATTTACGTTTCTATTTCTTTCTTTCTTTGTCTTTATTATATTTAAAAAATGGTATTGTCATTTCATGTGCATATTTTGTCATTAATATTTTTATTTTTATCATTATTATTATTTACTTTATTATTTATTTTATTTTTCTTTAATTGTTCATATTAGTGTCAAAATAGTATATATTATGTGATTATTGCCATTATGTGCATTATGAAATGTTATATTAGTAATTTATATTATTGTCATTTATTGACGCGACATTTCATTCGTATATCATTGTTCCATTTTCTACATCACCATTTTATCTCATTTCGTTAAAATCACGTCAAAAAATCGCGTTTAAACGTATTTATCCATAATAGGCCATTTTATATTATACCTTGAATAAGAGAAATACATATCGTTTAAATATTACACTTGTTATTATTCAAAAAAAATTTAAAATAAGGCAATGTTACGTATTTAGAGATTCAAGAAGTCGTACCCTAACTTATGGGGTTTTGATTTTTCTTGTAATATCCCCTAACCCTATACTGTCGCCGGAACAGGGTTACGAGACATTACCAGTCAGTGCAGTCCAATTCCGGTCATTAATTAAAATAAATATTCACACACGTCCTAGTTTTAAGATGTCATCCCTTTAATGGGCCCTCGCGGTCCAATATGAACAGTAAATTCAATTCGGGACTAATTTAGAATCACTACGAATTTTTAGTAAATTTCAAAATTCATACTACATACCGTTGCCAACCATAATTTACTCATTTCATCAATACTTCTACAACCTAAATGACTCTCATAAAACATCCTAGGTACATGCCATTACCAATACTCAACATACTTTACCTCATTGAATTCGGGATCGGCCTGGGATGCTGATTCAACAGTCTAACCTTAACTTAACATGCGCACGGAAACAAACCGTACGCTGAGTATGGTATACTCAGTGGTATTTCTGTAACGCCCCCACGCCCGAGACCGTCACCGGAGTCGAGTATGAGGTGTTACTAAACTTAATTTAACATTTTAAGAACTTTAGATTATTTGTTTCTACATTCACAGCTTTTTAGCTACTTGCGCTACAGTCACAAGAAAAATCATATCTCGAGTTACGAAACTTAAAATCAAGATCCGTAAATTTTCCCTAAATCTAGACTCATATGCCTATCTACTAATTTTTTTCTAGAATTTTTGGTTGGGCCAATTAGTACAGTTTATTAGTTAATTTTACCCCTGTTTCAGGGCTTGACTGGTCTGACCTCTGTTTACTACGAACCACTTTTCTCTCTGTATAAAATTCATATGAATATGAGGTTTATTTCTCCTGAAACTAGACTCAATAAGGATTCTGAGAATATAAAATACACCACCTAATTATATCTGTACAATTTATGGTGAATTTCTAAAGTTGGAACAGGGGATTCAGAAACTGCTCTGACCCTGTTTCACTAAAATTCAAATATCTTCCAACATATAACTCCTTTACCCGTTTCATTTATTTCATGTGAAACTAGACACAATAAGCTTCAATTTTATATTTAATTCATCATGTAATTCAATTCCTATGATTTTTAGTAAATTTTCAAACTCACGTCAGTGTTGCTGTAATATTCTGTTTATGGCAAATTTCATCCTTTTTATGAATTTTCATGAACTATGTAACTTATTAACTTTCCATAACATCAAACATATTCTAAACTAACCATTTCCATAATTTATCATTATCAAGCACTTCCTCAACCATTTCATCACCATACCATAAGATCATTTACACAAAATAAGTATTTTGCTATACATGCCATACTTGAATTTACAAGCCATTTTACCGAAAAGTTCTTCCGGATAGTGTGACTGAGCTTCCGACCAATCCCGACTCCTAAGCTGGCTTGTCCAAAACTACAATGAGTAAGAAAGAGGGAGTAAGCATAAATGCTTAGTAAGTTCATATGCAAATAATAAGTAACATAACAAAGCAATCATACCAAACAACATTAGCATGGTATCACCAAAACATAAATCACATTTCTAATCATCATTCATCATTTTACTACCTTATCGTTATCGTATCAATACTCAACCCGAGGGTTAAGTACATACCTGTCCGAAGTATCCATTTCACATCACTTACCAATACGTCTCTTTTCATCTCAAGTATTCCTCCATTTGAGTAAAACTTTACCCGTTGAACTCATCGGAATATAATTCGGATACGTAGGAAGTTTGCACATAAGTGCCACATATGTAGCCAAGCTACCATGTAACCCGCCCATAAGCGAACTCGGACTCAACTCAACGAGCTCGGGCGTTCGCATCCATATTGAACTCGGACTCAACTCAACGAGCTCGGATGCCTAGTTACATCTCACGAACTCGGACTCAACTCAACGAGTTCGAACATTCGTATCCATAAGTGAACTCGGACTCAACTCAACGAGTTCGGATGCTCAGCCATCCTAGTGACATGTCACTTGTATCCTAATCTATTCCTAAGGTTCAAACGGGATTTTCCTCGAACACATATCCTTGCCGTCTTCCGTAGAATGCCGGAACCAATACTCGGTAACAATTATGTTTAACAAGTAATTCACATAATTTGCATTTTATTCGAAATTAACCACAAAGCATATATTTCATGATAAAAATTAGCATATCACATAATTGACATCAATGACTTAAAAATAACAATTATGCTACATTATTTACACATGAACTTACCTTGGTACCAAAATACAAAGATTTTGCAATTTAACCCACAATCTTTTCTTTTCCTCGATTGGAGTCGTTTCCACGTCTTTCTTGATCTAAAATAACACATTTAACTTATTTATCACTCACATTATCAAATTAACCCTTAATTCAAATTTTGAAAAAATTAAAATTTTACCCCTAAACTTTTGCATATTTACATTTTTGCCCCTAAGTTCGGGATTAAACTTTATTCCTTATTCTTATGTTTTACAACATGCTGATCACTTTTCCCTTCTATGGCAACATCAAATTCTCACTCTAACATGTACTTGTGACTATTAGGTATTTTTACCGATTAAGCCCTTTTACTCGTTTTTGCTTAAAATCGAGTAGTACAAGTTTTCTAACATAATTTAAAACCTCATATTCTATCATAAAACATCAAAATACACAAATTTCACCTATGGGTATTTTTCCAAATATAAACCCTAGGTTAAATTATTGCTAACATAAGCTAAATCGAGCTACCGGGATCTCAAAAACGTAAAGAACTTGAAAAACGGGGCTAGAATGGACTTACAATCGAGCTTGGAAGCTTGAAAAACCCTAGCCATGGTTTCTCCTTGCTATATTCGGCCATGGGTTCTCCTTGCTATATTCGGCCATGGGGTTGAAGATGAGCAAAATTGGCTTTTAATTTTGTATTTTAATTCATTTTACCCCTAAATGACCAAAATGCCCTTACTACTAAACTTTCAAAAATTCCTTCCATGTCCTAATTTTGTCCATGAACTTCAAATTGGTAAAATTGCTATTTAAGACCTCCTAATTAATATTTCAAAGCAATTTCATACTAAAAACTTCTAGAATGCAAGTTTTGCAACTTATTCGATTTAGCCCCTAACTTCAAATTAAGCATTTTATGCATAGAATTTCTTCACAAACTTTTCACACAATCATGCAATCATATCATAAACCTCAAAATAATTATAAAATAATTATTTCTATCTCGGATTTGTGGTCACGAAACCACTATTCCGATTAGGCCCTAATTCGGGATATTACAATTTCTATAATCCGAACATTTAATAATATAACAAATACTTAAGATCATAATAACAATTACAATTATTCAATTATTTATTTCATAGATAAATTTCAACTACTTACCATATAAATTTTATACAAATCATATAATAAACACAATAACATAATTGTTCAATTCTTAAATAAATCCATTATTATTTACTTCATTCTTTCACTTACTATTCGGTATAGCTTTCCTTAATTTATTCACAATTCAATATCATTAAACTATATTCAACTATACACTTATCAATCATATTCCATTTTAATTCATTTCAATAACAGCCAATTTCATTTATATCATATCAACTTACTATCCCTGATAGCTTTCACTATATACATATGATTCATATATTTCAAATCACATTTTAATTCATCAAGTGGCATCATATATCATCAATTCGAACTCCAATCATTTCATGAACCTTTGGTTCATATTTTCAATTTCATATCTAAATTTTCAATTCTCAATTCAATTTCTCGTTTCATTTCAATAGCTTGATCAATCAAATTTATTCGATTTATCTTTTACTTATTTACCCCTATTAACAAACCCCTAATTCATCTTTTTATTCAACATGAACAATATTTAGAAATCTAATAACTTTCAAAATATTAATTTAATTTCATCAAAACTTTGTTCTAAAGCTTTTAAAACATTAAAATTAAGTAAAAAGGACTAAATTGACTTACCTATTAAATTTTCAAGCTTCAAAATCTCTATTTCCCCTTTTTCCTTTCTTTCCTTTCTTTTTCTCCTTCTTTCTCCCTGTTTCGTTTCTTCTCTTTTTCTTTCTATTCTTTTTCTTTTTTCTTTTACTTTGTTTTGTTTTATTTATATATATATAATAATAATAACTTAATAATATACTTATATAATAAGTAAATATATATGTATTTTACAAATGTGCATATACTAATATTACACATGTCATTATACATACCATACATTTGTCAACTTTTTATTTATTTTTTTCACATAAAAATCTTATAATATAATTATTTAATTAATAAATACCTTTTATAAATAATAAATATCTATTAATACTTAAATACAAGCATTACAAGTGTATGAATTTTTTTTATACACTTGTACCCAATCATTACCGCACATTTGTCCTACATTTATTTATTTATCATATAATATCAATTTAATAATAATAAATACATTAATATTTACTTAAATAATAAGCAAATACATACATGTATTACAAATGTGTGTATTATATTTATTACACTTGTATTTTATTTTTGCCATACATTTGGCACTCTTTTTGGCTTATTTACTTATTTAGTCCTTTCAATTTTCTTTATTCTATAATTAAACTTTCACACTTCATTCAATTTAATCCTTTTATCCTATTATCCTTAATTTAAGCTAATTCACTTAATTAAACTCTAATTAACCACTCGATTAACTTCGTAAATATTTTTAATAAATATCTACGAATCTGTTTTTCAGAAACGGAGACCCGAAAATACACTTTTTCGGTAACGGTAAAATTCGAGTCATTACATTTCTCGTTGAACCTAAATGATTGAATATCCTTTTAAAATTAAAATACATGAGATTTAAATAAAAAAATAAAAGACAAGCTTATTCTCAAGGATTCAAGGTGTCATGTCCTAACTTACGGGATGTGGCATTTTGTTATCTCGAGACGAGCGGGTCTTTAATATTTGTTTCGATTTATTCAAGAATTTTTTTTAAGTAAAATTAACATTAATACAAAGAGGGATCATATTTTAAACTCTTCCCAAGTTTTCAACTTTTGACACTAAGATATTAATTAATCAATTAGGTACCAATTTTGGGCGTTCCGAGGGTGCTAGTCCTTCCTCGTACGTAACCGACTCCCAAACCAGTTTTTCTAAATTTTGTAGACCAAAATCACTGTTTTAGTAAATCAAAACTGTTTATTAAAACAATCAAATTACAAGGTGACTCGATCACACCTCATAAAAATGATTGGTGATGACTCCCATTTTTATTTTCATTTTTTTCAAATAAAAAGTCAATTTTCAAAAAAAAAGAGGTTTCAACAATTAGAAAATGAGGAAGGATAGAAATAACTTTTAGAACTTGTTGGTGTGATTTCCAAATGAAATCTATTTCTATAAATATGAATTTTCATATCTCTTCATAGAGACATCTTTCAATAGGTGTCTTTCAAAATAATAATGTCTTTAAAAAAATATATAGTTATTCATTTAATATTATAACTATTCAAATAATATTATTTGAATAGTTATAATTATTTTTTCAAAAATCAAATGATATAACTTTTGATCGATGACCAAAAGATTTATCTTTTAATTAATTACAACCATTCATTTATAGTTATTGGAACACTATAAATATTTGAAAATGTTCCAACAATCTCCCCCCATTTTCAAGATATTTTAGATGTTGATATTCTTGGACATCAATTTGCATAAATGAAGGTGTCTTACGATTGAACCTTTACTTAGTGAAAATGTAACAACCTGTTTTTAGTCAAGTCAGAACAATGGTTTTGGGACCACAAATCCGAGGTTAAAATAATTATTTTATTATTACTTTAATATTTATAACATGATAGTATGATTATGTGAAATTTTCGTTAAGAAATTTTATCGTTTGAGTGTTTAATTTGATAAAAAGGACTAAATTACGTAAAGTGTAAAACTTGTGTTCGATTAGCTAAAGGTATCTAATAGCTATGGAATATTAAATTAAAAGTCCTTAAGTGATAATTAGCCCAACTATAAAGTGAGTGGACATTTTTAGACATTATTTATGTGATTTTTAATGTTTAATTTAAAGGTTAAATAGGGAATTAGCTAAATAACTTAAAATTAAAATAAGTAAATAATGCATCATCTTCTAAAAGACAATATGCCACCAAAATTGAAGGTTGAGAAGCCATTAAAATAGCTTGAAACTTTCTTCAACCCTAGTCTCTCTAAATAGATATGTATTTTGTCCCGTTTTTAATGATTTCTATGTTTTTGAGATTGTTGCAGCTTAATCTAGCTAGCCTAGGGACTAATTTGCAAAAGTTTTAAATTTTTAGGGTTTTTTCATTGATGAATGAGCATGTGTTTTGATGTTTAATGGTAGAAAATGTATGCTTGTTATTAGATAAACAACATTTGTTAAGTAATTTTTAGTAAAATGTCCAATTAGGGATTAATTTGTGAAAAGTGTAAATTTTGTGGTTAAATTGTGTAATAACTGAAAAATATGGGCTGCTACAGACCTAATTGGAATTCGGCTAGCATGGGTATTAGTTGAAATACATGAATTTGTAATTTTATGAAATAAGGACTAAATTGTAAAAATGTTGAAATGTTAGGGGCAACAATGTAAACTTTCCTTAATGTGCATTTTTGAACTAAATTGAATAGATTGATAATTAAATAAGTTAATTTTGATTACATTTAGATCAAGAGAAGCGAAATACAGATTTAGATTGGGGAAAGAACAAGATTTTGGATTAATCGACTTGTTTCGTTGTTTTTACATTCGAAGTAAGTTCGTATGTATTAAACATTAATATATTGTATTTTAAATGCTTTAATATTGCATAAATTGAGAATACGACACTGTGGATATATTCAACGATGATTTGGCAAGTGAGAAATCTCGGTTGAAACTTAGGAATAGATTAGGATACGAATGACATGTTATTAGAGGTTATGTGATTTGGGTGCTAGTCTATACGTTCTTTTGATGGCTGAGTTATCTGGCATGTGTTACGGATACTCGTCAGCTTGTGTAAGCAGTACCGTGTAGCTTCGTCATAACCGTCAGCTTGTGTGAGCAGACCCATTGATAGCTCGAGAGTGAGAATTTATGTTATATGAGATTGTGATAGCTTCGGCTATGTATGTGGCACTTAGGGTGCGAGATTCCTGAGTATCCGATAGTATTCTAAATGGTTCAACTGGTATAACGAAGATATGAAATGCTGAGAAGTAGATACGTATCAGTATAGGTATGTACGGAAACTATTTGAGTATTGAAACTATGAAATTTAAGAGATCTTAATTTATTATGTGATTGAATACATGTTAACATTGTGACTAAATGTTTTATAGCATGTTATATACATATTCTTGAATGGTAATTGAATAGTGAGCTTTGCTTATTATCTTATATGAGCTTACTAAGCTTTATAGCTTACATTTGTTTATTTTTCTGTGTTTTATAGTGAAATCAAAGCTAGCTTAGATTCGGGAATCATCAGAGATCTTATCACACTATCAAGTTATCACTTTAATACTTTTGAGTTTATGTTTTGGTTATATGGCATGTATAGGAACTTTGGTTATTTTGGTATATGTGTTGAGAATGAATTTGGTCATTTGAATTGGTTTGTAAATGTTAAGTGTTTGGTTTTGTATATAGCCATGAGAGTTGGCTTAATTTGGTTGATTTGGTTGTGTATATAACTGTGCAAATGGCTCTTGTTATGTGCTTGATTATAGATATGTGATGCTAGTTGGTATTTGGTAATTAGGGGTACTAAATGGTTGAGAATTGAACTTGGTATGTTTGTCAGATTAGGCTAAATGATGCATGTTTAAAAGTTATTATATTGTTGATTTGAGATTATGAGTTTTAGTAGGAAATGTAATGGCACATTGATGGCTGTCGATTCCACCAATATAAATCTACACCTAGTTTGCAAATTAAAGCAGTATAGGGAGTAGGATCGATCCCACAGAGACTGGAATTACTGAAAATTGTTTGTTTCTTGACCAGATTAGTGTCTGGGCAGTTGTCGTGCCCGCGACGTTGGGGGGGAATAAAATATGAAACCTGAAATAAACACAAGAAAACGTAAAAAGTAAAAAGTAAAAGATGAAATAAAAATAGATAACGAAATAATTTAAAGGAAAATCGATAAAACTTAGCTCAGCCTTAAGCACGGGTTTTCCCATCTTTGACCCGTTCCTCGAAATTAGGTGAACTCCTCTTTTTCGATAAGCTAGTTATAGCTACCAAGGACGCCTTGGACACCAACTCTTCCTTGTGTAAATTAGTTATGGAACGTCCTATAACTAACCCTTACCGATTGAACAACCTACGAAACGTTCGTGATTTAGAACTCCGGCAGCTTTGCGTTCTAGAAGAGCCTAGCTCGAACCAATGCCCTCAAACGTTTGGGACATTTAAATCCGGTTACTACTTCCCTTGACGGAACCAAACAGCAATCCCCACTTGGCACGCCAATGTGTTCACGGAAGACCAATTAGACAATCGATCCTTTCGGAATTCCAACTGTACATCTAGCCACACTAACTCAAACGACATCTTTTTTGACTTAGTATTGACTTGTCTCTGTGAGTTGACGAAGTCATACTCTTAATCCGGAGAAATAATAAATATCGAAAATTGGGAGTTAAACAGCTCGGGTTTGTAACTCACGGGTCTTTTGACGGGGTTAACACCGGCTTAAAACTGAAAGGGGTTTAGTGTGGCATAAATTTAATCATGCTTGAAGGTTATGGAAATGATAGAAATTATATGAAAAAGGTAGTGGAAATGGATAGGAAAAAAATATTTGCAAAGAGAATTAGACAAATTTTGTAAAAAGAAGACAAAAAAATCTAATGCTCAATTGAATTAAGAAAAAGAAAAACAAGGTGGATAATGGAATTCCAAAATGAAATAGGAATGTAAAGACAATTGATTAATGGATGATTTTCCTAAGAACTAAAACCTCCTATTTATATAGATATGGTTTACTAAAAATAGCTTAAGAAAATTAATATAAAATCTAAAATAATAATAATTAAAAATAAATAAAAATTAAAATAAACTTAAAATAGAATTTCCTATTTTTGGCTTTTTACAAAGTCAAATTTATGACTAGTCCTTGGCTTGCTCCATCTTTTCGCTTTGGCCCATTCCAATAATTTTCTTCTAATTTGGCCCCTTTTCAGCTTGCTTTTGATCAATTGCATCCCTGACAAGAATTAAATCATAAAAACACTTAATTAGCAGTGTTCAGTTCATCAATAAACCAAATTAAGCACAAAAAATATGTAATTTGACATGTTTATCAAATCCCCCCTACTTAGCTCATGCTTGACCTCAAGCATGTTGTTCTTTCAAGCATTAGAATTAATTCCACAATTTATTAAAAATCGAGCCCCTTTTCCATATCCTCAATCAATGCAAACAACATAGGCAAAAAGAAATAAATATTCAAAATATATATTTTAATTAACAAGTGTCATAAAATTGAAATATGTCAACTAAATAATTTCGCTAAATTGAGATTGAATCCCATAATTTGCATGGCATTATTAATTAACTATGCATCAGAAAATTAGTAGACAAGATCAAACCTTTTTACGCGAACTAGGATGACAACCCAAGCACCCTATCCCGGTTACTCAGTTCAAACAGTCTTTATTTATTATGTATTATTATTTTTTCTTTTTTTTATTTTATGGGGTGTTCAGCTAACGGAATGTTTGTAAGTTATCGACTTGTCACTCGAACCTTTTTACGCGAGACAAGATGACAACCCAAGCATCCTGCCCCGGTTACTCAATTCGGTCACGTTTTCGAAACTTCATTCATAGCCTGAACCTTTATTAATTTATTTATGCACAAGCAAACATATTTTATTCAATCAATTAATTCATGTGAAAAAATTCTAGCTACATATACCAATTTTAAAACCTAAATGTCGACCAATCTATATACTTAAACATTTAATTCGAAATTTGCCCAATTGCTTAAATCAACTAAGTATGAGGTTTTAAGGCTCAAATGTTGAATAAATTGTCGAAAGAATTCATCGTAAGATTGAACACATGCAAAAGAGAAATACATGCAGCAAAAATTAACATATCAATCCAACCCCCTACTTAATCAATGCTTGTCCTCAAGCATGTGTTATATGCAATAAAGTTTAGTAACTCAAACAACAAGCAAAGAGAAAGGTTAAGAATGCTCCCCGTGTGTTTTAACTGATGTTGTCGGTGTTGGGAAATAATTGTTAGCATTTAGCACGGCGTGCCCATGCTACCATCATTATCTGACTTCTGCAAAATCTCCATTACGTTCCTGAAAATAGCAAATTCACTAGATTAAATAAAAATTTATTTATTTACAACCTAAATCTTACTAAAACTCAAAATTAAATAAATGAAAATAAATTTGGGTTGCCTCCCAAAAAGCCTTTTTTTTACGTCGTTAGCTCGACGACCTGTTATTCAAACTTTTGGCTTATCGAGAACAATCTCCTCAACTGTGTGTGTTTGAAAATTCTCGAAAAAGGGTTTTAGTCGTTGACCATTCACTTTAAAGCGCTTTCGTGTCTCTTCACTTTGAATTTCCACTGCACCATTCGCAAATAAATTAGTAATAATAAACGGCTCAATCCATTTGGATCGAAGCTTACCAGCGAAAATCTTTAAGGTGGAGTCGTATAGGAGCACTTTTTGTCCTATTGAGAACTGCTTCCTAGTGATAAACTTGTCATGAAATGCCATCGTCTTTTCTTTATAAACTCGAGCATTTTTATAGGCGTCGTTTCTAATTTCCTCGAGTTCCTGGATGTCTAATTTCTGAGATTTTCCCGCAGACTCCATTTCCATATTACATTGCTTAACTGCCCAAAAAGCCTTGTGCTCTAACTCGACTGGAAGATGGCACGGTTTACCAAAAACGAGTTGGTAAGGTGACATACCTATTGGTCCCTTGTAAGTTGTCCTATAAGCCCAAAGTGCGTCATTCAGTCTCAAATTCCAATCCTTCTTGTTAGGTTTAATCGTCTTTTCCAGAATAGACTTGATCTCTCGATTTGACACTTCGGCTTGCCCGTTTGTTTGTGGATGGTAAGCAGTGGCAATTCGTTGAGTCACTCCATATTTCTCCATTAATGCACTTACGAGCTTATTGCAAAAATGTGTTCCTCTGTCACTGATTAATGCTCGTGGAGTGCCATACCTGGAAAAAATAGAACTTTTAAGAAAGTCAACTACGGTCTTAGCATTATCATTGCGAGTGGCCTTTGCCTCTATCCACTTAGAGACATAATCAACAGCTAAGAGTATATAAAAATTGCCGAAAGAAGAAACGAAGGGACCCATAAAGTCGATGCCCCACACATCAAAAATTTCACAAATATGGATAGGAGTAAGAGGCATCTCATTTCTACGACTAAGGTTGCCGACTATTTGCCATTTTTCACAAGTTTTGCAGAAATAAAAGGCATCACGAAATATGTTTGGCCAAAATAATCCACATTCGAGAATTTTGTGTGCGATGCGTTTAGGTCCAAAGTGCCCTCCACATGCATAAGAGTGACAAAAAGTTAAGATAGACTGTACCTCTGTTTCTGCTACACAACGTCGTATTACCTGATCCGAGCAATGCTTCCAAAGGTAAGGATCGTCCCAAATATAATATCGTGCATCCTTTCTTATCTTATCTTTTTTTGACCTTGGCAAATCTGAAGGAACAGTACCTGTAACGAGGTAATTTACTATGTCTGCATACCAAGGATGCACTGCATTTGCTGAAAACAGGTTTTCATCTGGAAAGCTATCCTTCAATGGTATGTCATCTACTGGAATTGGTAATCGACTCAGATGGTCAGCTACTAGGTTTTCGCATCCTTTTTTATCCCGAATTTCAAAATTGAACTCTTGTAGGAGTAGAATCCACCTGATCAGTCGGGGTTTTGCCTCCTTCTTCCCTATTAAATATTTCAAAGCTGCATGATCAGAAAAGATAATTACCTTAGTTCCCAATAGGTAAGATCTGAATTTATCTAAAGCAAACACAACAGCTAATAATTCTTTCTCGGTTGTTGTGTAATTGCTTTGGGCAGCATCCAAAGTCTTCGAAGCATAATAGACAACATGAGGCTCTTTCCCTATTCTTTGGCCAAGAACAGCTCCCACACTTTGGTCACTGGCATCACACATGATTTCGAACGGGAAGTTCCAATTTGGTGGCTGCACTATAAGAGCTGAGACCAATTTCTGTTTCAGCACATCAAACGCGTCTTTACAAGTCTGGTCAAATTCAAATTCTTTATCCTTTTGTAACAGGCTACAAAGTGGTCGCGCAATTTTCAAGAAATCTTTCATGAATCGTCTGTAGAATCCTGCATGGCCAAGAAACGAACGAACTTCCCTCACTGATGAGGGGTAAGGTAACGAGTTAATAATATCCGTTTTTGCCTTATCGACCTCGATTCCTTTCGAGAAAACTATATGTCCCAAAATTAATCATTTGTCAACCATGAAATGGCATTTCTCATAATTTAAAACAAGATTAAATCTTAGGCATCTTTGTAATATCTTAGCAAGATTATTAAGACATTCGTTAAAAGAGTTACAGTATATCGTGAAGTCATCCATAAAGACTTCGATGATTTTCTCGACGTAATCAGAAAATATGCTCACCATGCATCTTTGGAAGGTGGCCGGAGCATTGCAGAGTCCAAATGGCATCCGTCTAAACGCAAATGTTCCGAAGGGACACGTGAAAGTCGTTTTGTCTTGATCCTCCGGAGCCACTGGAATCTAGAAAAATCCTGAGTACCCATCGAGACAACAATAATGGGACTTACCAGCTAATTGCTCGAGCATTTGATCGATGAAGGGGAGTGGAAAATGGTCTTTTCAGGTAGCTGCATTTAACTTTCTGTAATCGATGCAAACCCTCCATCCATTCTGGACTCGTGTAGGGACCAGTTCACCTAACGGGTTTTTCACCACTCATCACGCCCGCTTTTCTTGGGCACGACATGAACCAGCTAACCCAATCACCGCTTGGAAATCGGGTATATCATTCCAAAGATCTAACGCTTCGGATCTCCTTCTTTACTACCTCCATCATGGGTGGATTAAGGCGCCTTTGAGCATCTCTCTTTGGTTTCGTGTTGTCTTCGATGGAAATTTTGTGCATACAAGTAGATGGACTTAGCCCTTTTATGTCGGCTATCGTCCAACCAATAGCTTCCTTATAATCTCTCAGAACTCGAACTAGACTTTCCTCCTTGTCTTTTGTCAACTTGTTTGACATTATCACTGGTAAGGTGTCTTTCTCTCTCAAAAAGACGTACTTAAGGTGGTCCGGTAATACTTTAAGCTCCAAGATCGGTGGCTGCAAAATCGAGGGCAACATTTTAGTTTGGGAAGGTAATAGTTCAAATTGGTTACCTCGGTTTGTCAACGAAGGTTGCGTTTCCAAGTGATTGAAAATTTCTTGCAACGAATCTGCAATAACTATAAATTACTCGAAATGATGTAAAACATCCATGTCAATGTTTCTGTAAAGGACAGTTTCCATCTCATCAAAGTCAGAATAAGATTGAGTTAAAAAATCTAAAATATCAATGCTAGAAATATTTAATAGTGAGTTAGGATGACCCATGGCCTCGTAGACATTGAATTTAACAATTTCGCCATCAAACTCCATGGTCAGTGTCCCACTTCGAACATCTATTTTTACGCTTGCGGTATTTAAGAACGGCCTTCCAAGCAAAATGTCAGACGAATTAGTTGAATTATCATCTTCCATATTAATAATGTAGAAATCTGCAGGGAAAACTAATTCGTTAACTTTAACAAGGACGTCTTCAAGCGACCGCCGATAGATGATCGACTGACACATCGCCAACCGGATTATTACTCCTGTCTTTTTTAAAGAACCTGCGTTAATCAGCTTATAAATAGAATAAGGCATAACATTAATGGAAGCCCCTAAATCACACATGGCTTTCTTAATGCCTACATTACCTATCTCACAGGAAATAGCAAACATACCTTGGTCCTTGTATTTGGGTGGAACTTTCTTTTGCAGTACTGCGGAGACATTTTCTCCTACATTTACTCTTTCGTTACCTATTAACCTCCTCTTGCTAGTACATAATTCCTTGAGGAATTTTGCATAACGAGGGATTTGTTTGATAGCGTCGAGTAAAGGGATATTTACCTCCACCTTCCTTAATGTCTCGAGGATTTCTTTTTCCTCATTCTCTTTCTTATCCCTTGCAAGCCTCCCTGGAAAAGGAGGTGGCATCACAACTGGTTTCTGAACTTCCGATTCTGGCCTTGCTGTTGGATCTGAGATTTTCTTTTCATGTTCCTTTTCTTGCCCACGATTTTTGGTTGGAACTATTTCCAGAACCTTTCCGCTACGAAGAGTTATTGCATTGACATTCTGCCGAGGTTTCGGCTCTGTTTGGGACGGTAATTTACCTTGAGACTCTAAGTGATTAACTGCCATCGAGAGTTTACTAACTTGATTATTTAACTCTTGTATTGATGCGTCTGTCCTCTGTTGATATTTTACAGCATCGGTGGCAAGTCTTTCTACAACAGCTTCTAGAGATGTACTCAGCTTGTGTTGTTGTTGTGGTGGTTGCAAAGGTCTCGGTTGGTATGATAGATTATATCGGGGATTAGCTCCGTAATTCAGGTTGGGATGATCCTTCCACTCGGGATTATAGGTGTTGGAGAAAGGATCATAACGTCTTTGCAGAGGTCCCGGAAAACCTCCGACAGCATCTACATGTACCGTTGAATTATCGTTAAGGATTGGGCACAAATCCGTCGGGTGTTCAGATGTAGTACAAATTCCACATAGTTGGGTCAGACTTTTCTTTTCTGTAAGCAAAGATTGAACAACATTCGTAAGCTTATCCAATTTATCTTCTAAAGATGAAACGTTTACCCCATTAACCCGTCTTGTCGGTTCAGAATTCGGCCGATACTATTGAGAATTTGCCGCCATGGTGGATATTAGTTCTCTTGCCCTTTGAGGGGTCATATTGACAAGCGCCCCTCCACTAGTAGCGTCAATCATCTTCATTTCCATAGGGAGCAAACCCTCATAAAAATATTGAAGAAGTGACTGTTCGGTCAACCCATGTTGAGGACAACTTGCACACAGTTTTTTGTACCGCTCCCAATAGTCGTAGAGTGATTCACTTTCCATTTGGCGAATTCCCACTATGTTCCTCCTAAGCTCAGATGCTCGTGACGCTAGGAAGAATCTGTCAAGAAATACACGAGATAAGTCATCCCATGTTGTGGTAGAACCGAGGGGTAAGTAAAATAACCATTCTTTTGCTGAATCAACTAAAGAAAAAGGAAAGGCCCGAAGTTTGATTTCATCTTCGGGTACTCCCTAGGGTTTCATGCTTGAGCAGACCATGTGGAATTCTTTCAAGTGAGCGTGTGGATTTTCGTTCTTTAGGCCTCGAAAAGTGGGCAAAAGGTGAATCAAGCCCGACTTTAATTCAAAAGGAGTTCCTCCAATTGGATAGTTAATGCATAATGGTGTTTGCTCGTTGGGAGCAGCAGCTAGTTGACGAATGGTTCGGTTTACCATCCTTTCTGGTTCACCGAGGTTGCCTTTTGTTTCAAAGAGTGGTTCGGTCTCAGGTTTAACCTCTTCGACTCGTTTCCCACGTCGAATTGCCTCTGCACGAATTACTTCGCTCAACTTTTCAACGTCGGATAGCTCAATTCCTAATTTACTTGCACGTTTAAGAGCTTCTGTCTTTTTTCATCGTGCTCGCGCTGATTTCTCGATCTCTGGGTCGTATTCGAGATCTCCGGATGAAGATCTGGTCATGAAGATAATTTAAACAATTGTAAGTGTTGCCAGTCCCCGGCAACGGCGCCAAAACTGATGGCTGTCGATTCCACCAATATAAACCTACACCTAGTTTGCAAATTAAAGTAGTATAGGGAGTAGGGTCGATCCCACAGAGACTGGAATTACTGAAAATTGTTTGTTTCTTGACCAGATTAGTGTCTGGGCAGTTGTCATGCCCGCGACGTTAGGGAGGAAATAAAATATGAAACCTGAAATAAACACAAGAAAACGTAAAAAGTAAAAAGTAAAAGATGAAATAAAAATAGATAACGAAATAATTTAAAGGAAAATCGATAAAACTTAGCTCAGCCTTAAGCACGGGTTTTCCCGTCTTTGACCCGTTCCTCGAAATTAGGTGAACTCCTCTTTTCCGATAAGCTAGTTATAGCTACCAAGGACGCCTTGGACACCAACTCTTCCTTGTGTAAATTAGTTATGGAACGTCCTATAACTAACCCTTACCGATTGAACAACCTACGAAACGTTCGTGATTTAGAACTCCGACAACTTTGCGTTCTAGAAGAGCCTAGCTCGAACCAATGCCCTCAAACGTTTGGGACATTTAAATCCGGTTACTACTTCCCTTGACGGAACCAAATAGCAATCCCCACTTGGCACGCCAATGTGTTCACGGAAGACCAATTAGACAATCGATCCTTTCGGAATTCCAACTGTACGTCTAGCCACACTAACTCAAACGACGTCTTTTTTGACTTAGTATTGACTTGACTCTGTGAGTTGATGAAGTCATACTCTTAATCCGGAGAAATAATAATATCGAAAATTGGGAGTTAAACAGCTCGGGTTTGTAACTCACGGGTCTTTTGACGGGGTTAACACCGGCTTAAAACTGAAAGGGGTTTAGTGTGGCATAAATTTAATCATGCTTGAAGGTTATGGAAATGATAGAAATTATATGAAAAAGGTAGTGGAAATGGATAGGAAAAAAATATTTGCAAAGAGAATTAGACAAATTTTGTAAAAGAAGACAAAATAATCTAATGCTCAATTGAATTAAGAAAAGAAAAACAAGGTGGATAATGGAATTCCAAAATGAAATAGGAATGTAAAGACAATTGATTAATGGATGATTTTCCTAAGAACTAAAACCCCCTATTTATATAGATAGGGTTTACTAAAAATAGCTTAAGAAAATTAATATAAAATCTAAAATAATAATAATTAAAAATAAATAAAAATTAAAATAAACTTAAAATAGAATTTCCTATTTTTGGCTTTTTACAAAGTCAAATTTATGACTAGTCCTTGGCTTGCTCCATCTTTTCGTTTTGGCCCATTCCAATAATTTTCTTCTAATTTGGCCCCTTTTCAGCTTGCTTTTGATCAATTGCATCCCTATCAAGAATTAAATCATAAAAACACTTAATTAGCAGTGTTCAGTTCATCAATAAACCAAATTAAGCACAAAAAATATGCAATTTGACATGTTTATCAGACATTGTGGTATTTGTGTTTTGTATTGGTTGGCATTGAAATGGTATGAATTATGCTTGATTGAGGTTGGTTGAATGCCTAATTATGCCATGTTTTTGTGCCAATTGGGTTAGTTTAGGTTTGTGCAAGTTTGGGTGGCAAGATGGCTTGGTAAATAGCCTATTTTTCTCCACACGGGCAGAGATACGAGCATGTGTCTCAGCTGTGTATGACACACGGTCAGGTTACACAGCCGTGTGTCCCTTGGTGTTGAAATAGAAATCAAGTTAGTATGTTCCACACGGCTTAGCACATGGGCGTGTGACTTGGTCGTGTGGCATAAGTCAGTATACCCTACAAGTTTGGCACAGCCTAGCACATGGCCTGGCACACGGGTGTTTGTGGCCATTTCTTAAGGCACACAGACGTGTGTGTTGGTCGTGTGATCCAAGTCAGAAAGTTACATGGGGTAAGACACAGGCTGGAACACGGCCATGTGCTCCCATTTCGAATGTCCACAAGGCTTGTAACATGGGCATCTGTCCCCTGTAGTTTGGAAAATTTTCTAAGTTTTGTAAAAATTTCATAAGTTATCAGTTTAGTTCCGAACCACTCTTAAAACATGTTTTGGCCCTCGTAGGCTCGTATTAGGGACAATGTGACTGATGTTTAATGATAATTGCATGAATTTTGAAAATGTATGAGAATGAATGTTTAGTTGTGTTATAAGTCTGGTAATGCTCTGTAACCCTATTCCAGTGTTGAATACGGGTGAGGGGTGTTACAGAAAATATGTTTAAGTTAATCGAAATTGCATGGTAGATTAAGCTTTGAACCAACTATTCCATTTGATTAACTGAATACATCTCACACAATGATTTCAACATTGGTCAATGCATAGTATCTAGGGACACTATAATGGTCATGTGTCTGTGTCCTCTTTTCATGAGTGTTGTCAAAACCAAGCCCTTGAGCTACTAGAAGCGGCCACATTTCCACTCATATAGGTAGATCCCATCAAGAGTGTTCCCGTAATTATAACACTCTAACATATTTATGTTATGGGTTCATTAAGAGTACATTACTCATCTTTCCCTTATCGTTACAAGTACCTAGAACTTTAATCTTAGGATGGATTTATTTATAGTGCCAACAGTCACATACTAATGATATACTTTGTCTCATTGAACTCAAGACTTGACGTTATACCAAGCGTTGAGTTAAGTTTCCATCATGGGTGACTTTAATTAATGGGCTTAAGTCCCATCCTTTTTGAGGTTTTTTTTATTGCATCTCTACCAAGCCTTTTTTCAAAGGATCCACTAAATTTTTACTTGACATCACATAATTAATAGTGATCACTCCATCAAAGATTAATTGTCGGACTAGCTATGTCTTAATCCAATGTGTCTAGACTTTCTATTATATAATTGGTTATATGCCTTTGCTAGAATAGCCTCACTATCACAACAAATAGAAATAAGTGAAATTGGCTTAGGCCATAAAGGTACATCATAAAGCAAATTTCTTAACCATTCTTCTTTTTTAAATGCAGCGAAAAATGCAATAAATTATGCTGCCATGGTGGAATCAGTAATACATGTTTTTTTCTTGGAACCCCAAGAAATGGCTCATCCACCAAGAATGAAGATTCATCCACTAGTAGATGTATGATCTTCCAAACTATAATCCAACTCGCATCCGAATACCCTGCTAAAATTGAAGAATATCCATTATAACATAATCCATAGTTAATAGTTTTCTTTAAGTACCTAAGTACTCTATTCAAAGCTTACCAATGCAAACTACTTGGATTACTTGTGTACCTACTCAATTTCCCAATAGCATATGCAATATCTGGTCATGTACAAGTCATTATGTACATAAGACAACCAATTAGACTTGCATATTTCAATTGATCAATTTTTCTACCAGCATTAGATACTAATTTTATTTGAAGATCCATAGGTGTAGATGCTAGTATACAAATGAAAAGATCAAACTTTTTAAACATTTTTTCAATGTAATGTGATTGTGATAAAGCTATAGTGCTTTCCTCTCGGATTATTTTAATCTTAAGAATAACATCTGCTACACCTATACCCTTTATAGCAAAGTTGTTTAACAAGAATTTCTTTATATTTTCTATTTGTTCCAAATCCACGTAAAAATAGCATGTTCTCTATATATAAACAAATTATGACACCTTTTCCATTTTCAAATTTCCTATATATGCACTTATCAGATTCATTTATTTTATATCCATTAGCTAAAACAAATTGTCAAACTTTGGTGTCATTACTTCGGTACTTGTTTAAGTCCATATAGAGATTTAACAAGCTTACATACCTTATGCTCATGTCCTAGAACAACAAATCCTTCTGGTTGTTCCATGTACACTTCCACTTCCAATTCACCATTTAAAAATGCAGTTTTAACATCCATTTGGTGAACAACCAAATTATATATTGAAGTAAGTGATATCAAGAGTGTAATTGTATCAATTCTTGCTACTGGAACATAAGTATCAAAGTAATCAATACATTGTTTTTGTGTAAAACCTTTGGCTACCAACATTGCTTTAAATTTATCCATGGTTCCATCGACATTTATTTTCCTTTTGAAAATTCATTTACAACTTATTGGTTTGGAACCCAGTGGAAGATCAACTAAGATCTAAGTTTAAATTCTCATTATTGAATCCATCTCATCATTTATTGCTTTCCAAAAAGCAGAGTCTTGAGATTTCATTGCTTCTTCGAATGTAATAGGATCAGATTCTATATTATAATAATAATGTATCTTATTGCATATACTTTCACATTTCCCTCTACAAAAAACATAATGAAATCTGGTCTAAAATCTTTGACCTTTTTAATCTTTTTACTTCTTCTTAATTCTTGACAAGATTCATCATTATTATCAATTTGTTCCAATGGAATCTCATTCTCATTTGAAGAATGAATCAATAGCTGTGGCTATAATTGTCTTGAAATAGAATTAAATCTATGTTCATAAAAAATAACATCTCTTGATTCAATAACAATATTAATTGAAATTGAATAATTTGGTTAGATTACCATGAACCTATATGCCTTGCTATTATGTGAATATCCTATAAATATGCATTCAATTTCTCTTTTATCTAACTTTTTATGTTTAGGTGTTGGAACTTTAACAATAGCTCTGCAACCCTAAACCTTCAAATAATTAAGGTTTGGTTTCCTTTTCTTCCATTATTCATAGAGGGTTATTTTAGTTTCCTTCTTAGGATCTCTATTCAATATATGACAAGCTGTTAGAACAAGTTCTCCTCAAAAACCTTGTCTAAGACCTGAATATGATAATATTGAATTTACCATTTTAGTTAAAACTCTATTTTTCATTTCAGCTACACCATTTTGTTGTGGTGTGTAAGGGGCTGAAACTTGATGGATAATCCCAGTGGATTCAAAATAACTTGGATTATAGTATTCTCCACCACACTGAAGTTCAACTTTAGATTTATAAACTTTAAATTTATCAAGTGATTTATCTTTTGAATACAATAAATATATATAGCAATATTTAGAACAATCATTAATAAAAGTAACAAAATATTTCTTTCTACCTAATGTAAGAGTATTATGTATGTCACATAAATCAATATGTATCAAAACAATTAACTTTGTTTTCCTTTTAACCTTAGGGAAAGGGTTTCTTGTAATTTTAGTTAACATACATGTATTGCATTTTTTAATATTATTAAAAATAGGAATTAAATCTAACTTATGCATGTCATTCAATTTTCTATAATTCAAATGACCTAATCTATAATGTCATAAATAAGAAGATCCGACCATATAAATAGAAATAGTATTTTTATTCTTATTAATAATATTGAGTTTGAACATGTTCTAATACATACATCCTTTCCCTACAAAAATTCCTCCTTTAGACAAAATAAACTTATCTGCCTCAAAAACAAGTTTGAAACCAAACTTATTCAACAGATTTCCAGCCACTAAATTCTTCCTAACTTCTAGTATATAAAGTACATCATTCAAGATTAAAACATTTCTATAAGTGAATTGTAGTTCAACAGACCCTTTGTCATTGATTGTTGCAGTGGAAGAATTTTCTATGTACAAAACATTGTCATTTTCACATTGTGTGAACTTTGTGAACTTGCTTTTGTCTTTGCACACATGTTTGGTTGCTCCAATATCAATTCACCATGCATTACCATATTGTGCCATATTAATTTCAGACATCATTGCAATGAACTTTTCGTTATTATTAGTCTTAGAAGATGATTTCTTCTTTAAAAATTGACATTCATTCTTGAAATATCTCGGCTTACCACAACGATAGCATGAGCCCTTTTGTTTCTTTTTGAACTTGGGTGCTCTATCAGTCTGTTTGAACTTTCTCTTGAATGGTTTAGTAGTCTGTACTTCCTCCATAACATGCACTTTAGCATTTTCAGAATTTAGGTTCTGGTCTTGCTTTCAATATTCTTCTTCAATACGAAGATGATTTGCCAAAGCCTCAAAAGTTATTTCCTCTTTCTTATGTTTTAAACTTTTTTTAAAGTCTTTCCAAAATGGAGGGAATCTGTCTATTATGGAGGATACAACAATCATTTCATCCATTTTCATATCATATTACTTAAATTGATTTAGCATTTTTTCAATATCACGAAATTATTCCATAACAGAATGACCATAAACCATTTGATAACTATTGCAATGACTAACAATAAATTTCTTACTTGTAGCATCGTCGGTCATGTATGTTGTCTCTAATTTGTCCTATAATTCCTTAGCGGTGACCTCATTTTAGTAGGTGTTGAATAAACCATTGGATTAACCATTCAATATGTGGCCTATACACATGTAATCAACATTGTCTCATTTTTGCCTTTCTTGGGTTGCAACAGTAGATTCATTTTCATTCTCTTCTGGTCTTGTATCCAAAACATAGGCAATCTTCAAAATTGTTAATAAGAAGTGCATCTTTTTCTACCATCGTCGAAAATTGCTACCATCAAAACGATCAAATTTGACAAAGTTGGAAGTCAACTCCCTTAGTGTTCTACTTTTATGTGTTGTGGTAGTCGTCATGAATGATATAACCTTAAAATTGTTAGTACAAATCTCCGATGAGGAAAATCTCAAACAAACGAATGGAACTCAAACATAAAACGAAGAAATAGGACAAGGCTCAAAGGCGTAATCAAACCACTATTTTTAAGGTTATATTCGCCCCTACTTATCTTCGGTGTGCAAAAGAGTTTCAAGCAAATTAACCTCGAGGATACAATGAAGCAAATGACTATTTGCGTTTTACACTGACGAGAATAGTCTACTGAGCACTGAGCAATAAATAACAAGAAACTCAATTTCTACAAAGAATTTCTGCAATAACTCCTTATAGAACAATCTAATAATATTAAAAAAAATAAGGAAAGATAGAAATAACTTTTAGAACTTGTTGGTGTGATTTTCAAATGAAATCTCATTCCTATTTATAGGAATTTTCATATATCTTCATAAAAACATCTTTCAATAGGTGTCTTTCTGAATAATAATGTCCTTAAAAAAACATATAATTATTCATTTAATATTATAACTCAAATAATATTATTTTTCCTAATTATTTTTTAACATTTATGATTTTTTTATTTTTTTTATATTTTTAAACCAATTGAAAAGAAAATTGATGGCCTAATTAATTCAACCCTGATTGAATTCTTAAAACATTGATTTGCATAGAGCATGGAATTTAGTTGAAAGGATACTGAATCTAATTTTTCTTCCCAACAGTTTTAAAATGTTTTCTTTTTTTGTCAATAAAGGAACACTTATTAATTAAATAGTTGGATACGTAGGAAAGCTAACTATGTACATCCACAAGAGGAAGAAGAAAATATGAGAGGTCAAAATAAACAACCTAGATACAAGTTGAACTAGTTTCGTACAAAATACTAGAAATGGTATTGCTTCCTCTTGGTAGACATGAAGTAGACTACTGCACTAAAAGTTGCTCAACAAAGTCCTATAGTCATAAATAAGAGGATGAAGCAAATCATGATTCTGATTTTTGATGGAATTCACAACACCGACCACATCAAGCTCGACAACGATACAAGAAATGTGCAAACTTTTAGCAAGTTGAAGCCCATCCTAAGACCCCATAGTTCGACTATTATATTAGAAGAGATCCCAATAAATCTATGATAACAAGCAATCCAATGATTATTATGATCCCTAACGATGGCTCCTGAGCCAGTATGTCCTGGTTCGCAAGTGAGGATCCACTATAGTATTTAGAGGAGGCAGATGATCTTGACCCCAAAAATGATTAGTGTGATTTAATCCCTTTGAAACTTATGAAATTACAAGTTATTATAATGGTGAAACTGCATTTTAGCCTCCCAAAATTTATGGTTCATCTCTGGCCTCAAAAGTTAGTTTTCTAACTTCGTCCCTAGGTTTTAGGATGTCAGTCTTAGACGTGGTGTCCTCAACCAAAGATTGGAAGGAACCGCTTGTATCCTCAACTACATCCTCCATCAGATGTATGTCATCATCTTCTAGAAACCCTTGATTACTTTCAGTATCAGAAACAGAGTTCATCTATTTATCCCCAAACCACATCATGTTTCCATTCTGTGTATCAACGGCTATATCTCCCACGTCAATGGGATCGTCCTCTCGTAGCCTAAAGCCTAACTTTTTAAGTGGCTCTGCCACCCATCGCCAGTTGACTTGAATTTCCAGCCTCGCTCCCAGCCTTGATTTTCTACGTTGCAACTTTATTTCGTCTATTTTGGTTTAAATATCCTCACACAGCAGCAGCAGCAGCTTTAGTAATGTGCTAAATTTGGGTAATACTTTCATCTTAATTGTATGCTACGCCCTTTAGAAAACCCTCACAAAGATTTAATTTCTTTGATGATCTTTCTTTTTCTTTTTACCATTTTCAAGATTGTGTAAAAAGTACATCAATCATAAACTGAATGGTAAAATTATTTCAGTCTTCAACTAATACTAACTCTGAGTGTGATATAAGGACAATCAATACCACAACCTCTTGAATGAAATATATACCTTGTTATGATGATACTTACTATTTCTGACTCACAACCCAATAGGTTCGGGTCAAACTCTATATGGTTCGCACATCAAGTTCACTTATCAAGCTCGGACGACATTAAGAGTTCGCAAATCAAGTTCACTTATCAAGCTCGGACGACATTAAGAGTTCGCAAGAGAGGCACTTACACCCTCTCATAAGATCACACGTGAGATTGCACATGAGACTGTTCGCATGGGACTACATAAGGCAAACCCCCATCGTAGAAACACGTGTTAAATCTAGAGTAGAGTACGTGTTAGCATGCATGGAACCTAACTAACAATAATCATATCATATAAATAAACAACCTTATCATCTAAGGAGGATAAAGAAAAACACTCAACATACCTACATAGAGAAATCAGGGTTTGCCGCTGTGGGAAGTCAAAATTAATTGGTGGATTATATACCAATTTTACCATTTCCGTATCTACGAAACTTAACTGTAAGGCGAAATGATACATTACTTCTCACGTAGGACTTCCTCCAGTTATGTTACGATACAAAAATTCACGCATTAAACCTTATCATGCCACAAAAGTCATGAATAGAGCTGGATATATAGGATGTCACTGATGAAATACGATATATATACAGTATCTTGTAGAAGATCTGAGATCCTAAGGTTCCAACAATCTCGCAGTGAGCTTGTCCATGGACTGACGGTTGAGTCAGTACAAGTTGTATCGAAAGGTAACCATGCAAGGAGTAAAGGTTTACTAAAAAAAGTTGGTGACATGGGATTTCCATCATTAAGATCAATGGCTATGATGATAAAATGAAGAATACGTAGCGGAGATGACGGAGATAGGAGGCCTTTGATCAGAGGCAAATAAGAGAAGCAAAAGGTTAGACCAGATAAGAGAGACTGTTGCGAGATGACCGTTCACGCATCATGCACATTCTTCAAAATTGACGAAGTCGTCCAGACTGGTGAATCCTTTTAAGCTTTGCAAACTCTCTATTAGCGAATTCATCAACATTGACAAACCCTCTAAAGATTGACGAGCTGATTACTTTGACGAATTAAGAATGCATACTGGGATTGCGAAAAAAATGTGAGCTGTTTGGAGAACCATGTAGCTACGAAGTAACTAGATTTGAAGAATTTGCGTGCAAATTAAGCTTACAGATTATGTTTTCCTTTCTTAAAAGATTTAAAAATTATTAGTATAATATATTTGTTATTTATTAGCATAAAATCTTTGTTATTTTCTACTGTAGTTGGAAGCTTTTCTTGTTATAAATACCCCTGTTCTTCATTATTCAATATAGAGTGAAATATATAAAACTTCTGCAGACTGTTTTATTATAAAATCTCTTGTTTACTCTTTGCAATTCTCTTTCTTATCGTCGTAATTCCAAAAGGCACTGATATGGAAGCTGTGGAGGTTTAAGGGGATAATATATATAGAGAGAAAGAGAGTGAGATCCATAAATAATTCACAGAAATGAATAATGGCAGAGATATCTTACACAAATCAAATAGGGAATGCATCCATTAAAGATATGTAGCTCTCAAGAATTGTGCTTTTAGAAAAAGGAAGACAATGAGAAGAATGAACATACCTACAAAATTATAAGGTAAAAGGAATTAACACTGCTGTTTGGAGGGGAGACAACTAAGAAAAACTGGTCTTTGCCGCGGGCACTGCACTCCTGCAGCAAAACCTCAACCTACTCGATATCCAAAGCAATAAGATTTATAAAAAATTGAGAGCAAGGCCGACTCTTATCAGATTTCAAAACAGCAATACATGGCAAGAAGCACAGCCATAAGTGGTACAATGATAGAGGCAGCAACTTTAGGCTGTCCGTTTGGTGCTGGGGCTGCTGCTACAGTGCCAGATGGAGTAGAAATCGAGGTTGTTTTGGCAACGGGAGGCAAAGGAGGCTCGACAACATCCGACTCAGTCAGGTAGGGTTTTGGAGCTTCAGCTGGTGGCAAGTAATCAGTTGTGACTAGTTGCAAAAGGCTGCCAGGCTGCACAGGACTCATGTAAGTGGGTGTCTTGTTGCCTCTCTTCAAGCATCGGTTTCCTACAAAAACATTATCACATCAATACCGGTCCATAACATATTCAGTTAGCCAGAAAGCAAAAAGGCTGGTAGTTCATTATCATAAAATTTTGTAGTTTCCATTTCAACAGGTAAGCACTTACTCCGGTATCTATCAGATGTCTTTGGGAAGTCTGTAATGACACCATTAATACCGGCTCCCGCATAGAAGGAATTGATCTCAACAGTTGCATCAGAGAAGAAGTCCCATGCTTGAGATGTAAACTCATTACTGAAGGTTTGAACAAGTACAGAGAGATTAGCAGCTTGTAGCCTTGATACAACATCTGTCGCACCAGCGAGGAATGCTGAATTTTCAGGAAACACAGAGTCCTTGCTAATGACAACAGCACTAGCAAATCTCTTAATGTCATCAATTGTTGAACTTTGAGCACCACCAATATCTTCGTCAATCTTGTAGACAAGCTGATAGTTGGTTTTACCCTTGAATTTCATTAAAACAGAGCTACTACTGGACTGTATCATAACTTTTTGAGTTGTTTGTTTATCGTAGCCAGCTTCGTTCAAGGCCTTAAGCACTGCATCAGTCACACCAAATCCCAGCTTTGCAAGGTAAGCAGCATTCTGAAAGGATAAACAAGTCAGAACTGTCAAAAATCTTCAGAAGAAAATGTTCGTGTTATGTTATCAAAGAAGAAACGGTCTGAAATACAAATATGCAGAATTCATGGCTAGCAGACAATCATCATTAGCAAAGATTTTAAGCAGCTATGAGTTTCAGAAGATGGGATATTTTCAATCATCAAAGAGAGAAAACAAGATTGAAGATTTTGTTACAAAATGTCAGAAAATATTTAGACAATTGCAACCCATATAAGGGAAAAGATCATGAAGATACTCTCTTCAGCATCTATACGAAGTTGGAAGATAGCCTGTTTGTCTCTGTCTCAATCCACCAACCAGCAATGTACACTCATTTTCCTGGACTTGTCAAACTGGCATTGTGAGCAAACCGATCTTTTCCTCTACAGGCGTCCATCAAATGGTACCAAAGTTGTGCAAAAGACTTGTATGGACAGGAGGTGTTGGGTTAAAACATGGGGAGACACACAATGACCAAACCTTATGCCCAAAAAGGACAATAACAGTATTGTGCGTAGAACAAAGGGTAGCATAGTAGTAGAAAAGACTCCTATATGGAGGAAGTGTTGGATTCGAACCTGGGGAGACGCATCTTTTGGTGACAACGTTGAGGGGTTAGTGGATATCCAATGAGGATAATAATAGTTTTCTGCTCACAACCCGGAGAAATTAGAGTACCTTGTCAGTCAGCGGGCTATTCATGTCACAACCTGCTGACCACAAGGTACTCTCAGTTCCTTGAGTCGTATCAAACCAGTGTCCTGAGCACAATACCAGTATTGTTCTCTTTGGGTGTTCATTGGTCCCTTAAGTTTTGTTAAAGATGTGCTTCAAACCCAATACCTTTTACATATAGGAGTCTCTTCCTTGGGGAGATGAGACCTTCAAGTGACAAAACCTTGAGAGGTCAATGGATGGCCAAAGAGAACAATATCGATATTGTGCTCATAACACTGGTGCAACATCGCTCAGGGAGATTAGAGTATCTTGCCAGTCAACAGGTCATGTAGGTCAATCAATACCAGAGTTGTGGAAAAGAGTCCTATATGTAGGAGATCTTGGGTTCAAATCTAGGACGGCACACCTTTGGCTGAGAAAACCTTAAGGGGTCAATGGACGCCCAAAGAAGACAATGATGGTATTATGATCACAATATCAACGCGACATGACCCAAGATAATGAGAGTACCTTGTTGGTCAGCTGGCCGTGACAATCTCGGTCAACATTATTTCACAAATAAGGTTACTTAATTATGAGATGGATGAAACGTATTTCAACAATTTGTAAAACAATAGAATGGTTTTTAAATCTTAAGTCATATTTAATTAAGATGAGCATTAAAGGTTTCACAAACTCCAGAATTATTGAACTTACAGAATGATATAGTAAGCAGATACAAGATATTGAGTACTTCAGTTCATAAAGGTGCCGGCTACTGGTTAAATTATGTTTTATGTTTTTCTGACCATTCAGGTCAATATATTCCATATGGCATAACCCACAGCTACCATGTAAGATTATGATTCAATCTGATATGTTTCTCACGATAATTAAGCTACCATGCTAACAGTTCCAGCCTGGCACAAAATAAAACAATAGCCACCATTCACAATTACTGTGCCTAACGTCCTAACATCCATCATTAGTTCCATTAATGTGAGTAGAAAATAAAATTACAGCATAAACACCAATACAATGAGGAAAATATAGGATGGCAAGAACTGACCTCTATGCTGATTAAGACACCATTTAGAGAGCTAGTGGTGTTTGCCATTCTTAAAAATTCAGATAACTTTAAGTACGTCCCGGCATTTTGGAACTTTGGATTTCGAAACAATTTGTACTGTGACTGTGGGCTTGATATTACAGCTACAGGAGAAGTATTGATAGATTAGAATAAGGAATTTGACAAAAAGCTAATGCCAAATATATCTATCAAAGAAACAAAAAAAAAAAATTAGCTGAATCTCTACAACTAAAACACAGATTTAGATGATGGGGCAAATTAAAATAAACTGACAATAAGTACTGTAGGCAAAGAGAGTATCTTCCAAAGCAGAGTTTCATTCATGCACCTTCAAGATGGCTATCAATGTTTCAAGCACAGAACGAAACATGAATTTGCATCCAGAAAGAACGTATGACATATCCCACAAACCCACTCAATATAATGTACAAACTTCAATCTATGCTTAGGCAACTTTTATTTTCAACATGTTATGTTTCTATTCTGTGAAAGGATTAAAGACTCTAGAATCTAATCCCACCCAAAAGAAAAAATGATCGAAAAGAAAACAATTCAATACAATAAAGAACAAACAAACGAGAACTAAATTCAACTTACGTTTCAAACTTTTAATATCACTCCATGACAGGTTGTAGGTAAATATTCCACTGCTCTGCATAATCTCTGGCACAGTTTCTGTAAGATTGCTAAAGCCTGTTCGGACAATGTCAGTGCTCTCTATAAGATTTATAGAGCCCAAGCAAATAGGTATTCCATCCTTTGTCATTTGAACAGTACAGTCAAGAACATCTACACCATCTTGAATAGCTTTTGTATATGCCCTGTTAGTACAACCAGGATAGTCTCCACTTGCTCCATTATTTGATATGACCAAAAGGTCCGCTGTAGCATGACAACAAAAGAAATAGTTTATGAAGAACCTTAAAACACATAATCTCATGACCATTACCACCAACTCTTAGCAAAAAATATTAAGCTATTCCGGTCAGAAGCATTCCATAAATACATACCTTGTTTTGAAGCATTTTTTCCTATGTGAGCAAAACAATCTGCAATGCAAAACAAAAGTTAGCATCCCAACCAAAAAACCCCAACGCTCTTATCCAGTAGCAGCAAAAGATAATGGCATCTGGCAAAAATAAGGCAACCTGTCCTTTCAATAACCAGACTAAGTTACTGTGTAGACTGTAGAGAATGTCAGGCCAAGAAAATACAGCTTGACACAAAAGGCAGATATCTCACTTCACCATCTTATTTAAATGATGAAACCATGGCATGGGGCAAACAAGGAGAAAAATACCAACAAAGCAAAAGATTCTTAGGCGCACCCTTTTAGTATTCTACCTAAGTACACAAATTTTGATGAAATTTGCAAAATGGCAGAGCAAGTTACTAAGACAAGTAACGATCCTTAAGAATAATTTGAATTTTGACCATAATTTAAGTTAGAAAGTAAATATCAGCATATAGATGCAAAATAATAACAACAAATAAATTGATAAATTCTGAGGATTCATAATGCATACACCTGCATATAACTTACCTATAGCTGCTGCTGGAGTTATTGGGAAGTCGGTTAAAACCCCATCAACAGAGAATTTACCATTGTCAACAAACTGAAGGTACTCAGCTACTGGGTCATATGAGTAATTGAAGCTGAATGGAACATCATTATAAAAGTCTGACGCAAAAACTTCTAACCCTTCTTTGTGAGCATCCAAGACAATAGAGGTAGAAGGTTGCAAGTAAAGAGCTCCATCTACAGGCCATATATAAGACTTTGGTACAATGATTCCAGAGGCAAATGTCTTGATAAATGTGAGATTTGTTAAGAGAGAATCATAGGTCTGATTTGTTGAAGGTTCCACATCCTTCCGTCCTAGAAATCGGAAGACAACCTTTGTTGAACTTCTTCGGAAAATTGGAGCAATGTTTCGCAAGAAAGCTACCTCCGGTGATGAGATATAGTCAACAGTAACTTTTGCATTTCTAGTTACAGAAAGTACAAAGCTTCTCATGCTCAAGTTGTGTGCTGCATAAAATGCATCATGCTGCAAAATAGAGAGACAGTCAATTAAATCCAAAAACAGAAAGATGAAGTTACACTAAATTAACAAAGGGATAAGAAAAGACATGAGGGAAAAGTAGGAACGCATTATTAAGCACTGAAAAATCCTTTACCTGAATATTCAACCAAAATCCAAGTGGTTTCAGTTGGGTATAGGTATCCTGAACGGTCATAATTTGGTAATTATTTCCATCAAACTTATTCGTTCGAGAGTAGATACCTTGACTTACTGTCCAGATAACAAATGACACATTAGAATGTAACACAACAAACAAGTAGCAGAAAGCAATAAAGAATTTACTACTGGTACATTTCACAGCAAGTCAAGTCAAACAAACCTATCAAAAAAAAAAAAATGCAAACGTGTATAGGTAATAATGTCAAAGTGAAAGCAAGTGGTATCATATCAAACTTCAGAATTAATTACTGGATTGCTTGTAAAACTGCTTGAACTAAATCATTAGTGGTTAGTAAACGAGTTTTATGATTCAAAACTACAAAATAATTTTGAGACCAGTAAGATGAACTTGAAACTCGCAAGTTCATTGACTATCTATCAATCAAAGTTTGTGAAGATGATGATAAAAAAAAAAAAGAGAGAGAGAGAGAGAGAATGTAACGACAAAAGCAACAAATAAGAGGTAGAGAACACTGATGGTGACCAAGAAAAAACTAACAGGATAAACTGCGAGCTGAACTTACAATAAACACGTCCAAGATCCTTGAGAGTATAATCAATAGAAAAAAGTCCCTTGGTAGAGACCCCATTAACAAGGTAAGTCGCCGGCTTATCACTGAAAATAGTTGCAATGTTAGAATTATTATCTAGCTTAAGATCAGGAAAGCAAATCCCGGCTCCATCTTTTGTTAATTGCACATCACACCACAAGATCACATCAGAAGGACCCGTTACTAAAGCCAAACTATAAGCTCCAAAACTGGAGTCTGAAAATATTCCTGAAAATCCACCACGAGCTATGACAACGGGTGCTTCCCCTGAAAAGGAAATTGAATAGTTTAAGCATATTGATCAACAGAAAAAGGCCAAACTTCTAATGAAGAACAAAACTAACTCTAATATACGAAGGAAGAAGAGTCAGAATAAAAAACAAAATCATTCAAAGAAATAAATCAGGAGAAACTTAAAGCTGCATTTTTTTTTATCTATTTGTTCCATTTTCCCATGCAATTTATCCTTTTTCTAATGCATGTGCTTCCTCAGAGACCAAATTAAAAATAACTAAATTTCAAATGAAGGGTCATAAATCAATAAGGAGAGTGAATTTTAATAAAATAAAATAAAATGTTCCACTTGGAGAAACTTCGAAGTTGGAAATCATTAAAGCATGCATTTTTCTCGTCGTTTCTTTCACTTTTGTACGAACGAAAGAGAAATTAGAAAATTTTCTTTCTTGAAGGCAAATCTGAGAAAACTTGATAAGCATTTTCTTTTGGAAGGAACGTGAATTTTTCCCTTTACCTTCACTTCGTTTTCCTTATAGATGAACAGAAGCTATTAAATAAAACAAAACCAAGTTCGAACTAGCTAAAACTCAAACAAAACAAATCGAATCTGATACGGCTAAGCAGCTCAAAGTAAGCTTAGTTTGAGTAATTTCCTCCTTTTTTTTCCCTTCAATTTTGAGTAAATCAAACAGAAACAAACTTATATTCAAGCAAAGACGGGAAATTTTGAAAATGCATCCAGCTCAACAAGCTGTTTTCCCAACATTTCCTCATCTTTCTCAGCAACCAAACAGAACTAGATAAAGTTTTTGTTTTTTTAATTCACATCATTTAACGGATTTAGAAAAAGAAAAGGAAGCGAAAGAGAGAAACGCACCGCTTAAAGTCTGCCAACGAGAAGGAGTAGCAGATCCTTGAGCTGAAACCAAAGCTACTGAAGCTAACAGAGCTTGAACTACAAAAATGGCAATCGAAATGCCACGCAAGCTTCCCATTGCCTGAACTATCTCTTCCACTGACGACTCAGCTCAGCTCCGCCACTGATCTCTGCCGCCGGTTACTTCCTCGCTTCGTAAACCGTACAAGATTTAGAGAGAGAA
Organism: Gossypium longicalyx; assembly: GCA_025698465.1. Classification (NCBI taxonomy): domain Eukaryota; kingdom Viridiplantae; phylum Streptophyta; class Magnoliopsida; order Malvales; family Malvaceae; genus Gossypium; species Gossypium longicalyx. Next base: position 87,646,410 of record CM046995.1, read on the forward strand.
AAGTGATTGTTGAGAAAGAAAAATGCTGAACTTTTAGGCTGGCTTTTTGTTGCTTCCCATATTTAAGTTATTCGATTTTAATTAATTAAATTGTTTAATAATAATTTACATAGTTAATTTAAACTAGTTTTTCTCGAACCGAATCACGCGCTGTCCCAAGCTCGGCTGGAGCCGGTCTAAGGTTACGGGGGGGATTTTGTCCGAAGGTGCGGGATAGTGATTGAGTGTGATTGCTTCCACATGATTACCATGATCTCTAAAACCTTTTTTTTTTCATAATAATTTTTTTATCCTCCAACTATAAAATTTTTTTATTTTAACCCCATTTAATTTGCTCTTTAACTTATACTTAACGTTTGTTAATTTTGTAAGCGTGATATACATATAAATTGTTACGTGAATGATATGTTAGTATAAAATTAATTTTTTAAAATTTAAAAATATTTTTATATTTTTTAATAATTTTAACAATTTTTAATTTTTGAAAATATTTTTTTATTTTTGTAAATTTTAAAAATATTAATTAAATGTTGATGTTTTATCCACGTGTGTATTATGTCGGTAAAATTAAAAATTGTTAATTTTTTTATTTATTTTGAAATAATTTGATAAAAAAATAAATTAAAAACTAAGAAGATGAAAGATTAAATTGAGAGTTTAAATAATCTTTTCGTAAAATTGAAGGCCAGATAATTTTTTTTTTTTTTTACCTTATTTTGGGCCTGGGCAATAGAAGTGATTTATGTTTAGGGGGAAAATATATATTACTAGAACAACTTTAAAATTACATGTGATTTTCTTTTGTTCCTTTATTTTTTATATTTTGGGTAGTTGGAAGTAATTAAAAAAGTAGTTGAAAATCTTCTTAAAAAAGTAAATGACCCTTTTCACAGCCATCATGTATTTTAACTTTGTTCTAAATTAGGTCCTTTTTATCTTTAATGTCTTTTTCTCTCCAAACATTTTTTCTAATAATATCTCTTTTTTGTTGTTTTCGAAATCTCTCATGTCATTAATCTTTTTACTACTTAATTCAATAATTTTGATAATATTAATTTTATCTTTTTAAAACAGCGTTAAAATTATTTATAATTTTTTTCTAACTCATAAATAATAAAATAATATATTTTTGTACACTTGAACCTACATCTTTTTACATTAATAATAATATTCATACCAATCGAAGTAAGATTCAATCGGTAACTTCAGTAATATTAATTAAAATACTATAATAATTGCTCATTTTGGAGATTATCAATATAGTTTCTAAGTTTTATTTCCTTTATTTATTATAAATAATTAATAGCTATACAATTTTACTAAACCGTAAAATGGTCTATTATTAAAGACAATTAATTTATTTATTTAAATGTCGATGAAATTTTGATTAGAGGATATAGTTGAGATTTGAACATTTTTAAAAATTTTAAAATTTAAACTGTAATTATAACTTTTTCAAAAGTAAGTTTTATAATATAATAAAAAATTTGATAAAAATATTATGAAAACCTTTATAGTAAAAATTAGATTATATTTTATTTTCTCTATTAAAAATAAATACATTAATCTTTATATATTAAATAAAAATAAAGTAAATTTTTTAATTAAAAATTTCATCTAATACATAACTAATGGAATAAAAATTCTCTTAAATTATGAGGGAGAAGCTTGGAGCATACACTATCTATCGCGGTAAATATCTTTGTAATGAGTCAATTTCATGATGGCCTGAAGTTTCATGAAAATCAAAAACCGGATAACAGTAATTGCAAACGTCCAGACCAGGCCGGTACCAATCAGCGGGCCAGACCGCCCGCCCCACCCAATTGAATGACTGGAACTGGAGCACTGGACTCGTGGCTCGACCCTCCAACCCGAGCCAGCAACTGAATATGAAGTGGGGGTTTTGTAATTGGGAGACAGCTAGATAAGGGTCCACAACATGGGGGTAAATGCCAACCTGGCAAGAACACACGTGGGATGATGTCCTTGGTTGAGGAACCAAGCACCACCACCACCGAAACGCGCAAAATGGTCACGTTCCTAGGTGGGGTCCCACCACATGGAAAAGGCAAAGCTTTTGAGATTTGTAAGCATGTAAACACATTGAGAAGGATTTTGATGGTGAAATTCAAAGACTTGGCAAAGAGCGTTTAGCAGTTTTAAGGATTTTTAAGTTTTTAGTCAATGCATAAAAATATCAATTACTTCTCTTGCTTTTAAGATTTTCCGATGATGACCTCCGTAGCTTAAGGGCAATAAATATATGGACAATATTTGTGGATAATAAATATTTTAATCCATTTTACTTTTACGGATAACTTATTTGAAGTTGGATATTCATATTTATTATTTATTTTACTTTTTTAAAATTTTTTATTTAAAAAAATTTACAAATTATTGGAATGGGATTAGAATTATTTTTATTTTGTTTTGAAAGGTTGTCATAAGTTGGAGGCACTTCTATCAGTCCATCTTTGAAAATTGTTAAATTTTTCTTAATTAAATTCTGTTTAAATAAATTCGTTTATATTTTTTTTTAGAAATTAAAAATCAATATACTATTCGCCAATTATACAATTATCTTTTCATGTTGGTTCTAATTTAAAAAAAGTCACCACCATACTGCAATCACAGAATGCTAAAAAAAACCTAAAATATAAATATTTAGAGTTTAGTATAATATTATAATATTTTTTTTATTACTGTTACAATATTAGAATTTAGACAGCATTTAGGGGACGAAGCCACTGACGGAAGGGCCTGGCCCCCATGGCTAAACGGTATAATTTTATATCTACCCCTTTTCAATAGTTAAAAATTCATTTTAAGTCTTTTAGCTTCTCAATTAAATGAAAAAAAGTTGTATAAATAATTCAATTTAAATTCTTTCAACACCGATTTTAATTTTGACTTTTTAAAATATTATAATTTTATCAGTTTATTGTTATATCATGATGTTCAACAAAATAAACATTAGTTGTTGCGTCTTCAAATCATGTAAAAATAATTGCAGTGCATGAAGGGAGTTGAGGGTGTGTTTGACTAAGCTTGTTGACTTAACATATTCAAAAAATATGTGATTTGCCTTTGTAAGAAAAGATGTCAACTATCATTTATATGTATAAATCAATTGAAGGGTGGTTATATAAAAAATGACAACAAAATATATTTCACTAAAATTATCATTCACTAATGGTCTTAAGAAGAAAGGTGATATAGAAGTTAAACAAATTCGTTTTAATGATAATTTGATTGATCTTTTTACTAATGCATTATCAACCACGTTTGAAAGATTAGTATACAATATTGGAATGCATTGACTCAAATATTTACCGTGATGTTGCTCTTAGGGGGAGTTCGAAACATGTTGTACACTTTTCTTTTAATCAAGATTTTGTCTCACTGGGTTTTAATGGTAGAGGTTTTTAACAAAACAACTTGCAATAGGAGATTATATACTATTTTCCCTTCATTATATTTTTATCCCACATATTTTTTCTTAATAAAAATTTAACAATGCACATTTTCGTTAATTGACATTCGAAGGGAAGTATTATAAATTTATTAATAAATAGATATCCATATAATTCTCATAACCCTTAAGAATTTAATTTTTTTTAATTTGTATAACCCTTAAAATTATATAATATATTTTTATTATTTTTATTATATTTTTGGAACCTATGGTAATTGAAATCTTTTAAATAGAAGGCATGTATAAACTTTTTTGTATCTAAGTAAAAGTAAAATATTTTAACTTTTGTGTATTTTTTTTTTTACCATAATTCCCTTAGATTTATAACATTTTAAAAATTTGTTTAAAATGTGAAAAATTCTAATGCCGCCAAATGTAAGCAATTTGTAAAGGGAACACAACTTTTCTAAAGAGCTTGTAATTGTATATGATTTTAATATCAAATAATTATATTTGAGATACAAGTGGCAGAAAGAGATGGAAAGCAGTGTATGAGTAAAAAGGAGATGGAGAAGGGGTATTAATTGCTAAAGGAAAGGGACTCTACCACCAATTTCGGAAGGATACTTTTGCAGGCAAAATATATTTTTTTCAGATTCCATTGTTTTCACGTTTCAATTATTCAAAACAACCTAAGCTTATTTTAGTGAAATTCGAAATAATTTCTGTAATATCGAATCAAGCCAAATCGTGACAACCAGCGGAGTACCTACCGTAGTGGAGAGCCAGTAGGCCCATGGATGCTCTTAAAATGATAAATTTTTAATTTAATTTTTTTATAATTTAAATTTTTTTAATTAATAATAATAAAATTATACTTTAATTCTTTAAAATGATAAAAATTTAATTATAATCATAAAAATATATAATTTAATTCCGACCCTAAAAAATTTCAAATTTCGCTACTGATGACAACCAACTTTTTTTAATAAAATTAATTTCGATAGTATATATTAAAAATGCAGTGATTCTTCAAGCATTTAAATTGAATTTAAATTTTAAAATTATTATTATTTGAATGGATTTATTTAAATATCATTTTAAATGAATGAGAGTACTTACTATTATAAAAAAAATCATGTGAAATTACATTTAAAAAAATTAATGTTGAAACCGGGGGAACATTACCTTACTCAAAAAATTTCTAAATTTTATATAAATGATAAAATTAAATTTTGATATAATAATTTTATAATTAAATTTTCACCTCAAACAATTTTAAAATTAATTAAACTCATACATATTGAAATTTAATTTTAAAATTTAAGGAGTTATCAATTTTGTTTTAATAATTTGTTTATTTAATAGAAAATGTTAATTTTGACTCAGATTATATTAAATAATACTTATTTATATAAAAATTAAACTTATTTTAATAATTCAGAATTAAATATTGATTTTAAATATTTGACCACGGGTTAGTGTGGATTAACTATTTTAAATACAATTTAAAAAAATTTAAAATTACGTTTTTTCTTGAGTGGATTGAATATGGATGCTCTATTGAAAAATTAAAATAATAATCTCATTATAAAATTTCATTAAAAATAGAGTAAATTATATTTGTAATTATTTAAACTATGAAAAGTTACAAAATGATTATTCAATTATTCAAAATTTTTTGTCACTAGCTGTTAAATTACAAATAGAAAAATCTTTTAAAATTGACATAATAACAACTTTAATCCTTAACATTATACATTGTGTCAATTTAGTCTTGATTCTAAAAAAATTAACTCTCAATATTGTGTACTTTGATCTTTTTTTGTAGTTTTATTTTTCTTTGTGACATTGAGGGTTAATTTTAAAAGAATGAAAAAAGGTGAAAACTATTATCTTGGATTTTTTGTATATATATTTATCAAATTTAGTTGATAAATTTGTTTTTTAGCTTTATAGGGGAAAGGGTCCCAAAGAAAAGTAAAACTACAAAAAAAAAAAAAACTACACGATGCATAAATGTTGAGGGAAAAAAATTTCATAATCAAGACTAAATTGACACAACGTATAAATGTTAGGATTAAAGTTGTTATTATGGCAATTTAAAATGCTTCCATGTTATCATTTTGTTAGCCATTTAACGACTGGTGACCAAAAATGACAAAATTGAATAGTTGAGTGACCTTTTTTGTAACTTTTCATAATTAGGGGTGACAAAAAGAACTTACCAATAGTTAATGTAATTTACCCTAAAAAGTATTATTCCTCAAAATTCTATCTCACTAAAGATAATTAATGATACAAACGAAGAAGATGTGTTTGATAAACTAAAAAATTAAGTACTAAATTTTTATTGCTAAACTTTATAAGTACTAAATTTATATTAAAAAGTTGTTTGATAAATTAGTAAATACATGTATTGAATATAATTATATTGTTTGATCAAAATAAACATTGATTTTCAAAAGATTATTTATTTCTAATTTTAATCTTACTAATATAATATTTTATATTTTTATTTCTAATTTGAATCTTATTAATATAATATTTTATATTATTTTAGATGGTTTTAGATGAAAATAAATATACTAATTTGAATATCTCATTTAGTAATAAAAATAATTTTTTTAATTTTTTAATAAAATAAAATCAATTTAATATTTTTTACATTAAAAGATGAATAGTTACCTATCTATTTATCTTATTTAATATTTTCTATTAATATAAAAAAATAAAATAATTATTAAATGTTAAAACCTTTCAAATGATTTATCGAGTACACCATTAACTAAAGAAACTCACTAACTCACCGTATTTCAATTTTCCCACTAAAGCTCAAAAGGTGGGCTTCTAGTGCAGGGAGTAATTCCCCTCAACCTTTTTTAAAAAATATTTTTAATTATTAGTTTTTATATATTTTTTAATATACATGTAATTTAATTATTATTTAAATAAAATAAATTTAATATATTTTATTAAAAATATAAATATAATTTTTAATAATTTATTTTTAATAAAAATATAATTTCAATAATTTATAATTATTATTTAACATAAATATTATTTTACTTTTAATATATTATTTGGTATAAATATAATTTTAATAACTTTAATTTTTCATTAAGTATATACATATTTTAATCTAATATCATATTTTTTGTTTTCTTCTCAATATCATTATTACGTTTGAATTCAAATACATATTTTACCATAATTAATATTTTTAACGATTTAATTTTTTGATAAGTACACAAGAAGTTGCTTACCACTTAATATAAAATTTTCAATTTTTTTTATTTTATTTTATTTTTTAATATTATCCTTAAATACTTTACTTTTAAAAATTTTAAAAATTAAACTTATGAAAAAATTCAATATTTAATTTTAAGAAAGATACCGAACAAATTTTATAACTTAAATTCAATATTTAATTTTTCAACACTTAGTTTATCAAACAACACCTAAATGTCTTAAAAATAACTTTATATAAGATTATTTGAATATACCCTTAATTGATTTAGTGTCATAAGTCAATTAAACACCAATTCAATCGAAAAATTAAAAAAAAAACTCATTTATGTACAAAGTAAATTATATTATTGTGAGTGTTTTTTGTTCAATCAAACTTAATTATAATAAGATTTAAACCCATGATATGAAACATATAAATACCTAATCTTATCATTACTAAAATATTATTTAATTTTAATAAATATATTTGTTATATAATTTTTTATCCATGGGTGTGTGGTCTTTTAATCGCTTTGATACAACCTCAGTTACTTTCAAATTATTTGCACCCAACTCTAAAAAGTGAAATTATGGACTTGGAAAGTGCCTCAAAACACAACTAGCAAATAGCAATATTCCTTTGAAGGCAAGAACATTGAGATGGATATTCAAGAAACGGTCCAATGAAAGAAGGCATTACCCTGCAATTATATAATAGCCAAAACCTTCAACAGATAGCTCTAAAAACTTGATCCAGTTTTTGATCAGTCTCGGACTTTTTCGCCAACAAGAGGTTGTATAATTCATGCTCATACTGGCACCTGGCGTTATCCATGCAACGTGAAACCCTACGTGTCATATTGTCAACTGCCAACACTCTTTTTTCGGGAAAACTCATCAACTCATGTATCAAATCCTTTAGTCTGGCAATTTCCAGCTTCTTTCCTGACACTGAATCCAAAAAAAAAAACAATACATAGAAAGAGAAATTAAAACATATATAACATGTTAATTAGTTGATCAAGAAAAAAATAAAGAAAAATAATGCAAAAGTAAGTAAAAAGAAGGAACAATACTTAGTGGAGATGTTTGAGTTTGTAAGAAACTTAGCTCATGAGCATGAGCAGGTGGTGCCAATCTCAGTGTTTGTGGCAATTCTCTGCCTATGTTTAGTTATAGGACATTTGCTTGAAGAGAACCGATGGGTCAATGAATCAATCACTGCAATCTTAATTGTAATTTCCCTCATTTCTGTGGAACATTTTCTTTACCATATACATATATATACATATATATGTTCATGTGTTTGTGTTTCATCTTTTTAAATTGCTTGAGAATCTTATCGAACCTTTCAAAATTAACATACGGATGTCTTAGGAATTTAAAGTCTAACTGGTATATTGTTGGTCTCAGGGAGGCATAGCAGGAACAGTAATCTTGTTCTTGAACAAAGGAAAAAGCTCTCACATCCTTAGGTTCAGTGAAGAGTTGTTCTTCATCTATCTCCTCCCACCTATTATATTCAATGCAGGGTAAAATGGGTTTCAAATGTCATGAAAAATTTTCACATTTTTCCCCTGTTAATTAACCTGGATTTCGAAACTAGCTAACTTCTTTCTTTGCTGGTTTGCTTGCAGATTTCAGGTGAAGAAGAAACAATTTTTTCAGAACTTCATAACCATCATGCTGTTTGGAGTAATCGGGGTTTTTATCTCTACCTCGATTATTACAGCCGGTAATTTTGATTCCACCTAGGATATCATTTTTCATATTTGTCTGGTGCAACAAGTTTTTCTAAAGTTCATGGATGGTACTCTTGTCCTAGGCAGTTGGTGGCTGTTTCCCAAGCTAGGATTTTTTGGTTTGACTGCACGAGAATATCTCGGTGAGATTCTTAATGATGTTATCTTGTCAACTAATATCTGTATTCAGGGTTAATTTCTTACTAGAATTGTCTGTGAATTTCATGCTGTTCTGTTTCAGCTGTAGGAGCTATTTTCTCATCAACAGATACAGTTTGTACATTGCAGGTTGGTCAGTTTGCAAATCCCCCCCCCCTTGTTTTTGCATATTTTTTCACAGAGAGATTTTTAGATTTGATTACTTCCTTATAGGTCCTTCATCAAGATGAAAATCCTTTATTATACAGCCTAGTGTTTGGAGAAGGAGTAGTGAATGATGCAACATCAGTAGTTCTCTTCAACGCAATTCAAAAGATCGATGTTTCGAGAATTAACAGCCGAACATCTCTCCAGTTGATTGGTGATTTCATTTACCTTTTCTCGACAAGTACTGCTCTTGGAGTTACTGTGAGTTAATTACTCTTGAAGCTTTCTTCTGACCGTAAATGTCATTTATTATAGTGTTAGGCTTTGATTCATTCTTGGTACCTCTTAATCTTGGCATGATATTTCTCGTTCTCTTGCAGTTCGGACTTGTAACAGCGTATTCTCTCAAAACCTTGTACTTTGGAAGGTTAGAACCTTTTTTTTTTTTTTTTACAATTAAAAGGAAAAAGGAAAATGCCTTGAAGACATCCTAGTAAAACCTCAATCCTTATCTGTTTGCAGACATTCAACTGTTCGTGAACTTGCTATTATGGTTTTAATGGCATATCTGTCTTACATGTTAGCTGAGGTAACTCCTGATAAAAAGCTTGAAATTTGATGTTCGATTAATATAAATTTCAATACTACTATCCTTCACTGAAATAACCTTCTTCATTCTTACAAAAACGAGTGGAGCCTGCAATTTCTGCTTCTTCGTTTTAACAGCGTTATTTTTTTGTGCAGCTGTTAGACCTTAGTGGGATTCTCACTGTTTTCTTCTGCGGAATTCTGATGTCACACTATGCATGGTACAATGTGACCGAAAGTTCAAGAATCACGACAAGGCATGTACTTTGATATTAGTGACTAATGTTTATTGATTCATTGAGCTCAACAAGGCTTAACATCCACCATTTTCTATATTTTTTCAGGCATATATTTGCAATGATGTCATTTGTTGCAGAAACCTTCATCTTTCTCTATGTAGGAATGGATGCTCTTGACATGGAGAAATGGAAGATGACTCGACTAAGGTGTCTGATTATGCTTTCCTTCTTCCTTCAAAATTGGTTTCCTTCTGTTTACCTTGTAGCTTATGATCTCGGTTTTGAGTTATTGGTTTCAGTGTTGGGACTTTAATGGCCAGCTTTGGAACCTTAGTTTTTCTAATATTGGTCGGACGTGCTGCATTTGTGTTCCCTCTCTCTGCTTTCTCCAATTATTTGAACAAGCATCCCGATAGATCAAAACCATTAACTTTCAGACACCAGGTTACTATTTCGGTTTTTCCATGCAAACTTTCTAGTAAGATATTTCCTACGTGATTGGTTGAAGACAAGTTTATGAACGTGTTATTTCTGCAGGTGGTTATATGGTGGGCTGGGCTAATGCGAGGGGCAGTATCAATTGCTTTGGCTTTTAAACAAGTATTTCCACTTTTCAATTGTGTTAGCTGTTCGATATTGTTAAATAATTTTCTGAATTGCATGTATAGAACTAAACTCATGCTCATAGGGATTCCATTTTCCTACTGATTTTCTTGCTTGCTTCGTTAATACAGTTCACATTTTCTGGTGTGACATGGGATCCGGTCAATGCAGCAATGATAACAAACACTATAATCGTTGTTCTCTTTACTACTCTGGTATGTAACTGAACTTTTCTAATCATTTACAAGATTTTGAATCTGAAGAGAAACCGTTATAATGCCATGCCTTCCGTAGTTGACAGTAAATTTTTTCTTGGTTGTACAAAGCTTTCCATGACTTGCCACTTGCACTAAATGAAATGCTGTGAACTGTGATTGACATTCTAGGAAATCATTTTGTTTCAGGTATTCGGTTTCCTAACAAAGCCCCTTATACTCTGCCTGCTTCCGCAGCATGTAACTGACACAAGTGACGAGGCTCAGGGATCGAAATCCCCAAAGGAGGACATTTCCCTACCTTTGCTATCCTTTGAGGCATCTGCCTCGACCAATATCCTTCGAGCAAAGGATAGTTTGAGTATGTTGATCGAAAGGCCTGTGTACACCGTACATTTCTACTGGAGAAAGTTCGATGACAGGTATATGAGACCGATATTTGGAGGCCCTATTAGCAGTCTACCAGAATGTTAGATAGCCAACATCGTTATAGGCAAGTGGTAAGTTCAGACTGAAACTGGATTGACATAATCAATTGATGGCAGTAAGTTTTCCCTTTTTCCGAAGGGCTGGTTGGGTTTTAATGTTAGCAAATGGCAGATCGAGATAGTACTATGCTAGAGGAATTGAACGAGTCTGGTTTGGACTTTTTGGACTTCTATGTTTGTGTTAAAAACAGTCTTGAACATACTCTAAAATAGATTGCCTTAGAAGGGAAGCTATTAGTGAAAATTTTGAAAATTGAAGTAAATGCAACAAGAAGAAAGATGGTAAAATATAGCAACAGTTGCAATACAGTTTCAACGCAATTTAACCCAGTTTTTATCTTAATTCAAGGATGAGAACAACGAGAAAACTGAGATAATTCATGTTTGAATCTGTCAGAAACTGTTTTATTTAAGGACCAACTTACCCTTGCATTGTGGTGATGTTGCCGGGACAAATCAAGCTTGACATGTTTTATCAAAACTACAAGATTGTTTGGTTGGTGGTAGAGGATATTTCCCTGTGACCACCGGCAGGTACAGGTCCAGCGTGTTCAATGCAATGTTACATGCATGGTTGGCTCATCAGTTCCTTGCACCTGTGCAATTAGCAACAATGTTGCAACCAAGCAATTAGACAAAAGTTTTTCATTAGACACTACCATAAAAGAAGCGAAAAAGAAGGATGCAAAAGTAGAAGATAATAAGAAATATGTTTATTACTTGATATTAGAGCTGATCATGAGTTGGGTTACCCGATTGGGTTATCTGGTCGAAAGGTCCGCCCGAAAAATGAGAGAGTTCAGATAAAAATATAGACCCGAAAAATAGGCTTGGACAAAAAAATGAGGCTTGTTTAGAAAACTGACCGAGCTTCAGGTAAGATTTTTTTGGCCTGACCTGGTCCGAATTATATACTAAATATTTTATTTTATTTTTAATTATTTTTAATTGTTAACAATTTAATTTAGCTTACAATTTATAGTTTGTTATAAAATTAAATATGTTGATTGGTTAATGTATAGTTTTGCAGGTTTTTGGTGTTATTGGTGATGCTTTTTTTTTTGCTGTTTGGTGCTTTTTTTTTGTGCTTTTTTATGCTGTTTTGGTGCTACTTTTTGTGGTGTTTTATTGTTCTTTTCCAGCTATTTATTATGTTGTTTGTTGTTGCTTTTAATATTATTTGGACGAATTTTTATTTTATTATTAATTTTGTTATTATTTTAATTCTAACTTGTTTCAATTTTAATATAACTACTTTTTATTATATTTTCAATTTGTGTATTGTTTTAAGAATTGTTTTAATATCATTTTTTATTTGTTTCTTATTTTAATATTTGTTTTTATGTTTTTAAATGTATTTGATTTATTATATTTTAAAATTTTGAATTTAATAAAATAAGCTAAAAAATTTTAATATGGGCCGGGTCGGGTCGGGTTTAGTAATTTTATTTTGGGTCGAACTTGGACAATTTTTAGGCCCATATTTCGGGCTTGGCTGGGCTCGGGTCTAGAAAACGGATCCAAAATTTTGCTTAGGCCCTGCCTGGCCCATGATCAGTTCTACTTGATATCTAAGATGCAACTTTTTCAATAATAATAATTCAAGATATATAGCTTAATCAAATAATTTCAGTTCTAGTTGTTAGACAAAACATGTTAGTGAATAAAATAAATTAAATATAAATAAACACATATAAAATGAAATATAAATAGAATAATTTATAATTAATTTATCAAATAAGAAAACCAAATAAAATTATAATAAACAGTTGAAATAAAGGAGAATTGAAATTTTACGAAACATTGGGGCATGTGAAACATAGTTTCCTTAAAATAGATTCGGCCGCTCCAACGATACTTGGAGAAACATTGGTCGAATGTCTCCCACGATACAACAACAACAGTGATCAAAGTAGTAGCAACTCTACAACGATCAAAGAATGAACTATACATTTTTCTATCACTATAATGTTTTAGAAATACGGAGAGACAAAAAGAAGAATTTTGAAATCAACAGAATTTCGGTATAAGAAATTATTGGAATGTAGGTTTAATCCTATAGAATACACAACCATTTATAGATATTTAGGATAGTGGACTGACCATATATAAACAAATTATGTCTGCTAAGGAAAAATAAATTCGTGTTGAGCTAAAATATCTATAGGCCCGACCGATCTGGACATTTCGCGTTGCCCACGTCGTGCGAGTGCACCCCAACCCAATCAGGTTTGGACCTGCACCCCCCTGCGCGCGAGGCAAAATTACAAGTTTAGTTATTCAATTACCCTTCAAGAGAGTTCACTTATATAAACGCATCTCACACTTGGTATTTAACCAATGTGAGATCTAAGCTTTTACTTTTCCTCAACAATATTTCCAAGTAGTTTACTTTGAGCATCAATTTCTCATTCATCACTCAACCATTTTAAGCATATGATATACCGTTGTAAAGGCCTCATGGAGTAAAATATCAAACCATAATTTTATGATTCAACTCTCCACCTTTACCTATTGAGAATATGTCTCAAAATTCCCATAAAAGTAATTTTTCCAACAATCCCTCACATGAATGAATATTGATAATTTTATCAAAAAACATTGACTCGATGTGGTGATAGAATCTACGGCCAATAGTTGCATAGGATAGGTATGTATCCACCCTTGAACCTTTTCTTGTGAAAGTATATTTACTTTACTAGCTGACCCGTAGACGTGATGTTCTTGAACTATTCTGCCTTTTATGTAAACGATGATATATCTCACACAATTACCTCCCTCTCCTTGGTAAGGTTTTAATTCTCATGGGTATGTTCATATAGCCGTGAACATTTCTTGGTTCTGCAAGAGTTTGGGAGAACTATGCCCCAATAGTCTCCTTGAAGCGATCACACTTCACTCTCACATAGGTAACTTATGTTGTTTGGCTCACCGAAACACACAATGGTCATTAAAAGCATTGCTTAACCTATCCCATTTTCAGTCACTGTTTACATCATAGGAACGAACTTGGGATAAGTATCCCTACAGTGACCTCACAAGGTCTATGCAATAAGGTTGTCCCTTTGAACCTAGATATTAGGATCTCCAGTCAACTAGGTAGGGTTTTCCTTCATATAGTGCCTTTTATTTTCATGGGTTTTAGTCACATTCCTTTCAATATTTTAACAATATGATCTTGTTTTAAGCCTTTAGTTAGTGGATTCATAACGTTATCTTTTGATTTTCCAAAATCAATAGAGATAACTTCGTTTGAGATCAGTTGTTTTAACATTATTGTGTCGACAACGCATATATCTCAACTTACCATTATACGTTACGTTAGCAAGACATTCCCCACACTTTCTATTGTAATTCACTGGAAAAAAAAAAGTAGTAAAGCAAAGTAAAGTGAAGTAATTTTAATAATTTAGTTTGGCTAAACAGTGAAAAGTAAAGTATTAATTATAATGAAATTTTACAATTATGATATTTTTAAAAGATTGTAAAAAAAAAAAGGAAAAAAAAAGAAGGGAAGGGTAAAAGAAATATTTACATCTTAAATTTTTTTGAGCTTTTCTTTCAAGATTAAGGTAAATTAAAAATTCAGCTTTCAATTTCCCTTTCTTTTCTTTATCTAAATTAAAGGAATGGATAATCATTTCCCTTTCCTTTCATTTCTCCTCCCCTACTCCAATCCAAATATAGGGTTAGGCTTTGTTAAGTATGAGAGATGGAAAAGTGTGAGGATGAAAATGGTTAAGATTTACCACCACTTTCTTACTTTGTAGGTTAACCATTAGATTGAGAAATTTCTAACCCCACTCTTTTCCATCCTCCATACTAAGCTTAACCTTAACTCGAGAAAATATCATTGTTATGGTTGGATGCTGTTATGGAAAACTTTACAACACAAAGGAAGTTGGATTGAACCATGGTGGTAGTTGGTAGCAAATAAGTAAATTATATATTGTTTTGATTAGACTACACAAAGCTACCTTCATCTTTTCCATTTTAAAACATTATTTCATATTTCAGTTGGTTTAATCTTTGCATATTAATTTATTTTGAAGCAGAGAAGACGGATTTTTTAGGATTACCTTGACATTTATAGATATTTTGATAGCAATAATTTTATGGTAAGGATTCTAATTAGGCTAAGCAAAAAAATAAATAAGATGTCTAGTGTTGAACTTAACCAAAACTTGCCAATAAATAAAATGTCTAGTGTTGGACTTACTAACTAAAACTTGCCAACAATCATTGAGAGGAAATGAAAGCTTTAAAATGGTGATTACATGTTTCTTATATGAATTATGTGCTTCATGTGAAGTTTATTTAATAGCCAGAATGTTAGATAGCCAACGTCTTGCTGATTTCATGAAAATTGTTATAGGCAAACCATTTCATCTTTTTCTCTTAGATTATGGCTGTTAATTTCTTGGTGATGCCACCATTTTATGTTTAGTGATTGATGATTGCCTTGAAAGGAAGCCATCAGTGAAAAATAACAAGAAAAATTGAAGTGATTGCAACAAGAAGAAAGATGGTGAAATTTAACAACAGTTTCAATACAAATAATATCTCAGACATGATTCATAATCTTCAGCTGTGCCGGTAACTTGAAGTGATTCAGGCTGCAAACAACAAAATATATCAGTTAGAAAGCAATTTAATCCAGATTATATCTTACCAAAAGATGAAAACAAAGAGAAAACTGATATAATTCATTTGAGAACTTACGCTTGCATTGTGGTGGTACGGGATGCTTACATTTACATTTCTGAGGCAATGCAAATGCACGGGAAGGTTCAATCTGGAAAGCAGGAAGAGCGTCCTTGTAGTTGCAGAGACAAGTCAAGTCGGCTTGTTTTATCAAACTACAACATTCCTTGGTTGGCGGTCGAGGATTTTTCCCGGTGACTGCCGGCTTGCACTGCTCCAACTTTTTCAATGGAATGTTACAGATGGTCGTCTCTTTAGCTCCTTCCACCGCTGCAATAAGCAACAATGTTGCAACCAAGCATTGCACCAAAAGTTTCTCACTAGCCATTGCCATTTTTCTTTCCTCAGAACTTGTATCTAAATCCAATGCCAAGCAACACTCTTGGAGTTAATTTATAGCAAGGGGTTTTGAAGCTTCTTGATACGACAAAGGCTCTATTTTACATGTGTGTATACATACATATCTCTCTCTCTATATATACGTTGATTTATGGCATGTGAAGCCAAATTCCAGTCTGTATGATAGTCACGAGAGCTTAAAAGAGGGAAGAAAATACAAAGGCCTTGAGGTGCTTGATTGGTAAACAACAAAGTTCTGTGAAGAATATTTTGATTTGCAAGATTTAGAAACTATGCTATACATCCATGGAATCTTTTCACATGAAGTATATATTTATTAAGTTCCAATCAATATATATATCATAATCAATCATATAAATAAATCAATACTAAGGCCTCCAATGCCTCGTCTAATTTCATAATTTCTCAATTACAAATTTTATATACACATAACCAAAGCTTGTAGAGATTATATTTGAAGACATTGAATTTGTAAAATTCATCTATCAATCAATTATTGTCATGTAAATTAAACCATTAATTTTATTTTTAAAATTAAAATTTTATCATTTTATCTAAAATTTTTTCATTTGTGTGAATGTTTAGAGATGTATTTGTTAACTAAAATATTTTCGAATTTTGGTGATGAATGATTTTTTTTTTTTATATTAGGAAATAAATAGCAAAGAGAAAGTATAACTTTTATTGAGTAATAAGGGTGTTTATAATACTTCTTTAAAATTCATAAGAAATATAAATAAAATTTATTTCTAATAATAAATATTTATTTATAACAGTTTTGCAATAGACTCGAAGGGCTCTTTTTAAGGCTTATTAATGAATTTATTTGGGCTTTGATTGGAATTATCAAATTGTCATTCCAAGTTATTAACCCCATTACTGGGCTTCACAGTATATTCAAACAGCCCATGCTACCTATCATATTTCTAATTTATCACTTCATTTTACCAACACAATATTAGAGAATTACTAGATATACAAATTTCTGTTGAAATATATTTATAAAAAAATTTACATATAAGTTAAAGGAGGCTTTAGTTTAAATGGAAATTTTGAGACTTTGATCTGTTGGTTCATCATTTGTGAATTTATTTGGATTTATAGATTTAATATAAAAAAATAAAAAGATTCTTAAAATATTATTTGTTATTTTTTAGTTATTTTCTAATTGAATTGGTATTCTATTGACTCGTGAAATTATGCTAATAGGCATTTAAGTTAGATCGTTAAAGATGAGATTCATTTTAATGCTAATAAATTCAAGTTTAATTCATCATAAGTCCTAAACGATAATCAAAACTTTAAATTGATCTATAAGTTTTAAAAAATTTTAATTAAGTTCTTAAAGTATATGTATCATATCAATCATATCCTTCTATTAGCTTAACGTTAGTTTAAGTGCTAAATGCTAGCTCAAATATGAAGTGGAGCATGGTTTAACATGTTTTAAACACATGATCAAAATTTAAATGCATGCATACCTATTGTATTGGTAGCTTAAATATGACGTATTAGAAAAATAAAATAAAATAAAACAATACCATTAAAATTTAATATGGTTATTTCTTTTCTTTTTTTAAACTTGATCCAAGTTGTCCATACGATAACTTCAAATGTGTTTAAAATTTGATCTATGTGTTTTAATATGCTCAACATCAAATTTGAGTTAATATTTAACGCTCGAGCTAATGGCTAGGCTGATGGAAGGATTGATACTGTAACACCCATAGTCCGGTCCGGTCGCCAGACCCAAGTTACAGGATATTATCATCGGTATCAAACAAATTTTTTTACACCACTTGATACAATTTGTAGACACACAACTCGCATAACTTACAGTACGCACAAAACACAGTACACATATATGTATATACATAGCGGACCCTTCCACGAACAGAAACATGGCAGACTATCCTATGGGCAGTCCAACTACGTACTGTCCTACAGATGGCTAAGCTGCGGACTGTTCTACGAACACATATATTATGGAATGTCCCACAAACACTTATATTGCGAAATGTCCTGCGAACATTTAAACCATGACGCATGCAGTCCTATGCTTTTCATAACAACAATCAAATCAATATGTATCATTTATATACATGTTCAAAAATCAAAATCTATATCCATTTCATTTATAACATCAAAAGGGATCATAACATTCAACTACAACTTAGACTCATTTATATTCATATGCAAGTATCCACCTAAATACATGCCACTTTATCACAACGACATAAACAAAATCTACTAGTCAGCAAGCGAATAGTGTGAGCTTCTTGTGGATTCGATTAGTGCAACCCGAATGATCAAAATCTATAGAAAAGGTAGCAATATGGGAGTAAGTACTTAAAATACTTAGTAAACTTATACAATTTCAACACGTAACTTATCTCACCAACAAATATATATGTAGTTTAATGTATGCGATAAGTTTACCTATCTTACTACATAATTCCAATAATGTAAGTTTGTACACTAAATCAAATGTATAACATGCCAAATATGCGACATGATATGTTAAACTTTCATATCCAAATAATCCACTTTCCTTTCAATTTTGTGTACTTGGAATTTATCCATCAAATCTTTCGTTACCTTTCATTTCATAACATATCAAATTAACACGTCATAAGTTTTATGTTACTTGATGAACCATCGTAAAAGAGCTCAAACACAGGAATGCAACACATCAAGGGCTCGTTCGAGCTAATCATGTATAGAGGTGTCAATTTACCCGTCCGAGCTAAATCTTTAAAGACACGATAATAGCTTGGCTAGTGTTGTATATACATGTAAGGTTACTAGTCTATACTAAACCTTGAAAACGACATCAGGTTACCAGTCCAGGCTAAACCTGTGTCACATGTATCTTCGAGTCTACAACAAATGTTGAATCTCGAAATCATCATGTAACCATATGCATGACTCTTTTACTAAGTTCATCGGGACGATTCCATTCTATAACCTTATCTCCTTGTATCAGAATTCAATATCTCCTTTTTAGGTTAAACAAATCGAATCTCACCTATCAAATTTCCAATTATAAAATTAGAGAACAAAAATTAAACAAATTTTATATTATATGAACTTACCTAGAAGAATGGTAACACACCACAATAGAGTCTACTCAACGACTTTCCTTTTCCCTCTATCTTCTCTTGAAAGATTCAAATCTTGATCTTTAACTTAATTTAATTCAATTTTCATCAACCAAATATCATTTATCAACTTATTATGCATATAAGTCAGTTCTATTCTATCACTCACAATTCCTTTAATCCTTTCACATTATACAGTCGAGCCCTTTTATAACAATGTTTATAGAAATCTCAAACTGGTTTCGAAATGTTTACACTTTAGTCCTGATATTTGAAACTAGCAAATTTTTATTTTACAAAGTGGTCCTTTTTCATAACCTTTATTCTAATCTAATCATTTAACACCACAATTTCAAGCTTTCAACAATGACAATCTCATGAATCTTTAATAGTTTTAGAAACGGACACAACTATTAGCTAGATTGAAGTACAACAATATCAAAAACACAAAATCCATGCAAAACGGGCTTGAATTAGCTTACCATGCAAGAGCACAAAACTTGGCCAAACTTCCCTAGCTTAACAAGGAAGAAAGGCTGTGATAGAGAAGATGAAAAAAAAATGAATTCCCCCTACCATTCACTATGTTACGGTATATATAATCTAATTATTATATAAAATTAAGATTATTTTAAATAATGTCAACACCTAACCGAACACTTTCTATAAATAAAATGGCTAAGTTGTCATTTTAAGCCCTAATCAATTAATGTATTATCATTAGTAAATAGAAATCCTTAATAATCAGCTTTTACCACCTTTACGATTTAATCCATGTACTATAATCAAT
Organism: Gossypium longicalyx; assembly: GCA_025698465.1. Taxonomy (NCBI): domain Eukaryota; kingdom Viridiplantae; phylum Streptophyta; class Magnoliopsida; order Malvales; family Malvaceae; genus Gossypium; species Gossypium longicalyx. The sequence goes on from CM046995.1 coordinate 87,666,195, forward strand.
TTTCTAATCAATAAAATTACAGAACCAAAATTGCATATAACACTATATTGAACCAATGATTAGTAAATGTTAATATTCATAGACTCGATCATTGGAGAATGGGGTTTCGAAACTACTATTTCCGATACATTTTGCCTGTGATTTTTTATTCTCTTTTTAGGAGTTTTTCCACTTTAAAATTTGCGTGTTTAATCTTTTCGATTTTACTTTATTTATTTGTTCATTGCATTAATGGGTTATCTCCCTACATCTATAAAGGGAACGAAAGAAAGTTGCACTTCACAAGTTGAAAAAAAATTCCTTTAAAACAACCAATAAGGGTTTGGGATTTAGGGAAACAAAAAGCGTGAATAGGGCCTCACTAGAAAAGCAAGCTTGGATAATTGTTAAGAACTAAAATTGGCTCATTCAAAAATTCCTGATGAAGAAATATTGCCAAAATGTACAATTCATTCATATCATATCTAAATCGAACCACTTTTGAGCTTGGAAGAGCTTATTAGTAGACAAGAACCTTTTTTCTTTAAGGCTTAGATTTGCAAGAAAGTAGAATCTAACACAGAGAAAGTGATGGAAATAAAACCTCCCTACCTAGAGCAAAAGCGACACTAAATACTAGTAAAAAAAACTCCAGAAAGCAACTGATTGGTATGGAAGCACTCATTTGATGGATATTTCTTATTTGAAGTCAACTTATAATTTTAATGTAAACTAAGAGGTCTTGCAAGACAACAATGGGAACTCAAATCAAACAATTGGCAATAAGAAGCTATGGTCTAGATTATGGTCTTTGAAATTTCCTTTCAAGATAGTGATTTTCCATTGGAAATTCCTTAATAGTTGTCTACCTTGTAAACTGGAAATGCATAACATAATCGAGAATGCAGACAAAATAAACCCAATGTGCAATGATGCAGAGGAAACTATGGGAATAGCTTTCTTGCTTGAAAGTTGGAACTGAGAAACAATTTGGAAAGAGGTTTGAAGAGTTTAAAAATAGCAGAATTAATTGTCACTAGAATAGTGTTGGTGAAACTTATACAATCTGGAGTGCTTATAAACTTTTTAGGCATATCATTGAGACTGAAAAAACCAAACTACACTACACAAAACAACCAATTCTTCAGTACATTCAAAGGATGAAAGTGACTTTTACAATTCTAGTAGTTGTCAAAGACTGACATGTTGGAAGAAGCTGGGCAAGAAAGGAAGCTTTCAAGGAAATAGATCCCCCCAACAAAGAAAAATTTAGATTTATCCGTAAGTTTAGTTATTAATTACATAAATAGATCAAGTTGATTTATATGCATATTTTATTTAATTTTAATTATAAAAATTTAATAATCTACTCTTCACTAATTTAAAATTTAATTTATTTATTTTTTTAATTTAATAATTGAAATTTCATTGGTAACGATGTAAAAAATAAAACTTCTATTCAAATTAGATTATGTGGTATTTTTTTTATAAAAAAAAGAAAACTCATGTGGCCGAACTACATACTTGGAAGACTAAATAAGTAAATAAAAATGTTGAATATTAGGCTGTGAGGTTCTATATTGCTGATGCAAAAAAGCAAAATGGAAGTTGAGATATATATTTGCTTACATGACTTGGACGCAATTTTATATTCACACGTCAGCATCAAGGGTGGAGTTGGAAGGCTAATAAGTCCGTCTCCCTTTAAAATGTAAAATTATAATATTAACCTTTTAAGTTTTACAAAATTTTAATTGAGTAAAAGGTAAAATTATATTTTGTCCCCTAAAATATTGTTAATTATTTCAATTAAAATGTGGATTTTAATTTTTTTAATAACACTAATTTAACAAAAAAATTTATTATGACAAATTTGAATGAGTGCTTTTAAGAGAAAAAAACTCCATAAATATTTTTAAATTTATTTTAATTATTATATGACTATCAAGTGAATATTTCATTTGAAAAACTTTAAAATATCACATCCGTAAATTTAGTAAAAATATTTTACTGGTAATAACAATTCATTTAAATTTTTAAATTCGAAAAACAAAGAGATTAAATTCCTGAAAATTATATAAATTTATAGTTTATTTTTTAACTTTCAAATATTTTACTCTCTAAATTACAAACAATGTGGAAAAACAAACCATACTAAGCATTGTATTTATAAAAATGAAGGGGAATAAATTTGGGTTAATTTTGAAAAAAGAAATCCAAAGCCGAACCTATCTATAAACAGTTCACACCAATTATTCTTTATTTGGTTTTTAAAAGAAATGCAACATTTATTTGTCCCTTTGCACCAGAAATAGGATGTCGTGCACGGCACATAGACAGGTTTTGGCATTAACAAAATGAACCTTGTCGGTTCGGTCGGTGGCGCTTTGTCAATGTGTAGCATCAAATTAAAGAAATTAATAAATTGCTCTAAAAAAAGAAAGTGCATATACTTTTTCTAGGTAAAATATTATCTTTTATCAAATTTTAAGAAAATGAAAAAATAATATGAAAGTGGTAATGTTATACATTTGGGGACAAATGGGACCACTGACAAGTGGGATCAAATAGTTAATTGTAAGGCTCTAAAAAGATCTTCCCAAGAAAGAAAGGTGACGATGGAGACATCTTCACTCATTTTCCAATCAATTCCCAGATTTTGGTCACATATTAACTAAATCATCCATCTTTAATTAAAATTTTTATATAATTTCAACTTTTTGACAATATCAATGTATTCGGCCCCTAGAGCCTGCAGGCTGCTTCACCATCAATTCATACTTCTTTAGGTCCACAGCCCATGAAAGGTTTAACTGAAACAAATGAAGTTTTTAACAATCCTAACTTTTTCACCTTTTCACACAAAACTTGTTCAATAAATTTCCTGTGATTGATTGGTCAATAACTTGTTACTAAGAATTCAACTTCCATGGTTGGTATTCAACTCAAATCTGGTGAAATACAAATTTCTTTTAAAAAAAAAATACTAGATTAAAGTGGTAAATACAAAATAATTTAATTAAAAATTTATTTTTATCCTAACAACTGAATATTCAAATTAACATTTAAAACTCATTTAAATTGCAATGTAAGATCACCATTAGAAAGATAACGAAATCTAATGATAGAATAACTAATTCATAACAAAACAAAAAGTAAATAACTAAAATATAATCTGACACAAATAAAAATAACTATTTTTATAATTTACCCTAATAATTCATTAACCAACAGTAACTCATTTGACAACTCTTTAAGTTGAAGTATATGAAATGTAACATTTCCAACTTTTATTTTATTTTATCTTTTTCTTCGGAACTGGTAATTTGGTAACTGCACAAGATCCCAAACTACACCTAACACCCTACAATTACACGTTCCACACAAATTTGTCGACGTGTCGAAAAGGATAAAGCGAGTGCATTCGGTTCACAATACTCTCGGAAACACTTGATTCTAAACAGGATCAAATCTGTTTCAAAGCTTGTCTTGCTCTATGCTGTCTTTAAGGTAATACCGTAATAGCTATGTTTTCTTCTTCTTTCTTTCTTTTTCACTTTGCTCTTCTTAGAAGAAAATTTGATCCTTTGGTCCTTTATCTTTCTATATAATCAATCCTATAAATGAACATTTGTTAATACTTTTTTTCTTTTGTGTGTGTGTGTGTGTGTGTGTGTTTGTAAATTTTGATGGGTGTAAAGTCAAAAACTTTGAAAGGTAATGAATCCGTTTATTGAAAACCCGGAAAATCTAAGCTTTTTACAGGTAAGTATTTTGGGTTTGCTTTGTTTTTTTATGTTTCCTTTGTTGGGTTATCATTTCTTAGTTTTTCTTTTGAGTTTTCTTGGTGCTTATTTTCTCTTCTAATTTGGTTGTTCCTTCTTGGAACTGAATAATGAAAAAGGAGTTCTATTGGTACTAGTTTCTTGGGTTTTCAATTTTTTGAATCTTTGGTGATTGTTATAAGTTAAAAAGTATTCTGTAGGATGTTTTCATGACGGCTTCTTGTTAATATTTATGTTCATTGGATCTAAACTTGAGTTCTGGATTTGGATTTTCTATTATTTTGCGTCTGTTAGATGATAAAGGTATTGGATTTTCATGATTTATATAAGTTCTAAGCAATTTATATGGATAGTTTCGTGAAGGGTTGATGTTGTTTATAAGTTCACTGGATCTAAAGCTGACTCGTTGATTTGTGTTTTTTTTTTTTAGATTCTGGGTTTAAGGAAGATTTTGAAAAGGTTTAGCTACTTGGGTAGATTGAAGTCTAATTTGAGTCTTGCATTGGTCATTGGGTTCTGGATTCAGTTGGTGTAATTTTGAGAAGCACTGTTGGAGTATTTGGTAGATATGTCTAGTTATGTGGGTGTTCTTGTCTCTGATCAATGGCTTCAGAGCCAATTCACACAAGTTGAGCTTCGCAGCCTTAATTCCAAGGTAAGCATGTTTTGTTCCTTCCTCAACTTATTGCTTCAACTATTGAATTATTATTTAATTTTGTTGTTGTTTTTTTTCTGAATCTAATTTGACAGAGTTCTTTTTTTCTCTCTCTTGGATTGATGGTTTGATAGAGTTTTAATGGCCTTTTTTTATATGATTTCTAGTTTGTTTCCGTAAAGAACCAAAATGGTAAAGTTACAGTTGGAGATTTGCCACCCTTGATGGTGAAGTTGAAGGCTTTTAGTGCTTTGCTTACTGAGGATGAGATTAGTCAGATATTGGGCGAATCGTATGGTGACATGAGCAGTGAGATTGATTTTGAAACATTCCTCAGGGTGAGTCGTGTGTGTATATATATATGAGCTTGTGCGTGCTATCAGTTGCATACTTGTTTTCTATTTTACTGTTAATTAAAGTATCAAGAAAAGTAATCATTGGTTCAGTTTAACTTATATGGCAGTTTACATACTGTCAAGTTGCATAGAAGTGGGAACCATAGGTTTTAACCTTTTTTGATACTGGAATTAGTTGAAGGAAGCTAACATTATGGTTGGTTGCATGGAATGAGCAGGTGTATTTAAATATGCAAGGTCAGGCTACAGGAAAACTGGGTGGTCCAAAGAATTCATCATCGTTCCTAAAGGCCTCCACGACCACTCTTCTCCACACAATCAGTGAATCGGAAAAAGCCTCTTATGTAACACACATAAATATTTACCTTGCGGATGATCCATTTTTAAAGCAGTTTCTTCCGCTTGATCCAGCTACGAATGATCTTTTCCATCTCGCAAAAGATGGAGTACTCTTATGGTACATTTATGGGGTGTGCTCCATTATGCATTTGCTTTATTTTTTTTCTTCAAAAAAAGCTGGTATGAAGCAGTGTTACTGATTCTGTTCTGTCTTATATTTGTGCAGTAAGCTTATAAATGTTGCTGTGCCTGGAACCATTGATGAAAGAGCTATTAACACAAAAAGGGTGCTTAACCCATGGGAGAGGAATGAGAACCATACCCTTTGCCTTAACTCTGCAAAGGCTATTGGCTGCACGGTGGTAAATATTGGTACTCAGGACTTAGTTGAAGGAAGGGTTAGTACAGCTATAACAGATTCCTCTATGTGTTAGAATGAAACATTCTGATGATCAAATGGTTTTCATCTTTATTATTTGTATTGCAGCCCCATCTTGTGCTTGGGTTGATATCTCAAATTATAAAGGTAGGCATCTAATTTCTTGTCTACCATTCATTTGCAATTTCTTGTGTAGCCTTTACTCTGTCTTGATAGACTGAGAAAAGTAGGAATGTTTAACTTAAAACAAGTTGTGTTCAGGTACACTTTTTCTCATCCTTACTATCTTTTATAACTTCAGATTCAACTATTAGCAGATCTCAACCTTAAGAAGACGCCTCAGCTTGTGGAATTGGTGGAGGATAGCAATGCAGTAATATATCACTTTATCATGTGATTGATGTTTAATTAATAATGAAGCATGAAATAAGCATGTTTCCCTTATAATTATTGTCACTTGCAGGATGTTGAGGAACTTATGGGGTTAGCTCCTGAGAAGGTTCTACTAAAATGGATGAATTTCCATTTAAATAAAGCAGGCTATGAGAAAACTGTTGCCAATTTTTCTTCAGATGTGAAGGTATGTGATTCTGTTAATATTACATTGAGTCACAATAAACTGATAAAGTGTGTTGAGGTGGATGATTACACTTCAATTAGATGCATTCTTCTATTTTTCTTGCATCAGTATTTTGATATATTTTACTCATTTTCTCATACATGCAGGATGGAAAAGCTTATGCTTACCTGCTTAATGTTCTGGCACCAGAGTTCTGCAATCCATTGACCCTAGATACAAAGGATCCTGTCGAAAGGGCTAAACTTGTTCTTGACCACGCAGAGAGAATGGGCTGCAAACGGTATCTGAGCCCAAAAGACATTACTGAGGGCTCAACAAACTTGAATCTTGCATTTGTGGCTCAAATCTTTCATGAAAGGTGAGAAACCACAAAAACTTGCGGTTATAATAGATGTTTTCAAATTATTATTTATTTACTTTTATAAAGCCTTTTCAGTTTAATGATATCAAATCTGGATCTAACTCCACTCTAAGAGGTCTTATAGGTTGTGGTCATGTGCATTATAGAACTGTTCTTACGAAATTAGGAATCTAGGTGCATGGAAATTTTTCATGTGCTTCAGGTCGTGAATGCCTTTGTTGTCATTTAACAGTATTGCCGCCTATATCTATTGTTAGAAAGATTGGGAGAAAGTGCTACGATTTGATGTTTAAACAGTTAAGCTGTGGTGTTATCTAATTGTTTGTTCACAATGCATTTCCCATGCCTTCAATCCATTATCTTGTCAGTATTTTAGATTGTTTAATTAGTAACACTTAAGTCTGCTCTTATGTAATCAAGCAAGAAAACATGTGTGCTTTTGCAGGAATGGCCTGAGCACAGATAGCAAAAAGATCTCTTTTGCAGAAAGGATGACAGATGATGTTCAAATTTCCAGGGAAGAGAGATGTTTTCGTCTATGGATCAATAGTCTTGGAATTGAGAGTTATGTTAATAATGTCTTCGAGGATGTCAGAACTGGGTAAGTTTTCCTCTTCGCTGATGTATTCGAATGGCTCAAGTTCCGTGCTTTATCCCTACTGTAGATTTTAAGCAAACATTACAAAAGGTTATGTTAAGGTCCTGTTTTTTCTTTTAAATCCTTCTGATAATATTGAGACCATGAAAGCATCAGGTTGATTGCTTTTCTCTTATGAAGAAAGCATGGATGCATTTTTCATGTCCAAGTAGGCAGTTTTTGCATATGTTTCATCAATTTCACATTCAGCTTGTTTCTATCATATAGATCTCAAATGAAATTTGAAGGGATGAACCGAAGGTTTGTAATTCAATATTTCGACTATTGACATAGAAAGCTTGATTTTGATGCAGATGGATACTTTTAGAGGTGCTTGACAAGGTTGCTCCTGGATCAGTAAACTGGAAGCATGCATCAAAACCTCCAATTAAGTTCCCATTTAGAAAAGTGGAAAATTGCAATCAAGTAGTAAAGATCGGGAGACAGTTGAAATTTTCTGTTGTGAATCTTGGCGGAAATGATATAGTGCAAGGAAATAAAAAACTCATAGTCGGTAATCTCTTCTTTTTTTTATAATTTCCTTATCAACTTGATATGTTTTACCTCCATTAAAGAGTTCAACTTTGTTTTTCACTTTTATTATTATTTATAAAAAGGAATATGCATCTGGTGTAAGTTGAGTACCTTGACCTGCTTGCAAAGAGTGACAAATTGCTTTTTATCTTTCGGTGTATATTTGTTTCTTTCGTCTTTGTGGCACTGAGCTTTCATAAAAAGTTGTCAGTTCGTTGCTTCATGCTGTGGGGAATTATTTGCACCTTTCTTTTATTTATTCTTAAAAATATGCTTGGTTGTTTAATGTTGGATGGTTGTCCAAATGCTCAAAATGGATTACTTGTGTTACAGCTTTTCTATGGCAATTAATGAGGTTCAATATGCTTCAACTTCTAAAGAGTTTGAGATCTCGCTCCCGAGGAAAGGAGATAACTGATGCAGATATCATGAATTGGGCAAACCGGAAAGTCAAAAGTACAGGAAGAAGTACTCAAATAGAAAGCTTCAAGGTCTGCGTTAATTCTTATATACATATTAACCATCTTACGATTTAGGAGTTAAGGCTGGTTAATTGTACATTATACTAAATTTGCAGGATAAAAGCCTTTCCACTGGACTGTTCTTCCTCGAACTTTTAAGTGCTGTGGAGCCTAGAGTGGTCAACTGGAACCTTGTAACCAAGGGTGAAAGTGGTATGATTTTTTTTTTTAACTGAAGTTATTTTGGTCACATTTTTCATCTTAGAATGAAGTGATTTTGGATTGAGCTAAAGTTGGAAGTTTATTTATCCTTGTTGGATTATAGATGAGGAGAAGAGGTTGAATGCGACATATATCATAAGTGTGGCACGAAAGCTTGGGTGTTCCATTTTCTTGTTGCCTGAAGACATCATGGAGGTAAGGGTGCAACTCTTCTAGGTCACTTGCTACGTAATTGCATCGTTAGATCGAGTCTTCAGTCTTTGTGGCATTCGCAAATTTATAAAAAAAATTTTGAATAACTGGATTGCATGAATTATTGTCAGCACACTAACATAACCAGGCAGGCAGGCTGCATTGTGAACCTCATCAGTTTTAAATATCGCAAATGGATGAATATTTGGAGTTTACAACTCAGATTTTCTTACGGTATTGGCAGGTGAACCAGAAAATGATCCTTACATTAACAGCCAGCATAATGTACTGGTGCCTTCAACACGCAGCGGAAGAGGGTGAGGTGGCTCTATCCCCTGCTAATGGCAACGGAAGCACTTACACATCAGATACATCTCCGGCACCATCCATTAGCGGTGAAGACGAAAGGTCCTCGCTGTGTGGTGAAATCTCAAGCTTAACTATGGATGATGCCGCCTCGGACATTACAGTCTCGTCTTCTCAATGTGAGAATGAAGATACTGAAATTGCAACAGCGGAATCCCATGCATGATCACATGGCAGAGTGAATATGGTTACAGTTAGGCAGAAGAGGTCATAAACTCGTACAATTAGACCCTCAAAAGAGGAAATTCCTCCTTTTCTTTTTTGTTTGGTATCAGTCAATTGTATTCTAGATAGTATTCTTTAGCAATAAGTACAGCATTAATCTCAATACACACTTGCTATGGAAACTGTTAAAAATTGCAAATAATGAGGCGATTTTGTTTTGTTAATTGATTTGTCACCGTGTCTTGCTGTTGGCCAAAATCAGTTTGGGCAACTTTCCTGGGTAATATTATTATTATTATTATTATTTCATTTTTTAAGTTTTTTATTATTATTTCTGCTGCATTTTCGATCTTGATTTTACAGTCCTGCGGATTATATGTATTTTTTAAGAAATTAATCATGTAAACATTCCTTTAATGATTTAATGGAGAGATCAGAATATCAAATGTAGATAGTGTTAACAATAAAGGTCCTGTTTGATTTATTGTTTTTTCTAACTTAAATTTTTAAATACATTTGATAACTCGTAATGAAAATTACTAGATAGAATACGGACATACTTGTCATTAAGAATAAATTCAATTCAATTTTGTTTATTTTATGATTATATTATCTTTTATTAAATAATTTAATTATACTTGGTATTTAATTTTATGTAATATACTAAACATATTTTTTAACTTCGTTGATATAACATACAACAAGGAAAAAATATTGAGGAAGAAGTATATGATGGTATTAAGGAGACTAATTCACCTAAAGAGGTTAAGAGCCGCCTAGAGTAAGCTTAGGGCTCAAAAGGTCAATCATTTTTCTATTGCTAGGAGGGTATTTATAAGAGAGGTATTCTTGTCTTATAGTATGATGTGATAGGCCATTATAGCGGATGTACTGACATGGTGTATGTGAGGTGTGGACGTAGTGCTCTAGACAGTATGAGGTTGTTATTTTTTGATGAGAATCACCCATCATTGGAAGTGTGGTCACACTTGAAGAGTAAAAAGCGAGTGCTTGCCCTATTTCTAGGAGTGAAAGGATTATGTAGGACTAGGATTGGCGCCAACAGTTAATCACGGAAGAAATGACTCACTGAGCCGGGATCACTAACTAATACTAATCTAATCTAACTAATAATAATCTAATACTGATACTAATAGAATAGAATACTAATCTAATACTAATAGAATAGAAAATACTAATATAATAGAAAGAAAAGAACTGTCTTTTCTGTATACTTTCCTCGGTTCCGTTGCTACCGCGGGCTTTACGCAATCGATCGGATCATATAGATATCCCTTCAACACGACATAGGTCGTCGAAAGGATCTCGGAGACTCACCAAAGCACAAAAGCCAAGATCTTTCAGAAAATGGATTCCTATTCGAAGGGTGCATAACCGCATGGATAAACTCACACTAACTCGTCAATTTGGGATCCAATTCAAGGTTTTCCTTGGGGGTATCAGTAAGGAATTCGAATGTAATAATATTGATTCATATAGGAGGAAAATGTTCTCTATTGATTCAAATGCTGTACCTATGGGATAGGGATAGGGATAGAGAAAAAGGAAAAACTGAAGATTTCACATAGTGCTTTTGATCAAAAAATCAATCTGATTTATTTCGTACCCCTCGCTCAATGAGAAAATGGGTCAAATTCTATAGGATCAAACCTATGGGACTTAGGGAATGATGGAAGGGAATAAAAAAGAAAAGAAAAGACAATGTTGGTACCAAATTTTGCCCGGGCCCATTTACTTTTAAAGCCCAAATTTTTAAACCAAAAATAAACCCCCAAAGACCAAAAATAGAACCAAAATCAAATCAAAAACAAAATAAAAACAGACCCAATTTTGAAGCCCAAATTTTTAAACCAAAAACAAACCCCAAAACATTTTCAGCCAAAATCCTAGCCTCCAACTACCTTCATGCTTCCACTACCCATGTTCTCTGCCATCATACCCACGTTTTGCCTTCACCTGCAGCAAAAAGAGGTAGAAACAGTTAGAATTTAGGCTATAAAGCCATGAGAGTGTAACAATGTTTTTTTTTAGGGGGATTATTCAATAAAAACGCAGATTTGATACAAAAGTGGCATCTAAAAATCAAAGAGCAAGAATTTTACCAAAATACAAGCATTCGAATATAGGGAAATAACCATCAGTCAGACAAACAGAAAGCTTACACCATCGATTGAAAGCAAAACAGATCTGGCGAACCGAACCACCAAGGTTGTTGTTTGTTTCTTCTTTTTTCATTTTTTTTCTTCCCTTTGTGTTTTCAAAACTAACCATTTTATTGTTCGTTCATCTATTAAAGAGGATAAAAAAGACAAAAAGAACTTATCTTTTTAAACTCCGGTCACTGCAACCGGCAATGGTGGTGGTCCGGCAGTGGCTTGATTCTTGGTCATCAAATCCCAGCAAAGAAAAGTAAAAGGGCAATGGTTTCTTTAAAAAAATGGCAGACTACCATTCAATTTTTTCTTTTCTGTCTTGTTTTGTCCCTTTAGTTTTTTAAATAGCAAATAAATGGTGTCGTTTGAGAGGGATGGGACCCTTGCTTTTGTGCTTTGAAGGAAATATTTATGCTGCTGATCCTTCCCCTTTACATGCATGTCTACTTTGATCCCAAGTTCATGATTTGTTATTTCTTTGTATTTTATAATTCGCACCCCATGTTTCGCTTTAATTATAATTAAATCCCAAGCCTTTTACTGCTCCAATTACTTTCAATTTTTTTAAAATATTATATTCACCTATTATATTATTCACATTATTATTATTTTGTTTTTTTATTATTTTACACCTGTACATGCTTTTCAATGTTATTCGTATTATTATATTATCATTATTTCTATTATTTTTACTATTTATTTTTACTGTTTTTTATTAGTCATTTGATATTACTTTTTATACGCATATTATTATTATTACATTTTTATTATTTTTCTATTAAAACTAATTAATTTGAATTTTGATTTTATATTATTATATTAATTTTTTAATATTATATATTCATTATATTTTTATTAAAGGTTAATTATTTTAAATATGATGATTCTTTTACCCATTATTATATTTATTATATTATATCTATTATTTCTTTTAAAATTATCAAATTGTTTTTACGTACTATATTATTATGTTATTTTAGTATAGTTATTATTTTAATTTTCACTTTTATCATTATATTTAATATCATCATTAATATATATTTTTTATCATTATGTTTTTTTTACTATTAATATTATTATTGCTATATTTATCATATTATTATTGCTATTGCTAATTTTCTCTATTTTTTATTTATATTGTTTGAGTTATTAATTGTATTATTATTATGTTGCATATCATTTTTTTCCTTCTCCAAATTTTAATCGTTTTAATTCTTTTATTTCATAATGTATTCTCAATTTGTTTTTAACATAAAGATAATTTTCTATACTTAATCGTTTTAAACAACGTGCCCTACCGTATTGGGTTCGTTTTTGTTATATTCGATTTAAGTATTTTATTCAATATTTTATTCCCAAATAGTTTTTAATAAAGGTAATTTTCTATACTTAATCATTTAAAAAAACGTGCCTTACCGTACTGGGTTTCGTTTTTTTATTCGATTTAAGTATTCGAATATCCTTCTTAATCGATTTATTCTCCAAATTTTCTCCTAAACAAAGACAATTTTCGATATTTGGAAGCTCGGAAAATCATGCCCTACCGTACTGGGTTGTGGCTTTACGTTTGATTTAAATATCCGAATACCCTTTTTAAAATAAAAAAAATAAAGTGCACGAATTTTTTTTAAATAAAAGACAAGCTCATAATCGGGGGTCAAAAACGTTGTGTCCTACCGTATTGGTCGTGATGTTTTACCTTGAAGCGAGATGGTCTTTAACTCATGTTTAATTTACTCAAATGTTTCAAAAATGAGGATCGTACTTTAAAATATTTTCAAATCTTTAATTTTCGACATTAATAAATAAATTAATCAATGAAGTACCGATTTTGGGCGTATTGGGGGTGCTAATCCTTCCCCATACGTAACTGACTCCCGAGCCTATTTTCTCAAAATTCGTAGACCAAAATGTTTTATAAGGTGGCCCAATCACACCACAAAAAGGATTGGTGGCGACTCCAAATTTTTGTTTTCAAAAGTCGATTAATCGTTTTAAAAAAATGGTTTCGACAGCTTGGCGACTCCACTGGGGACGCATAAAGAGAGTCGAGCTGTAAATTGATTATTTTCTGTCGTCTTGTCGAAATTTGAAGTTTGTTTTTCTAAAAATCCACGATCTTCGCATTGCATCTTCTGTGTCCTTGTTGATTTTACTTTTGATATGCTTTCGCACCATATTGCGTGACCGTTGGGGTCGCACCTCTTAAGTGGGAGTGAGAAACTACGCCTTCGTGAGGTTTTCACCTCCGCATGGGCTAGGGGATCGCTTCCGGAATACATCCGTACCTATGTCTTCGTGAGGTTTTCACCTCCGCATGGCCATAAGGAAATGTATTCCCCTGAACTGAACTTGGTCCGTATGAGCTTATAATGGGTGAGGATCAAGGAATCTGTGGGTTTAGGTACCTTCACTCTAGAACCAACCCACATATAGTACGCCTTAGGAGCCTGCCTTAGGTAGAACTACACCGAGACCTAGCAGTTGCTGAAGTAGGTGCTTGATTGCTTTGATTTTTATATACATGTTTCTGACCTGTTTTTTATTTTTATTTTTTCTTTAACAATGATTGCATATCATTTTCACCATAAAAGAAGGTGTTGATTTATGGTTCAGTTATTAAATAGAAAGTTTTGCCATGGAGAGCGAATTCTCTGATAAAGTGGAATATAATGCGTTTACCCAGAAATGGTCAGAGAATACACAATTAGAGAAAGGTGACAGTTTGACGGAGGGGTATACATCGAAGTTATGGGACTTTACCCGTATTAGTGTGGCACAAAATGATCTTAGGGAGCTGAAAGAGATATAGAGTCATTGGGATAGTGAGATGAAGCAATTATTCTATCATAATTATGGTGATATGTCTTATCTTCTTGATATTAAGGTAGATAAGCATTTGTTCCGGCCGTGGCTCAATTGCAGGAATTCAACTTCACTTTGTTTTTACTTTGAAAAGGTGGATTTAACACCTACTATATAGAAGAATATACGGCTTTCTTCATGATGTCCAAATTTCAAACCGACAAGATTTATTCTAGAATCATCAATGTCCCAACTTTCGTCAAGAGATTGATGAATATTACCGGGATGAGTGAGCAGTGGGTTGTGGCTCGAGTCCAGCAGAAGGGTGATGGGAAGTGTATCCCTTGGGTAAGTTTGAAAGAGCTGATTCTGACGCATCCTGATATAAAGAGAAGAGTCGACGTCTTTGCTTTGAGTGTTTATGAGTTGGTGGTTTTCCCTAAGGCTTTAAGGCATGTAGATGAAGCAATTACCAATTTATTTGACCAACTTGGTAAAGGGATCACACCTGTTCCTGCAATATTAGCTGAGACTTTCAGATCTTTGAATGCATGCCGAAGAGTGGGCGAAGGCAGATTTATTAGATGTGCACAGCTTTTATTAGTTTGGTTCAATAGCCATTTCTGGAAGACGGAGAAGGTCTCTTATCAACCCTTCCTCCAAAATTTCTGTCCTTTGAAGGAAATTGCGGTTACGTCGAGGAGGGACGATATATCAGAGGAGAGATGGATGGCGATACTGCAAAATCTTCAAGAGGATGATATCGAGTGGAGAGCCCCTTGGATGGTTCCTGGTAAGATTCTTTTCAGGTATGGAGATTATGATTGGGTTCCTTTGTTAGGGATTTGGGGAGGCATTGGTTATGCCCCTTTCCTCGTATTGAGGCAATACAGGTCGAGCCAATTCATACCTGCAACAAAGGGGCTGGCTCAAAGCGAGTTTTGTTATAAAGGGGATAATTACAAGAAAAAGGTTAGAGAGATTTGTAACGCCTGGAACCGAACCTACCGGATGGAAGGAGTTGCTGTAAACCCGATGGTGACCATTGGGTATAACGAGTGGCAGAGAAGAAGGGTTAATGATAACGTTCTGAGGCCAAACCTAGAAGATGCTCGACCGTTAGAGGAATATCTACGAGTGGTTCCCTCTGAGTTGGAAATTATAAGGCAAGACTTCGAAAAGAAAAGTTCGGAGTTAGAAAAGAAAATAGAACGGTTGGAGGAGGAAAATGTATACTTGAAGTTAGATGTTGATGTCCAGAAGTCGGAGGCCGAGAATTTAAGAAAAGGAAAGAGAAAAGTTGAAGAGGATCTTGCTAGCTTGAAGGAATATTACAAGAAGTATCGAGCTTCAGTAAAAAAACGTTGGTTTAGGTAAGACATCTGAACAGTGGAGGCAAGAAATTCAAGAAGAAAAGGCTAAAACTGATCAGTGGAAGAAGAAGTTCCATGATACTAAGGCACGAGAGGTTGGGTTAGAGAAGAGCTTGGATGATAGTCAAAGTGAAAAGGAGGTGTTAAGAGCCCGGGTAGCTGAGTTAGAGAAAGCACTACACCAGCATCGGAGTCGTAACTCGGTGATTGAATTAAAGGCCAGTTTAAGTAATATCGAGGATCTGAAAAGAAAAGTAGAAGAGCTTGAGTCTACACTTCAGAATTGTGAGCTCCGAATTGAACGATTGGAAGCAAATAACGGTCAATTAAGCGAGCAGCTTCATCGATCTCAGGATCAGGTTTGGGATAGAGATTACTTCATGGGCGAAGCTATAGCCCAAATACGAGAAGTGGCTGATTACTTATAGACTCTGGCAGTTCAGGTAGATGTGCTGAGTACCAAATATGAGTTAGTGTCAGAACGAGGGCAGGAGTTAGCCTCCCTTCGTAGGAAAGTGAAGACTTTGAGCATTAGGGCTAAGCCATATATGTAATCCGTTTTATGTAAGGGATTTTGTTTTTGAAGTAAAGTTTTCTAAATGGAATTGAATCAGAATCGACGTCTTCTTTTTGCATTCATCTCATGCATTTGCATCATATCATATGCATTAGCTTTCATAAAAAGATCTCTAATTGATTAAAATTTATTTTAGTTAATCTGGAAACTCGCGAAAGTTCACTGATTAAGCACCACTATAGTACGCGAAGGAAAACGAGAGCCATGGACCAAATATTAGAGAAATTGGAATAGATGCAAAATGAAATACAAGAGCAGCTGCATTTACAGATGCAAGAGTAGTTGGCCAAAATACAACAGGACATGAGGGATCAGATGTTAGAATCCCAGAAAAATATGATAAATCAATTTGCACAAATGTTGGCTAGAGCATCGGATAAAGGAAAGAGCCCTATGATTGGTACCGGAAACAATGATGAAGACCCTTCTATTTCCCCAGGCTTTACCCTAGTGGGCATTCAAATGCTACAACCAAGGGTATCGGTTAACATTAAACCTTCGTGTCAAACTGGTACTTCAGCCCCAATGAATTTTCCGATGGGGTCAAGCTCTAACCCCGAGGATAATTTGGCGAATCTCACAGTCCCTGATTTTGATGAGGCAGTAGAAGTGGAAAAGGTGAGAATGGAGATCCCAAAGCAACTAGAAGATCGTTGCAAATGGCTTGAGGAGAAGTTCAAAGCATTGGAGAATGCTGATTATCATGATGGGATTGATGCTAAGGATCTGAGCCTGGTCCCAGACCTAGTACTTCCTCCAAAGTTCAAGATGTCAGAGTTTAAGAAATACAACGGAACCAGTTGTCCTGAGGCTCACATTACAATGTTCTGTCGAAGGATGACAGGATATATCCATAATGATCAGTTATTAGTCCACTGCTTTCAAGATAGTCTGACTGGGGCAGCGGCCAAATGGTATAACTAATTGAATCGGGGCCAAATTAGTTCATGGAAAGACTTGGCACAAGCTTTTATGAAGCAATATGGTCACGTGACGGATATAGCACCCGATAGAATCACTTTACAAAGTATGGAAAAGAAGCCGAACGAAAGTTTCAGGCAATATGCCCAGAGATGGAGAGAAGTCGCTACGCAGGTTCAACCGCCACTGCTTGAGAAGGAAATGACCATGTTGTTTATCAATACTCTGAAAGCACCTTTCATCAATCACTTGCTCGGAGGAGCAACCAAGAGCTTTTCGGATATAGTAATATCCGGTGAGATGATAGAAAATGAAATAAAGTGTGGAAAGATAGAAGCTGGGGAGAGCACCAAGAAGTCAATCCCACGAAAGAGAGAAAATGAAGTAAACAATGTAAGTAGGAGTTATGCAACACCGATCACTGTGAATCAACCGAGAATAGTAAACGCGAGTCAGCAAGCCTCATCAAAGCAAGAGTCTGATACAAAGCGGAATACAGAGAAACTCCAGTTTACGTCTATTCCAGTAACGTATAAGGAGTTATATCAAACTTTATTTAATGCACATATTGTATCCTCGGTTTACCTAAAATCGATGCAACCTCCGTATCCCAAGTGGTACAACGAAAATGTCCAATGTGAATACCATGCGGGAATCACAGGACATGCGATAGAAAATTACACCGCATTTAAGAGGTTAGTGGAAAAGCTCCTTGAAATGGGCATCATAAAATTCGATGAGTCATCTAGTGGGGAAAATTCGTTACCCAATCATGCCGACAAGGGGGTAAATGCAGTAATTGAGAATACCGGGAAGAGATTTAGAATGACTGTGGCTGAAGTAAGAACACCATTGTGAGAGGTTTGGAAGGAAATAATGAAGAGAGGGTTAATCATGCAGAGTTCGGGAAACAGATCCCAGAAAATAGGGAACTATTGTGAGTTCTATGATGAGGAGGATCATGAGATCCAAGAATGTGATGAATTTAGGGCCCTAATACAGGAACTAATGGACAACAAAGAGCTGGAATTCTTTGAATATGTAGAAGAGAGAGATGTATGCACCTCGGAAAGAGGGTCGTTAGGAAAAGACTGTGAGATTAATCGGCCAAGAGTAATTATTTCACAGCCAAAGGTTAATGAAGTTGGATTGAAAATGGCACCAAGAATAGTGATACAGAAACCCGTTGCTTTCCCTTATAAGGATAGCAAGAGGGTACCTTGGAGCTATAATTGTAATGTGACAATCCCGGGAGGGAAGAACCAGGTCAACACGCAAGGGGAAGCCCAGGATGTAGGTTTTCATACTAAAGCTGATTTAGTAAAAGGGAAATCTTTATTGAAGCAAGGGGAGGAGCTACCTGTTAAGGAGCCCATAGCTGAGAATGAGGCAAAGGAATTTTTGAAATTCCTAAAACACAGTGAATATAGTGTCGTGGAGCAGCTACACAAACAGCCAGCTCGCATCTCGGTACTGACCTTGCTTTTAAGCTCGGAGATACATCGTAACACGTTAATGAAGTTGTTAAATAAGACCTATGTTGCGAATGACATCACAGTAAACAAGCTAGACCGTCTTATCAATAACATAAGCACAGACAATTTCATCTCATTCAGCGACGATGAAATACCATCGGAGGGTAGGGGATCTACTAAGGCCTTACACATCACTACCCGTTGTAAGGGGTATACTGTGCCGGGGGTTTTAATTGATAATGGGTCAGTACTGAATGTTTTACCTTTATCTACATTGAATAGGCTACCAATAGACAACTCTCATATGAAGACGTGTCAGAACATGGTGAGAACATTTGACGGGACTGAAAGAAAGGTGATGGGAAGGATCGAAGTACCTCTTTTAATTGGTCCGAATACATATGAGGTAGATTTCCTAGTAATGGACATTAAACCCTCCTATAATTACCTGTTAGGGAGGCCTTGGATTCATGCGGTAGGGGCAGTACCGTCATCATTGCATCAAAAGTTAAAATTGATAATAGAGGGTCGATTGTTAACAATAAACGCGGAAGAGGATATTATTGCATCTTTTACCAGTGATGCACCATACATTGAGAAGGATGATGAGGCGTTGGAGTGTTCTTTTCGTTCGTTGGAGTTTGTGAATGCAATTTTTATTATGGAGGGAAGTAAGATCTTGATACCCAAAGTGTCCAGTGCTACGAAAATGGGTTTACAACTGATGGTTGGAAGTGGAGCATTGCCTGGAAGAGGACTCGGAAAGTATCTACATGGACGGGTCGAGGTACCAGTCTTGACTGATAAGCGGGATTACTTTGGATTGGGATATAAGCCGGATGCAAAACAAAAAAGAAAGGAAGCAAAGAAGAGACAAGAGAGACGTAGAGTACGTTTAAGTGGGGCAGAAATCAAATGGGAGCCGATGAGCTTTCCCCACATATCTAAAACTTTTGTGTCAGAAGGAATGATTCATCTTGAGGGTGGGATGACAAGGGAAGAGTATTTTGAAGACATGTGCGATAGCCTGAGTATTAATGCTGTACTTGGAGAAGAAGTGGAAGAAGGAGACTTATCGGATATTCTCCCTTACGAGCCTAGAAGTGTGCTGAACAACTAGACTGCAGAAGAGATTCCTGTAGTTTTTAGAGCAAATTCAAAGTAATGTTTAGAACATACTTATTGTTTTCAGCCTAGAACAATAAGAATCTTTTGTGAAATAGGCTCATGTTTAAATATCGTTATTTCAATAAAGAAATGCATTTTCCTCACTTTTTGAGCAAATATCTTGTTCTATATTTTTTTTTCTTTTTTTTTTCATTGTCATGTTACAAATAAGCTATTCTTAGATTCATTTTTGGACATTCTTTCATATTTGCAACAGGTCCCCAGATATCAATGACACGAGTAGTACTGATATGGACCTTGAATCTCTTTTAGAGCAAGGTTTGTGCTTAGAGGGATCTCAGGATTTTGAAGATGACGAGGATTATAGTTTATCTCTAGACCTGTTAAGGATAGTAGAGCGGGAAGAGAAACAGATTCTGCCTTACCAAGAGACAATTGAGAGCGTGACCTTGGAAGAAGAAAGGGAGGTAAAAATTGGCACTTGCATCAATGAGAAAACAAGACAGGACCTTATTGAATTATTACGAGAGTTCAAGGATGTATTCGAGTGGACGTATCAAGATATGCTAGGTTTAAACCCCAATATTGCGGTACACCGTGTCCCTACAAAGGAGGAGTATAAGCCCGTGCAGCAGAAGCTCCGAAGGATGAGACCCGATGTGGCAGTGAAAATAAGGGAAGAGGTCAAGAAGCAATTTGATGCTAGCTTCTTACGAGCGGTTAATTACCCAGAATGGGTAGCTAATGTTGTCCCCGTCCCTAAAAAAGATAGAAAAGTACGGATGTGTGTGGATTACAGAGATCTAAACAAAGCTAGTCCAAAGGATAACTTTCCATTGCCTCACATTGATACTCTAGTAGATAGTACGGCAGGGTACTCACTATTCTCTTTTATGGATGGATTCTCGGGGTATAATCAGATTAAGATGCATCCTAAAGATATGGAAAAGACTACGTTCATAACCCTGTGGGGAACGTTTTGTTACAAGGTGATGCCATTTGGTTTGAAGAACGCAGGAGCAACATATCAAAGGGCTATGGTAACCCTCTTTCATGACATGATGCATAAAGAGATTGAGGTTTACGTTGACGACATGATCGCAAAGTCTCGAACAGAAAATGAGCACTTACAAGTCTTAAAGAGGTTATTTCTGAGGTTGAGGAAATTTCAACTTAAACTTAATCCTACGAAATGTACTTTTGGAGCCAGGTCAGGAAAATTACTGGGTTTCGTTGTTAGTGAAAAAAGAATTATAGTTGACCCGGACAAAGTCAGAGCTATACAAGAACTGCCTCCACCCCGTACTCAAAAAGAAGTTCGTGGTTTCTTAGGAAGATTAAACTACATTGCCCGGTTCATTTCACAACTAACAGAGAAATGTGACCCCATATTTCGTCTCCTTAAGAAACACAATCCAGGTATATGGGATGATGAGTGCCAAAAAGCTTTCGACAAAGTTAAACATTATTTGTCCAACCCTCCAGTGCTGACGCCGCCTAGTTCTGATAGGCCACTGATATTGTATTTAACAGTATTTGACAATTCAATGGGATGTGTGCTTGGCCAACATGATGAGACCCGAAGGAAGGAAAAAGCGATATATTACCTTAGTAAAAAATTCACTGAGTGTGAAATGAGATACTCGTCAATTGAAAAATTATGTTGCGCTTTGGTTTGGACCACTCGGAGATTGAGGCAGTACATGTTGTACCATACGACGTGGTTAATTTCGAAGCTAGATCCTTTAAAGTACATGATGGAATCAACTGCGTTGAGTGGAAGGATGGCCCGATGGCAAATTCTGCTTTCTGAGTTTGACATAGTCTTCGTGAACCAGAAGGCCATTAAAGGAAGTGTCATAGCAGATTTTCTGGCCAGTAGAACCCTAAAAGATTATGAGCCTTTGAACCTTGACTTTCCCAATGAAGATTTAATGTATGTGGCAACTACCGAGGAAGACACATCCGAAAATTCTTCTTGGAAACTGAATTTTGATGGAGCATCAAATGCCGTTGGTAATGGAATTAGGGCAGTTCTGATATCCCTAATGGAGATCATTATCCGTTTACTTGCAGGTTAGATTTTGACTGCACAAATAATATGACAGAGTACGAGGCATGTATCATGAGAATTCGTGCGGCCATAGATCGTAAAATTAAGGTGCTAGAGGTATATGGAGACTCTGCATTGGTGATCTACCAGGTCAAAGGGGAATGGGAGACGAGAGATCCCAAATTGATCAGTTATCGAAAGTTAGTTTTGGAATTAATTGAGCAGTTTGATGATGTCACTTTCTTTTATCTCCCACGTGATGAGAATCAGATGGCCGATGCCCTGGTTACATTAGCTTCTATGATCAGAATAAATAAACAAGATGATATGAAGCCAATTTAGATGAGTATTTGTGATGCTCCAGCTCATTGCCGCAATATAGACGAAGAAGAGGAGAGAGATAACCATCCTTGGTATCATGACATTCTGCGATATGTGAAGAATCGTGAATACCCCGATCAAGCCACTAAAAATGACAAGAGAATGTTGAGAAGGCTCGCTAATGACTATATCTTAGATGGAGAGATCCTGTATAAAAAGAGGAAGGATCAGATACTGTTAAGATGCGTTGACGCTGTGGAAGCGAAGAAAATCCTGGAAGAAGTCCATGAAGGTATTTGTGGAACATACGCCAATGGGTTTACAATGGCTAGGCAGATCATGATATTTGGGTACTATCGGTCTACGATGGAGGGAGATTGCATCAGTTATGCCAAGAAGTGCCATAAGTGCCAAATTTATGGGGATAAAATCCATGTGCCTCCTTCTCCGCTTCATGTTATGACTTCCCCATGGCCTTTTTCAATGTGGGGCATGGATGTTATTGGACCAATCTCGCCAAAAGCCTCTAATAGTCATCGGTTCATTTTTGTGGTCATTGATTATTTCACCAAATGGGTAGAGGCTGCTTCATACGCCAATGTCACGAAGTCAGCCGTCAACAGGTTCTTAAAGAAGGAGATTATATGTATATATGGCATGCCAGAAAGGATCATATCAGACAACGCGTTGAATTTGAATAATAGCATGATAGCAGGTGTCTGCAATCAGTTCAGAATTAAGCATCATAACTCATCGCTATATCGCCCGAAGATGAATGGCGCAGTTGAGGTGGCTAATAAAAATATAAAGAAGATTGTGGGGAAAATGGTTGAGACTTATCGGGATTGGCATGAAAAATTACCATTTGCTCTTTTTGCTTATCGTACATCTGTCAGAACTTCTACCGGGGCAACGCCTTTTTCATTGGTTTATAGAATGGAGGCAATTTTGCCTATTGAGGTTGAAATCCCCTCCCTCCGAGTGTTGTCGGAAATAAAATTGGATGAAGCAGAATGGGTCCAATCCAGATATGATCAGTTGAATTTGATCGAGGAAAAGAGGCTAAAAGTCATACATCATGGTCAAGTGTATCAGAAGCGAATGATGCGAGCTTACAATAAGAAGGTTCGCCCTAGAGGGTTCCATGAAGGGGACTTGGTGTTAAAAAAGATTATTCCTATACAAAAAGATTTTAGAGGGAAATGGATGCCAAACTGGGAGGGACCATATGTGGTAAAAAAGGCTTTTTCTGGAGGAGCGTTGATATTAGCTGAGATGGATGGTGAGAACTTACCTAACCCAGTCAATGCAGATTCAGTTAAGAAGTACTTCGCTTAAAAAAAAAAAGGAGAGGCCAAGGTGAAAACCCGCAAAGGGCACCTTGTGACCAATGAGGTTTTGAATTGAAAACTCGAAAAGGGCAATTCAAATTTTGATCGAAGGTAAGGACAGATGGCATTTTCGCTATGCCTGAATTGACAGAGATGAGGTATGCTACATCTTGGAGCATCGACAAAGTACCCTAGATCTCCTAGACACATGCTGAGTTCAAAATAAGCCTCAAGGTATTCGTGCAGAGAAGCTCAGACTGTGATATCTAGGGCACCTAGTTTCATATCTTACCCATGTTGTATTTATTTTTTCACTTTATATTTTTCGAAATATGGTCTCAATAAATTTTCTTCTTATGATATTTGCCATATTGGATTAACGTTTTTGAGCTATGTTCCTAAACAATTTTTCTGTTAGCCTATTTTTTTTTCTTTTGAGCATTTTTTACATTGAAATGGCGATTAATATACTAATAATACTCTCACAAAGGAGGTTTTGTATATTACTGTGGAAGCTTCTAATGTTACAAGAACTGGAAACAGGACTATTGTTCAGAACTCCCCAAGCCTAAGTATGGGAAATGTTGAAAAGAGGGGTCTAAGTTAGTACACTACTTGGGATTTTGTTTGTTAGAGGTACCTCGATGAATAACAAGTAATGTCAGCCCAAACATGTAAAAAGGGATCATTCTCATGACATTTTGCATTCATACAAATGTCATTCATAATACATTTAGCTAGGAGCATTTGATTTATATTGATCATGACATCCTAATCATTTGACATAAACATACCCTAGGAAATCAATTCTACAGATGGATTCCCCAGTGGACAGTGTAGCAAAATTAAAAACTACAAATCTTATCTTCGCTGAGCAGGAGCGGAGCGAATCAAATTTTGGTAGATCTCATCCCGCTGGCAGAAGTGGAACAGATTAAATTTCGGCAGATCCTATCTCCCTAAGCAATAGTGGAGTGGATCGAAAATTACAGATCTTATCTCCCTAAGCAGTAGTGGAGCAGATCGAAGACGATGAGCCTTAACCCCCTAAGCAGTAGGGTAATAGGTGAGGAACTGACAGATCTTTATCTCCCTAAGCAATAGTGGAGCAGATCAAAGATGGTGAGTCTTAACCCCTAAGCAATAGGGTAACTGACTAAAAATACAGATCCTATTTCCCTAAGCAATAGTGGAGCGGATCGAAAATGGCAAGCTTTATCTCCCTGAGCAGCAGTGGAGCAAGTTGAAGATTACAGATCTTATCTCCCTAAGCAGTAGTGGAGTAGATCGAAGATAGCAAACCTTACCTCTCTGAAGTTGCAGAGAGCAGGTTGAAGTTACAAGTCTTATCTCTCTGAAGCCGCAGCGGAGCATATTGAAGATAATAGATTTTATCTCCCTAAGCAATAGTGGAGCAGATCGAAGATACCAAACCTTATTTCTCTGAAGTTGCAGAGAGCAAGTTGAGGATACAAACCTTGTGTCCCTAAGTAGTAGTGGAACAGGTTGAAGTGACCAGTTATTATCTTCTTCATGTGTCAGTAGAGTAGATTGAAGATACAAATCTCTTCTCTCTGAAACTTATTGGAGTAGATTGAAAATGTTAATTCCTATACCTCTGAAGATGCAGTAGGATGGAATATGGCTACTTGAGCAAAATGAACAACAATGAGTCAGGAATCAGCAAGACCAGGCAAAATTGGCTCTTTAATGTCTTTGCTTCGTTCTTGTTACACAAACAACGAGCAAAGAGGGGCAGCTGTTGGTACCAAATTTTGCCCGGGCCCATTTACCTTTAAAGCCCAAATTTTTAAACAAAAAATAAACCCCCAAAGACCAAAAATAGAACCAAAATCAAATCAAAAACAAAATAAAAACAGACTCAATTTTGAAGCCCAAATTTTTAAACAAAAAATAAACCCCAAAACATTTTCAGCCAAAATCCTAGCCTCCAACTACCTCCATGCTTCCACTACCCATGTTCTCTGCCACCATACCCACGTTTTGCCTTCACCTGCAGCAAAAAGAGGTAGAAACAGTTAGAATTTAGGCTATAAAGCCATGAGAGTGTAACAATGTTTTTTTTTTTTGGGATTATTCAATAAAAACGCAGATTTGATACAAATAGTGGCATCTAAAAATCAAAGAGCAAGAATTTTACCAAAATACAAGCATTCGAATATAGGGAAATAACCATCATCGGACAAATGTAAAGCTTACACCATCGATTGAAAGCAAAATGCATCTCATGCGAACCAAAAACCACCAAGGTTGTTGTTTGTTTCTTCTTTTTTCATTTTTTTTCTTCCTTTTGTGTTTTCAAAACTAACCATTTTATTGTTCGTTCATCTATTAAAGAGGATAAAAAAGACAAAAAGAACTTATCTTTTTAAACTCCGTCACTGCAACCGCAATGGTGGTGGTCCCAAGTGGGCTTGATTCTTGGTCATCAAATCCCAAAGAAAAGAAAAGTAAAAGGGCAATGGTTTCTTTAAAAAAATGGCGGACTACCATTCAATTTTTTTTTTCTGTCTTGTTTTGTCCCTTTAGTTTTTAAATAGCAAATAAATGGTGTCGTTTGAGAGGGATGGGACCCTTGTTTTTGTGTTTTGAAGGGAATATTTATGCTGTTGATCCTTCCCCTTTACATGCATGTCTACTTTGATCCCAAGTTCATGATTTGTTATTTCTTTGTATTTTATAATTCGCACCCCATGTTTCGCTTTAATTATAATTAAATCCCAAGCCTTTTATCGCTCAAGCATACTTTCGAGTTTTTTAAAATATTATATTCACCTATTATATTATTCACATTATTATTATTTTGTTTTTTTATTATTTTACACCTGTACATGCTTTTCAATGTTATTCATACTATTATATTATCATTATTTCTATTATTTTTACTATTTATTTTTACTGTTTTTTATTAGTCATTTGATATTACTTTTTATACGCATATTATTATTATTACATTTTTATTAATTTTCTATTAAAACTAATTAATTTGAATTTTGATTTTATATTATTATATTAATTTTTAATATTATATATTCATTATATTTTTATTAAAGGTTAATTATTTTAAATATGATGATTCTTTTACCCATTATTATATTTATTATATTATATCTATTATTTCTTTTAAAATTATCAAATTGTTTTTACGTACTATATTATTATGTTATTTTAGTATAGTTATTATTTTAATTTTCACTTTTATCATTATATTTAATATCATCATTAATATATATTTTTTATCATTATGTTTTTTTACTATTAATATTATTATTGCTATATTTATCATATTATTATTGCTATTGCTAATTTTCTCTATTTTTTTATTTATATTGTTTGAGTTATTAATTGTATTATTATTATGTTGCATATCATTTTTTTCCTTCTCCAAATTTTAATCGTTTTAATTCTTTTATTCCATAATGTATTCTCAATTTGTTTTTAACATAAAGACAATTTTCTATACTTTATCGTTTTAAACAACGTGCCCTACCGTATTGGGTTCGTTTTTGTTATATTCGATTTAAGTATTTTATTCAATATTTTATTCCCAAATAGTTTTTAATAAAGGTAATTTTCTATACT
Source organism: Gossypium longicalyx (assembly GCA_025698465.1). Classification (NCBI taxonomy): domain Eukaryota; kingdom Viridiplantae; phylum Streptophyta; class Magnoliopsida; order Malvales; family Malvaceae; genus Gossypium; species Gossypium longicalyx. Next base: position 87,692,967 of record CM046995.1, read on the forward strand.
TAATCATTTAAAAAAACGTGCCTTACCGTACTGGGTTTCGTTTTTTTTATTCGATTTAAGTATTCGAATATCCTTCTTAATCGATTTATTCTCCAAATTTTCTCCTAAACAAAGGCAATTTTTGATATTTGGAAGCTCGGAAAATCATGCCCTACTGTACTGGGTTGTGGCTTTACGTTTGATTTAAATATCCGAATACCCTTTTTTTTAAAAAAAAATAAAGTGCACGAATTTTTTTTAAATAAAAGACAAGCTCATAATCGGGGGTCAAAAACGTTGTGTCCTACCGTACTGGTCGTGATGTTTTACCTTGAAGCGAGATGGTCTTTAACTCATGTTTAATTTACTCAAATGTTTCAAAAAGGAGGATCGTACTTTAAAATATTTTCGAATATTTAATTTTCGACATTAAGACATAAATTAATCAATGAAGTACCGATTTTGGGCGTATTGGGGGTGCTAATCCTTCCCCATACGTAACTGACTCCCGAGCCTATTTTCTCAAAATTCGTAGACCAAAATGTTTTATAAGGTGGCCCAGTCACATCACAAAAAGGATTGGTGGCGACTCCGAATTTTCGTTTTCAAAAGTCGATTAATCGTTTTAAAAAAATGGTTTCGACAGACAAGAGCGGTGAAAAGACAAGATGTTTTCCGATGAAATGCTGAGGACTATAATGAGGAGGACCACAGACCCAATCACGAGATAATAAAGGAAAAAGAAAGGAACGTCAGATTGGTTCGAATCCAATTCGTGAGAAGAAGAAAAGCGAGTTGAGAGCGAGTCTAATACCTTTCTTTTCCACGACAATACATGCGTTTAGCAAGTTCAAGTATAGAGTCTTAGTCACTATATTGAATAAGTTGCCTGCTTCCATGTGACTGAGTCGTCCAAGGTGAGATGGCCTTTTTCTGGGTAGTTCGAGGGAAGAGGGAATCGCTATCATCTTTCTAAAGGACGGAGATTTTTGTGTATTGCTATGCAGATGCTAACTTGACTTCACTCACTTCAGAGACGGAAAAATAAAAAGGAGCGAAGCGCATTTTAGTTAGGGAATCATTTCAGCCAAATAATATGTTGACAAAAAGCCTATGCTTCTTTAGCCAAGGCGAGAGGTCAAGTCGGTCGAAATTTTGGGTGGACTTAACAGAAGGTCAAAATCATCTATTCTGCTGACACGTGTATAGATTGGAGAGGGGTATTACGAACTTAAATTCAACATGTAATTCTTTTTTCACCAACACAACATTTAATTGTTTAGTATTTACATTTTAATAATTATTTTTTTAAATTTTTAATTTTTCAAATTATTAAATCTCGCTAGAAATAAACTTATGTACATTTAGATGATTAAAATAGAAACACAGAATTTACTCTAATTCTGGATGATTTTGCCCAGATAAATTTACATGTATACAATAACTTTTAATTGGTACTATTTATTAATTATTGTCAAATTTATTTAAAATATGTTTAACTTCTCCATTAATTTGAATACAAATTTTTAATGTAGTTTAATTTACTGATTTATTATAGTTTAAATTAAATATAAATATTTATTTAACATATTTTATAGATACAATAATGGTTAAAATATGCCTATACTTTCTATATTAAAAAAAAAGAAAGGAATTTATCCCCTACATGATTTAGTTTTTTTACTTTTTCAAATTTTAAAATTCAATTTAAATTGTTAACATTGTTTATTTATTTTATATTCATTGTTGTGATTTTAAAATAATAAAAAATTACTTACTTAATTAAAAAAATAATTAACCTGAATTTAATAAAAATAATAATAGTATTACCAAAAATTTAAAAAATAAAAAATAAAAAAATATTAAAAATACAAATATAAATATAAATTCTTAAATTTTGAAAAATACATGTAATATTTTAACCCGTGCTATATACAAACAGTTCACATATATAAAACAGCTTTTATCTTCTCAATTCTCAGCCCTCTCGTCTTTCAATTTTCCGACGGACGAGAGAAATTAAATAAGGTAATTTTTGAAACCCTAAACTTCAATGGAAGATTGATTTTTTTAAAACCCTAAATTAACTCGAACATTGATTTCTACTTGACTCATGAGAGAGATTTTGTGTTATCTGCTCTCTTCCTCTGCATCACTCCGCTATATTTGATTTTCTGTTTTCGATCGTACTGCTTGTTACCCTGTCTCATCGGACTTTTTGTAAAGCTATTGGTTTAGCAGAAATAACGGACCGCTATTGAGGTTTTTACCGGTGGTGGACCGGGCATAGTGGCCGCGACACCGTTACTCAACCGCTATTGCAAACCCTAAATTGATCAGCCCTGAATTGATCAGTCTATTGCATTAAATTTTCTATTATAATTATTGTTTCAGTTTCTTTTAGTGTTAATTGCATTATTCTTAATAAATTTTAGTCAATTATTTTCGTCATTGTTGTTTAATATGATCGTAGTGGTACTCGCGTTTTCTAATGATGAAAAAGGGAAGTGGTTTTGTTAATGTTGTTACAATTTCTTATATTGTTAATTGCATTGTTTTTAGTAAAATCTAGTTAGTTATTTCTTTCATTGTTTTCAATACTATCAGAGTGGTAATGGCGTTTTCTGATGATGAAGAAGAAGAGGCTTTAATCCATTCTGTCTCAAACTATTATTTTAATGATGAAAAAGATGAGGCTGTTTGCTTTTCTCAGTTGCCACTACAATTTGGGGGGAAAGAATGCCTTTGTGGTGGATCTAAAAAGAAGATATTTTTGAGAGGAATAGCTGATGATGGGCTCCTAACAATTTGCAAGCATGTCACTGCCTGGAAATTTGATCTGTCTAATGTTGGGAAGCCGGATATTTCTGTTTTAAGTAAAGACATTGGGTGGCTTAAGCTACAGAAGCCAAGGAAGAGTTTTGAGCCTGTGATTAGGAGTGTTTTAATATCGGTTCATTGCTTGCATCTTATTAGTTGGAATCCTGATTTATCAGGGAAATCGTTGTGGGACCAGTTAGCGAAAATTTTTAGGTAGTTTATCACTCTTATGGGTGTATTTTTCCTATTTTCAAGTATGAAATTGTTGGGTTTTCTTTTTTATTTATTCCTTCTGTTATTTGCAGCTTGTATGAGGCAAAGCCTTCGCAAAATGACTTGGTGGATCACATGGATTTGATTGCTGAGGCTGTTAAAAGTGATGATTCATTAGCAAAATCCAAGGTTTGTGTGTAATTTGGTAAACTCATTTTGGTGCATTTTAATTTTAATTTTTTGTTGGATAATGTTGAGTTGGGTTTAGCATGTCTTAGTCTGCAATGAGTTTTTGGTTGTAAAACAAGGCTCGTCTAAAGGATTGCAGCAATTTATGATCATGTTTCTATCTTTCTGGTTCTTTGTGCAATTGAAGTCAGTGGGATGTTTATGTTTTGAGCAGTTTTTGCACTCATTTTTGGATGAGAAGCCCAAAAAACGGAAACTTGCTAATGAGGTTAGATATTACCCTTCGATTTTCTTGGTCTATTTCTTCAAATCTGATTATTCACTTCTTTTTTTTTAAAATTCTTATTTTCTCAAAAATGTACATTATTTTAAGCAAGTGTACTTATTGATTAATCAGAATGCTCGAGCCACATCAATTTCTGGATTTATAGTTGATGATGCAGTTGATGGCCCTGAGCTAGATGATTCAAATGATGATGATGATGATAATGATGATGGTGAAGATGACTTGTATGATTCAGTTTGTGCTTTTTGCGACAATGGGGGTAGTCTTATATGTTGTGATGGAAGGTGCATGAGATCATTTCATGCTACTGAAGATGACGATTCTGCTCGTGAATCTGCTTGTGAATCTCTTGGCTTTACTCCGAACCAAGTTAAAGTAAGTTAGTGACCCATATTTTATATACTGGCTTTTAGCTTGTTTCTGTCTTGTTTCTAATTACAAGTCCCTACTAAATGGCAGGCGTTGGAAACACTCTTATGCAGGAATTGTGAATATAATCAACATCAGTGCTTTGCTTGTTGGAAGTTAGGGTCTTCTGATAAGTCCTCTGGTGCTGAGGTATAATACCTACCAATGTCATTGATTATATTTGCAGCAAAATATTTGAATAATTGAGTCATAGTGAAATCAATTCTAATCAGTAAATATTGTTAGAAGCTTTTTATTGTTATCGCATTGTTCTGTTTGTTTTCTGATTAGTTTATTTGCTTTAATGGCATTTTATCTGACTGTTTAGGTAAAATTTATTTGTTTTTGATTTTTCTTAAAGATACATTTTCTTTTATGACTAAGGTTGGTTTTTTTAGTTATCCTCAACAGATTTTGATTTCTTCCTAGTTTTATTGTAACTTCCTGCTGATTGGCTCCAAAAGTTTCATTTCCTTTTGCCAGGTCTTTCGCTGCAGTAATGCAACCTGTGGTCACTTTTATCATCCACATTGTGTGGCAAAATTGCTCCATAAGGGGGATAAAGTTGCTGCTGAAGAACATGCGCAAAGAATTTCATCAGGGGAATTTTTTACATGCCCCACTCATAAATGCTGTGTTTGTCAACAAGGAGAAAACAAGAAAGTCGAGGAGCTGCAGTTTGCTTTGTGTAGACGTTGCCCCACATCATACCACAGGAAATGTTTACCAAGGTACAATGAGATTTATCATTTATATATTAACCGCATTTGTTTGAATGTCCCATTCTTAACATACTACTTGGTTTCCTTTTGCAACTATCAGAGAGATCGCATTTGATGATATAGAAGAGGAAGGTATTATAACAAGGGCTTGGGATGGTCTACTTGTCAATCGTGTACTGATATATTGCTTGTAAGTGTTTTAAATGTGTTACTATCATACTTTTATTTGCTTTAATTGTTTTTTAAATTGTTCATATTGTTGGTTTGGATAGGAAACATGAGATTGACGAAGACCTTGGAACTCCCATAAGGGACCATATAAAATTCCCCTTGGATGAAAGCAAGAAAAGAAAGGCATCAGATGTGCTCACAAGTCATGAAAAGGTTGGCTCAAAGAAGAAAACTCTTGCATTAGAAGGCACTTCACAGGAGAGAACTGCCATGAAAGCAGCAAAGCAATCTTCTTCTGTTGTTAAAGCTGATCAAACTAGCAAAAAGAGTGAAAAAGTTACTCCTAGGACCAATTCCCTAAAGAAAGTCAAAGCCACTGGTCCATCCAAAAAGCCTTTGAGGCAGAATTCAAAGTCTCTGCCTATGGATGCAGGCAAATCCTCTGCAGCTGATGGAAACAAGGCCTCCTTGGGGGGAAGATTATTCGCCCTCATGAATCAGGAGAGTGAGCAGCAGATTAAGCCTGGGAGACAGGATAATCTTAAAGGTGGTCTTAGTAAGGCTGCCGTGGTCAACTCTACTGGTACAAGTAAAAGCTCGGACATGCCTTCATTAGATGCTGATTCTGAGAGAAGGTGGACTTTCTTTATTTCTGCCTTAGTTGTATTTTCTTGTTTCCTAACCCTTAATCACTTAGGGGCAAACTGATCTGAGTTGATGTTTTAGATTATGCATCAAATGTGATTTGCTGGACTTCTTTACATTGTAGATTACTCAATTTAATGAAGGAGGCTGAATCATCAGTAGCTTTAGAAGATATAATAACGAAACCAAAAGTCCTATCTACACATGGATATTCTTCAAGGAGTGTCATAGACAGAACAATTACTCTTGGAAAGATAGAGGGTTTAGTTGAGGTATTTCATAATTTTGGATAAAGTTTGCGTTATAGCTTTAAGCAAAGGTATGATTTTGCTGTCTGTTTGTGTTATTATTTTTCTTTGAGTCTATTCAACTGTTTGCAGGCTGTTCGGATGGCTTTAGCAAAACTAGAGGATGGCTGTAGTATTGAAGATGCTCAAGCTGTTTGTGAGCCAGAGGTTTTAAACCAGATATTTAAGTGGCAGGTTATTACCCTTAATCATTTATAATTATCCCCTCCCAGTTACTTTAATAAAGAGTCTTGTCATTATCTTTGATTTCGTTTTCAAGGGAGTATGATTTTATTTTTGTTTCATTGCAAAAACAATGCTTTGTCCTATTTCTTAAAATAAGTTGATATGAAATTTCTATAAGTGGCCTGTTTCCTTCTTCAAAGTTCCCCTGGACATATCATATGCTCTGCAAGTTTGTTACACGTACATGTTTTTACAAGGTGCCATTTAATTCTTTGTCTCATTCTCTCTTTTTCTTGCTCTTGAATTTTTTAAAATTTATTATTTCCAGAACAAACTCAGGGTATATCTTGCACCTTTTCTATATGGCATGCGCTACTCTTCTTTTGGTCGTCATTTTACTAAAGTGGATAAACTTGAAGAGGTAAGTTCCATTGTTTTCATATCCTATAGTTCTACATCTGCTAATTCTATTGTTTTTTTCCTTCTAAAGAATGCTAATGCAATTGTTGATATATGTTCTCTTATTATTACAAGTTCCTAGGCGCTTTAAATTAAAACATTAATGCCTGGCGTTAAATGTGCAGATTGTTGATAGACTTCATTGGTATGTGCAAGATGGTGATACAGTAAGCGTTTCTGTGCCTCCCTCTTCTCCCTCTCTCCCTCTTTTTTCTTTTTTACCTCTCTCCCCTCTTATGTTTTCTTCTTTTGCTTTTATATTTTGGAATTCAAGTCAATGTGATTGCACTTTGATATTTGCTTCATGATGAAATGTTTCCTGCACATATTTTAGCGAAAAAGATCATGAAAGGAAAGGGAAAGAAATATTTTTGTTTTTAAGTTCTCCTTATGCTTGGATATACATAATAATAGAACTCCTAGAAACTATGTACAGTAATTTCCTAATACTGACACCTTTCATGGCCGGCCATGTCGATATTCTTGTTAGGAGATGGAAAAACAACAAAGATGCCATTTGTTCTTTCCTCCTTTGTATAAGTACAGCTCTATAACAGAAGATAAGATGGAAGCATGGAACTTGACCGAGTTATCTTATTGTTGATTATTTCCATGGACAGATTGTCGACTTTTGTTGTGGTGCTAATGATTTTAGTTTAATAATGAAAAGAAAGCTTGAAGAGACCGGGAAGAAGTGCTCATTCAAAAACTATGATATTTTCCAAGCAAAGGTACGCTTTAGTTTCCTGGATTTATTTCTAATAAATCAGTTTATGCATTATGGATGTACATTATGGCTGCCCAAGAAGTCAAGCTCGGTATCAGGTGCATCACAGTTTGACAATGGTATCGTTGTTCTTGCTGCATGTGATTAGAAGGGGAACCTGACTGTTTGCATACATTTGTAGATGATTCATTAATCTTGTTTTTACATATATTTTCCTTATGTTTTGGTTACTGATATCCTTTTTCAGAATGATTTTAATTTTGAGAGGAGGGATTGGATGAGTGTGCAACAAAAGGAGTTGCCAACAGGGTCACAACTGGTAAGGAATTTTTTTATCTTGTAAGAATTAACACATTCAGCTATTGCTGTTGTCGTAATTGACAAAATTTTTGTTCACTATTTGAGTAGATAATGGGGCTAAATCCTCCTTTTGGAGTTAAAGCTGCTTTGGCAAACAAGTTTATTGATAAGGCCCTTGAATTTAACCCAAAACTTTTGATCCTTATTGTTCCACCTGAAACAGAAAGGTAGCATTTTCCTCTCTCAAACACTCACGTTTCTTGGCTTTTTGACACACTCACTCACTCACTCACTCACTCACTCAAACACTCGCATTTCTTGGCTTTCACCAGGTTGGACAAAAAGAAATCTTTGAAATACCCGTATGAACTAGTTTGGGAGGATAATAACTTGTTATCTGGAAAGGTAACTAATATGTTTTGTGCAGTTTCCTTGTAGATGAATGTTTGTGATGTTCTTATTACAGTCTTATGGTATTGTGGGTAACTTTGGTATCTCGTGTTCCAGTCATTTTACCTGCCTGGTTCTATTGATGCAAATGACAAACAAATGGATCAGTGGAATGTCATGGCTCCACCTCTTTATCTTTGGAGTCGTTCTGATTTTTCAGTAAAGAACAAGAGCATAGCTGAAAAGCATGGTCATGTACCTAGGGAACCAGCGAGTTCAAATCAGGAAATGAAAATTGATGAAACACGCATATCTGATTTTGAACTGCCATTGGAGGATGATGGTCTTCGTGATGATGCTGATGAGTTGAAAGATCATATGCAAAATCATGAAATTGAGGAATGTAAAAAAGAGAAATCTGTGGAGGTGACCCCAAAAGAGTGCTCTTCTCGTCAGCAAAGTGACGAGAAGAACCAATCCAAAGAAACCTCGAGTAATAAGAAGAGAAAGCACAGTGAAGAAAATAATGGAAGGAAAACTGATAAAAAGAGTGGAGGACGGACTCCTAGAAGCGAGACACATGATGGAATTCCTCACTCTTCTCCATCCAATGTGATGGGTGGTAGTAGATCCTCGGTGGAAGGTGCCTCCTCCAAATTGCACAGTGAAGAAAATCTTGTAAGGAAAACTGATATAAAGGGTGGAGGAAGGACTCCTAGAAGTGAGATGCATAGTGGAATTCCTCACTCTTCTCCGTCCATTGTGATGGGTAGTAGTAGATCCTCAGTGAAAGGTGCCTCCCCCAAATTGCACAGTGAAGAAAATCTTGGAAGGAAAACTGATAAAATGAGTGGAGGAAGGACTCCTAGAAGTGAGACACACGGTGGAATTCCCCACTCTTTTCCGTACAACGTGATGGGTAGTAGTAGATCCTCAGTGGAAGATGCCTCCTCCAAATTGCACAGTGAAGAAAATCTTGGAAGGAAAACTAGTAAGAAGAGTGGAAGGACTCCTAGAAGTGAGACATACAGTGGAATTCCGCACTCTTCTCCATCCAATGTGATGGGTAGTATTAGATCCTCAGTGGAATGTGCCTCCAGATCGCCTAACCAACATCGGATACCCAATATGCATAGTTCACAGACTCCACTTCAAACTTCATATGGTGACCCCATGACCAGCGTTGGTGATGATATGGGAAGAAGGTACCATATGAATTACGACCCTTATTCAGCTGGTACCCGCAATCATGGTTACAGACCTTACCCCGATGAAATGAACAGGGAATTCAATTTACGGTCACAAGTTCACCTCTATGGGCAAGAACCTGGTCTATTTCCTCGGAGAAATGATCTGGCTGGGTTGAACACTCTATATGGTCCAACAACTCCGTCTTATGGACAACACAACGGTGCTACAGTGAATCCTTCCTACAGGATGAATATGTCCGCAATGCAGCGATATGCTCCTCGTCTAGATGAGTTGAACTACACAAGGATGGGTGGTGCAGGGCCTGAGCCACCACTGATGGGGAATAGAAATGCTTTTTATGATCCTAGACCACCTTTTATGATTGATCCTCGAGCACCACGACCTCCATATACTCTGGGTTTCTCTCCTGGTCCATACCACCCTTATTCACATCACAACTCGGCTGGTTGACTCAATGAATAGTTAGTTGCTCGTCATTCCATCAACTCGAGGACCTGATCTTTAGAAATTTGGTTGTTCGAACCTTTTTAACTGATTCTGTTATATGGGTTCTGCTGCATAACGTTGAAACTTATCTTTTAAATATTTTGCTCCTGTTTCTTAATTAGTAGGGTTATGTTTTGTGCATGTTTAGACTAGAAATTTTGCTTGATCATTTAGATAAAATAGGGTACTTTTTTTAGACTTCACAAGCAGGTGTTGTATAATACATTTGTTAAAAAACTCCACTGGAAATCTCAAATAATTTTCCTAACTTACATGGAGAATTATTATTAATATTTTTTAATATTTTATATTAGGTTGTTAATTAAAAAAATAATTAAAACTAGGGTAAATTAGATATTTTATTTCTACTAATTAAACTCATAATAATGTTAAATCTTACCATTTATAAAAGAATAATTTTTTCTTGAATAGATAAAAGAATTAATTTTAGTTGGGAAAATATGCATTTTCACACATGAACTTGGTTTTAAGGTTCAAGTTAGTATTTAAGGTTTTCTTTTTGGTCTAATTAGGAACTTGAATTTGGCTTTGAGATTCAGTTTGGTACTTAATTTTTTTTATCCAATTAGGTATTTTAACTAGGCATTTTGATGCAAATTAGTACTTGAACTTAGTTTTGTATTTCAAATTGGTTCAAATAATCATTTATTGTAAGTTTAACCACACTTTAAGTACCAAATTGAATCTTAATCTAAACCTTAAAGTCAAATTTAAGTACCGAAGTTTATATTCACTCTTTTTAATTAAACAAAATCATTTTTAAATATATTGACTTCCAATTAAGTGACAGTTAATTCTTATAAATGAATTGAGATTTTTAATTAAATAAAATTATTTACTAAACACATCAAATTTCTGTTTATTAAATATAATTATTTACTAAACATATCAATTTTTTATTTAATAAATCTAGTTGAGAAAACATAATATTTCCAGTTAAAGTAAATTTATCCCTACCGCTTGTGGAGATTTTTAGATAAACTTCGCAAGTTGATTTAAGATGTGACAAGTGTCTAATAGGATGTAGTAAAAAATTTTAAAAAAAAGAGAGTAACAATTATGTTGTTTAATTTATAGAATAAACTTTTTGTTTGTTTATTTTAAATTTGTTTAACTATTGATGATATTTGTAAAGCTTATTGAATAATATTTTATATTTGAGATTTATTTAATCTCATTATTTGATATTTGTAAATATTTATATATATATACCAAATGTTTTTAAAAAATAATAATTAATCTAAAATAGTACATCAACACAAATCGATATTAACACATGTGAATACTAGTAGAAAAATGGTATATCCACTATAAACTCCTTTAGTTTAAAGATTTCTAACGGTTGGAGGTAATAAATAGTCATTTAGAGCATTAAATGCATGGAATTTTACAGTTTTGTATGTAAGGGGATTCATCCCTTTGTTTGAAAAAAAAACATAACTATTAGTGTGAGGGATCAATTCTCTTAAAAATTTTGGTTACTAACTTCAAGTGATCCATCTCTTATGTGGGATCAATTCCACTATACCAAAATGTTTAAAATGAATTGGAATGAGTTTGACGCGTATTCAAAAGCATTTGGATAATGTATGAGTAAAATTAATTTGAATAATCAAAAACATTTCTTATTATATATATATATATATATATTGTTTTCCAATATAAAAGACTAAAGTAACAATATGAATATCTTAAATATTAGTTTAAATTACAAGTCACCCAACTATATTCAATTTTTTAGTCACGTAATTATGAAAAATTACGAAATGATTATTTAATTATGATTTTTTTTGTCACTCAACTATAAAAAGTTACAAATTGGTCATAAAACTTTTCAACTTTGTCCTTTTTTTTTGTCACCAGCGAGCTAACGTAAAAATAAAAACATCTAAAAATCTAAGATAGTTGGGTGAATAAAAAAGACAATTGAATAGTTTGAGTGACTATTTTATAACTTTTTATAGTTAGGTGACCAAAAAAAAAATACTAATAATTAAGTAATTATTTTCTAACTTTTCATAGTAGGGTAATAAAAAACAAACCATAATTGAGTCAGTAATAATATAGTTTACTTATCAAAATTTATTTTTGAGGGTGAGAATCACCGGATGTTAGCTCCAATATTTTCTCAGCTATGGATAACGATGAGGCAATGGTATCAAAGTTTAACATAATGTAAAATGATATAGGCCATAATTACCCAACAAAACAACAATTTGCGTTTCAAATCGCCTATCAGAAAGTCAATAAATCTTCACATTTTTCCTATTTTTGAAGACCAGATACCGACTTCAAACCTCTCAAAGCAGAACATTCAAAAAAAGAAAAAAGAAAAAAATCACAGTAGGGTCTCTTAAAAATCCTCCTACCATGTGTGCATATGGAGTGATTCATTGATGGAGTATAGACGATACCAACTTCTACCCTTTGCTAATGCATTATCAATCTTTGTTTATGCAATTCCAAAAATTGTGGAATCAAAGGAAAAATCCAGGGACAAAGACTTACTTCTTTACACTGGTGAGGTGTTTTTCGGCTTGATAAAGGAGTTTTCTAGATTTAGAGGAAATGTTAAAAGAGGAAGATAAATGTGTAGGGTGAAAGGGTTTAATATAATTCCATAAAATAATTTTTTTTAATCTTAATCAACTTAATTCCTCATCTCATTTAATCTAAAAACTATATTAAAATTTTATTTATGGACAGAAATTTTAATAGAGAGACGGTTTTAGTAATGTACTTATTTTTATAATGAAAAACCTAAAATGCAATTTAAATATAATACAAAGACTTTTATAATAAATTTACCTTACCCTATATCTATATATATTAGTAAATCCTTAAACGTATAGCTCTAAACTTGATCCATTTTCCCATCAATCTTAAACCTTTTCGCTAATAAGAGGTCACTTGGTGATACCTATGCAAAGTGAAATTGTAAGAGGATGTGTTTTGGAATCTTGTTTGATTTATTTAGTTAAAATGTAAAATTTAAATATTTCGTAAATTAACTGTAAAATTATCACTAATTAAATATTTTTGTTCTAAAATTTATTTTTTAATAAGTTTAATTCCTTTAATATATTTTAGTCTTAGTTTCTTTAAAACTATGATAAATTATCATAATTTTATATATTAATAAATAAATATATGAAGTTGAAATTAATTTATATATCACAACTATAAGGTTTATCTGTTAGGAAAGCAGTTTAAGTAGTTTATTCAGATAAGCCATTATAGTACCATCTTTAATGCATATTCATAGAAGCCCTTAACTTTGATCACTTGACATTATTTTATGACATGGAATTAAAGTTGACAAATAACATGAAAAAAAAAATTAAATTTGTGTTATTTTAAAATACTATAATTTTATATAAAAATTTAACACTATGGTTTGTTAAAATTAATTTTATTTTATTTTTCCTATTATTTTCTATTTTAATTATTTTTAAAAAGTGATTTTCAATAATGAGGGATACACTTACACACTGTTGTTAATGATAAATTTCCCATTCCTGTCATTAAACAGTTGTTGGATGAATTTGGGAAGGAAACATTCTTTTCTAATATGGACCTGAGCTCAGGCTTTCATCAAATTCGAATTTGGGAGTCTGACATTCATAAGAATGCATTTATAACTGCCACTTTGAATTCCTAGTGATGTCTTTTGGCCTCAATAATGCACCATCTAGTTTCCAAGCTCTGATGAATGCAGTTTTAAGCCACTGTTGTGGAGGTCAGTGCTTGTTTTTTTTTTTATGGCATTCTAATTTATTCTAATACTTGGAATGCTCACTTGTTGCATCTGAAAGAAGTGTTGCTCGTACTAAGGAGGAATCAACTCTATGCCAAGATGAGTAAATGTCGTTTTGTAGCTTTTGAAATTGAGTACTTTGGGCATTGCATTTCCATAGGGACAGTGGCTATGGATAGCTCTATTGGGTCTGATTTGCTACCTAGGGTCCAAGAATCTTGGCAACGAGATCCAAGGCTAAAGAAGATCTATTTTGACATCCAAGTCACTACTTCCTTGCATCCAAAACATTCTTGGGATGGCAAATTTCTTAGAAGAAGGGGCAAAATTACAGTGGGGAAAAATGAAGAGTTGAGGAAAGAGCTCATTGATTACTTTCATAATAGTGCTTTGGGAGGCCATTCTGGGGTCCAAGCCACTAGGAATCGTTTGCCCAACTTCTTTTATTAGAAAGGTATAACAAATGATGTTAAGAAGTGGGTAAGGAAATGTGTGGCAGAATGACTATGCTGCTAAACCAAGTTTACTGTAGCCTTTGGTCATTCCTGATAAAGCCTGGCCTGAGGTTAGCATAGACTTTGTGGAAGGCCTTCCTATTTCCAAGGGTAAGCACTCTATCATGGTGGTAGTTGATCGGTTGACCAAATATGATCACTTTGTTACTTTGTCCCATCCTTATAAAACCTTGATAGTAGCTCAGGAGTACCTTAACTAGGTCTATAAGCTTTATGAAGTTCCTGAGTCAATCAATTTTGACAGAGACGAGATATTTATAAGCACTTTTTGAAAGGAATTGTTAGAAGATTAGGCACTAAGCTGAAGCTTTCTATTGCCTACCATCCTGAAACTGATGGACAAACAGACGTTTTGAACAAGTGTTTGGGAGGGTATTAGAGGTGTAAGAACTAGTGAAAGGCCAGGGAATTGGGTACAATGGTTGGCCATTCCTGAACGGTGGTACAACACCTCTTACCATTCTTCCATTGGGACATCTCTTTATGAAGCTCTATATGGGCAATCCCCTCCCCTGCATCTTCCTTGGCTAGAGCTTCTTGAGTGGCTAGTGTGGATAAGAGCCTATAACATAGAGAGGCAACAAATAAAAATGCTCAAATTCCATCTTCAAATGGCCAAGGATAAAATGAAGCACATGGCTGATAGGAGGAGTGACAGGACCTTTGAAGTTGGTGATCTTATGTACTTGAAGCTGCAGCCATATAGGCATCACACAATTAGGGGGGAAAAAAAGAAGAAATCCAAAGCTGGCCCCCAACTTCTTTGGACCATTTCCTGTTGAGGCCAGAGTTGGAAAGGTAACTTATAGGCTGACATTACCACCTGGGTCACGAGTTCGCTCTACCTTCCATGTTTCTCAACTCAAGAAACATGCAGGGAATACAATCCATCAACCTGATCTTCCTATAGTTGGTATGGATGGCGCTATGATTAAGGAACCTACTTGTATCTTGGACAAACGAATGGGGAAACGTGGGAACAAGGCAGTGACTGAAGGCATTCGTCCATTGTCTTCAAGGATCAAAAGTGGGAGTTGTGTTACTGAAACTGGGCGTTTTAGGGAAATTTTTGTAATAATTTTCATAACCGCCTTTTGTAACAACCCTTTTAACTGCCGTCTTCCATTTCATTATACAGTGAGGAAATTGAGGGAAGGAAATTATCGATGAAATCCAACAGAATTCTTTTCTTTCTCTACTCATTCTTCTTCTTCTCTCTACCTCTTCCTACCATTAATATTTTAATCATCTAACTATCCAATTTCATTTTAAACATGGATCGATCATGTATGTAAATATTATTTTATGAAAAAGACTTTCATTTGTTCAATAAATATTAATATATAATATTTTTTATGGGTTATATGATAAATACAATTATATTAATGAATTCAACGATTGAATCGCTAAAATATTAATTTTATAAAAATATAAAAAAGTATATAAAATAATTTTAATTTTACACTAATAAGAATCCTAAGAACTATTTTATTGACCAGCAATTAGTAAATCTGATTAAAATCAGAAGGTAAAAAGTTCTTGTCTAAGTCAAGCAACTAATTAATCATAATTAATGGCTTCTATGAATAAGCACTAAAGATGAGGGGTTTCAATAAAAAAAGAAAAAGGGTTTATTTAAATATTAAAAAAATTCTATAAGGGCTTATTAAGCTATTATAGTTTAAAGGTTTCTAGTTATAATAATTGCATCACTAATAAATAAATTATTAGTGTAAATATGATAATTATAATTTTAAAGTATAACATTTATTATTTTATTGTTAAAAAAATATATTTTTGTTTTTAAATAAACTTATTTTTTATTTGATAAAAAAATATTAAAATAATTAAAATAATTAAAATAAAGAATGAATTAGTCTAAAATTTAAGATTACGCTGTCGTAATGATGTTACATTGACATCTTGACACTATTTAAGAATATAAGATTACGATGTGATCAGAACGTTATGAATCCAAGCAAGTTTTAGACCCGCACATATTATTTTTTAAAAAGTTAAAAAAATATATTTTTATTATTTTAATTTAATAGTTAATAATTTTATATATTTTTTATTTATTAAAATTTTATATATAGTCATCTTAACAATTTTTAATGTTTACATTATAGTAGTATTATATATTATTATAGATTTAATTTTTGTGTTATAAATCACATAATATATAAAAATAATATAATATAAAATATTACAAACTTATAAAATGGATCAGCTGGGCTCAACCCTTGAATGTTCAAACACAAACTCAATCCGTATTTTAAATGGACCTAATTTTTTAGTCAAGCCTATTTTTCGGATATAATATTTTTATCCAAACCCTACCAAATTTTGAGTAGTCTTTCGGACCTAGGCGAGTAGCCTTACCTATGAACAGCTCTAATCCCAAACCATGATTCCTTAGATTTATATTGAGAACTAGGAAGAAGGGTTTGTTGATTAGGAGGGTCAAGATCATTGGAGATAGCGAAGACTTCAAATTTGTAATCTAACCCATGTAGAAGCAAGAGTTCAAAAAAGAGAAAGAAAAGAAGAAGAAGAAGAGAGAATGGCAATCGATTTGTTGGTCGATTCAGTTGGCTTTTTTCGAAACAAACTTAACTGACCTAAATCTATCAAAACTTAACCGACTGACCATCTTTGAGAAAATTGAAAAAAAAAATCAAACCGACATTAAGTCGGTCGGTTTGGTCGATTTTTCGTTAACCGACCTTTTTTTATATATATTTTTGTTTTTAGTTGAAAATTTAGAAAAGAAATATTATGTGATAAGATTTGAATTAATAGGGACTAAATTATAAATATTTTAAAATTTGGGAACTTGAGAGAAAAGGACTGATTTAGAAAAATCTGGAAATTCTTGGCTATTTTTAGGAGAAATAGATTTTGTTTTTAGGGACTAAAATCATAAAAAAAGAACTTTGGGGACTAAATCGTGAGATTGGAAAATTGAAATTTTAGGGACTGTTTTATAAAATTTGTAATATTGAAAAATAGGGGTTGTTTAGTAAATTCTGAAAAATATAGGAGCGGGTTCAACTTTTTTTTTTTTTTTTTAATTGGGTTGTGTTTTATTAGATCCTATCTGGAATTTACTAAACAACGCCCTATCTTATAAAATCAAATTTAATAATTCAAAGATCTCCATTTGAAAGATAGAGGAACCTACTTCTCTTCTTTTTCATTTATTTTATTCTATTTGCCTTTGAGTGGAAGGGTAGATGTTCATTCACACTATAAAAATGTCTAATTGAGAGAACAAACAAGTATCAATTCAATGTATTATTTCAATTTGTATTCAATTTTGTCCTATATATAATAAAAATCAAAGGCTTTTGATGATGAAATTTTCAAATCAATACAACTCAATATCTCCACCGAATGGAATTTTAAGATCCGTTGTAGACTAAAATTCTTAATCCTAGAAAACTTTTGTCCTTTCAAGTAGTCCAAACAAGGATTCAGATCCATTTCCACACATAAATCAACAATACAAGTTAGATGAACAAAGAGTTCACAAAAAAATCAAAGCCTAAATGGATGGGGAAATCAATAACTTGGTCAAGGTATGGCTCTCAATTCTAGCATCTCTTTTTTATTGCTATTTTTTAGCTTCAAAGATCCCCAGAGGTAAGTTTAGGCTCATTTCTCTTCTCCCAATCTTCATCCTTTTCACTGCCCTCCCTCTATACCTCTCATATGTCTTCCCTATAGGCCTAATAGCTTTGCTATTCTCTTGGTTAGGTAACTTCAAGCTCCTCCTTTTTGCCTTTGATAAAGGACCACTTTCAACTCACTCATCTAATTCCCTAATTCATTTTATCTTTATAGCTTCTCTCCCTATAAAAATCCAGGAAAATGAGAAATACCCATTTCTCAAAAGCCCCGATATACATCAAAATTCATCTGAAAAACATCCCAAATTGCCTCTAAATTGGCCAACCAAAGTATTGCTTTTTGCCATATTGGTGAGTGCACATGATTATAAACAAACTCTGCACCCAAAGATTGTATTGCTTCTATACAGTTGCATGGTGTATTTATTGATAGACATAATTTTTGGTATATTTAATGGTCTAGTATATGCCACATCGGGGTTGGAGCTCGAACCGCCGTCCGATGAACCTTATCTTTCAACATCGTTGCAAGATTTTTGGGGTAGGAGATGGAACCTCATGGTAACATATCTTCTACGCCACACCATATACAAACCCGCTCGGTCATTTTTTGACAAAATGTTAGGTTCCATGTGGGCTCCACTTGCGGCAGTGCTGGCGGCTTTCATTGTCTCTGGGCTAATGCATGAGCTCGTGTTCTACTACGTCACACGTGTGAGTCCCACGTGGGAGGTAACATGGTACTTCGTTTTGCATGGGGCCTGTGTGGTTGTAGAGTTTGGTGTCAAAAGGGTGTTTTCCGGCAAGGCTCAGCTGCATTGGGCTGTGTCAACACCATTAACAGTCGGGTTCGTGGTGGCTACCGCTATGTGGCTGTTTTTCCCACCGGTGTTGAGGACTGGTGCTGTCGAGAAAGCCATTGAAGAGTTCAAGGTCTTGTTGGATTTTGCCAAGGTTTTAAGGAAAGTGAATTCTTTTTGGTAATAGAAAAGATTTATTTGGCTGAAAATGCAAGATATGAAAGAGTGATGAAATATTGGATTTTTACTAATTCAATAAAATCTGTTGACTTTTTCTATCAATCTGCCTTGCAACAAATACAAACTTTTGTCTAACAGCATTTGCCCAGAATCATGGTTATTTATTGATTTATTAAAATATGGGTATTTATTTTTGCCTTTTCAAAATTATTATTGCAAGCTAAAGGTTGGAAAAATTGTGATGTTCCATGTGCTGAGAACAATTTCTTTTTTGATTTTTGGTGATCCCCAGCAAGAACTTCTTGGCTCATAGAATGGAAAATTATTGGCAACAACCAATAGCAAAATAGCAGATGATATTTGATAATTGTATACGTCCTTTATTGGAACTGAATTTTGTGGAGTTGAGTGAATGTTGAAGTTGCTTTCCTATGTAAAATTTTTAAGCAATTATTTCCGAGCGATGCACCCTAATTTTGTTTCAAAACTCCATACTCCAAATGGTGGTCGAAGCCAAATGGTGGTATATTGGATAATATTTCGAGAGCTCGCACTATCATTCTGTTGGTTTAGCAAAGGTTTAATTGAAGTATAGAACAAAAGATGAAATGAAGGGATAATCTAATTCATTATCAATGCAGCCTTAATATACTGGTCTCAAGTAACAAACTCAACAAAAATTCAAATTGCTACTCCTACTAACAAGCTAACAACTCCTACTCCTACTAACAAGCTAACAAATCTCCCTAGGACTTAGTCTTATTTTTAAAAAAATAGTGGCAGCCTTGAGATACTAACATTCTCCTCTTAACTCAAGTGCTGCAGACACCAAGTTTATTCTTAAGAAACTCAAAACGACTAACATGAAAAATTTAGTAAAAATATCCTTCATCTGATCTCTGATTTGCAATAAACCAGTTTCTTCAATATTCGCCTTCTATGAAATCCTTCTTGACTAGTGTAGCTTCAAGAGTTGCCTCTAATAGTTTCCTAGCATGCAATGCCATTTAAATCAAAATTCCACAATTCAAAATCATCACAAGCTGCTCCAGAAAAGTCATGAGAGTGGCCAGAGTGCTTTCCCTTCTTCCAAGGTCTTGTGTTGTCACTATACTTGCGATTAATACCATTTATAGTTTGATTAACAAATCTTCTCGCAGCTAATAATTCCTTTTTCAATTTTGTATTTTGCACTGAAAGCTTGATCACCTTACCAACTAAATTCTTAAACTTAACAACATCTACAGATGTCAATTCTTTCGCATATGAAGTTTCTTCAGTCGGCTTTTGATTTTGGAAACATAACCCATTATTCTCTTCTAAAATTTGCACATTACTCTTAATCTCCTGAGATAGATTATTTTTTTGTGGCTCATCAGCATGTTCTTCAGATATTTCATGTGCAAAAGATGATAGTTTATTAGAGAGAGATGTCAACTGCTGCTCCAAGAGAGTTACCTTTGCATGCAACTCCTCATTCTCAAAACACTTGATTTCAGTTGTTCTTGCACTATACGATTATCTGTCGATTTTATCTCAAGCTCAAAACTCTTTTCATTACATTGTGCCATCAATTTCATAATTGTTTATTGCATTGATGTCATTCCTTCCTGAAACTTGGATGCCACTTGCTCCTCCTCAAATGGATTTAATGAGAAACTCTTCTTCTGTATCTTGATCCTAAACAATTCATTGCCACTAGAGTCAAGGATCAGACACATTCCCTCTTCGAACATCAACTTGAATCTCTTCTCTACCAATTGCCTCACACTCAACAAGTTTTGATTAATCTCAGGTATAAACAGAACATCTGAAATCAACTTAGTTCCAGTACAACTCTCTATTGCTACTGTGCCTCTTCCTTTCACTTTTAGGTATTATCCATTTCTTATCCTTACTTTCGACTTCAATGACCTGTCAAGGTCTTTAAACAGCTTCTTATCATAAGTCATGTGATTGGTACAACCACTATCAACTAACCAACTGTCACATAAAATGCTTGACGAGAAGCAAGAGACGACAAATAAATGGTCCTCTTCTTCTTTAACTACAACATGTGCTCCATCTTGCTGCTGATTTCTCAGTTCCTTGCAGAACCTCTCAATGTGCCCTATCAAGTTACACCTTATGCATTTCACATCTGGCCTTTTCCAACACCTGAAATGGGGATGATTCTGTTTTCCACAATACTTACATGAAGAATAATTATAATTTTTAGTACTATTACCTTTTACAACAGTTTTTGAACCACTATTGCAATCACTCTTCTTCCCATTCCACTTCTGTTCCTCTCTTTTTTCGTCTTCCAGTATCTTAGCCTTCAATACTCCTTCTATGCTTCTTTCTATGCTTCCTTCCTGCCTCATTAGCCTCCTCTTGTAATACCCTTAACCCGTAACTATCTCCGAAATAGGTTAAGAGGCATTACCGGACTTGTAACTCAATTAAGAACAATCATATATCCAATTTCATTTCATTTCAATAAAAATTATTCATTCACATTCAATAAGTACTTAAATCAAGCATACAAAACTTTAATCATGCTTTCAGGACTAAATCGTAACATAATAAAAATTTCAGAAACTTAGAAAAAAATTTCAACATTTCAAGTGTTACACGCCCGTGTAACAGGTCGTGTGCCTCACACGGTATTAGACATGTCCGTGTGTCTATGCCGTGGCAAAACAGGGCATACATACTGACTTCACCACACGACCACAAGACAGGCCCGTGTGCCAGGCCGTGTGAAAATTAGGGAGGTTACTGACTTAGCCACACGGCCAACCACACGCCTATGTGCCAACCCGTATGCCACTCACAGGGCCAATAGACACGTTCGTGTGTCTAGTCCGTGTCAAACCTGTAGGGTATACTACCTTAATTCGAAAGAGTACCTCAAGGGACACACAGCCGTGTAACATGACCGTGTGTCACACACAGCTGAGACACATGCCCGTGTCCCTGCTCATGTGGACAAAAATAGGCTATTTGCAAAGCCA
Organism: Gossypium longicalyx; assembly: GCA_025698465.1. Lineage (NCBI taxonomy): Eukaryota > Viridiplantae > Streptophyta > Magnoliopsida > Malvales > Malvaceae > Gossypium > Gossypium longicalyx. The sequence continues at coordinate 87,714,351 of CM046995.1, forward strand.
TTTTTCCACCCTAAAAACACAAGCACTCACAAGCATAAATGACCACATTTCACAACTCAATTGGCAAACATTTCATAACCATTTCATGTACAAAATATACCAATTCAACTTGATATTCAATTACCTATTTAATACCATACATAATCCATTCATCTAACAATACATGACAATACTTCACTTGCATATTTTCATTCAAACATTACCATTCCAAAACATACCATATCTAAACACATATATACAATCAAAACATGATACCAAAATAAGCCAAATCACATGGCTTAACTTATACACAAAAACATACCAAAATTATGTGGTCAAGTATCATAACTAACATCATTTAAACTAGCCTATACATGCCATATTTACATATATTTACAAAAATGCCAATCGAAAAATTAGATAGTGTGACGTGCAACTCCGACTTGTCCGAAACAGTGAGCTATCGAGCCTCTATAAAACATAGAAGAAGAAACAGAGTAAGCTTTATAGCTTAGTAAGCCCGTATAATTCAGAATTTAACTTACCATTAACACATTATCAAAACAATAATAAAAATGCCAACAATTCAATTTAACCATCACCTAATCACAAGTATTCATCACATGTTAGTCATATAACAAATATATAAAACCATCTACAATACTTTTCATCATTCCAAAGTCACATATCACATATATAACATTAATAACACTTATATATCTCGTAACTTATCCTTATAAACAGTATTTATACCCGTTGAACCTATTAGAACTTCAAAGGATACACGCGTGAATAATGTCAATAATCCGTGAATTCATTATCATTTATGCTCTTTCGAGCCATGATCGGTAAGCTCCTCCTGAGCTGATGGATAGTAAGCTCTGTTGAGCTGAAACAGTAAGCTCCAATGAGTTGAACAATAAGCTCTTAGGAGCTGAATCAGTAAACTCCAATGGGCTGAAACAGTAAACTCTTACGAGCTGAATCGGTAAGCTCAAATGAGCTGTGGTGAGTCTGCAACAAATGCAGGAGCTCAACCAAAATAGTAATCCCAGTAACATGTCACCCGTATCCAATGAATTCAAATAGTTTAAACGGGCTCGGTAACACTTACAATATAACAATGAAACATTCATACTTCAAATATCACTATTATACACATTCTATCCAATAATCATAAGTAAATAAAAGTTTGATTCTAATTATACGAACTTACCTCGTAACCTCAGATAAAATTATAGACTATTCGTCCACTTTTTATTTTCTCTGATCTAAACTCGATCTCGGCCTATCTTGATCTATATAATATCAAATTAACTTATTCAAACTTTCATTCAATTCAATTTAGCCTAAACATTCATTTTGGCTAAATCACAAATTTACCCCTAGAATTTTGACTACTTTGGAATTTAGTCCTTTTTACACAAAATGGCAAATTTATGTAATTTACCTTTAACCCATGTATAGTCGAATTTCACATAACCTCATAATAGCCCATATTTTCATTTTATTCACATTTTTAACCACAACATTTCTATCTTTCACAATTTAATCTTTAATTCTCATTTTTGTCAAAAATCACTTTATAAAACTTGTATATCTATTAACAATCATCAATAGTCTAACAAGAAACTTCAAAATACCCAAGTATTCAACAATGACATATCTCAAAATCTTTATAAATTTCAAAATCTAAGGTACGAGCTAGCTGGATTGAGTTGCAACGAGCTCAAAAACATAAAAATCATTAAAAACCGAGTCAAAATAGACTTACAATTTGATCCTACAATGGACGAATGTTTTCAAGCTCTCCCAAAACCTATTTTCTCTTTTACAATTAGTTGAATGAAGAAGATGACACCAAATTAAGTTTTTGTTTTATTGATTTTAACATTAATTACCTATTTACCATTTTAACCTTTAAAACATTTATTAATTTAAAAAATAACAAGCCAACCACTTCCACTATGTCATTAAAGGACTACTTACCATGCAAGTACTCCCATATTTCAAGTTCATAGCCATATAGTTCTTTTATCAAGTAGAACCCTAATTTTACACTTTATGCGATTTAGTCTTTTTTATCGAATTAAGCATTTAAACGGTAAAATTATTTTACAAAACTTTCACATAATTAATTTTTCATGCTGTAAACCTTATTGAAATAATAAAATAAATATTTTGACTTCGGATTTGTGGTTTCAAAACTACTATTCTGATTTGACCTAAAAACGAGCTGTTACACCTCTACTCTTGTGCTTGTAAAGCACTGATCAACTCCACTACTCTCAATTGAGTCAAGTCCTTAGTGTTCTCAAAAGATGCAATAGTTGCCTCATATTTCTCAAGCACAGAGACAAGTATCTTCTGCACCAATCTAGAATCAGAGAAATCAGTCCCAAGAACTCTTACCTTGTTGGCAATATCTATCGAAACATGCGAATATTCTTTGATTGACTCGCACTCCTTCATTTGTAGCCTCTCGAATTCTCTGATCAAGTTCAACACCTTCATGCTCTTGTTCCTCTCATCTCCTTGATACTCAGCTTTGAGGTAGTCCCATATCTCCTTTGCTGATCCAAAAGCCATAATCTATTGAATATGGCTGGTGAAACCGAAGCATAAAGACAAGACTTTGCCCTAGCCTTCCTAGTGGTTCTCTTCTTGTGTATTTTGATCTGGTTCATAGTTGGATGGTTGGAAAGTAGAGTCACCTCATAGTCTTCCTTGACAGCTTCCCAATAATCACAACCTTCTATGTATGTTTGCATTCTCACGGCCCATGCTTGATAATTCTCTCCATCAAACACAGGTGGGGTTAAGATGGACAGGTTACTCGATCCCGATTCCATTTTCCTTAAAAATCTCACAAGTGTATCTCTCAAAATTTCTCACAAAACTTTTCTCACAAGTCCCTCAAGAAAAATGGCTCTCGATACCACTGTTGGTTTAGCAAAGACTTAATTGAAATATAGAATAAAAGATGAAATAAAGGGATAATCTAATTCATTATCAATGCAGCCCTTATATACAAGTCTCAAGTAACAACCTCAACAAAAATTCAAATTGCTACTCCTACTAACAAGCTAACAACTCCTACTCCTATTAACAAGCTAACAAATCTCCCTAGGACTTAGTCCTATTTTTTTTAAAAAATAGTTGTAGCCTTGAGATACTAACACATTCATAACCTCCTAAAGAAATGTGTAAGGTCATTACGTAAATCAATTTTTAATATCTCAAAAGTTTTAATATTAAAATTTAGGTAATTCCAAAATTTAATTAATTTAAATTTCTTATGACAATCGTAACAATTGATCAATTGGAACACCTAAGTGTGTGAAATTATGAGATGTGTACTCGAGGTATAGACTAATTTGTGGGAGCTTAGGAAGTGTTGTATTAAAAGAGTGAATAAGCAAAGTTTTATTTTTAAAAGAGGATTAGTCGAATGGATTTTAATAGAGAATAGCCAAGGCCTTTGGTTTAATATTGCCAATATTTGTTTTAGCTTAGTGGGAAGGAATGATAATATCTTTTGATCTTGAGGAAGTACATAAATTTGTTTTAAATTTCAGATTTTGAACTAAAAAGTGTGTTTTTTTTGAAAAATGTTAATTTTGACAAATCTTTTGCAATTTTCAAGAAATATGCCTAGGTATTATTTACTTAGTAGAAAAACAATTAATTTGGTTTAGAGTTGATTATTTGTAAAGCACGATTTCAAATTGTGAAAATGAATAATTTTGCAATTTATCAAAAGCATAATCCAATAGAAAACCCAATAAAAACCGAAAATAAAATCCAAAATATTTAAACAGTCCAAAAGTTCAAAGTTAAATTTAAAAACATAAACCGACTCATTTTATTAATTGAGAATCCAATTCAAGCTCTCGTACACTGTCCAGTCCTAAGTTTGCTGATTACTTGAGAATATAAAAATATAGGGTGAGCTAACAAAGCTTAGTGTACAACTCAGCCCTCATGCAAATAACAGATATTAGACAGTCAAACATAATTCCATAACTGAACAGACATAGATGGCATGACAATTTTATGCAATGCAACATAATAGGTAAATCAGATACTGATGGCATAATATATCTTGCAATGCAACATATTTCACATATCAAATACAAATCCTACCCTCTTCCACTACATACCATCTCCGTCTATCCCTACACACTATTTAAGGTAATAAATACCCATCCAACCCCACACACCAAATAAGTGATCGTATGTCACTGTATAGAAATGTGCAATCAAGGCTACCAGAAATAAGGCGGTAATCTGCCAGAATTAGATAATTGTGGTCAAACCACCAACATTGTAGTCAAGTTGCCAAAATAGATATGTGGTTAAACCACCAGATAGGGTAGATCATTAAACTGCCAACACTTCCTCTGTCATATAATAACCTCACCCCAATGCACGTGCTAAAACATAACACATGCTTAGATGCTCAAAAATGAATCATGCTTTAATAGATTAGAACCATGCTAACAAAATTCTCAGATTTACAGATCAGATGTAAAATTTATATTACAGTCATGCTTTCAGATGTTACACATGCAATAGAAATACCACATATTTCATATATTAGAATAATACGTATCACATAACAGACCCTATGATGTAGCTAACCTCGAAACGCACTTCAAACACAACCCTAACTAAATTTCACTAAAAATGGGCCCACATGCCTGTGTGGTCCACACAGCTGTATGAAATCGACAATATGGTTTTTAGCTTTACGCTGTTCACTATTTTTACGAGTTTGACACACGCCAGACTGTTTTCCAATGTCGACACAATATGTTGACTGCAAAACCTAGAACGACACCCAAATAAGTTTTTTAGCACAAACACATCAAACCCGAAACAAAATCGACCCTTGCTTGATTACAATATATGACCACAACATTAAAACTCAGTCACTTACCTCAATGAAAGAATAATTCCTAACACTCTTGATTTGCCGAAAGATGAGTCACTACCAAATCTTCACCTAAATTAAGGATTTCAAACAATTAAAACTATTGTCACACAAAATAGAAAATCATAATCTAAGAACATGAAAATTCCATTAACTAAATATGAATATTAAATCGACAACCTTACCACACACAACCAACAATGATATCGAAAGAGAACGTTGGTACAGAATAGCTCAACAGTAGAGAAGAAAGAATGAAACAAAAAAAAATGGCAAAAGGAAATTTTAGTATCAAAAGTAGAAAAGAAAAGAGAAAGCAAAAAAAAAAAAAAAAAGAAAAAGAGAAAGAAGGAAACGTAGAAGAGAGAGGAGAAAAAGCTTGGGATAGTAAAAAATGAAAGAGGGAGAGAATAGATACCTAAGGGAGTGTTTTGGGGAGAAAAATTCTCCGAAATGAATATTTTATTATCTATTAATTTTTAGAAAAAAAACCAACCACTAAATATATTAGTTACCACTATTAGATTTCTTAAAACCCAAAATCAACCTGCTTTCAAACACATGAGCAGCACAGGTAGGGAATAGCGAAAATATTTATCACTTTCCTCATACAAGAATCGAGCACAAGATTTCTAGGTAAATTAAAACTTTATCACTGAACCAGGAGGCTCATTCTTGTCAACAACTTCTCAGAAATTAAAGTTAAGCCAAAAGAGCTATGACAAGGGTTGAGACAAGAATAACAAAAAATGAAAAATTTAAGGAAATGAATCGAACTCAAATTCTCACGCACACAAACACAACACTTAACCACTAAATCAGAATTAATTTACTTGATATAATTTAACAATTCAAAAATAAGAATTTTAAGGCGTTACATATTTTATGGGAGGTCTCATGTTTATTCATAGGGATATAACTATCCAAATAGATAGTCACATCTTTTAGTAATAAACATAATTATTCAATAGATATCTACTTGAATAATTATGACTCTTTATTAATATTAAGTGGCATAACTCTTGGTAACAAGAAACGTAACTTCTTGTTAAGAATAGTGACAACTATTGGTTAATAACCAAGTGACATAACTTTTGAACCACTTGTAACTTTTCAATTATAACTATTGAAATATTATAAATATTTTGAAAATGTTCCAACATTCCCCTCCTTTTAAAAATATTTTAGATTTTGATAATCTTGAAAATCGATTGTATATGAAGGTGTCTTATGATTGAATTTTCACTTAGTGAAAACAAGTTAATGTTAATCGAAATTGCATGGTAGAGTATGTTTTGAACTTGCTATTCCATTTGATTAACTAAACACATCTCACATAATGATTTCAACACTAGTCAATGCACGATATCTGTAGACACTATTATGACCATGTGTCTGTAACCTCTTTTCATAAGTGTTGTTAAAGTCAAACCCTTCAGCTCTTAGAAGCAGCTACACTTCCACTCACATAGGTTGATCCTATTGAGAGTGTTCTTGTAATTATAACACTCTATGTAACACCCTAGATTTTGGGGTTAGAAGTTTTAAGTTTTGTGGTTAGGGTCAGTGAGAAGGTTGAGCTATTGTGTTTAGTTACGCTTTTAAGTGACAGAATGGCCTGCTGGTCTGATGGTTGAGTGAGTGTTAGAGTAACTTAAGGATCTAGGTTTGAGTCCTTGTGGGTGCGTTTTGTGAGAAATATTTTAAATTTTGTTTTGTTAAATAGTAGTTTGTTTTAAGCTAAATTTATAACCAATTATATTTGTAACAACCCGGTTTAGACCCTAGTCGGAGCAGTGGTTTCGGGACCACAAATCCAAGTCAAAAAAATATTTTAATATTTTTTATGTATTTACAACATGATATGTGATATGTGTGAAAATTTCGTGTGAAAATTTTTATCGTTTGTGTGCTCGATTTTATAAAAGGACTTAATCGTGTAAAATGCAAAAGTGACTTGCTATATGTTAAATGTGCCTATTTGTTATGGCTTATTAAATGAAAGGTTATTATGTTGTAATTAGACCATTGAAAGTTGAAATTGACATAAATGGGGATAATAAGATGGAATATGGTGGCTTTTAATTAGGGTTAATTTTGTAAATTAGTTATTAAGTTAATATTAATAAAACAAAGATCAAATTTCCTATCATCTTTTAACATTCCTAGCCAAAAATCAAAATAAAAAGAAAGAAAAGAAGCAAGCTAGGTTCGGTCATTGCTATATTTGATTAAGGTATGTCAGTTGATCGGTTTTTGATAATTTTTACGTTTTTGATATCGTTACTTCGTGTTTTAGCTAGCCCATGCTTTAATTTTCAGAATTGATGATGAATTTGAGATTTGCCATTGTTGATAGCTTTATGATTTTTGTGTTTGATGATGAAAAATAAATATTTGTTGTTAGATTGTCATGTTTAATTAAGTGATTTTTAGTAAAAATGCCTATTTAGGATTAAATTGTGAATTTTGTTAATTGAGGGGTCAAAATGTGAAATAAATGAAATAAATGGGCTGCTAGGGACCTTAGTAAAATTTGGCTATGCTTGGGTGTGGTGAAATTTTGAATATTTTGTGTTTTGTGAAATAGGGACTAAATTATAAAAAATGTGAAATATTTGGGGCAAAAGTGTAATTGGCCAATTTATGTGTTTGTGGATGAATTTGAATGAATATATGATAAAACAAGTCAAATTTGTATTAATTAAAATCAAGAAAAGAGGAAATCAGATATAGATCGGGGTAAATCAAAAGTTGTCGATTAGTCGTTTCGGTCTATTCGTCTCCGTACGAGGTAAGTTCATATGCAAATAAATGTATTTGAATTGATTTATTCATGCTTTTATGATATTGAAATGTAATGAATGGCTATGGAAGATGAATATGTGAAATTGAGAGAACATCGATCAAATTATGGCGTCCGAAAGCCCCGTACGAACCATAGGAATAGTTAAGATACATATGTCATGACATAGGATTTCGATATGTGATTTTGTGTAAGACCATGTCTGGGACGTTGGCATCGATTTGAGATTTATGTGTAAGACCATGTTTGGGACATTAGCATTGTATATGATTTCGTGTAAGACCCTGTCTGGGACAGTGGCATCGATATTTAATAACATGTAAGACCACGTCTAGGACGTTGGCATTGTACCAGTTTACGAACTATTCGAGTATCCTTATCAATTTTGAGCGGCTCAACGGGTAATAATGAGGATGGAATGAAAATGTGAATGAGTATCCGATTCAGGTACATATGAAATATATATGTTATTTAAGAATGAAAGGTGAGTATGTGTATAAATAATGACTTGTGAATTTCATAAGAATGAATAGTGGTTGAATACAAGTGCATTAAGAGCAAGTGAGTTAGATGTGAATTATGAAACTTGTGTATGTGATTTACTATGGATTCCATGGATAAAGTAGCTTATATTTATCTTATGTGTTAAGTTTATTTGTATATGGCTTACTAAGCTTTTGAAAGCTTATTTTGTGTGTGTTTCTCATTGTTTTATAAATTATCGAAGCTACTGTGAGCTTGGGGATAGTCAAAGATCATCGTCACACTATCAAACGATATTTTGGTACTTTTGAAGTTGTAAATATTAATGTATGGCATGTATAGGCTAGTGATGTTATGATATGTGTTATGTGAATTTCTTGCCATGTAATATGGTATGAATATGATTGAGACTATGGAATTGGTTTTGGTATAGACTATGTGATGGAAAAATGATATAATTGATGTATATATATAGTCTGAGGTGAATGGCCATCTTGGTATGATTTGGTAGTTGAAATGGTAAGGTTTTAATATGATTTTGAGTTTGACTAAATGTTGTTTAAGACAAATGGATTGGTATGATATTAGTTTATGAAATTGGTATGCTTTGATATGAAATTGAGTATGAAATTGATTGGTGATATTATGGATTGAATTTTGCATGTGTGGGTATGATTCTGGTGGCTATTTGGTCATGAGTTATGCTTTGGTTGATGTTTGTAGTGATGACCCTTTTTGGGTGGCATGTTGGCTTTATAAATGGCCTATTTTTGTCCATACGGGCAGAGACACGGGCGTGTGTCTCAGCCGTGTGCAACACACGGTTATGATACACGGTCATGTGTCTCCTAGGGTACCCTACGATTTAAAGTCAGTATACCCTACAGTTTTGACACGGCTTAGACACATGGGCGTGTCTATTGGTCATGTGTGGCATACGAGCTGACACATGAGCGCGTGGTCGGCCGTGTGACCCAAGTCAGTAGCCTCCTTAATTTTCCCTTGGTCATGACACACGGACGTGCCCTCAGCTGTGTGGTGTAGGCCAATATGTATGCCCTATTTTCACACAGCCCGTGACACGGGCGTGTCTGATAGCCGTGTGAGGCACACGGTTTGTTCACACGGGCGTGTGACCCTTATATGTTTGAAAATTTTCTATGTTTTCCAAAGTTTTTGAATGTTATCGGTTTAGTCTCGAATCCCTTCTAGGTATGTTTTAAGGTCTCGTAGAGCCTTATAAGGGACATTGTGAATGTTTTGAATAAATTTCGATTATGAACGCTTAAGTGTATGTGAATGAGGTGTGTTATTCGTTCTGGTAATGCCTCGTAACCCTATTCCGGCGACGGATATAGGTTAAGGGTGTTACAATATTTATTTCTTTTTGCAAATTATTATTATTATTTTTAAAAATTCTTTTTACTGGATGTTTTTACCTTCTTCTTTTTTCTCTCTTTTGTTCTTCATTATCTTTATTCTTCAAAACAGTTTGCTTGGGGATTTTGGAGAGTCGCTTCCTCATCGTCAAGTTGGTGTCGGAACGTCTTAGATCGCAAAACAAGTGTGGGATTCAAACCTCTTTCAATATACTTGCGATTTGTTGTTTCACTGTGAATTTGACAATCTTTTCGCGTGTTCTGAAAAATGGGCAGTTGAGGCTCATTTTTTCTGCAATCTCTAGAAATTTAGTGTGTTGTGAGTGGAGGTCAATTTATTAACCGGAAAGGCTCGATTGTAACACCCTAAAATCAGCCTAAAAGTTTAGACCGAATCCCGATTGTTACATTAATGACCAAAGTGATCGTAGGTAAACTTTTACAAAACAAATCTTCACATCGAATTGAAACATTTAATCGATCAAAATTCAGTAAGTAGAATTACATTTAAGTTAAATATATAACCAAAATTAAATAAATGAATAAAAATTCAATTGGAACTTGTACCACAGCTTAATAAAACCTTACAATTCAAAAACTTAATAACCAAATAGAAAATGAAAATACAAACTGATAATTTATTTTTCACTGACACTGTCCGAGACCTCCGCATACTGAGTCTAGCGTCAGAATTCAGAAAATTACCTGAAAAGGGAAACACTAAGGGGGTGAGCTACTCGAGCGCTGTGTGAGTTCAAAACGAGACTAAAAACAGAATTAGAGAATTTAATTGAATAGTGCAACAGACTTACAGATATAAGCAGAAACAGGTACTAGACAAGGAACCAACGTCCCAACCGAACATAACACTCAAGCATACCAAATCACAAATAGACAGACAGAATACAGTCAGATAATCTTACACCTAAACAGATGCACATAATTGTATTCAAGTACTGAAACCCACCCATCTAGCCAACACACCTTTCTGTCTCCCAATTACACCCCATAAGAGCTGTTTAAGCTCATCCAACCAAAACACACCACATAGGACCTCATAGGCCTATCCAACCCTACACACCATATATGTGGACTAAGCCACTCAGATACTAATACACAGCAGAGCTGGCATATGTGTTGTACAGTGTAATACGGTAATCCGCTGTGCAGACATGTTGTTTAAACTGCCATATCAGATAATAGTGCACACAAAGCTGACGCACATGCAATGATGATCACGATAAATCATCAGACAAATGAGTTGCAGAGAACCGCCAGTCGATCGTAAATCGAGTCTCCTTTCTCTTTGTAATCCCACCCAATACTTTACTTTATGCAAGTGTATGTACACACACAATCAACTAGAACAGTGATACATTAACAGAAAGTCAGACACAACAGACATGCACACACACCCTGTTAACCGGGTTCAGAGTCAGACACCTCACACAACATTTACAAATAAAACATAAGTCGCAGCCCAAATCAGGGTCTAAACTACCCCTACAACGGCTTAACTAAATGTTGAAGCACACAGATACATTTTCAGATTAGAAACACACACAGAACCAAAATAAGTGCCTTAGAACCACACGGCTATGTGCTCTGGCCGTGTAGAACTGTCCAGGCCATGTGGAAGGTCAAATACCCGTGTGAAGAGGGGCACACAGCCATGTGACTGAGGCATAGGCCCATGTAGACTAGGAACATGGCCGTGGGAATAGGCCATGTAACTTATTGTCCAATTGAGCTAAAATAGAGTACAAGGCAGACACGGCCATGTGAGGGTCTCACACGCTCGTGTACCCACCAGGCACGGTCATGTATCCAAGACAGATGTCTATTTAGAATCCTTAAATCCCCAAATTAACCAGACAATCGTGTGGCCCAAAAATACTCAAACCCAAATTTCCAAATACACATGCTCGTGTGCCCAAGGGACACGACCGTGTGAAAATTGACAAAAATCTCCAAATCAGCCACACATCGGTGTTGTGCCCAAATCAGCTCGGAAACCCTAATTTCCAAAAGCACATGGTCATGTGAATCGGCACAAGCCCGTGTGGCCATCCGTGTGCTGATGAAATAATATTAAAATAGCCCCAAAAGACGTGCTTTCAGCCACAAATGTAACGCCCCGAATTTGAGCCTGGAAGTATTAGGTCTTGAGGATGGGAACAGTTAGGAGGAGGCATATAAATAATTAATTGTGCAAGTGAGTGACGTAAATACATACTTGTCTCAGTGGTTAAGTGTTCTGGGAAGTGCCTAAGAAGTCTTGGGTTCAAGCTTGGACAGGTGTAAAAAGTTTTGTTTTTAAAGAAATAAGCACTGTCTTTAGGCAGTACGCTTTTCAATAAATATGGGAAAAGCATAACAGAAAGGGCCTACTGATTCAAGGGATAAGTAGCGTGTGGAGTGTGCTAGTGGTATGAGGTTCGAATCCCTGCTTGTGCAAATGGAGATTATTTTTACTGATGGCCATGAGAGGTAGTAGAGTTTGACCAAAACACTGCAGAATGGAGTGGAGTTTGAGTTGGTCATGGAGGGATTGTAGGAGGGAGTTGAGGAGAGATATGAGAAAAGATTTTAGGAGTAAATCAAGGGGATTTGAAGTGGAAGGGTGTTGGTACCGAATTGGGGATTGTAGGTACCCAATGTATTCTGATTTAGGGTTATGCCTCTCATTTTTAGCGATTTTGCTGCTCTTTCCTGCTGAATGCCAAATGTGGTAGGGTTCCACATCTCACTCCCTTACTTTCTTTTCACTTTCGATTTTTGTTCTTTTTGTGACTTTTCTAGACTGATTCTTTATCTTCCTTCCCCCAATCATCTTCTGACTGATTATCCCACATTCCACTCTCTTTACCTTATTGTGTTTTGGTCGAATGTTGACCATCTTCTCTTTTCTCTGTATCTCTCTCTCAAACCCATTATTGCTTTGGGCCTAATACATATCTCTTTTTTTCTTCTATCAATTTTTCCCTATCCTTCCATCTTGGGTACTGTTGCTGAATATCTCTTCACTGGCCGATTACTTTCTTTTACTCTTTTGTTTGTGTTTGGCTTCTGGTTTTGTTAGAATGCTCTGACAAGTTGGTAAGTTCTCTTGATTCTCTATTTGCTTCTCTCTACCATTATGATCCTTCTTATAACATCTTTCTGTGTTACTGATTCCTTATAAAGGTGCAATCGTTCTGTTTTGCCTCTGTTATCCTGTGTACTTTCGGCTCTTGTATGGGTATAGATCGATTTCTTCTATCAACCGTTCTTAGTTCTGCATGGGGGTAAGTTGTCATTCTTTTGATTCTAGTTATTTTCATTCATGGTGATAGATAAAGAGATTAGGATACAGTGTAGGTTTTGCCAAGGTTTTGGAAGAAAACTTTGATCGGTGGTTTAAGTGGGATAAACCGTTCTTGCTCATTTGAGGTAGGTAACAATTGCTATTTTGGGGATTAAGTGCTATTATGAGGGTGTTAACTTTAATGATTAAAAGATTAACATTGGGTCATGATTGAATCTAGGGTTGGTGTCCGTGGAGATTGACGCACTTTTTGCAAACAGGTGTGTAATCACACTGCAATACCTATTAATCGACAAACGCCAAAAATTCGTCTATTGACGTTAGACGAGCGTGCACTCGCTCATGTGGTGATTCAAGCGCATAAAACGTGGGATTTTGATAGTAGAGGCCACCATGAGCGATTTCATGGGCTAGGGTCGTTTTGGACCACGTTGGGCCGTGTGGGCCCCACGGGCTCGTGGGTCCACACGGGTAAACCACACGGACGTGTGGTGATTATTGGGCCACGCTGTATAGTTTGGGTAGCCAAGACCATTTCTGGGCTAAGTGGGCCACACAGATGTGTGGGCCCACATGGGGCCTCATTATGGGCCTTGGGCCCATTTTCACTGTTTGACTGTAAAGGTTGCTCGGGTCGTCCCGAGATGACTGTGACCTTCTTTTAGGTCGGTAAGCGTAGGGATGAGTATTCGATTGAGTCGAGTCAGATCGAGTCAAAAAATTTCGAGTTAGTTGAGTTGACGAATCCTATTTTAGCAACCGAACTCAATTTGAATTTTTTTCGTATCGGATTGAATCGAGTCAAAAATTTTTGAGTCAAGTCGAGTCGAGTTAACAAATCCTATTATTTGTACTCAACGTTGCACTTACATGAATTGATTAATTAACTAGTAAACGAAGTATAGAAGTATTTAACAACATAAATAATATAATGATATTGCCTTTTAACTTAATTAGTAAACATTTATCAAAACAACGTAGTTTTACCTTTTAACTTAATGTTTTTGACTTTTAACTTTAGAAAAGGTAAACATTTATTAAAATGACGTAGTTTTGCCTTTTCTTATTCAGATTTTCGGATAACTCGAATTGTGTAATTCACATTCGAGTTAAACTGAAAAACTTATTTTTTTTATTCGAGTTGATTCAAATAACTTGATTAACTCAAATAACTCGAACTATTTAATTCAAAATTTAAAAATTTTATCGAATTTTTCGAATCGAATCAGATTTTGCTCACCCCTAAGTAAGCGTACTTGGACTCTTAAACGATAAAATGACTGTTTTCCTCTCATGAGGTAAAATGACTGTTTTGCCCTCATGAGGTAAAATGACTATTTTGCCTTTATATGGTAAAATGACTGAAATGCCCCTACATGGTAAGTTGACTATTTTGTCCCTATGTGATATATGTTTATATTTTAGCATGCCATTATAACTGTGTGGAGTACATGTTTAGTATTATTCTATGACATGACATGTGGCATGATGCATTGCATGGGGGTGGGTTTTTATATGATTGGAGGAAGTGTACTGTACTGGCAGCTCTGTTGCAAAATCACTGAAAGGCTATTAGCCTATTACTGGCAGCTTTGTTGCAAATACTATTTTAGTGCCGCAACCGGTGCTATTTTGGAGTGTAGGGCTGGACGGGTCAATTTTATCCCCACATAGTGTGTAGGGCTGGTACGGAGATGGTGTGTAGAGGCTGGACTGGGTTGGACTTGCAAACTGCTTTCATCGATCATCGCATCATGCATTACTATTCGGAATGGGCCAAGACCCAAAAATATGATCGCTTCAGACATCTTGAGTTGGGCTTAGGCCCGCATCGCTATCAGCATCTTGTAATGGGCTCGTGCCCAAACTACTATCATTCATCAGTAATGGGCCAAGGCCCGAGCATATGACTGCTTCTGTATTGAGATGGGCTAAAGCCCAAACTGATATTGCCACTGTTACTGAAATGGGCTTAGACCCAGATTGTATTTGTTCACTGTATGCTTGACTACTTGTTTATTAAGGGATTACACATTGAGTTTTCATAAACCTCACCCTTCTACGTATATGCGCAGGTAATCTTTAGGTGGATCGGTGCTGCGAGTGACTCGAAGGTGGCCACACAACAGCTTATGCTCTCATATTTGTCTTTTAATTTATAAGTAGTTTAATTTGAATATTTTTATGTAATAAGGCCTCTCTAAGGTTTTAACTTTTAATTTGGGATTTTTACTTGCTTTGATATAAACTGCTAGTTGTAGGAAGAAGATGTGTTTTCAAAAGATAACTATTTTTCAAAAACACCACGTCTTCTTAATATAATTTTAAAGCTTCCGCAACAAACATAGTTTTAAAGTGTAATAACAATCTAATATGATTTACAAATTTTCGTTAGTGATATAATAAGGTTTTAATATATAATAGGTTTTTCAATGAAATTATGGTTTCAAAAAGCACTTCAATGTGACACCGCTAGATTCGGCCATAACGTCTGGGCCGGGTTTGGGGTGTTACAACGAAACACTCCCTAACCCCCGATAGGTTGAAGTTATACCAAATCATACCAATTCTAAGCATAAGACAGTGATATCACATCAGAAATAACATATTTGCGAGCACTCACACACCCACAACCATCTTTTCATAAAGTCAAATTAGAATTCGTAAATAAAATAAAAAAGGTACGAAACCCACACTTCATTCGCAGTCAACGACTTCCAAACTGACTTGACGACAAAGAAACGAAGCCCTTTCCCAAAATCACAATACCACCAATTTCAACCAGATAAGAAAAAGAAGGAAGAAGAACAAAAAGAACCCCCAAAAGATAGAGAACAGGAGAACGTGAAAAGAATAAAAATAAAAAATCCAAATGAAAATAATAAACATAAAATAATAATAACTTACACATAAGACTAAACAGTTATTATTAACCATAAAGAAAATTTATTATCTAACATACAATATACAAAAATATATCATTCAACACGGACAGACAGGGACTTGAACCTAGAACCCAGGGACTAATTAACACACAAGCCACCACTAGACCAGCAGGCCTATTCTGTCATTTAAACACATAACAAAACACAATAATGCAACCTTCTCACTGACCCTAGCCACAAAATTCAAAACTTTTAGCCCCAAAATCTAGGGTGTTACATCGATTTTCAGGCTAGTTGCAGGTGTTTTCGTGGTCACACGGGCATGTGTCAGATCACACGGCCGTGTGGATTTAAGAATTAGGGTTTTCGGGCAAATTTTAGTGCCACACGGTCGATCTTTACACAGCCATGTCCTCTGGGCACACGAGCGTGTGTTTGGAGATTAGGGTTTGAGTGATTTGGTTCCACACGGCCTGGCCACACGGTCGTGTGGCTAATTTAGGAATTTAGGGATCCCACATGGGCGTGTGTTAGTGTCTGGTGGGCACACGAGCTTGTAACACCCTTACACCCTTGTGTCTACCTTGTACTCTATTTTAGCACATTTTGGATAGTAAGTTACACGGCCTGCTCCCATGGCCATGTCCTTAGTCCACACGGACGTGCTCTTTAGTCACACGACCTTGTGCCTCCCTTCACACGGACATGTGCCTCAGTCACATGGGCGTTTAACCTCCCACACGGCCTAAGCGTGTCCACAAGGCCAGAGCACACGAGTGTGTGGTCCTAAGGCACTTATTTTGGTTCTGTGTGTGTTTTTGATCTGAAATTATGTTTATGTGCTTCAACCCTTGGCTAAGCTTTAGTAAGGGTAGTTAAGACTTCAATATGGGCTGCTTACTTATGTGTTATTTGTAATTATTGTGTTAGATGTCTGACTCTGAACCCGGTTAATTAGATGTGTGTGTGCATATCTATTATGTCTGACTATTTGCTAAAGTGTCACTATTCTGTGAGATTTTATGCATACATACACTTGCAGTTCTATTGCAACTTATCCGTATAATGATTTATCGTACTGTACTGCATGTGTGTCAACTTTGTTACGTACTATTATCTGATCTGGCAGTTTAAACTGCAACATGTCTATACAGCGAATTACCGCATTGTACTGTACTACATATATGCCAGCTCTGTTGCATATTAATATTTGAGTGGCTTAGTCTACGTACATGGTGTGTAGGGTTGGATGGGCCTTTCTAGGTCCTATGTATTGTGTTTCGGTTGGATGAGCTTAATCAACTCTTATGGGGATGACCGGGGGACGGAGATGTGTGTTGGCTGGTTGGGTGGGTTTTATCACTTGACTGCATTTCATCCGCATCTATTTAGGAATTTTGACTGAAAGACTATCTTTTTGTACTTGGTTGCCTGAACAACACTTGTGTTGAGTATTTTGGGTGTACTTGGTGTGCTCTGACTATTACGTGTATTGAGGTGTTGGTTTTATACTGTATCTGTTTTTTCGTGTATCTGTAAGAATATTCTGCTATTGACCTATCGTCTGGAATTCTCTTTTGTAAGTATGATGTTTTTCATTTGAACTCACACTGAGCTCATGTAGCTCACCCCCTTAGTGCTTTCCTTTCAGGTACATTTCAAATTTTGACGCTGGACTCGGTATGCGAAGATTTCAGACAGTCACGGTTAAAAATAAAATAGCATTTCTACTTTGTTATTTGGTTTTTGAACTGTAAGGCTTTATAAAGCTGTGATACAAGTTTCGTTTTGAATTTTTATTCGTTTATTTAATTTCGGTTATATATTAAACTTAATTGTAATTCTACTGACTGAATTTTGAACGATTAAATGTTTCGGTTCGATGTGACAACTTATTTTATAAAATTTACCTACGATCACTTCAGTGATTGATAATACTCTAGAACGACATATTTTTATGTGCTAATTGTATGTTTATTTTGAGTATGACCCTACTAATCTGAGCTATTTATGGTCTTTTATCTTCCAGGGACTAAATTGGAGGCAAAAGGAAATTTACCGGCAAAAAGTGCAAGTTTGAAGATACAATGGGCCAACATGTAACATAGGGAAAAATGTGGTGCCAAAAATGCAAGTATGGAAGACATAAGGACAAAAGTACAAAAGAAGAGATTTTATAGCACAAGACTCTATTTAATGTTTAATTATATTATGATAATTATTAAGGATTATTATTTAGATTTAATTTTAGGATTTATTTTCATTTATCTTTAATTATCTTTATTTATTTGTATTTATCTTTTAGAATTTAATTAGGAATAGGTTAGGTTTCTTAGTATTATAAATAAGAGATGAAGTGATATAAATTTGACCCATCTTTTACTGTAACACTCTCTCCCCCATAAATTTAGTCTTTTTGTTCTTTTCATATTTCAATAAAAAAATTTCCCTTTCCATTATTTTTATTTGTTTTCCCCAAAAATCATGAGCCACAAAATCTAATCTAGCCGAAGGTTGTCGAAATTTCCCAAAGAGGTTCATGAGGCTTAGAATCTGTGCTTAGCCTTCTCAATAGGGTATTCATCGCTTCTCCGCATTACGGGGCTGACGCTTCCGTCCATGTCCTTTAATAGGTGATCTTTTCAACTTGTGTAAGGAACGGTCGCTTTGTACATTTTGGGAAGGTTGCATAGTCGGTTCGTTGGCTCTCTGTGTTAGAGGTGGGTGAGCCCAAGAGACAAAATGGCGTGGTATTCGCCATTGGGAAGTGATGATCTAGCAGAAGACATTCCCACAAAAGCGATTGTTGGTCAGAGTCAGGTTCTACCAAATCTTAAGCCTAAAATTCTGGAGCTGGTAGTCTTAGGCGTCCTCTTCCACTATAACTGGCTTATTCTGCTTGAGAAGGATCACTTAAAAGCCAAGAATTAGACCCAAGGGGAATTGAGATAACCGGAGGCTGGAATCTCGCTACATAAAGAACTCTCTCTTTTCTTTTATATTCTTCATTTTAATTTTCGCAATTTATTTAATTTCACAATTTCAATTCGACTTTCAATTCTGTTTTTATTTTATTTTTCCAAATCAAAACTTTTAATTCTATTTTTTATTTTTTTTTAGGAACGCAGGTTTTTTT
Source organism: Gossypium longicalyx (assembly GCA_025698465.1). NCBI lineage: Eukaryota > Viridiplantae > Streptophyta > Magnoliopsida > Malvales > Malvaceae > Gossypium > Gossypium longicalyx. Next base: position 87,733,262 of record CM046995.1, read on the forward strand.
GGGCACGATTCTGCCTAGGATTTCAAGAAACAAGTATTCGTGTAATCCGGTCCCTGAAGATTCGACCCTACTTCCCCTTTACTGCTCTTTTTCATTATTTTGTAGGAAATAGGATATTTTTGGTGCTCTCATCGACTGCATCAAATTTTGGCACCGTTGCTAGGGACCAATAACGTACTAATCTTGTTCTTTGTTTCTTATGACTATATCTATTTTAGATACTCTTACGTTTGGTTCAGAGATTGAAAAGACTGCGAGAGCTAATCGTAAGGAAACAAAGCTAAGGAAAATGCAGTCAGCGGCGGTTGGGACTCAAAGTAATCCACCGCCAAAAATCAAAATCGATGACGAAGCAGAGTCTAGAGTTAACGAAAACCCTACTCAAACATTTGAAGGTGAAAAGCTAGAAGTCGATTCACCAGAAGAAGTACTTAACGCTAAGGTTAACAAAACGGCAATTGGCAATTGGAAATTGACAATTGGCTGAAGCTCCGACACAACAACTGCCACTATGCATCACGTATCCTACTATGGATACTGATTTTGAACTGAAGTCAAGTTTAATCCAGCTATTGCTAACTTTCCGTAGGTTGCAAAATGAAAATCCCCACAAGTATTTGAAAGAGTTCCATATGGTTTGCCTTAGTATGAAACCTCAGGGGGTAACTGAAAATCAAATTAAATTACGCGCTTTGCCTTCTTCCCTTACAGATTTAGCTAGGGAATGACTATTTTACTTACCTACTAGATCTATTACAACTTGGGCTGATTTTTCTCGTTTATTTCTCAACAGGTTTTTTCTAGCATCACGAGCAGCTGAGTTAAGAAGAGAGATTGTTGGAACAAGATAAAAAGAAACGGAGTCTCTTTACGATTATTGGGAGCGATTTAAGAAGTTGTGTGCGAGCTGCCCACAACATGGTATAACAGAGCAATCTCTCCTCTAATACTTTTACGAAGGCTTGAAACCTATGGAGATGAATATGGTAGATGCCACTAGTGGAGAAGCGTTGGTCAACATGGCTCCTCAACAAGCAAGAGACTTGATCTCCACGATGGCTTCAAATTCTCATCAATTTCGAGCCAATCCTGAACCCCCTAGAAGGGTTCGCCAGCTAGGTAATTCTACCTTTGAGATAGACTTGATAGACTTACTAATATTGTGAAATTTCTTGTTGCAGAAAAAGCAAAACCAGCCCGAGTATGTGGAATATGTGCTACACCTGAACATACAACTGATGCATGTCCCAATTTGTATGATGATACTATGGCTCATTTGGATGTTGTGGGAAACTTTGTTGGGCCACCACAAAAGCGAAATGACCCCTATGCTAATACCTACAATCCAGGATGGAGAGACCATCCTAACTTAAGTTATGGGGCCAATCCATGATATAACCAGTGTAACACCCTAAATTTGGGTCTAGAAGAATTGGGCTTTAAGTCTGGGTTCGGATAGAAGAAAACCTGAATATTGAGAAGTTTTAAATATTACTAGTGTTTAAAATATATATATATTGATAAAATATTTATGTTATTACTAATATTTTAATTCTTAAATAAATTTAGAAGTATTTAAAGTGTGGGAAAAATTCGATCCAAGGCTCTAGCAAAAATTATTATTTTTGCTTCTTTAGGGGATTTGGGCATTAAGGTTTATTAATAAATTGGGCTAAAAATTGGACATAAGGAGGAGTCTGGCCTAGTGGTTAGGCGTGTTAAGCAATAGGAATGGAGCAGGGGTTCGATTCCTTGCGTGCGCAAATGTGGGTTTTTATTTTAGAAAAACCAAGGGCTGTCACAGGTAGGCCTTATTAATTGTTCAGGCTAATTCATGTCAGAAGCAAGCATCTGGCCTAGTGGCTAAGTATGCTAGGAGGGCGGAGGAGGAGCCTGGGTTCAAGGCGCGGCGTGCGCAATTTGGGTTTTTTATAATATGCAGATCGCGGCTAGAATAAGGGTTAAAGGAGTTGCGAGTATAATTTAACACAAAGAGCGCCTGTGGCCCAGTGGCAGCAGCGTGCTGGACATATGGAGAGAGCAGAGGTTCTATTTCGTATGCGGGCGAATTCTGTTTTATTTTTAAAGTGGGCCAGAACTGAAGCAGGTAAGGTTTATAATTTATTGCGACCATATATTAGTAAGGAAGGAAGCCTGGTGCAGTGGCCAGCAGCACGGGCGTGGGCGCAAGGCGGACAGAGGTTTAGGGTTCGAGCTGCAGTTCGCGCACGCAAGGTTGGATTTTTGCTGCATGCATGGGGAAGGAATTAGGGTCTGATCAGGACTCTTGGCAGTATGCTGAAGTGGTAGAAAGGTGGGCTCAATTGGCTAGGAGTTTGAATGAAATTCAAACATTGGATGAGGCCAACAATCAAAGAAATTCGGGAATTGGAATTGGGAAAGAATTCCTATACCAAAAGGCACTCTTTCGACCATAGCTAGATTAAATACCGTATATTTTGGCCTTTAGGATTCATTTTTTTTTCTCCTTCTTCTATGTTCTTTTCTTTTCTTTCCTTCTCTCATCTCTTTCCATCTTCTTTTTTCTTTCTTCTCTTGCCGATTCTCATCCTATCTTTTTACCGAACCTATATCCTTCATATTCTTCTTCTTCTTTTCTCTCATAAATCCTTAACAAAACTGGTTAGCCGAATTTCCATTGAAGCCAAACCTCGTATCTTTTCTTCCAAAACTAAAATCTTACTACTTTGAGGTACTACAAAAGTCGAACCCTTGGTTGAGTATTTTCCCTTATTGGGCAGTGGTATTGATTGGGAGTAGTGTCATAACGATATAGGTAAACGTTCGAATCTTTTTTTTTTTTGTTATTCATGAATTAAGGTAAAAGCCGAAAAACCCCTATATGCAAAGGGTTCCTATTGATTGAACTAAAAAGGTTTAGTGGTGTTATTTGATTTGTTTTGATCTAGTGAGGATTAAAGGCTACTAATCGAGGGCTTGGATATTTGGAATGACCAGAATTAGATCTAGTCCATTTTTCCGGCAAAGGTAAGAACTTTAGTGCCTAAGGTGCTAAGGGCCAAATATGGTAAGGGTTTGATGTGTTAAGTTGTTATGGATTCATAGTTTAACGTGTTAGTAACTGATTGTAGGCAACTCGTGTGTGGAACTCATCAACGTTTCGTCGAAAAACAGATGTGTAAACAACAGCCACTCATAGACTAGATCGGCAAAAGCCAAAAAGTCGAAATGTCAAAAAGCCAGCATTTTGTGAACTTGCGAGCGTGCGAGCGCTCGTGAGATGGTTGTTTGTTAGTTTTGGTAATCTAAAGCGGTATGATTGCAGAGTGCACAATTTCGTGCACTTCGGTATATTTGGGCTTAATGGGCCGAAAACGGGTTAATGGGCCAACAGGCCCAATTTAGTAAAGACGCTCGGTAAGTGTTTCTGTTGATGCGTTAACGATTGTAGGATGTATGTAAACCCTAAAATAGAGAATTTTAATAAAACACCCCTAAGTATGAAAATTATCGTTTTACCCTTAGGTGCAAAATGACCGTTATACCCCAAGGGTTAATTTTGACTGAAATGCATGATATTCTGATTCTGTTTATTGTATGCCATGACATATATATCTATTGCATGGGATCTGGGTTATGTATGGAGGAAGAACCCGTTCTAGTGGCTGTGCCACATATTCTGATATAAGCAGCTTTGCTGCGGATTATAGTTAGTGCATGGCGCCGGTGCTAACAACAATGTAAGTGTAGGGATGGCGTGGGTGATTTATTCCCACAGGAAGTGTAGGGATGGACAGAGGCAAGTGCAGGGTTGGATGGGGTTATCATGCATTAATCATATGAGACTGTTTTGTTATGGGCCAATTGTATTGAAGTGGGCCCAACTATGTTAATATGGGCAATGCCCAATATATCTCGACTTGTAATAGGGCTACAGCCCAGATTGATTCTAATATGGGCTAGGCCCAATATACTCCCGATCATCGTAAGGGGCTATGTCCCAGTTAATATTGATATGGGCTAAGGCCCGCTTAACACCGATTTACGAATAGGGCTTAGGCCCGATAAAGCTTGAACCGATTTGGGCTCTGGTTGGGATACTTTACACACCGAGTTTTCCAAACTCACCCCCTTTCTCTTCTATCCTTGCAGGTGAGCCCTAGTTGGTGGACTTGGAGTTGGGCGGGATTCAGAGTGGCCACGAAGATTAAGTTTCTGTTTTCTTTAAAATAAGTTTCGCATTTATTATTTTGATTATTTTTATTCTGGTTTAAGTTGTAATAAGGCCGCTTCTTTTTATTATTTTTAATATTTTGGGTTATTAAATTGGTTAGCTCTAGGCACGCTTTGTAAAAGTTACTTATTTTTAAAATATCACGATTACGAGTAAAGCTTCAGTAACGTGAATGTTTTCAAACGAAATAAATATTTTAAATAGACTTAAACTTAATTTGTTGTTCGTGGACAAGTAATATGCTTTAAGTGTGGCAATGGATGTGTGCATGTCTAGGATTGGATCCATGAAGAGCTTGGTACTTAAGCAGTCCAATAGACTCACCTCCTCTTTTTTGGCTTCCTACCGTGCACAGCTTTCCATTCACTTTAATCTATAACGAAAATATTCTTTTCAAAGATTTTTAATTAAAACATGAGTTTTACAATAACGCTCCAATGAGTTTTACATCAAGAAGGGTTTTCAGTGAAAACATGGTTTTCGAAAAACACTTCAATGTGACACGCTGAATTCGGACGTAACGTCTAGACTGGGTTTGGGGTGTTACATTTAGTGGTATCAGAGCCCAGTTACAACAACTCGGCTGTGGATCGGGTCTGAACGTTTTTATAAAATTTTGAAATCTAGTTTCATGGAGAAACACTGAAATCGATTTTATGGAAATGTTAGAAAATTCTTTTAAATTTTGTTTTCAAAGTACACAAAGAATAAATTTGAATTTCTGATTTCTGAAAAAGTGGCACCCTGAATCCCCGGCACCAAGTCTATAAGTACCTTTTCTGAACTTTACTAAGTATCTGTTATATTATTGAGACTCTGCTACGTCATTATAGTTAGAGCTATATTGAGACTATAAGATTGAGACTGTAGCTAGGCTGAGAATTGCGAAAGTGAACTCTGAAACTCTATCTAGGCATAAAACTCTTAATACAAGCAATTCGATAGATACGATGAGCACACGTGGTACTCGTGGACGGGGTACTAGGGGCCGTGGTAGAGGCCGTAGAGGGGCACGAGCTGAGTCCCTTGCCTCTGATACTATACCTGTGGTGGACGCTAGTGAGACACCGGAATCGCCTACGACGGATAGTGGGACAAGACCGTATGATCTTACGGCTAGGGATGACGCACTGTCCCAAGCCATGCTTCGTATTCTAGAGAGGGTCGCTAGACCCAACACTGGTACCGGAAGTCGTGGGTCAGTTTCGGAACGTCTCTGATCAAATGGAGTAGAAGCTTTTAAGGGCATTTCTGGAGTAGCCCCGAATATGGCTGAGTACTGGTTGGAAGCCACGGAGAGAATAATGGATGACTTGGATTGCACAACAACAAAAGTCGAAAGGGGCGATATCACTACTTAGGGAGGAAGCTTACCAGTGGTGGTTGACTGTGAAAGAGGGTACCCAACTCGAGCGGATTACCTGGGAATTCTTTAAATCTGCATTTCAAGGGAAATATGTTGGGGCAAGCTATGTAGATGCCCGGAGGAAGGAATTCTTAAACTTAACTCAAGGGGATCGGTCTGTGGCTGAGTATGAGGCAGAGTTTTTGCGACTTAGCCGATATGCCCGTGGGATAGTAGCAACAGAGTACGAACGTTGTGTTCGATTCGAAGATGGCCTCCAGGATAGTCTACGAGTATTAATAGCTCCACAGAGGAGCGAGATTTTGCGGCATTGGTAGAGAAAGCTAAGATAGCTGAGGATGTGAAGCACGCTGAGCGCCAGAGTTGGGAAAAGAAAAGGAGTAAAAACAAAATAGATTTAAAGCCCTCCAATTCTGATCAGAGGCATAGGAAAAGTACCAGGGCAGATAGGCCGGTCCGAGCTGAAGCCCCTGTTGTTGCTGTTAGATTACAACCTTGTGTTGATTGCGGGAAAAGCCATTATGGCGAATGCTGGCAAAGGATTGGAGCCTGTTTAAGATGCGGATCGATGGAGCATCGTTTCAGAGAGTGTCCTCGGAGACCGTTATGGACAAACTCATCGGTACGGGTAATATACAGCCGCCGAGGGGTGGTCAGCAGCCAGTAAGAGGCCGTAGCAATGGAATGGGTCGTGGTCATGGAGCACCAGACAGGGGTATGGGACATGCTGAGGCGAGACAACCAGCTTTGGTCTATGCAGCATGTCGCCGTGAGAACGGAGACGCTCCGAAAGCATATGCTGGTACGTACTTCTCTCATGGTGTATTAATTACTTAATTTACAATTAGAGCTAGAGTGCGCAGCAGAAGCATAGTGTTTTGACTTGAGTAATACAGTTAGTTGATAGTTGGAAATTTCGAGGATGAAATTTCTTTAAGGAGGGTAGAGTTGTAACATCCTGAATTTGGGTCTAGAAGAATTGGGCTTTAAGTCTGGGTTCGGATAGAAGAAAACCTGAATATTGAGAAGTTTTAAATATTACTAGTGTTTAAAAAATATATATATTGATAAAATATTTATGTTATTACTAACATTTTAATTCTTAAATAAATTTAGAAGTATTTAAAGTGTGGGAAAAATTCGATCCAAGACTCTAGCAAAAATTATTATTTTTGCTTCTTTAGGGGATTTGGGCATTAAGGTTTATTAATAAATTGGGCTAAAAATTGGACATAAAGAGGAGTCTGGCCTAGTGGTTAGGCGTATTAAGCAATAGGAAGGGAGCAGGGGTTCGATTCCTTGCGTGCGCAAATGTGGGTTTTTATTTTAGAAAAACCAAGAAATCACATGCAGGTGTAGGCCTTATTAATTGTTCAGAGCTAATTCATGTCGGCAAGCATCCGCCTAGTGGCTAAGTATGCTAGGAGGGCGGAGGAGGAACCTGGGTTCAAGGCGCGGTGTGCGCAATTTGGGTTTTTTTTAATATGCAGATCGCGGCTAGAATAAGGGTTAAAAGGAGTTGTGAGTATAATTTAACACACAGAGCACCTGTGGTGCAGTGGCAGCAGCGTACTGGACAAATGGAGAGGGCGCAGGTTCAATTTCGTATGCGGGCGAATTCTGTTTTATTTTTAAAGTGGGCCAGAACTGAAGCAGGTAAGGTTTATAATTTATTGCGACCATATATTAGTAAGAAAGGAAGCCTGGTGTAGTGGCCAGCAGCACGGGCGTGGGCGCAAGGCGGACAGAGGTCTGGGGTTCGAGCTGCAGTTCGCGCACGCAAGGTTGGATTTTTGCTGCATGCATGGGAAAGGAATTTGGGTCTAATCAGGACTCTTGGCAGTATGCTGAAGTGGTGGAAACGGTGGGCTCAATTGGCTAGGAGTTTGAATGAAATTCAAACATTGGATGAGGCCAACAATCAAAGAAATTCAGGAATTGGAATTGGGAAAGAATTCCTATGCCGAAAGGCACTCTTTCGGCCATAGCTAGATTAAATACCGTATATTTTGGCCTTTAGGATTCATTTTTTTTGTCCTTCTTCTATGTTCTTTTCTTTTCTTTCATTCTCTCATCTCTTCCCTTCTTCTCTTTTCTTTCTTCTCTTGCCGATTCTCATCCTATCTGTTTACTGAACCTAAATCCTTCATATTCTTCTTCTTCTTTTCTCTCATAAATCCTCAACAAAACTGGTTAACCGAATTTCCATTGAAGCTAAACCTCGTATCTTTTCTTCCAAAACTAAAATCTTACTACTTTGAGGTACTGCAAAGGCCGAACCCTTGGTTGAGTATTTTTCCTTCTTGGGCAGTGGTTGGATCTACAATCGATTGGGAGTAGTGTCATAATGATATAGGTAAACGCCGAATCTCGAATCTTTTTTTTTTATTCATGAATTAAGGTAAAAGCCGAAAAACCCTATATGCAAAGGGTGCCTATTGATTGAACTAAAAAGGTTTAGTGGTGTTATTTGATTTGTTTTGCTCTAGTGAGGATTAAAGGCTACTAATCGAGGGTTTGGATATTTGGAACGACTGCATTAGATCTAGTCTATTTTTCCTAAGAATCGTAAGAACTTTAGTGCCTAAGGTGTTAAGGGCCAAATATGGTAAGAGTTTGATGTGTTAAGTTGTTATGGATTCATAGTTTAACGTGTTAGTAACTGATTGTAGGCAACTCGTGTGTGGAACTCGTCAACGTTTCATCGAAAAACAGGTGTGTAAATGACACCCACTCATAGACTAGATCGGCAAAAGTCGAAAAGTCAAAATACAGAAAGCCAAATTTTTTGAACTTGCGGCGTCGCGGCGCTCGTGAGATAGTTGTTTGTTAGTTTTGGTAATCTAAAGCGGTATGATTGCAGAGTGCGCAATTTCGTGCACTTCGGTATATTTGGGCTTAATGGGCCGAAAACGGGTTAATGGGCCAACAAGCCCAATTCAGTAAAGACGCTCGGTAAGTGTTTCTGTTGATGCGTTAACGATTGTAGGATGTATGTAAACCCTAAAATAGTGAATTTTACTAAAACACCCCTAAGTATGAAAATTACAGCTTTACCCTAGGTGTAAAATGACCGTTATACCCCCTAGGGTTAATTTTGACCGAAATGCATGATATTCGATTCTCGCTTTGTTGTATGCCATGACATATATATCTCATTGCATGAGATCCGGTTATGTATGGAGGAAGAACCGTTACGGTGGTCGTGCCACATATTCGATATATAGCGACTTTGCTGCGGATTATAGTTGGTGCCGCAAACCTGCTAACACCGTAAGTGTAGGGATGGCGTGGGTGATTTATTCCCACACGTGAAGTGTAGGGATGGACAGAGGCAAGTGCGGGGTTGGATGGGGTTATCATGCATTAATCATATGAGATCAGTTTTGTTATGGGCCAATCGTATGAAGTGGGCCCAACTATGTTAATATGGGCAAGGCCCAATATATCTCGACTTGTAATAGGGCTACACACCCCAGATTGATTTTGATATGGGCTAGGCCCAATATACTCGATCATCGTAAGGGCTATGGCCCAGTTAATATTGATATGGGCTAAGGCCCAGTTAACACTGATTTCTGAATAGGGCTTAGGCCCAGTAAAGCTTGAACTGATTTGGGCTCTGGTTGGGATACTTTACACACTGAGTTTTCCAAACTCACCCCCTTTCTCTTCTATCCTTGCAGGTGAGCCCTAGTTGGTGGACTTGGAGCTGGGCGGGATTCAGAGTGGCCACGAAGATTAAGTTTTTGTTTTCTTTAAAATAAGTTTTGCATTTATTATTTTGATTATTTTTATTCTGGTTTAAGTTGTAATAAGGCCGCTCTTTTTATTATTTTTAATATTTTGGGTTATTAAATTGGTTAGCTCTAGGGCACGTTTTGTAAAAGTTACTTATTTTCAAAATATCATGATTACCGAGTAAAGCTTCCGTAACGTAAATGTTTTCAAACGAAATAAATATTTTAAATAGATTTAAACTTAATTTTTTGTTCGTGGACAAGTAATATGTTTTAAGTGTGGCAATGGATGTGTGCATGTCTAGGATTGGATCCATGAAAAGCTTGGTACTTAAGCAGTCCAATAGACTCACCTCCTCTTTTCTGGCTTCCTACCTGGTGCACAGCTTCCATTCACTTTAATCTATAACGAAAATATTCTTTTCAAAAATTTTTAATTAAAACATGAGTTTTACAATAACGCTCCAATGAATTTTACATCAAGAAGGGTTTTCAATGAAAACATGGTTTTCGAAAAACACTTCAATGTGACACGCCGAATTCGACCGTAACGTCTGGGCCGGGTTTGGGGTGTTACAACCAGCCATACCAAAATCGGGTTCTATAACAGCCATGAGATTTAAGTAATTCTCTAGAAACTTTGGTTAATAATTTAGCAGCTAATATGCTTTATTTTTAACAGAAAACTAAGGCATCTATAAGAGAATTGACCACATCAATTGAGAAAATGAGTTCTCAAGGTAAGCTACTGTCACAAATAGAACCGAACTCAAGACAAAACGTGAATGCAGTGATCCTGCGTAGTGGAAGGGTACTGGAACCAATTCCTGGCAGAAATTTTGGCCAATAAAACGTTTAGGAAAATCCCGAAAATGACGAACAGGTCCGAGCGAAACCTCCATTGCCAAAAATTCAACCTCTATTTCCAGGACTATTAAATCAGTGTCGGAAAGGTAAAGAAGATAAGGAGATCCTCGAAACATTCAGAAATGTCGAGATCAATATACTACTGTTGGATGCCATCAGACAAATTTCGCGATATGCCAAGTTCCTTAAAGAATTCTGTACCAACAAACAAAAATTAACAGGTAATGGAAAGGTAAATATTGGTGAAAATGTATTTGCAGTATTACAGCGGAAGATGCCAGTGAAATGTAAAGATAGGGGCATGTTTGTAATACCCTGCAAGATAAGCCATTTGGGAATTAAGAAGGCTATGTATGATTTAGGGGCCTCAATAAATGTCATGTCTTATTCTATATACGAATCACTTAACGCAGGTTTTTTTGACAAAAACAGGTGTTATCAGTCAGCTGGCAGACAGGTTTATTGTGCATCCCGAAGGAGTCCTCGAGGATGTATTAGTAAAAGTTAGCGAACTTATTTTCCCTACAGATTTTTATGTGATAAAAATGGAGGAGGATAGTGCTCCTAGATCTTAAGACCTCTTGTTGGGTCGACCTTTCCTTAGTACCGCCAGCACCCAAATCGACTTTCGAAGAGGAACTCTTACAATGGAATTCGATAGAGAGATCGTGAAGTTCAATGTTTACGATGCTATTAGTCACCCAACCAAAATATTGAGCGTAAACCGTGTCGACATAATTGACTCTTTAGTAGAAGAGACTTTTGAGTCTATTTATGAAGATAAATCTGAATTTATAATTGATGATTATGAATTTGTTAATGAGTTATTGTCTCTATCAATTACTAAACTTTTACCTTCTGTTGTGCAGGCTCCAGATTTGGAATTAAAGCCACTTCCCGAACATCTTAAGTATGCGTTTTTGGGGAAAGGTAATACCCTACCGATAATAGTTTCAAATAAACTCTCTAAACTCGAAGAAGAAAGTTTGATCCAGGTATTGCAAAATCATAATAAGGCGATTGGCTAGACTATTATCGATTTAAAAGGGATAAGCCCTTTGACATGCACACATATAATCTACTTAGAGGAAAACACTAAACCAAGACGAGAGGCGCAAAGACGGTTGAACCCAAATATGATGAAGGTGGTAAAAAAAGAGATAATCAAGCTGCTAGATGCTGACATAATCTACCCTATTTCAGATAGCAGATAGGTAAGTCCGGTACAAGTCGTGCCCAAGAAAACATGCATGACAGTAAAGAAAAATGCAGAAGGAGACTTGGTACCAACTCGAGTGCAAAATGGGTGACGTGTCTGCATTGATTACAGGAAGTTGAATTCTTACACTAGAAAAGATCATTTCCCTCTTCCTTTTATAGATAAAATGCTTGAGCGATTAGCTGGAAAAACTCACTTTTGTTGTCTTGATGGATACTCAAGTTTCTTCCAAATCCCAGTTGCACCAAAGGACTAGGAAAAGACCACTTTTACGTACCCATTCGGCACATTTGAGTACAGAATGATGCCATTTGGACTTTGTAACGCACCAGCCACCTTTCAGAGATGGATGATCAGTATATTTTTTGAATATGTGGAAAAAATTATCGAAGTTTTAATGGATGATTTTACTGTGTATGGAAATTATTTTGACGAATGCCTAAAAAACCTCACGATAATTTTAAATAGGTGCATAGAATTTAATCTTGTCTTGAATTTTGAAAAGTGTCATTTTATGGTAGACAAAGGTTTGATTCTAGGTCATATAGTTTCAGCTAAGGGAATTGAGGTCGATAAGGAAAAAACTGACATTATAAATTCTTTGCCATATCCCTCTACTATAAGGGAGATACGTTCTTTCCTTGGCCATGCAGGATTTTACAAGCATTTTTTAAAGAACTTCTCCAAAGTTGCTGAACCGTTGTGCGAGTTATTGCAGAAAGATAAGAAATTTGAGTTCGGCCCAAAATGCAAGGAGGCATTTGATACACTCAAACAAAAGTTGGTGTCCATTCCTATAGTACAAGCACCAGACTGAAACTACCCCTTTGAAATTATGTGTGATGCAAGCGAACACAGTGTGGGGGCCATGTTAGGGCAAAAGATAGATAAAGAGCCTCATGTCATTTGCTACGACTCAAAAACCTTAGATGTTGCACAAAGTAAATACACCACCTCAGAAAAAGAACTCTTAGCTGTTGTATTTGCTTTGGATAAATTTCGGTCATATTTATTAGGATATAAGGTGATTATTTTTTTTGATCATGGAGCTCTCAGGTACTTGATCGAAAAAATGAAGTAAAACCAAGGCTCATTAGATGGATTTTGCTGATCCAAAAATTTGACATAGAGATTCGTGACATAAAGGGATGTGAAAACTTGGTAGCCAACCACTTGAGTAGGCTAAAAATACATAATGATGACACTCCTATAAAGGATGAGTTCCCTGATGAGAGCTTATTTTCGACTGAGGCTCATTACCCATGGTATACGGATATAGTAAATCTCTTAACCACAGGCTCGTTACCCACTGAGTTAGCACGTTCCGTGAAGTATAAGCTTAGACGGGAAGCTCGATATTACATTTGGGATGACCCATACTTGTGGAAACACTGTTCAGATCAGATAATAAGATGATGTGTTCCAGAAACTGAGGTAACTTCTATCCTTACTTTTTGTCATACAGAAGCTTACGGAGGTCACTTTGGCCCTAAACGGACTGCTCACAAGGTATTAGAATGTGGGCTATACTGGCCCACAATTTTTCAGGACGCATATATTTTCTGTAAGTCTTGCAATAAATGCCAACACACAGGTAACATCACTAAACGAAATCAAATGCCCCTATCCCCGATTCATGTATGTGAGATTTTTGATGTATGGGGCATTGATTTCATAGGCCCATTTATTTCCTCATTTAGAAACATATATATAATTCTTACTGTAGACTATGTTTCTAAATGGATAGAAGTAAAGCCTACTCGTAATGATAATGCTAAAACTGTTGTGGAGTTTCTAAAATGAACTATTTTTTCTAAGTTTGGCGCACCTCGAGCTCTGATCAGTGATCGTGACACCCATTTTTGCAACAAAGTTATGGAGGCACAATTGTCAAAATACAGAGTTCATCATCGTATAGCAATGGCCTACCATCCCCAAACGAATGGCCTAGTAGAGGTTTCGAAAAGGGATATCAAGACTATTTTGGAGAAAATAGTTCGACCTAACCGAAAGGATTGGAGTCTTCAGCTTAATGACACACTTTGGGCTTATCGAACGACGTATAAAGGACCAATTGGCAAGACCCCACATTGGCTTGTTTTTAGAAAGGCTTGCCTTCTTCCAGTTGAATTGGAACATAAAGCCTATTAGGCTATTCGACAATGTAAGATGGAGTCAGAACCCGTAGGGAAGGCGAGGAAATTAGACATTCAAGAATTGGAGGAAATTAGTAATGATGCCTACGAGAATGCTCGCGTTAATAAAGACAAAACAAAGTTGTTTCATGACAAGAAAATAGCTAAGAAGCATTTTTCAGTAGGACAAAAATTTTTGCTTTATAACTCCGTATTAAAGCTATTCTTAGGGAAGCTTCGATCTCAATGGCAAGGACCTTTTATTATGACCCAAGTATTCACACATTGTGCAGTTGAAATAGAGAGTGAAGAATTAAGAAAGCGGTTCGTAGTCAATGGCCAACAGTTGAAGCCATTTTATGAGAATTTTCAGGCCCACAAGATCGAAAAAATTTAGTTAGAGCCACCATAGAACCATACACGGCGTCAAGCTAATGATGTTAAACAAGCGCTTGTTGGGAGGCAACCCAATTTTTATTTCTCTTATTTTTCTTTATTATTTGTTATTTTATTTTAATTATTTATTATTTATTACTTAATTATTTATTTTATTCTAGATATTAATAAAAATTCTCTTCTTCTAACTAGGTGAACCGAAACGAAAATAGAGAGAAAAAGGAGAAAAGACAAAACCTGCAGCCAAACAGCCCATATTCCATCCCTATTCCAGCCTGGAATGGAGCCTTCTTGCCCATGCCTTCCCTAACCCTGCAACCAAACGCCACGTTTCAGCCTAATACATCCCAAACCTTAAAATTTTTTTAACCTACTTTACCCCAAAGTTTTCCCCTAGCCGCCGAAATTATCACCCTCCTAACCCCCATCGCTGATTTGTCGACCACCATGGTACGAACCTGTAGCCGCGCCGTCGCCGAGCCCTCCTACACCGTCAACCTTCACCGGTGTCATTTTTCTGCTCCTCAAGCCATCGGTCTGACCAACAGGGCATTTTCTTCTTCTTCTTCTTCTTTACCACACGTCTCCTCTCTATCACCGCCATACGATTCGTGCTCCACATTGCCATCTTTTCCTTCTTCCTCTTCACGCGCGGCTCCTCTTCCTTTACCTCTACGAGCCGTACCGTCCCCTTCGCCATCTCCTCTACATGCCACATGACACATACTTTGCCTTCCACCACCAACGTAAGCACGGGGTTCGGCACTCGAACCATCGTAACGCCGGCACTGTCGAAGGACCACGCAGCCCTCGGACTGACCAACGGCATCAAATGCCAGTTTTTCCTCCAACACTACTGTCAACACTCTCATATGGCCCACGTATCTCGATCCCCCACGACGCTGGCCCCGTCGTCCACCACCACACCAATCGGCCCTACCAATAGAGGCACTCACGAGTTCTTCACACGACACCGACACCAATGCCCCCGAACAACCCACTCACTCCGACACATCTGATATTCGCGACGACCAACAATCGCTTCCCACTCGTGGACAAACCTACAGGTTTTGCGCATCTGTTTTACCACCCGAGTTCCATTTACACGGTAAATTAGCATTTAATACCATTACCAGCCGAAACAGGTATGATCGTTTACGCCATAAACAACTCGTACCTTGCAAATATTTATCATTACCTGTTTTGGATGCTTTGTATATCGAAACTACTGTTACTACTTATTTTCATAGTATTGGTTGGGTTGAAAATTTTGGTATTGCTCACTGTGCCTATTATGAGTTAGTTTTGGAATTCTATTCCATATTTCATTTTCAGCGACACGGTCAAATATCATTGGATACACCTGGTGTTGTCAAATTTTGGTTACTTGGTACCATGCATAGTTTTTCCCTTATTGATTTTAATATTGCATTATCTTTTGTGACTAAGGACTATACCATGTCTACCGATTATAATAATAGCTTATGTACTTTTCCTGCAGATTTTAAGGCTGTCGAGGCCTTTGCTTTGTTAATTGATAATGCTGAATCCATGTATAACCTAAAAACATCAAAGGACTTATGGTTTCGTAACCCCGCGTTATGTTACATACATCGTTATTTGGCTTACAACTTTTTAGGCAGTCAAAATACTCCGGCTACCGTCTCGAAGATGAAATTATTCTTATTGTGGTATATGTATACCGGTCATCCGGTAAATTTGGGCTATTGGTATGCGATTCAATTTGAACATGTTATAAATGCAAAACGTCCTCTAATTTTAGGCTCATTTATTACACAACTATTATTTTCTCTGCTTGGTTCTAATGCTCCTATTTTAGAATTGCATGTTGCTTGTCAGGCCGATCCTTTGGATGCTCGATGCCACGACTCGATGGGACTGCTTCTTGGTACTCTATCTTTCTTCCGTTTTGTCCCTCTAGGCATTCGCTCTGCACCCGTTGAATGAGTCTTTCGACAACAAAATCAAAAAGAAGTACCTACTCGAGCCCAACCTTCGATGATAGTTGAGTAATGCTTAGAGCACATCGAGGCTCGACTCGACACTTTTGGCCAGCAACTAGCTGAACTCATTGCCATTATGCGCGAACGACAGTAATTACACAGGGAGTTCTTCTAAACTTTTCTTCACCTATTTATTTATTAATTCCACATCGAGGATTATGTGTTTTAAGTAGGGGAGGCATTCCTCATTATTACTGTCATTTTAGATGCTTTTTTTGTTGCTGCTGTTTCTTTGGTTATTTTTGCCCATATAATTTTTTTTAAGAATATTCTGCCTCTTTTCATGCCCAAGAATTTGACCACAACTTGCCCATTATTTGACCCACATGCATGCTTTTTGTCTACTGAGTTAGTTATGATTTTGCCTGTTTGATTTCATCTCCATTCTTTTATTTCTTTTAGACAGAATAATTATGATCGATAAAGTCAACCCTATCTTGCTTATAGTAACTTTGACCAAGTCTAAATGAAAAGAGGACACTTAATACAATTGCATGCTTAAAATATGTTCATGACTATTAAGGTGGTTGCTGAAACTTATTTTTGACACTTGATTGTTGCTCCTAAGTCCTCCAAAATTAAAATTTCATTTAATAATAATGTTTTCGTAGTTATGAGTACAGCCTAAGACGTGACTAGCTGAGTAACCGGGGTAGGGGGCTTGGGTTGTCATCCTATTTCAGGTCAAAAGGTTGTGTGACGTGCTAGGTAAAACTCCGCTAATCGGAATTAATTTTTAAGAATATGTTGGGCTGAGTAACCAGGGTGAAGTGCTTGGTTGTCATCTCTCTTCGCGTCAAAAGTTTCGATATGTTCCTAAGAAAAATAAAAATTAGGAGTGTGTTGGGCTGAGTAATCGGGATGAGGTGTTTGGCTATCATCTCTCTTTGCGTCAAAAGGTTAAATATATTCTTAAACAAAACTAAATAAATAACTAAAAAAATAAAGAAAAAAAGTATTAATAATAAAATTGCATTTAGGGACTAAAGGTAGAAACAAATAAGGTGTCTTGGTAAGTTTGGTAAATTACTTAATTTTCATGAACTAATCCAAGTCGATCTTAAATTTTCGTGTGTTAATTGGAATACTTTTTCAATATTACTTAAAGCAAGCTAAGGGTTCTCTTTATTTTCATATGTGTTTTGACTAATTTTTATAAAACTCTGGGGTGGTACTTCTTTCATGGCAATTTCTAAACTTCACAGTGGATAGGAACCATACTTGAAGGCAAGTATGGGCTAAGTAGGGGGAATTTGATAATACTCTAGAACGACATATTTTTACGTGCTAATTGCATGTTTATTTTGAGTATGACCCTACTAATTTGAGCTATTTACGGTCTTTTATCTTTCAGGGACTAAATTGGAGGCAAAAATAAATTTAAGGGCAAAAAGTGCAAATTTGAAGATACAATGGGCCAACATGCAACATACGGAAAAAGGTGGTGCCAAAAATGCAAGTATGGAAGACATAAGGACAAAAGTGCAAAAGAAGAGATTTTATAACACAAGACTCTATTTAATGTTTAATTATATTAGGATTATTATTAAGGATTATTATTTAGATTTAATTTTAGGATTATTTTCATTTATATTTAATTATCTTTATTTATTTGTATTTATCTTTTAGAATTTAATTAGGAATAGGTTAGGTTTCTTAGTACTATAAATAGGGGATGAAGTGACACAAATTTGGTCCATCTTTTGCTGTAACACTCTCTCCCCTATAAATTTAGTCTTTTTGTTCTTTTCATATTTCAATAAAAAAATTCCCTTTCCATTATTTTTATTTGTTTTCCCCAAAAATCACGAGCCACTAAATTTAATCTAGTCGAAGGTTGTCGAAATTCCCCAAAGAGGTTCATGAGGCTTAGAATCCGCGCTTAGCCTTCTCAACAGGGTATTCATTGCTTCTCTGCATTATGAGGCTGACGTTTTCGTCCATGTCCCTTAATAGGTGATCTTTTCAACTTGTGCAAGGAACTGCCGCTTTGTACGTTTTGAGAAGGTTTCACAGTCAGTTCGTTGGCTCTCTGCGTCAGAGGTAAGTGAGCCCAAGAGACAAAATAGCGTGGTATTCTCCATTGGGAAGTGATGATCTAGCAGAAGACATTCCCACAAAAGCGATTGTTGGCTAGAGTCAAGTTCCTCCAAATCTTAAGTCTAAAATTCTGGAGCTGATGGTCATAGGCGTCTTCTTCCACTATAACTGGCTTATTCTGCTTGAGAAGGATCACTTAAAAGCCAAAGATTGGACCCAAGGCGAATTGAGATAACCGGAGGCTGGAATCTCGCAACATAAGAAACTCTTTTTTTTCCCAAACTCTATTTATTTTTATATTCTCCTTTTTAATTTTTGAAATTTATTTAATTTCATAATTTCAATTCGAATTTCAATTCTGTTTTTATTTTATTTTTCCAGATCAAAACTTTCAATTCTATTTTTTATTTTTTTAGGAACGCAGGTTTTCTTGGGCACGATTCTTCACAGGATTTCGAGAAATAAGCATTCGTGCAATCTGGTCCCTGAGGATTCGACCCTACTTCCCCTTTACTGTTCTTTTTCGTTATTTTGTAGGAAATAGGATATTTTTGGTGCTCTCAACGACCGCATCAGTGATCAATGTAACATTCGAGATTCAATATAAACTTCTAGGCCGGGTTTAGGGTGTTACACTCTAACATATTTATGTTATGGGTCTATTAACAATGTAATACTTATCCTTTCTCTTATCATTATAGGTACCTAGCACTTTTCACCCAAAGATGACATATTATATAATATTTTATAATGCTAGCAATCACATACTGATGATGGACTTTGTCTCACTGTACTCAGGACTTAACGTTATACTAAGCATTGAGTGAGTTTCCATCACGAGTGACTCAAATAGTATGTACTTGTACCTCACCCCTAAATTTTCAAATTTCCAACAAATCTATGTTAATTTTCTATATCACATAGTGAAACTTTATATTTATTTGTCTTGAAAATTCACAAGACCAACATCCTCACCATGTTTAATTATTTATTCTTTCGCAAAAGAATGCTATCAAGAATATCCTTTGTATGATTATCAATTCACTGTGATTACTTTATTGTTATCCTTATGTCTTTTCACCATAACATCAAGTTTATACACCCTTTATAGTGGACATTATTAGGCATTTTCTATCTCAATAATTAGTCAAATTCATACCAATATGATTTGATTAGTCATAATCAAATATCAATTCATTAAATATCCTAAATTGAAATTCATCATATTCAATTTATTATTTCTTTATGATTTAGCCCATATCTCACTTTTTGTATCGAATTGTAAATAATTCAAATTACTATAAAACAATTTAAATGTAATCATACCATATGAACTTACCTAGTTAAATCAGCAAACAAGTTGAAACTTTAAGGACTATTCAACAATTTTGTCTTTTCCTCGATTATTTTCGATTTAGTCCAATTTTCAATTCATACAATTATTCAATTCAATTTATCGGTTTCACACATCTTTTACCTTTTTTACCTAGATTACGTAAAAGAATCTATGATAAAATATATTTAATTTTCATGTATTCAACGGTTTACTATGATCAAATGATTTATTTGCATTTTTGAATTAAATTTAATTCGAAAACATAAATTCATTTTTCAGGTCATTTTTATTTTTCATTTTCATTTTCATTTTCATTTTCATTTTGGAGAAAACCACATTCATTTTCCAAATGATTTCATTTCTCCATTTTTATTTTGGAAAAAATCATAATCATTTCCAAATATTTCCATTTCTCTATGATCATGATTTTGTGACAGATTTTAAATATTTATAACTAATTGTTCTTGAAACTAATTATTATCACGATGAAGGCAAGTGTACCTATCGAACAGTAGTATAGTTTTAGCAAGACCAGATTGTCGAACCCAAAGGAACTAAAAGTACTAGTAATGACTGTCTTTTTATTATCTAGCCTAATAATAAAGGGGTTTGTTTTAACTAACTAATTAACTAAACTAAGAATTCATAGAAAATGGAATTGGGGGATTACTTTTGGAAAACGATTGAATTAAGACAATACCTAAGGAAAAATTCACCTAGACTTCACTTGTTATTTGACTCTGAATCGGACGATTTATTCATTTGACTTGATCCGTAGAAATTCCTAAGTTATATTATCATCTCTCTCGAGACTAACAACGTCTAACCCTAGGTTGAATAATTGAAATCTCTTTCTAATTAACTTCCTAGGGTTGCATTAACTCGATCTATGGATCCCCTTATTAGGTTTCACCCTAATCCGGCAAAATCTTGTTACCCTATCTCTAGGCGCGCAATCAACTCCGCTTAATTATGACAAATGTACTCTTAGACATGGTCTATTCCTCCTCTTCATAAGAGCTTAACTTGAATCAATATCCTGGAATATCAAAACAAGAATGACGAACACATAATTAAGAACAAGTCAAATATTTATCATATAATTCAGAAAATAATAATAACAAGATCTGTCTTAGGTTTCATCCCCCTTAGGTATTTAAGGGATTTAGTTCATAACTAAAAAGGAAAACATCTCAGAAGAATAGTGAATATAAAACATAAAGAAAAACCCAAAACTCCTGAAGGGGAATTGAAGGGAGATCTTCAGTCTTGACAGTGAATCCGGCTTCTGAGATGGATTAATCGGCTTTTCTTGAGCAATTCCTTACTTCCTCCTCTATGTGTCCCCCCTTTTCTCCTCTTTTAAGGTGTATTTATAGGCTTTAGAAAGCCTAAAAGCCCTTAAAATTAGCCTTTTCCGAATTGGACTCAACTTGGGCTCGGCAGGGACACACTCGTGTATAATTACTTCAGGTCGTGGTCAAGCCTGTTAAAATAGCACGGGCGTGTGGCCTACCCGTGTGAATCGTGCTTCAATTCTGCCAAATTGACACTGCCGTGTGGTCTACCCGTGTGAGGATGTCCAGGCCGTGTTGATTTTGTACGTTGGCCCATTTTCTCTATTTTTGGTCCGTTTCTCGTTCCTTTTACTCTCCTAAGCTCACCTAAGTATAAAACATGAAATTAAGGCATTAGGAGCATTGGATTCACCAATTCTAAGGAAAAATCATCCATAAAATGCGCTAAGCATGGGGTAAAAATATGTATAAATGACGGTTTATCAAATACCCCCACACTTAAGCATTTGCTTGTCGTGAAGCAAAATCCTCATCTCATAATCAAAACAAATTCTTCTCAACTTATAATTTCTATCGATAATACCTCAAAATAATCCATAGGTAATAAACATTGAAAATTTGACTAAAAGAACATCAAAGTTTCAAACATTCCAAGTTGAGCATTTTATCATGAAAACATAGGTGTCTCCCCTCATCTAAATAATTACCTTTGATTCAAAATATCACAAAGTTTTACATCCTCACTAAAGATTCACTCAAATCACTCGAGGTGTTTAAAGACAATAAATGAAGCACTCAATAGTCAATAATGAAAAGTCATTACCATAGGCTTGCATAAAAATAAAATCTCCACCACTATAAATTGAGATGAAACATCAATCAAAAGGTCTTTAGAGGGTTGTAACGTGGCTTTGGTTAAAGGGTGTGGTCACAAGCTGGAAGAAAAGGTTATAATCGAGATTGAATTGAAAAATTGCCTAACTAGAAAGATGACTGGTCATCAGTTGATTACAAGTGAGCTTCTTCTCAGATGTGGAATTAACACTCAAGCTCAAAAATAGCGAATTACTATTAATAAGTATGCAAGTATTGTTGTTGTTGTTGTTGTTGTTGTTGTTGTTGTTGTTTTTAAGAACAAGTCAAATACAAAATAAAACATAGCTAAACAACTATTCCAACTCAAATCTCGACAAAAATAGGGATCAAATTAATTTAGGGGATTTCAACAATAATGAGTTATGGGTTAATATTGAGGGTAAATCAATGAATGGGTTGTTAGGCTCAAGGGGGTTCACTAAAGGTTAATTGTGAAGGCAAGCTTTTATGGAGTGAGTGGGTTAAACCTAAGTGCCTTTATCATTTTGACATATCAAATCAAATGGTGTGGTCTTGACATGCATAATCAAACAAGTTCTAGAATAACAGTTCAATATTGGCGCACTCATAATGAAAGTGAGCATGGAAGAAATAATATATGCTTTTGAAGGCTCAAAATCTCACAAAAATTATGGCTTTTTGATGTTTAAACTTGTAAATTCCAACTTAAGATAATACCTAGACTTAAAGAAACAACCTAAAAGTTTTTAATTCTTCAAAAATCAACTTATCATGCTTGATTCCCTAATGTCTTAAAGTTTAAACAATCAATGCATAAATGCCTATGTTTTAATTCAAGACATATCAATAAAAATCATGAGTTAATTAAAATTCATTCTAGTAGTGATATGAGTAATTCACGTGAGGATAAGACATATTCTAATGGTGATATAAAAGACCCCCCCACACTTAAGATGTACATTGTCCTCAATGTACAAAGATAGATATATTGAAAAAGATAAATTTATGATCATAAGATAAGGAGAGAAGTGAAACTTCCTGAATGATGAATGAATTCCTTGAACTGGATTTTTTGGAGAATAAATTGCGTGAGAGTGGAATAGGATACTCCGGTGGTGATAGAGGTTCATTAGTCCATAAGTCTTGTGACAAAAGAATATTATATCTGTTGGTAGCTATAGTCGTGGTCTAGCAGGACACGGCAGTCGTGGAGAACCTTTCTCGGTGGAGTTTTTAGTTCCTATGTGAGGATGAGCTTAGGAGCTCTTTTATAGCTGTAACAAAATCAGGAACTTTTTTTTTAAGAAATGTAAAGAAACAAAATTACTCGTAATGGAATAGCTGAAGTTGGTCATTGAAAAATAAAAATTATAAAATCTAATAAAGATAGGCGTAAGGAAAAATAAAAAGGAGTCTGAAAATAAAATAAAAGTAAAAACATAAAATAAAATAATTAATGAAAGTTTTTAAACATCTTCATCGCTAGATGGTTCGCGAGGTGGGGGTGGCGATGAGATGTGAAAATGCTGACAAATCTGATGTAGAGTCGCATCAATGTGATCAAATCGTTGAAAACATTGCTGCTTAAATCGTGTAAGGCACTCAGAGATGTCAGCGTATAAAGTCACTGCCTGAACAGGACGAGAGGGGCGTGGTGGCTGAGATGGTGGGTCCTCGTGCTATGGAGGGGCATCATCAGTAATGTCCTCGGGGGCCTCCTCATCGGTAGATTGAGCGAGACGATATTAAGGAGGGTAAGTTCCTTGGCGCTTTTCGATCATCTTCATGCTTAGCATGCTCGAGATGTCTTGTGGAGACATCTGGCTAATGAGGGTCAAGGATGATTCTTGGGCTGCGGTGTTGAGGAGCCCAAAGTGTCGCGCCAGTCGCGTCACATAGGGCCCAATGGAGATGACCCCTTTCCGATGTAACTCTGTCTGGTGGCGAATGGCAAAGGCGATAAAGTAGGCGAGGTCGAAGACGTGCCCGTGCGAAATACACCATAAGTAGTAGACATCGTTGGTGGTGATGACGCCGGTGCTCACTCTCTGCCCTGTCAAGGTGTGAGATAGAATCGAATGTAAATACCTCAAGGATGGAGGGAGAGCTGATGCCTTGGAGCGACTGGGGTCGTAGGTGGCCGAATGTGGTATGAGTGCGCCCCAGCACTGTGAGGGAGAACGGTGGATGTGACGGTTGAGAGAATATAAGTCATTTTCCTCCTTGAACTCCTTTGTATATAAGCCCAATGCAGTACCGAATTCTGGGTCGCTTAGTTGGCGGGCTAATCCACCTAGGCGAAATTAGACTGTACCGGGATCATCGTAATTTGTCATTATGGTCTGAAGATGAAATGTTGAGCATAGTTCTATCGTAAGCTTAAGATACGTCGGCTCGATGATCCCAAAGAAAAGCTCCCAAGGGTCGGTGGTTAGGAGGGCCCGAATCGCATCAGCCAACTGAACTTGTTCTACTACAGCCCAGTCGATGCAGCGTCCCGCAGTTAAAGGTCGGGCCCAGAGTATTTGGTAAAGTTTTTCTTGGGGCCCAATGGGGAACTGTAGAAAAGAGTGGCGAATTTCCACAGTGGGACCCGAGAAAGATGATGCCCTCTTTCTTCTCTTTGGAAGCGGGGACGTCGGTTTTCTTTCCTAGTGAAGACGACATTGTACATACAATCAAAACCATTAATTCATCTTGAGGAATGGTCAAAGTAAAATGAAGACAAAAACTAAAATAAAATAAAAATCATAATTTCAGCCACAACTACTAAGACTAACAACTTAACCAAAGCAATCAATTTTATGGCATAAGAATGGCAAAGAATTTCATGGAATGCAATCATACTTGACGGATGAAACATGTCAACACAAAATGCATAAGTATGTCTGTTATTCTAACCATGAATAATTACTTTAAACTAGTCAAATGGGGCAAGGAAATCATGTAATGAATAAGAATTTCACATGAAAAATATGATAACTACTCTAGATAATAAATTTTGAGTGATAAAAAGATAAAAATAACATATGAAATGCAGATTGCTATGATAACTAGCATGAAAAATGAGTGCAATTAAAGGGAAAAGAGTAAACAAACGCTAGAAAGGGGAGAATGAGCGTCAAAAATAGGGTTGGAAGCGGCGCACGGACATGGCGGGGCTGGCGTGTGGACTTGTAGCGACTATGGTTAGGGATTTTGGGTGAAAAAGACAATGAATAGTGCAGCCTATTTATAGATTTTGGGGCACACGGCCAGGGAACACGCCCGTGTTCCCCAATTTCAGCCCGTGTGTTTCGCATTTTTAAATTTGGGTGCATTTGGCATTTAGTCCCCGGCCGTGTCGCACGACCCTGTCTGGCTTCGTTCGCTTCTCCCACGCATGTGTATGTAAGCCTACGCCTGTGTTAATTTAACAGGTTTGACCACGGGTGCTAGACACGGGCGTGTCGTACGCCCGAGCTATTTTTTCAGGTTCAACCACGGTTCTGCAACACAAGCGTGGCGAACTCCCGTGTTATTTTGGTAGGTTCGCCCACGGCAACGTTGCACGGCCGTGGCGTTTTATCGTGCCTATTTTTGGGAAAAATCTCTGTACTGTTTCCACACGATTTTCAGCACGCCCGTGTGCCTGGCCGTGTCTGTGTGCAAAACCTGTATTCAAGATCTCCGTTAGTAAGTTAGGTGTTAAATACTAAAATTTAAATAAATTAATATTGTTAGTGCTCGGGTTGCCTCCCGAGAAGCACTTATTTATAATCTAAGCTCGACTTACCTCTCCATTGAATGGTCATGATGGTTCAAGGAGTTTATACTGCTCATTCATGCTATCCATCTTATCAAAATAAGGTTTTAGACGGGTGTTGTTTACCTTAAAAGTGCCGAACTTGGGATGACTTACCTAGACTGTACCGAATGGGAAAATGCTAAGTACCGTAAGAGGGACTTCTTCATTCTGTTTGGTGACAATGTGAGGATCTATGGCTTCTAATAAAATTTTATCTCCAACCTTAAGTTGATTTGGAAAGGTATTGAGCTCGTTCTGGCGTAGTTTTGGTTTATTAGGTGTTCTTGGTTTATGCGTCCGCCATTCTTCTAGTTCCTCAATTTGTAGCCTTCGATCTTCATGAATAGGTCTTCTACTATTGCTTGGGAATGGCTCATGTACTTCCTTCAGACTCATTTTCTGCAAAGTAGGTTACACCATATTGTCAGTTTTAGTAGAATGGTTTAGATGATCACCTTCAATTTCCGATGTATTGCCAGAATTACGAGCTTAAAGGGTGATTGTTTCGTCTCCCACACGAAGTGTGAGCTCACCTGTGCCAACATCAATAATTGTTTTAGCAGTTGCTAAAAAGGGCCTTCCTAAAATCAAAGGAGTGTTGCTATCCTCCTCTATGTCTAGAATAATAAAGTCAACGGGAAATATAAATTTATCGATTTTAACTAGCACATCTTCAATAATACCCCTAGGAAATCTTATAGTTTTATCTGCTAATTTTATGCTCATCCTAGTCTGTTTGGGTTTCCCAATACCTAATTGTTTGTACATTTTGTAGGGCATGGCGTTAATACTAGCCCCTAAATAAGCTAATGCATTATTAACATCTAAACTACCAATTAAGCAAGGAATTGTAAAACTCTCTGGATCTTTTAATTTGTTAGGTAGCTTATTCTGTAGAATAGCTGAGCAAACTGCGTTTAGCTCCACATGCGATGCTTTGTCTAACTTCTGCTTATTTGCTAAAAGCTCCTTTAAAAATTTCATTGCGTTTGGCATCTGTGATAGAGCTTCAATAAATGGTAACTTAATGTGTAATTTTTTTAAGAGTTTAAGGAATTTACGAAATTGTTCATCTGAGCGGTCTTTTCTTGTCGCGTTAGGGTATGGCACACGAGGATTGTATTCTGTACTTACCGATTTCTGTTCT
Source organism: Gossypium longicalyx (assembly GCA_025698465.1). Classification (NCBI taxonomy): domain Eukaryota; kingdom Viridiplantae; phylum Streptophyta; class Magnoliopsida; order Malvales; family Malvaceae; genus Gossypium; species Gossypium longicalyx. The sequence goes on from CM046995.1 coordinate 87,759,670, forward strand.
TTGTGGTAGACCTCACCTTTACCTTTGCTTATCTCAGTATCTTGCCTTGGTTCTAGTTCAGGTGTGACTAACCTTTCCTCATCTTGACTAGTAATCGCGTTGAGTTATTCCCTTGGATTCGATTCTGTGTTGCTTGGCAAGCTACCTTGTGGTCGTTCAGAAATTAACTTGGCAAGCTGTCCAATCTGAGTTTGGAGCCCTTGGATTGATGCTTGTTGATTCTTAAGTATTGTCTCGGTATTATAAAAATAAGTTTCTGACATCGATATAAAATTTGTGAGCATCTCTTCAAGGTTCAGCTTCTTCTCTTGTTGGTAGGGTGGTTGTTGGAAGCCTAGAAGGGGTCTCTGATTGCCTTGGCCTCCCCATGAGAAATTTGGGTGGTTTCTCCAACCTGCATTGTAAGTGTTACTATAAGGATTGTTTTGAGATCGAGGATTGTTACCCATGTAATTTAACTGCTCGTTGTCCATGTTGTGACCATATAATGTATTCTTAATCGCTTTCGATCCACCTCTATTTTCTTCACACTACATTACTGGGTGAACCTGTGAAGAACTAAGAAAACCATCAATTTTTTTATTCAAGAGTTCTACCTGATTAAAGAGCATGGTGACCAAGTCAACGTTATAAACACCGGCTATTTTCGTTGGTTTTGTCCTCATGACTTGCCACTGATAGTTATTCAGTGACATCTCCTCTATAAATTCATAGGCAGCTTCAGGTGTTTTATTGTTGATGGTTCCGCCAGCAGCTGCATCAACCATTTGTCGAGTCAAAGGATTCAGGCCATTATAAAATGTTTGAACCTACAGCCAAAGTGGTAACCTATGGTGAGGGCATTTTCGCAAAAGATCCTTGTATCTCTCCCATGCATCATAGAGTGTCTCTAAATCCATCTGCACAAAAGAAGAGATATCATTACGTAATTTAGCTATTTTAGCCGGCGAAAAATATTTTATTAAGAACTTTTCAGTCATTCTCGTGGTAATGGGCTCAACCACTGTTTAGCTTTGTTCCTCAATGAAAAGGGAAACAACAGAAGACGTATGGCATCATCAGAAACGCCATTGATTTTAAATGTATCACATAGTTCTAAAAAGTTTGCCAAATGAGTATTGGAATCCTCGTCCTGCAAACCATCAAACTGAACAAGTTGCTGTATCATTTGAATTGTGTTAGGTTTTAGTTTAAAAGTATTTGCAGCTGCAGCAGGTCTAATTATACTCGATTCAGTTCCTGTTAAAGAAGGTTTAGCATAATCATACATAGTGCATGGACCAGGATTCTGATTTACTGGATTAACAGTCGTAGGAGGTATCAGGTTTTCATGATTTTCAGCCATCTCCTCGGTTGTGGCTTGTATATCGTCCTCTTGCTCTTCCTCTATGTATTTTAGGCTTCGCCTTATTTCTCTTCGGTTTTTGCGAATTGTGCGATCGATTTCTTCGTCAAAAAGTAGTGGTCCTAACGGGTTTCTTCTAGTCATAAACTATAAAAACCTGCCAAAAGAAAGAAAAAGTAAATTAATAAATAATAATAATAAAATAAAATTAGCTTGCAAGGAAAATAAATGACTTAAGTAATAAAAATTGAGTGTTCCTAATATCTTAGTTCCCCGGCAATGGCGCTAAAAACGTGATCGTGATTTTGTGACAGGTTTTAAATATTTATAATTAATCGTTCTTGAAACTAACTATTATCACGATGTAGGCAAGTGTACCTATCGAACAGTAGTATAGTTTTAGCAAGACTGGATTGTCGAACCCAAAGAAACTAAAAGTACTAGTAATGACTGTCTTTTTATTATCAAGCCTAAGAATAAGGAGGTTTGTTTTAACTAACTAATTAACTAAACTAAGAATTCACAGAAAATAGAATTTGGGGATTACTTTTGGAAAACGATTGAATTAAGACAATACCTAATGAAAAATCCACCTAGACTTCACTTGTTATTTGACTCTGAATTGGACGATTTATTCATTTGACTTGATCTGTAGAAATCCCTAAGTTATATTATTATCTCTCTCGAGACTAACAACGTCTAACCCTAGATTGAATAATTGAAATCTCTTTCTAATTAACTTCCTAGGGTTGCATTAACTCTATCTATGGATCCCCTTATTAGGTTTCACCCTAATCCGGCAAAATCTTGTCATCCTATCTCTAGGCGCGCAATCAACTCCGCTTAATTATGACAAATGTACTCTTAGACAGGGTCTATTCCTCCTCTACATAAGAGCTTAACTTGAATCAATATCCTGAAATATCAAAACAAGAATGACAAACACATAATTAAGAACAAGTCAAATATTTATCATACAATTCAGAAAATAATAATAACAAGATCTGTCTTAGGTTTCATCCCCTTTAGGTATTTAAGGGATTTAGTTCATGACTAAAAAGGAAAACATCTCAGAAGAATAGTGAATATAAAACATAAAGAAAAACCCAAAACTCCTGAAGGGGAATTGAAGGGAGATCTTCAGTCTTGACGGTGAATCTAGCTTCTGAGATGGATCAATCGGCTTTCCTTGAGCAATTCCTTGCTTCCTCCTCTATGTGTCCCCTTTTTTCTCCTCCTTTAAGGTGTATTTATAGGCTTTAGAAAGCCTAAAAGCCCTCAAAATTAGTCTTTTTCGAATTGGACTCAACTTGGGCTTGGCAGGGACATGCCCGTGTGACAAGCCCGTATACGATTACTTCAGGCCGTGGTCAAGCCTGTTAAAATAGCACGAGTGTGTGGTCTACCCGTGTGAGTCGTGCTTCGATTCTACCAAATTGACACGGCCATGTGGTCTGCCCGTGTGAGGAAGTCCAGGCCATGTTGATTTCGTACGTTGGCCCATTTTCTCCATTTTTGGTCCGTTTCTCGTTCCTTTTACTCTTCTAAGCTCACCTAAGTATAAAACATGAAATTAAGGCATTAGGAGCATTGAATTCACCAATTCTAAGGAAAAATCATCCATAAAATGCGCTAAGCATGGGGTAAAAATATGTATAAATGACGGTTTATCACTCCATTTTCATTTTCATTTTGGAAAAAACCATAATAATTTCCAAATGATTTCAATTTCTCCATTTTCACAATTTCTATTCATTTATGTTCAGTTGATTCAACATACAATTCATTTCTGGTTTCAACGAGCTAATAAAGGGACCTATTGGACATATGCGATTAAGGCTTAAATGATTATAATTAAGTTTTAGTTTTTTGCTTTTTAATTATAAACTTATTTAGTCATGAAGTCATTCCACTATGGTATAGTGACTGAGCTCTACCCATTGACATACTATTACGAAAGCAACTCGATCAGTGTTCGTCTAATAACCTTGTTATAAGTGTGTTACCCTTATAGGATATTTTTAATATTTTTGGAATAATATATGTTCTCCTAATATGATCTTATTTTATCTCATGGTAACCATTACGTCTTCTTTCATGAAAAGTCAATTATTATCAAATAGTTATCAAGTCATTCATCACAAAGACGAACGACTTGTGACCACATCTACTTTTCATCCAGCATGTAATACCAATGAGAGGATATCATTTACCTATGTCTCAGGCTCTAAGTTCCACTGTTGTGAATTCTACTATATACTGCATAAGTCGTACACCCAACACACTAATTTCCCATTCTTTATCTATTCTAACTCAGGCTTTTACTTAATCTAAGTGTATGAGTCATGTATACATAGTCCGTCATCCACCCAGGATTTAGATATACCACACTATGAATGCCATAAGTGAATAAATCCATAAACTAATTTAGGATCTATTCTTATTGGGTCTAGTCCGATGTACTGTCAATCCAGTCAGCCACATCCATGCCTCTATCTTCTAGGAGTCATCCACTTCGATGCCTAAGATAAAACATCTCCCTAATTGGACTTGATAGACAACATATTAGTCTTTCAGTTGGTTTACTCATTTTCGATTAGACTAAGGATATAATTAGGTTTGTCTACTAATATAAAATGTATTTTCGTATTACAATCCGACCATAATATCGCTTAGTATTAGTTTAAACATTAGACAACCAGTGAATAACATTTGCTCCTATTTTGCTTTGCGTACAAAAATCACATGAGGACATTATACAAAGTATTAATGTAATTCATGAATAATTTTATTAATCAACTTGTTCAAAAAAATTACAAGCGTATATTAACGAAAATACAACACTTAGGGCACCAGATCCAACATCCGGTCAATCACATCTATGCCTCTATCTTCTAGGAGTCATCCGCTCCAATGCCCAAGACAAAGCATCTCCCTAATTGAACTTGATAGACGACATATTAGTCTTTTAATCAGTTTGCTCATTTTCGATTAGACTAAGGATATCTTTAGGTTCATCTACTAATATAAGCTATCTTTCTGTATTACGATCTAATCACATAATACCGCTTATTATTAGTTAAATATTAGACAACCAGTGAGCTAATATTTTCTTTCATTTTGCTTTGCATGCAAAAACCATTGAGGATAATATACAAAGGATATTAATGTAATTCATGAATAATTTTATTAACTAATATGTTCGAAAAAATACAAGTGTACATAGACGAAAATACTACACTTAAGACACTAGATCCAACATATACATAGTCCATCATCCAGTCAAGATTAAGGTATGTCACACTATGAATGTCACAAGTGAATAAATCCATAAATGGATCTAAGATCTATTCTACTTGGGTCCTGTCCAATGTACTGTAAATCCAATCAGTCACATCTATGCCTCTATCTTCTAGGTGTCATTCGCTCTGATGCTTAAGACAAAACATCTCTCCAGTTGGACTTGATAGATGACATATTAGTCTTTCAATCAATTTGCTCATTCTGATTAGACTAAGAATATGTTTAAGTTCATCTACTGATACACGTTGTCTTTCCATAGTACAATCTGACCACGTAATACCACTTAGTATTAATTAAACGTTAGATAACTAGTGAGTTCATATTTGTTTCCATTTTGGTTTGTAAGTAAAAACCTTAAGGAAATATACAAAGGGTATTAATGTAATTAACAATTATTATTAAGCCTATTTGTTCAAACAATTCAAGTGAACATAGATGAAAATACTACACTTATGAAACCAGATCCAACATTCGCTTCTTGATCATTTGTCTTGTTTAGGGGGTAGGTGTCCCATACCACATATTGTTGCAACTGGCCTTTTCTGATATCATCCTCTATGGCATCTTTAATTTGGACACATCGGTCCGTAGTATGACCCCCGACATTGTAATAACGACAACAAAAGGGTGACTCATCTCGGTGAGGGTTAAAAGGCATAGCTGGTGGATTTGGTAAGATCCCCTAGTACTCAACTAGTCAAATATGAAAGTTGGGAAACAATTAAGTTGATGGAATGTGTGATGGCAATTATACGAGACACGTTTTCACTAGTACTGGATAAGGTGATTGTCTCTCACGAGTCCTGTGTGATGAGGAGGGCCTATAGTATTAACCATGTGACTACCCCTTTCTACGGAACCACCCGTCACCTATCGGGGGGGGGCGAGTGTAACATACCAAGAACTCTTTTGGTCGTAAACAATAAGTAGTGGATTCTTAGTGAAATAAGGTATAAGAGTGATAAAAGCGAAGGTTGTTGGATACCAAAGGAAGTTGGACCAAGAAGTATGACATGACATATTAATTTAAGGTAGAGACTAAATCGTAAAAATGTGAAAACCATGGTATACATGATAAATAATATTTATATATATAAGAAGTATACATGATATAAAAATCTACTTCTAACAACTATTAGAGTCCTAAAGTACATCAAATTTATTTTGGTCTTGATGAACATCCACTTAATGATAAAATATTCATAACAAATATATTAATAATTTAATATAATATATATGTATATATCATTTTTTTAAAAGTGACTAATTTTAAACAATGCTTAATGTTCCATAAAAAAAAAATTTAAACAGTTTATGATTTTAAACTTTATTTTTATATATTTATTAGTGTTGTAACATTCTTTTTTTACAAAAATTGATAGACATAATTTTTAATAAATAATATTTTTTATAAAATTTAAAATATCTTTATTCATATTTAGAATATAAAGTATTTTAATAATGTTACATAAGGTAGAACATTTTATTACGAAACTTAAAATTCCATCCTAATTAAGGAAACAAAAAAACACATATAGAACATGTTTAAAAGAATTATTAACTTTAATAAGTTTTAATTTAAAAATAAACATTTTAAATTGAAATCACATTCTTATTCGTTTATAATTTTTTTTATAACGTTAAGTTTAAATATATTTCTTAAATATATATTTCAAATTGTTAATAATGTAGTTTCTTATTACTTTATTTGTCAATTATTATGTTTAAATCTCTTTAACGTATTATATCTCTAACCAGTGAAAATTAAAATAAATAAAAAAACACAAAATGACATAAGATGCACCGATAAAAAAAATTAGTTAAAATTTTCAACTAACGAAAATTTTCTTTATTTTCTATTATATTATTAAATTCACATTTAAAAATAAAAATAAAATAGATGTGATAATTATAAATTTAAAAATAATTATAAATTAAATTATAATTATTAGTTAAAAATTGTATTAATTTTAAAATAGAGTTATTAGTTGAATAGAAGTATAGAACTCCAAATATAAATTATAAGAAAAAATTGTGATAATTATAATTATAATAATTATTAATTATTAATTAAAAAATTGATATATAAAATAAGTTTTATTAATTTTATTTAAGTAAAATAAAATTATTACTTAAATAGAATTCTAAATATATTAATTATCACTTATAATTAATATTAAATTTAATTATGTTAATTAATTATTGTTTTGAATATTATTATTTTGTATTAATTATATAAAATAAAACTATATTATATATTGAATATGTTAATGGTGTTTTAATTATATTGAAAAATATTATTATAATATTTGAATTGATATGTTAATATATTTTAATTATATTTAATAATTTAGATAAAAATATTATTTAATGTTAATTACTGTAATTAAGAATATAATATTTAAAAAACTGATTGAATATTATAAGATAAATGTGGGATAAAAAAATAATTTTAATAATATAATTTAAGAAAACTACGTGGCGTTTCAAACATTGGTATTGCACTTGTCGCTTAGGCTCTAACAGTATTTTCATTCACAATTCCGCAATTCAAACAAATCCATATTTCGATTAAAAAAAAAACAGGTAATTTCAGTTTTTTCTATTACCTTTTATCTATCCGATCTTTAAAACTTCATCCTTTCCAGGTTTCCGTTTTCTTTGGGTTTGATCAAGAGCTCATTCAATTTTACTTTTCCTCGTTGTAAGTAACATCTGAATTTCGTTTTTTAGTCGAATTTTGCGCTTTTTTAAACGGGTTTTTGTTTAATTTCGGGAAAGGTGGGAATTTATTGATGGATTTTTTTTTTTATATTAAGCTTCCTTTTTTTAGCTTTATTTATACGTTGAGCTGAGCTCTTATTATTTTCTTTTTTCATTCTGATGTTTAATCACGGGCTTTTAAGAAGAATAGGTTTTTCTTATAATTTAGCTAAATTTAGCATCAGTTAAAGGAATAGGGGATTTAGTTGATGATTGTAAATAAAGCTTCTGATACAAGATGGACAATTGGGTTTCTTTATTGCTTAGATTTTGGGAATTTCTTGATATCATTCTTTTTTCATTGTAAGTTCATATCCAGTTGTAATTCTTCAAACGAAGTCAACAGATGGAGAAGATAACAGGAAAGGTTTTTTTTTTTTTTTTTTTCCTCTTCAGAATTAACCTCAGTGAACTGTGCAAGCTTAATGTAGGATTAGTTAGTTCTTATCTCTTCTTCTTTCATTGTTTTCATGGTGTTCAAGTGTGTTAATTTTATGCTTTCTTTGCATGATATTAGGTCCTGGTTTTTGGTTACTTAGATTAGCTCTTGACTTGATTGTTTTTGTTTAAGGTCAATGGCATCTTCAGACACGTGGATAAAAGAATATAATGAAGCAGCGAGAATTGCTGATGATATCAATGGCATGATATCTGAAAGGATTTCCTTGCCTGCATCGGGACCAGAAACTCAGCGTCATGCATCCGCTATAAGAAGGAAGATTACGATTTTAGGGACCAGACTTGATGGATTGCAGTCCCTTTTGTCTAGACCTACTGGGAAACCCTTGTAAGTCATCTTAATTCTTAATAGAGGTGCATATATGAGTGAACCGGTGTTGGATTGGTATTTTGATCATATGTCTTCCGGTATATTTATAATATATGATACTTATATGTCCACTTGCAAATTGGAATATGTTTCGTGCTGACAAGAAACTGACTTAAGACTACGTGTTAATGCTTTATATTTTGGTTACAGAACAGAGAAGGAGATGAATCGCCGCAAAGACATGGTTGCAAATTTGAGATCTAAAGCAAATCAGATGGCTTCTGCATTCAACATGTCAAACTTTGCCAACAGAGAGAGCTTGCTGGGGCCAGAAACTAAGCAAGATGCCATGAGTAGAACAGTTGGTTTGGATAATTCTGGTCTTGTTGGTCTTCAGCGACAAATAATGAAAGGCAAGTTGTTTTTGTTTCATTTTCAAATGGAATGATGCTAGCTTGTAAATTTGCTCAAGTTTCCTCTGTTTTATGAGGGTGTGTTTTCAAGCAGAGCAAGATGAGGGTCTTGAGAAGTTGGAAGAGACAGTAATGAGTACAAAGCATATTGCATTGGCGGTCAATGAAGAACTTGATCTGCACACCAGACTCATTGTATGTTTTTTATTTTCTTGTTCTACTATCTTTTTGCCTCTAATTTCTTTAAAATAAATTCTTAGCGAAGATCAATTCATTCTCTGTAAATTTGACATTAGCTTGTGCTTCCTCTGTGCAGGATGACCTGGACCAACATGTGGATGTTACTGATTCTCGCCTCCGGGTAAATACTTGCTATTAATTAACATTTTAAATATATAGGCAAATATCCTTCCTTTTTTTCGTATGAAACATTTCCAGTGATTGCTGTTATACTGGAAATATATTCACCCATTCAACCATTCTTGCAAATAGCAGTCATTTAAGCAGTATTTACAATAGTCTTTGGTGTTATATTGAATCTATCTGGTTGGGAGTATTCTTTGGCTACTCCAAGATTAAGCAAAATAAAAGCATTTGGGAACTGCTGATAATGTTGCAGTTTCCTTTACCTTGATATTGCCTTTGTCCATTTGATTGATTTGTGGTGTGTGCAAAGATGAATTATTTGAAATATTCCATGTTAAAAGGAATGCATGAAATCCTAAATGGTTAAACTTTAAACTGTTTAAAACTTGCCATCATTGTTTGTTACCAAAGTAAGTTGTACTATCATGATGGATTCTGAGAAATATGTTTTTCATGGTTCATGTATTTTTGTAAATCAGAGAGTGCAGAAAAACCTGGCAATTTTGAACAAGCGCGCCAAGGGCAGTTGTTCCTGTATGTGCATGCTTTTGGCTGTTGTCGGAATCGTGATTCTGGTTGTGGCCATATACCTACTTGTTAAATATTTGTAATACCACCAACAGCAAACACAATTTGTCGGGTGTGGAATTGCTTCTCAATTTTCATTTATTACTTCAATATGTTTGAGACCTTTTTTACTTGCCCTTACCCTCTTTTCTTCATATCTTTTTGTTTTTTATGTGTGCGTGTGCAAATACTGAGATGTTCAAAACAACTTTATAAATTTGCAAGTAATTTAAGTCTTATCAGCACCCTTTAACTATGCATTACATCTTATGTTGTTCGAATTTGAGTGATAATAATCAGTTACACAGCTTCTTAGCTAGAAGCTTTTAAGTCTTCATGCTAATTTGCCATTCAACCATGGAAACACCATCTATTTCGGCACACAATCATGAAACAAAATGACTTTAATACTTATAAGCTTCAAGATCTTCAACACAAAAAGGTAGGAAGAAATAAGAAATCAAAGAAATTAGAAGAATAGCCTTCTTGGAGATGATCTTGGGGGGACAGCTGAAGGCGATGGTGATTCGAGAGGTAAGGGAATCCCCTTGCTTTCTTGTCCCATTGTAGCTTTGTCAATCTGTTTTGCAGCCTTGGGGTCTGTCAATAATGTCTTCTGAAATGACTGTGAGAAGCCTGTAGCAATAATAGTCACATGGATCTCGCCGTTGTAGCGGTCATCCACAACAGCACCAAATATGATGTTAGCAGAAGGATCAGCCAAGCTTGTCACGACCTGCAAATATACAGAATGTTATACAGATTAAAAAATAGAATTCTCCTGATTATATCTACCAACTATAAAGCCTCAAAAATTGGAAGAATATAAGCTTGAATGTTTTTCATTTTCCATAAAGATAATAAGATAGTTTGCAATTAAATACGCAAACAAGAAGCCAATGGCTCCTAATGCTAAACTACCTGTGAAACTCGATTAACTTCCTGCAGGGTTATGTCTTTTCCTCCAGTGATATTATATACCACCCCAGTAGCCGACTGAATTGATGACCCTATTAGAGGAGCCAAAGTTGCTTGTTCTGCTGCTTCCACGGCGCGGTTTTTGCTAGAGGAAACTCCTACACCAAGCATTGCGGTTCCAGAATCTTTCATTACTGCTTTAACATCTGCAAAATCCACATTCACCAATCCAGGTATCTGAAAAAAGAAACAATTTTCAATGTGACAAAGCTCAAAACCACAAAATACTAGACAGGACAAACAATCATTAAACCGGTTTCACATGGTTTGAGCAGTTATGGCCTAAATGACAACAGTTCACGCATCATAACATATATTCAATAGTTATTGCATAACAAAGTCTTGGTTAACTAGAATGGTTATATGACCTAAATACGTCCACTACAAAAATATGCTTGGCATGTGACAAAACCACATACCGTAATTATATCCGAAATTCCTTGTACTCCTTGACGCAGAACATCATCGGCAAGAAGAAAAGCATCCTGCAAAGGTGTCTGCTCATCAGCAATATCAAGCAGACGGTCATTGGGAATCACTATGAGAGTATCAACATTCTTTTGCAGCTTTTCAATAGCCTCTAGTGCCTGCAAATATAGAGATATAAGACGATTAAAATAGTTGAAAATTAGTGGCATATCTACTTATTTGTCGTGGTTTTATTGCATAACCCTATGGTTCTGTACTACAGTGGAATCTCAAGCTAAAATATTTCCCACTATATGGAGCGTTAAAATGGAGGGGTTGAACACACATGCCTGCATGGTTCTTTTACGCCCTTCAAAGCTGAAGGGATAGGTTACGACACCGACAGTCAAATAACCAGCCTCTTTTGCTATCTTGGCAACAACTGGAGCAGCACCTGAACCAGTGCCTCCACCCATACCAGCGGTTATAAAGACAAGATCCGAGCCCTTAAGAGTATTTGCAATGGCATCTGCAGATTCCTCTGCAGCTTGTTCTCCCAAAAGAGGATTCCCACCAGTGCCTACATTTCAGTCAATTGATTCACATCATTAACAAATGTAAAGTCCAGAACACAGCCATATATGAAGTCACAATTCTTTTTCTTGATAAGTAAAAGTGGCTTACCTAGTCCCCGGGTCAAAAGCTCGCCAATCTGAAGTGGGTTCTCTGCAGAAGATTGTAGTAGCGCTTGAGAATCTGTGTTTATGGCATAGAAATCTACACCCTAATTTCAAAACACAGCAGCAATAAATTCAGTAATAGCCTCCACGAATGTGTAACAACGCGGCTACCATAACTCATTTACTACCAAAGTCACATAAATCGTTTTCTCCCTTACCTCCATCTACTTAGTCTACACTAAAATCTGAAGTAAAGAAGACAAAGAAAGCCAAATTTTAACTGCCAAAATGGCTCTGAATTTATGCAAATGATAAGTTGAATTTGGCTTAAGGACACAACATAATTGAGAGAGCATTCCCAAGATTTCAAAGCAACGATAAGAACCCATTAGATGAAATTGCAAGCTAATACCTAATGTAAAATCACTTCAAAAACACATTCAGGTTACAAAGTCCAAAAATTGAGGGGAAAAGACACTAGTAATTCTCCAATTCTTCGAATTTAAAGTTAAAACCGCTTCAAAAACCAACATTGTTTTAAAAGTACAAAACCCACAGAAATTCACAATTTTTTCAAATTTTAAGCAAAACCCAGAATGAGATAAGCTGAAAACCAACCTGTAAACCGCTACCAATCATTCGATTAACAGCATTGTTACCACCTCCACCAACACCAACCACCTTTATCTTAGCAGTTTCCATTGAAGCAGAAGAACAGCTTGTTCTTCCAAAGCGGTGATACGTACTAAAAGAGCTTCTTTTCAAAGGCTTTTTCGAAGAAAAACATAGCTTTGAAGATAGCGAAGAAGAAGAAGAAGAAGTTGGGGATATAAAATCCTTCGCGTTTGTTACTTGAAGTGTAGCCATTTTGTCAAGCTTGCAAACAAGTTTCTATACTCTAAAACTATACGTTGGGGTTTCGTTGGAGATAGAGAGAAAGGGTTTTAGAGAGATTTCAGAAACATTCCACCTGCATTTGTGAAAGAAAAAAAAGGAAAGGGAGACTGTTTTAACAGACTAGATTAGATGCGACATTTTTCCCAATCCTTCGGGTTTCAGCCGGCACTCGTAAATTGGGCGTTTGGGTCAATTTTAAAGGTTTTGAGTAATTTCAATACCATAAATTTAGGTTGGGTTTGGTTTGAATTGCTTCGGGTTTCAATCCTTCCAAATTTAAGCTATAGCTTTTGGTTTATTTGGAAAATAATTTTTTTTAAAAAGTTGATATATTTTTAATGTTTGGATTATTTTATGTAAAATAATTTTTATTGTTTCATAGAATTTTTTAAAATTAAATTTCAAAATTTGTTTTTAGTCAGACAAAGTAAAATTTTAGTTAAATTTTGTTATTGTTATAAAATAAAGAGAGATGAAAAAATAAAAAATAAAGAAAATATGAAAGTAATAGAGAATATACTTTATTGATCAAATGGATGATTACAATGTTTAATCAGAGTCTCCATTTATAGAAGTTTAAAAGAAGTAGAGATTTAATTCTAATAACTATTAGAATTTAAAGTACACATATCTTGATCATGATAGACATCCACTTAATAAAATATTTATAACACTCCCTATTAGATGTCCATTAGTAGATAATATGCCTCGTTAAAATCTTATTAGGAAAAACCTAGTAGGATAAAAACCTAATGAAAGAAAAAAGAGTACACAATCTATAATACGCATAATTTGCTACCTCATTAAAAATTTTATCAGGAAAACCCAATAAGACAAAACCTTAGTTAAAAAAAAAGAAGAAGAAGAGTACAACGCGTATTTACTCCCACTCATGAAAACATCACATATTTTCTCATATTATACGTATTCAATCTTGAATACTAGTTTTTCAAATGACTATTTGAATGTATTGCTAAACATTTATATCAACATTCGTTTGAAAATTATAAATGAGGGAAAATTTTGGAGAAATATATTTTGATCTCTTCAGGAGTTTCAATAATAATCATAACAAACTTTAATCATGATTCTTCTATAAAAATACAAATAGGTATTTTGGATCATTTTATAATCCTCTTTCAACTACTATTGACTAAGTCAAATTTATCACATATTTTTAATTATTTCAATTCATATAAATAAATAATTTCCTGAGAATTTCAATATGCTTCTAGCATTCTAAATCCTTTAAGGATTTTAATATAAAATTTTTTAAATAGTGATTTATAAATGTTGTAACAACAACCAGTAGACGC